>CM057351.1:99509231-100709231 GCA_030015575.1 Agapanthus africanus
ACAGAGAGACAATAACTATAGATATTAAGATAAGGAGCAACCAGATAGCGTACTATCATGTCGAGCAAGAAAGTCCTACCTATATATGTCCCAGCATCGACTACAATATACATCTCATGTACAGTAATGGCCTCTAGGGCATACATATAACTAACATCTCCAGCTGCCGAGCCACTAATACTAATGGCTGCCGGTGAACGAAAAGATCGCGTCCAAGCTAAATGGTCTGGTGCTGAATCGTGTGAGAAAGGTCATGAAGGTATTTGCAAAGTATCGACACAAGGAATACGGGGTGAAAACTCAATAATCTGGGCAGAAGTGCCAAATCAAAGGCAACGGAACTAACTCGCTTTAAGGATCTCAAAAGGACCTACAATCCCGAGATAAGCTTCCCAAAACTCAGCACGTCATTCATCGGAAAATCTGTAGGAATACAAGATCTCCCACTGCGAACTCAAGTCTGCAACCACCACGATCGACATAAGACCTCTGTCTGCACTGGGCTGTCCTCATCCTGACCCGAACCAACTGGATCATCTTCAAAGTCTCTCGTCTAGCCGGTGTCCAAAAATCCTACTCATGCAGAGTCAGAAAAATAGAATGCCGATCGACACAACCTGTTAGTGTTTATGCCCTAGAAGGCCATTACTGTATCATACTAGTTTGTATATTACTTAATGGAAGCTTGGGATATTCACATGTATATAACAGTCTTGCTAAACATGGTAGTATGCTACTTGGTTTTCTCTATCTTAATGTGTGAGTATACGTATTGATAGAGCTCTTAGGATCTTGCTTGACTACCAGTGTTGTGATGGCAGTCATACTAGTGGGGGCTGGGTAGTCTACAAGCACATCCTTATTCAGGTCCCTGGTCGTTGGATTATCGAGACAGAGCATCGATACTCCGGAGTAGAATAGTGTGTACGCTTCTCATCCCAGTTGGGGAGATGGTCTGTCCCACAGCCGTCAGTACGTCGTACTGGAGATAGTATACAGGTGCTCGTTAGGTTACGGGTACACCGGACAGGACTCACAGGGAACTGTTGGTTGGTTTTATACCAGTCGTCAGTGAACAGTTCCCAGGTGACATGAGTACAGCGTAGTCCGCAGACTTGACACTGCTACTTCGCCTTGAGTGTGTCCCACTGTTCTTAGATTGCTACCCTACCACGGCTCAAAGGAGTCGTGCAAACAGGTAGCAGTTGGGTGCAGTCCCGAGCACTTGGAGGCAGTGGCGGTTAGACAGGATTCGTCCCTCCCGGTATTGGGAGTAGATATCGCGCTGTGTCAGAGAGCCATTACGCAAAGTCCCTGGCCAGGGCAAGCGAGATTTGCTGGTAGGTTCCAGTAGTTTCTCAGGGTGTAATGGGCTTCCCTCCGACACGACTTATACCGCTATTAGGGGACTGACGCTTGCCGCCCCCTAGGCAGGATATGCGATAGTCTTGGACGAACGGACCGGACTGTATGGAGATTGTCACATCAGACACACTAGGAGTTCGGATGGGTTTCCTCATCGGCCTTCTTATCGACAACTACCTGGGGACCGTTACGTACAGCTAGTGCCGCTTGCGGTCTGTGGTTAAACCCACTGCCAGCGTAGTAGTCGAGTCTCTAGAGTCCCACACAGAGAGTTTCCTATTCCAGGCGAAACGATATAGAGGTCGTATGGTTTTACGACAAGGTTTCGGACGCATACGTGCGTTTACGCGCGTACGACTTTCGGACAGTTTTTACGAGTCGGCTTTGGTTTAAGCCAGTTACTGGTATCCGGTTATTGGATTTTTACAGTCTAAAGTTTTTCCGTATTTTTGCGGATTGGAGGGGCGTTCTCGTAATTGTGCGAGAAGCTTCTAGAAGTGGTGACTAAGGAGGTTTAGGTGTCATTTGCATTAAATGAGTTTAGTGAGTCATGAGGGTGATTCATGCATATCATTAATGCATGATAAATGCTTAATGAGTCATGACAATGAATCACCATTAGATATTTGTGAAGCATGCTTATTCATTATGTATTATTCTTTTCTTCATTAATAAGAATGCTTCATATTTATTATGATGACTTACTATTCTCATATGATAATAATTCTCACCTTCTCTCTCCTCAAGCTCTCTCTCTTCAAAAGACTAATCCTCCCCTCTCATGAGTTGAGTACAAGGGTTAGTAAGACTAAACAATCCATAACCATCACTCTATCTCAATCTATCCTCTTCGATTAGCAATCCAAGAAGGTTAGTTGCCTCAAGTTTAGAGGCTAAGCTTGGAGTTTTGTTCTCGGGTGGATCGTCTACTACTTCGAGAAGGCCGAGGAGAACAAGGAGTTCGTAAAGACGAAGGAGTTGGTTCATTAGGTATAATCCCTAAACACAATAGTTTAGAAACACTTTGTGTTCGGTTGTTTATAGTTTAGCTTCGATTCAAGCGGTTAGTCGATGTTCGTTCACTAAACAAGTTTGTTTTTGAAAATTCCGCCTCCCCACATGTATTGGGGTGTAGTACATCGACTTACAGTGGTATCAGAGCCTCGCTAAACAATAAATAACTTAATTGCAAATTTGTACGAATTTCGAACGGAAAAACGAAGTCGGAAAACCCTAAAACTGTCAAGTTTCTGTCGAAATTTAAATGAAGTCAAAAATTTTTCAGGGTTGCTCAGAAAGCTTGAAAAGGGTCCAGAAGAACACCCATGAAATTTGAGCCCATGAATCGGCTAAAGTGCCGCGGAAGCGCGGCGGATCCCACCGATCCGCCGCAGTTCCGCGGCCGAGTTGCCGAGTCATGGACTCATCTTTCATGTGTGGGTCCTCTCTGGTGTTTAGGGTTTTCTGGAATATTTTAATTTTGCTCAGGTTTCCAGTTTACAGAGCAGTATTGGAGCAATGATAAATGCGTTTAATCGATCGAAATTGTACAGTATTTGCATATTGGATTATATCTGTGATTGATAAATGTGTTCGTAAACCTCCCCTAACTGCTAGTATGTCGGTTGGCAGGGGGTTGCACATTTCTGTAATGGTTTTATCTGTTTGTGCATATGAACTGTTATTGGACTGTTGTGGTGTATAGCCGGGGTTTTGCAATGGGTTATTATTTAATTCATTTGTTGTAAATGTAATTTGTTGTAATATTATTTTGCGGGGCACATCCAGGTTGCGGTTGTAGCCACCGTTGTATTATTTCATTTTACAGTTTTTGCTCCTAGGACAGATCCAAGGTGGGGTACACAAACTGCCGTGCGGCTAGTTTGCCGTACCCGTAGGGATCTTGGGTGGGGTAACGGCTATTCATCACAACTGTGTAATCTGTCTTTTCTTGCAGGCTCAAAAGAAATACAGATTGCTTGCAAATCCAATAAAGTTTATCTGTGTTCTGGAATGTATATCATTGCGTCAGACGAATGTAAAATATCTATATATATTGTAGCTATTTTAGACGTCACTTATGTTTTGCACCCGTGCTAGCCCAGCCCCCGCTCTGTCGTTAGTTAAGTAACCTAACGGGTAATGACGGGACCCCGTGGCGAATGCGGATGGCATAAGAGGACGTCATATTTTCGATGTTTTCTGCAATGATAGGTTAATGATGGGACGCATTATCTATAATGCAAAGAAAATAAACCAAGTTTAAATCGTTGGAACAATTTAAAAAGAAACCACTCGGTTATTTTTAAAACAGATATTTTTAAATGCGGAGATTTAACCACTCCTTTTAAAAGCTATCAGGTTCCTTCGATTATATCAAGTTCACTACGTTCACGGTTTCGCCAAAACCAGTCGTAGCCCTCCGTCATTTCTTATGAATGGTCAGTAGTATTCAAGCTATGTTTGTTTGGCCCTTAGTCAAGACATAGTGATTGGTAGCTGCTGGGGTATTCATTTGTTGCATAGATAGATGAGTTGGTTTGGGACAGTCGTATTACTTTGTTTGGCCCTTAGTCAAGAGTATACGGATGGGTTCAAATCAACAGGATAATGATGGGCAGAACTTGACATGTGACTTATGATTTGTTGGCCCTTAGTCAAGATCATAAGAGCATGGGGCAAAAATCTATATCGGGAATTTCTAAAGAAACTGAAATTTGCAGAGAGATGCATACCATTTTGAGTTTGATGAATGTTGGTAGCATTCCTGCAGCATTATCAAACGATGATATTTGGATCCCGATCCTACTGTGAGTATATGCTACTTATCAGGATATTCGTCACTTAACGATCAATGCTATAAACCTAGTAGGTGTCCAGAAAAGTGTCAACGGGGTTACGCCCCCAGAGAAAAGAGGTTATTTAATTAAGGAACTTCGCGAAAGCGTTGGAAAACCTCCCTCGAAGTACCGACACCAGCCTGGCTGAACGGTTAAGCAAGTATTGTACGGTGAGAATAGTCCTGGCTAATTCCTCTTTTATGGTTTGAGGAAGAATTCGAGAAACAGTGGGAGCCATCCGGTTTAGATAAACTAAAAACCACACTAAACTTGCAAGAGCATCATGCTAAAGAGTTTTCTTCTCTCTCTCCTAATTGCAGCGACCCTGAAAATGACTGGACTTAAGTTACTTTTAGAGAAAAATATACTGACAGGGCCAAACTATAAAGATTGGCTGCGGAATGTCAAAATGGCTTTGACCTATGACAAACTGGGGTACGTCCTCACCGCTACGGCACCTGCTGTCCCTGGTCCCAAATCCAGCAATGCGGATAAGGAAATCCGCAAAACCTGGGACTTAGATTGCGCGAAAGCCAAGTGCATCGTGCTTGCCTCGATGAACAATGAACATCAGAGGAGGCACGAGGATATGGACCTTGATGGCATATTTCTCCATACAAAGGAACTTTATGGAGAGCAATCTCGTATAGCAAGATACGAGACCTCAAAAAACTTCTTTCGAGCGAGTTTGGCTGTCGGGTCATCGGTAGGAGAACATGTCCTAAGCATGATCGGCTATATAGAAGAGCTCGCAGACCTTGGGACGACTTTGGATAATGAGCTCTATACAGACCTTATTCTCCAGTCCCTTCCTCACACCTACACCCAGTTTATCCTGAACTTCAACCTTCAAAGAAAAGAAGTTGAACTTCCGGAACTCCTGAACATGTTAAGGAGTGCAGAGGGCACCTTGAAGAATTCAAGGGAAACACCCGCTATGTTTGTTGGCGGTACATCTTCTTCCGGGTCCAAGGCTAGGGCCAAAGGAAGGAAGAAGAAGGCCGCACCCAGACCTAGAGGAGGTGTCAGTAAGGTGGGAGGGAAGGGAAAGAAAAAGATTGCAGTACCGATAGTTGGCCATGATGAGTGCTTCCATTGTCACAGGAAAGGGCATTGGAAGAAGGATTGCAAGGCGTGGAACGCCAAGAACCAGGAACCGAAGCAAGCTGTGGCTTCGACTTCAGGTGTGTTTGTAATTGAGAATTGTCTGTCGATCAACTCTACTTCCTGGGTATTGGATACCGGATCAGGATCTCATATTTGCAATTCATTGCAGGCACTGAGAAACCGTAGAGTGCTGAAGGAAGGTGATATGACCCTAAATGTTGCTAACGGAGCTAGCGTGGGAGCTGCGTCCGTCGGGGATTATCACCTAGGATTGACGAGTGGACACATTTTGGTTTTACATAACTGTTATTTTGTACCAAGCTTAACGTGTAATATCATATCAGTTTCCTTGTTATCAAATAAAGGTTATGATTTCACGTTTGTAAGAGATGTTGTCAACATCAACCTTAATCATGGTTTGATTGGGTCAGGTACACTAAATAACGGAATATATGTTTTAAACCAACTCCAAATTTTCAATGTCCAGAACACACTAAAAAGAAAGTCTCCAGATTTAAATAAAGCTTTCTTATGGCATTGTAGACTGGGTCACATCAATGAGAGAAGGTTGACTAAGTTGCATAGAGAAGGATATTTTGGCTCGTTCGAATATCAATCTTATGACACTTGTCAATCTTGTCTCAAAGGAAAGATGACAAAGACTCCATTCACTGGACAAGGAGTAAGAGCGAGCGAGCTCTTAGGACTCATACACAGCGATGTATGTAGTCCAATGTCTACACATGCAAGAGGTGGTTATTCCTACTTCATTACTTTACAGATGATTTCTCTTGGTATGGATATGTTTTCTTAATGAAGCATAAATCCGAGGCCTTTGAGAAATTCCTGGAATACAAGAGTGAAGCGGAAAACCAAACAGGCAAAAGTATTAAGACACTGAGATCTGATCGAGGTGGAGAATACTTAAGTGCCGAGTTCCTAGGTTACCTAAAAGAGAAAGGAATTCTCTCTCAGCTTACTCCTCCATACACTCCACAGCACAACGGTGTATCGGAGAGACGGAATCGAACCCTATTGGATATGGTACGATCCATGATGAGTAATGCTGAGTTACCGTGATCTTTCTGGGGTTATGCGCTAGAATCAGCGGCATATCTTTTAAACCAGGTTCCAACCAAGACTGTGCCTACCACACCATATCAGATGTGGAGTGGGAAGAAACCCTGTCTAAAACATTTTAGGACATGGGGGTGTCCAGCTTTTGTAAAAAAGCAGCATTCGGACAAGCTCGAGGCACGCTCAGTACAGTGTAAACTTGTGGGATATCCAAATAACTCCAAGGGATATTATTTCTATTACGCAGAGGAACAAAAGGTTTTTGTTTCTCGTCATGCCCACTTCTTAGAAACTGAATTTTTAGAAAATCAGAAGAGTGGGAGCGCAGTAGAACTGGAAGAAATTCCAGGACCACAAGCTGCTACTGAAAGTTTGGTAGAACCAGAGGTTCAAGAAGAACAGAACATTCCCGCACCCCTCCGCAGGAGTAGTAGGCCGTCTCATCCGCCTGAGAGATACTACGGTTTTCTCATTGATGGGGATAGAGAGGATTGCATCATAGATGATGATGAACCTACTGACTTCCAGCAGGCCATCCAGAGCGGCGACTCGGTACGATGGCTAGATGCAATGCGGACCGAAATGGAGTCCATGTACACCAACAAAGTATGGACTTTGGACTTTGCTCCAGATGGGGTAAAACCCATAGGATGCAAATGGATCTTCAAGAAAAAGATTGGTGTAGATGGACAGGTGGAAACCTATAAGGTTAGACTTGTTGCAAAGGGTTTTCGTCAAAGACCTGGTTTGGACTATGACGAAACTTTTTCTCCAGTGGCTATGCTCAAATCCATTCGGGTCCTTCTTGCTATTGCTGCCTTCCATGATTATGAAATCTGGCAGATGGACGTAAAGACGGCTTTTCTGAATTGAAATTTAGAAGAGAGCGTCTATATGGATCAGCCAGAGGGTTTCAATCAAAATGGGAGCAGCGGGAAAGTATGCAAGCTGCTTAAGTCCATTTATAGACTAAAGCAGGCATCGCGGAGTTGGAACATCTGTTTTGATGAGACAGTCAAAGAATATGACTTTATCAAAAATCCAGATGAACCGTGCATATATAGTAAAGTTGTAGCCAGAAGTGTCGTATTCCTCGTCTTATACGTAGATGACATTCTATTGATAGGAAATGACATTCCTATGCTACAATCTGTCAAAGGATTCTTGTCACACAGGTTCTCCATGAAAGACCTGGGTGATGCCTCTTACATTTTGGGGATCCGGATCTATCGTGATAGATCCAAGAGGATGTTGGGACTTTCGCAGTCCAGGTATATCGACACTGTACTGAAAAGATTCAGTATGGAAGATTCTAAGCGAGGTAATCTACCGGCTTGTCACGGAATCACCCTCTCCAAAGAGATGTCTCCCAAGACTGATTTGGAAAGGGAACGCATGTCTATTATACCCTACGCTTCTGCGGTAGGCTCTATAATGTATGCGATGTTGTGTACCAGACCAGATGTATCTTACGCACTGAGCGTGGTAAGCCGGTATTAGTCAGACCCAGGGGAGAAACACTGGATAGCAGTAAAGAACATTGTCAAGTACCTGAGGAGGACTAAGGAGATGTTCTTGGTTTACGGCGGAAAAGACCTCAGGTTGGAGGCCTTTGCTGATTCCGGCTTCCAGAGTGATAAGGACGATTCCAAGTCCATGTCGGGTTATGTCTTTACCCTCAATGGAGGGGCGGTGTGCTGGAAGAGCTCCAAGCAGGAAACCATTGCTTACTCGACGATGGAAGCGGAGTATATACCTGCTTGCGATGCCGCAAAAGAAGCAGTCTCGATGAAGAAGTTCCTAACAGAACTTCAGGTGGTTCCTACCATAGTTGATCCAATACCTCTGTATTGCGACAACAACGGAGCTATAGCTTTAGCAAAGGAACCAAGGTCCCATCAGAAGTCCAGACACATCTTGAGATGATATCACCTGATCAGGGAGATCATTGATCGTCAGGAGATCGAGGTTCGTAGAGTTGCTTCAGAAGAGAACATTGCTGATCCATTCACGAAGGACCTACCTCAGACGCAGTTCGAGAGGCTACTCGAGATCATTGGTCTTCGATATGCTAGTAAATGGCCCTAGTGCAAGTGGGAGATTGTTAGTGTTTATGCCCTAGAAGGCCATTACTGTATCATACTAGTTTGTATATTACTTAATGGAAGCTTGGGATATTCACATGTATATAACAGTCTTGCTAAACATGGTAGTATGCTACTTGGTTTTCTCTATCTTAATGTGTGAGTATACGTATTGATAGAGCTCTTAGGATCTTGCTTGACTACCAGTGTTGTGATGGCAGTCATACTAGTGGGGGCTGGATAGTCTACAAGCACATCCTTATTCAGGTCCCTGGTCGTTGGATTATCGAGACAGAGCATCGATACTCCGGAGTAGACTAGTGTGTACGCTTCTCATCCCAGTTGGGGAGATGGTCTGTCCCACAGCCGTCAGTACGTCGTACTGGAGATCGTATACAGGTGCTCGTTAGGTTACGGGTACACCGGACAGGACTCACAGGGAACTGTTGGTTGGTTTTATACCAGTCGTCAGTGAACAGTTCCCAGGTGACATGTGTACAGCGTAGTCCGCAGACTTGACACTGCTACTTCGCCTTGAGTGTGTCCCACTGTTCTTAGATTGCTACCCTACCACGGCTCAAAGGAGTCGTGCAAATAGGTAGCAGTTGGGTGCAGTCCCGAGCACTTGGAGGCAGTGGCGGTTAGACAGGATTCGTCCCTCCCGGTATTGGGAGTAGATATCGCGCTGTGTCAGAGAGCCATTACGCAAAGTCCCTGGCCAGGGCAAGCGAGATTTGCTGGTAGGTTCCAGTAGTTTCTCAGGGTGTAATGGGCTTCCCTCCGACACGACTTATACCGCTATTAGGGGACTGACGCTTGCCGCCCCCTAGGCAGGATATGCGATAGTCTTGGACGAATGGACCGGACTGTATGGAGATTGTCACATCAGACACACTAGGAGTTCGGATGGGTTTCCTCATCGGCCTTCTTATCGACAACTACCTGGGGACCGTTACGTACAGCTAGTGCCGCTTGCGGTCTGTGGTTAAACCCACTGCCAGCGTAGTAGTCGAGACTCTAGAGTCCCACACAGAGAGTTTCCTATTCCAGGCGAAACGATATAGAGGTCGTATGGTTTTACGACAAGGGTTCGGACGCATACGTGCGTTTACGCGCGTACGACTTTCGGACAGTTTTTACGAGTCGGCTTTGGTTTAAGCCAGTTACTGGTATCCGGTTATTGGATTTTTACAGTCTAAAGTTTTTCCGTATTTTTGCGGATTGGAGGGGCGTTCTCGTAATTGTGCGAGAAGCTTCTAGAAGTGGTGACTAAGGAGGTTTAGGTGTCATTTGCATTAAATGAGTTTAGTGAGTCATGAGGGTGATTCATGCATATCATTAATGCATGATAAATGCTTAATGAGTCATGACAATGAATCACCATTAGATATTTGTGAAGCATGCTTATTCATTATGTATTATTCTTTTCTTCATTAATAAGAATGCTTCATATTTATTATGATGACTTACTATTCTCATATGATAATAATTCTCACTTTCTCTCTCCTCAAGCTCTCTCTCTTCAAAAGACTAATCCTCCCCTCTCATGAGTTGAGTACAAGGGTTAGTAAGACTAAACAATCCATTACCATCACTCTATCTCAATCTATCTTCTTCGATTAGCAATCCAAGAAGGTTAGTTGCCTCAAGTTTAGAGGCTAAGCTTGGAGTTTTGCTCTCGGGTGGATCGTCTACTACTTCGAGAAGGCCGAGGAGAACAAGGAGTTCGTAAAGACGAAGGAGTTGGTTCATTAGGTATAATCCCTAAACACAGTAGTTTAGAAACACTTTGTGTTTGGTTGTTTAAAGTTTAGCTTCGATTCAAGCGGTTAGTCGATGTTCGTTCACTAAACAAGTTCGTTTTTGAAAATTCCGCCTCCCCACATGTATTGGGGTGTAGTACATCGACTTACACAACCTAACAACAAAACTTAAAGGTTGCCAATTGGAGTGTCTCCTGATAACAGCTATCGAAGGAGAACTCTAACAATGGCAAGTGACGATCCCAACTACCAACAATAAAAAGTACATACGCACAAGCATAACCTCCAGGGTCGGTATAGCCCGCTGTCACAAAGCCATCCTCCTGCGGCTGGAAAAACGGAGCTAAAGCTCAACCAGTACCCAAGGCTTCCTGAAGCTCCTGCCCAAAACGGCAAGCGAACAGGGTGCCCCATTGGATACACCACTTGAAGGAACTCCGTGCAATGCATAACTTAACAAAGAACAACCGAGCAAACTGAGAATAACCGTACAACAATACCCAAATAGAGTCACACCCTGACTAAACCTGGGTAGACGCCACAACGAAAACATGGAGATCTGCTCCCATTCCCTCCCCGGAACGGTTAAAGGTTGCAACTCTCCAGCCGGTCTCAAATGCTCAACCCTAGCTCACAACAAGACAGACACCTTGAAACGAAATCTGAAACTTTACTCTTCATTCCTGCCCACAGGTAACTAACTCACAAGACACGTCACAAATTGGTTGAGCTTGAATGAAAACAGAAAGCTAACTGATGTGCCTGCTCTAGGATTTCGCATCTCTACCTATCAACAACAGGTACACACAAACGCGTCCCTAAACATAGCACACCCTAGTCACAAATCAAGGACTCCGAATCTTTACCCGGCCGAACATTCTCAAGTATCACAGACAACGAGCATCGGTGGGCCGTGCCTTATGAAAACAATTAAGGAATAGTGGTCGGGCGCGGACATGAGCAAGCTGTCCCCTCAATAGAGGCAGACCTAGCTGTACTCCATGATCACACAAGAACAGTAAATCTGCAGAAGACTATCTCTGAACTGCGCACCACTGGAAGAAGCTAACCCCGGCCTACGACTCAAGCATCAGCTACCACAATCGCCTTGCCACGGGTAACCAAAGGATCTCACAAACACAATCCTCCACACGTTCCATCCAACGGCGTTGTCTCAACAATCAAAACCCGCTGTAGGAAGATGTACATCAAGCTCTGGTGGTCCGTGAAAATCTGACACGACTCTCCACACAAGTAGTGTCCTCGGATCTTCAACGCACGACCACCGCGGCCATCTCCAAATCATGAGTGGAATATCCTGCTCGTACTTCCTCCAACTGTCGGGAAGCAAAAGCGATTACTCTATAATGCCACATCAGCGCAAAATCGATCCCCACTCGCGAAACTTCACAGTTAAACAACAAAGTCGCCCGAACCAGAAAGCAAAGAAAGAACTGGTGCAGTTGTCAACCGAATCTCCAACTGCTAAAAACTCCGCACACATGCCTCAGTCCATAGAAAAAGAAACCTCCTTTCCAGTCAGTTCAGTCAACGGTGCAGCGATACACAAGCAATCCTGCACGAAACGGCGGTAAAAGCCTGCTAAGCCCAACATCTGCGGACCTCTGTCCCGGATATAAGTATGGGCTAAAGATAGACGGTTTCGATCCTCCTCGGGTCCATACAAAAACCGTCTCCCGTAACTACTAGACCTAAGAGTCAACACAATCAAGCCTGAAGAAACAATCCGAGAATTTAGCAAACTTCTGGTGCTCTCCCAGTATCTCCAAAACAAATCCTCAAGTGCTGCTCACGTTCCTCACGACTCATTAGAATAGACCAGAATGTCATCAACGACATAACAATCAACTGGTTGAGGAACGGCCTGAAGAAATCTGGTTCATCATATCCACGAATGCTGCTAGGGCACTGGTGAGTCCAACGACACCACCAAAACACAAACTGCCCGTAGCACGCACGAAAGCAGTCTTTGGAATGCCATCACTCCGAACACACTACCAATGATGACCTTATCCCAAACAAACTTAGAAAGATGTCTCGCACACTAGAGCTGATCGAAGAAATCATCAAGGCGAGGTAAAGGATACCTATCCACACAGTAACTAGATTCAATTGACGATCAATCAACACACAACCTCAAACTGTCGTCTTCGACCTAACATACAGAAAAGGAGCTCCCCAAAGCGAAACACTCGGATGCACAAGTCCCCCAACAACAACTCTGCAGCTGATCCTTAAGCTCCCTAAGCTCCGCCGGCTCATCTGGAACAAGGTCGGAAAACTCTCGCACGATAATATCCGGAAGAAAACTGCTGACCATCTTGGGGATAAGAGCTGAACGACTGTCCTCATCCCAAGCCTTTGCTACTCCCACGACGATCACGAAATCTGTCTAGACGCCTAATCCCCTGTCACCGGGATGGTACACCTGTACGAACCCTTCTCTGTTCCGAAACTCCCAAAGTCTCGGAAAAAAAAATGCTCCTCGTCAAAACGGGCTGCGTCCACTGGTGCTGTATACATAACACCAGGTTGAGTGCTGACTACAAGGAACAACTGGGTAATAGGGGTGACAACCTCCTGTCGCCGCGCTCTACTGGCCTCAACCAAAGAACTCATCGTCTGGTGCAAGTCCTGCATCTCTGCCACAAGCCTTTCAATATGATCTATCGAAAGCGGATCCATCTGGTCTGATGCAACGAGCGTTCCATCCTGGTCAGTCCTCGTCTCACACGAGTCAACTCTGACCTCGGCTCTCGTTGCATCATATTGAGTCCTCATAGTCATCGGCGGCAAAGGCTATAAATGGAAGAAGGATTCGATATGGACACGGAAATCGAATCACAAGAATATGTATCATCAAGGAAGGAATTTCAAGCAATTTGTACTTAGGTCACTTTAGGCGGAGTACCGTGATCGTGAGTATGCCGCGGACATACACACACTACGTTACTCTGCTTTAAGCTACCTACTCCATCATACCACGGTCATCCTACAATCCGAAAGGTAAAACCTAGCGCTCTGATACCAACTTTGTCATGACCCGAAAATGGCACGTGATGGCCCTTAAACTATGCAACGTCTACAGGAGTAACGCAATTTATGTAAGCCGAAAAACCCAGCAATCTATACCATCAAAAGTAGTAAGAAAAGAACATTATTAAAACTTTTGAAATCTCAAACCAAATTCTTTAAAATCCAACTTTTATTCCTTTAAAATTTTGGCAGCACCTCCTTTGTAAAACAAGCCCCCAAAAATGGGTACAACAATATATAAGTAAAAGCATCCCAAACGGGAGCAAAATCCACGCCCAACGGCGGAAAACAACCACCACCAACAGATATACGACGCCATAGCGAAGAAAGAGACGATATAAATAAATTTCATAAAAGACCTCCAAGTCACAAAATGAAATACAATATCGTCCATACACCAAGTCTCTAAGTCATACAAGATAATGATAGATGGAGAGTACATGATACAACGAATGTACAACAAGCAACATCGGATAACCACACAACCTACCTAGGCAAAATTGCACACTGACAGGCGAAGTGGTATTCGCAGCAAAGATGATACGATGGATGAAAATAGCCCTGCCTCTGACTATCCTGAGGAACACCTGCAAAACACTGTGGCACAACGAAGGTGAGTTGCCAACTCGTGAATAGTAAATAACAAATGCAGGTAATTGCAAGTATGCACGTACAGCGCGAATCTAACATATGCAAATTATCAGCAGTAAATGGTCATATGTAATGCATCAGTCATGAAAGGTACACTAGCAGGTACTACTAATACATGAAGCAATAATATGAAAATCTGTATGCAATAATCAAGTAAGGTACTCTATCAGGTACAACTAATACATGAAGCAATGCATAAACAATAAATGTGGAGTATGGAATAAGACATGTCATTTCCACGGAAATCCTAACCTCGTGGTAGGACCAAAATCCAACAAGACAATCCAAATCCCTATTTCCACAAATCCGCCCCCAAATTGGCTTTCATATCATGTAAGTCTCATATATCCTTTATGTACAACATCAAGTAAATCTCACATATCATGTGTGTATAATATCAGTATATCCCACATATCCTGTGTGTACAATATCGGTATATTCCACATATCCTGTGTGTACAATATCGGTATCAAATGAGTTTCATATAAGGTGAATGTACAGTATCGACACCCAAAAATATCATTAAACAAGTGTCTAGCATCGACATATAAATACATGTTTATACGTCCTCGAATCTTAAGTGCCAAACACCGACACTCTCGATCCCCGTATCGGTATTATACGTCCTCGAATCTTAAGTGCCAAACACCGACACTCTCGATCCCCGTATCGGTATTATACGTCCTCGAATCTTAAGTGCCAAACACCGATACTCTCGATCCTCGTATCGGTATTATACGTCCTCGAATCATAAGTGCCAAACACCGACACTCTCGATCCCCGTATCGGTATTATACGTCCTCGAATCTTAAGTGCCAAACACCGACACTCTCGATCCCCGTATCGGTATTATATAAATCTCAGAGTGGATGTATACAAATATTAAGTAAAGAATAAGTACCAATGCATGAATCAATACACGTATATTAGTGTCCCATTCCATTAATATATGTGTATAGGCATATATAACAGCGTCACATTCCACTGTTATATATACTTAGGAGTAAAAATATCAGACACATCATATGAAATCCATGAATGTAATATATGCAATATGAAATAGTAATATGAGCATATAAAGGAAAAACCGCTAATTTAACTGCAACAAGTTATTCAATATATCACGCGGTTCCTGATTTCCCCAAAATCATATGCAACATCATAGACAGGTGAACATGTAGCTATAACAAGATATACGCAACCATGTCGGTATAGAAAGATATGTGTGTCCATATGTAAGTATGTATGATGTCAAAGTAGCTGTAGTAAGGTATGTGTCTATACCTATCCATAACACCCTCCAGGTATATGTATGTATGTATGCCAGATGTACATATAGCTATGTCTCAAATGTGTATATACCTATCACATTGGTACAATACCATATATGTATATGGGTAACTAGTATGTAAGCATGTCAGGAATATGTGTAAGCATGTAGGTATTGTAGGGTTGCTAGGCACGCTCACAAGGTTCTACGAGGTATCAACCATGACCGATTAAAAATTTAGCCGTGCCGAACAACCCAAAGCCGGATCTTTAAACTAGAGTTTATGCGAAAACAAGCATGTTAAACACTTTAACACTAAGTGAGAGGGATTACAATCTTTATAGATCCGGTCCTTCACTTCATAAGCTCCGTGTTGTAGTCCCTTCGCTGCGATCATCGTGTTCCGGACTCTCGAGAGGCTTCACGAAGAGAAAGATGCAGTCTTGCTTCCGATCTTCGATAACAAAGATGATCTACTATGAAGTTTCATTAACACAAGCTAACACTCACTAAATGAAGTGAACACTCTCATTTAAAGGGCAAAGGTAGATGAGGATGATGAAGTAGGAATTTTTCTCTCTTTTATAATCTTTTTCTCACACATTTTCATCACAAATAGCAAAGCAAGAAAACTTTTGCATGAAAAGAAAAGGAATAAAAGGATGGAATCCTTTCGTGATGAATAATGAATAACTCATATGTTAGGTTAGAAATGCAACCATAGTTAAGAATGAATCTTTAACCCTTGTAGATAAACAACCATAGTCAAGGGTTCGGGTTTGGTTAAGCAAATATCTTCACAAAATATCTTACACAAAACAAAATAAAAAACCTTCTAGAAATTTCTAGAATAGCTTAACCCTAATCAAACCCTAACCATGTTTAATCTCCACTAATCATGTTGCATTAATAACCATATCATGTTACAATATTATATATCACATATATCATATTTATTGTAACAAAATAAAATAATACAATTAACATATATCGCATATATATCAATGTATTACCCGAGTGAGAAAAAGAATCTTTTAAGGAGCTAATATTAGTTAATGTAATTTAATATATCATATATATTGTTATACATTAAATTATCGAATCAACACTTGATCCGACAATCCGGCTGTATCGCATATAACCGACTAATACGACGACCCGGCTATATCACATATACCCGGCCGATATCTCATATCGCGAGAATCCAATACGGTATCACATTCCGCATTATCCTCGGTCCCGCACAAATCACATATGTTCTCCTACTCCGTTTTGTTGGAGATAGTGCCCTCAGAGTCAATTATTGGATCACAGGCACGTGATTGCAATGATTGAGGGAGGACCTATCCTGGTAGGACAGTCTTACGCAAGATGATAGTATGCTATCTGGTTTATCTTTATCATCGTGTACTGCTTTAGGTGACATTACTGATCACTATTGCACGTTGATAGAGCTCCTAGGATTCTTGCTTGACTACCAGTAGTATGATGGCGATCATATACGTGGGAGCTAGGGTCTATAAGCACATCCTTAAAAGGTCCCTAGTCGTGGGAGTTTCGAGACAGGGCATCGATACTCCAGAGTAGACTAGTGTATACAGTCGAGACCCCGACGAGGGGCGGTGGCCGATCTCATAAGCCACTGGTGTTAGTTGGTTCACCTAAGATGTATACAGGTGCTCATTGGGTTATGAGTACACCGGACAGGACTCGCCGGGAACCTGGTAGTTGGTATTATACCTGACGTCAGATAGCAGTTCCCTGGTGACATGTGTACAGGTTATTTCATCGACCTGAGATCGTCATTTGTCTCGTGTGAGTTCCCACTGTGCTTTGATTACTACCCTACCACGGCTCAAAGGAGTCGTGCAAACAGGTTTTAGTTAGGTACAGTCCCGAGCCACATGGAGGCAGTGAGTGGATCTGCAGGGGTTCGTCTCTACCGGTATTGGGGGTAAGGTCGCGCTGTGTCTAGGAGAGCCAGTACATGAAAAGTCCTTGGCAAAGGCAGGAGATTTTCTGGTAGGTATTCCAGTAGTATCTCAGGGTGTTCTGGGCTACACTCCGACACGACTTGTACCCCTTTTGGGGGTCTGACTTTTACCAACCCCCTAGGCCCACCATGCGATACTCATAGACGAACGGACCGGACTGTATGGATATTGTCACTGACAAGCTCAGTAGGGTGTCAGGATAAGTTCGCTTATTGACGTTCCTTTTGGTCAATAGCTGGTAGCCCGTCACGTATGGCTAATACCTCTGACGTGCTAGTGGTTAAATCAACAGCCATAGTATTGACGAGTCTTTAGAGTCCACCACACACAGTTACTCAGGTTTCGGGTGAACGCTGTAGAGGCCGTATGGAGATATGGCATGGTTCGATCAGATACGTGCGGTATTACACTGATCGTGATCGGACGGATTTTACTAGCCGGCTTTGGCTTAAGCCGGATCCTAGTATTAGACAATGTAGTTCTGTCTCTTTGCATTTGTGTTCAGTGGGAATACAAATGCTGGCATGTATATGCAGTAGCGGGGTTTTCCTGTAATTTATTACGGGATCAGTTTTCTGAAGTTGCCAGTTTGCATTCCGTTCCGGCCGGTGTTCCTTTGTTCCTTCACGGCCGGACTTTCTGATGGAGGGAGTTATTTGCAAGTTTGCAAATAACTTATTGTGGAGGGGTTTGTTAGTTTTTATGCCGTAGAAGGCCATTACTGTATCATACTAGTTTGTATATTACTTAATGGAAGCTTGGGATATTCACATGTATATAACAGTCTTGCTAAACATGGTAGTATGCTACTTGGTTTTCTCTATCTTAATGTGTGAGTATACGTATTGATAGAGCTCTTAGGATCTTGCTTGACTACCAGCGTTGTGATGGCAGTCACACTAATGTGGGCTGGGTAGTTTACAAGCATATCCTTATTCAGGTCCCTAGTCGTTGGATTATCGAGACAGAGCATCGATACTCCGGAGTAGACTGGTGTGTACGCTTCTCATCCCAGTTGGGGAGATGGTCTGTCCCACAGCCGTCAGTACGTCGTACTGGAGATAGTATGCAGGTGCTCGTTAGGTTACGGGTACACCGGACAGGACTCACAGGGAACTGTTGGTTGGTTTTATACCAGTCGTCAGTGAACAGTTCCCAGGTGACATGAGTGCAGCATAGTCCGCAGACTTGACACTGCTACTTCGCCTCGAGTGTGTCCCACTGTTCTTAGATTGCTACCCTACCACGGCTCAAAGGAGTCGTGCAAACAGGTAGCAGTTGGGTGCAGTCCCGAGCACTTGGAGGCAGTGGCGGTTAGACAGGATTCGTCCCTCCCAGTATTGGGAGTAGATATCGCACTGTGTCAGAGAGCCATTACGCAAAGTCCCTGGCCAGGGCAAGCGAGATTTGCTGGTAGGTTCCAGTAGTTTCTCAGGGTGTAATGGGCTTCCCTCCGACACGACTTATACAGCTATTAGGGGACTGACGCTTGCCGCCCCCTAGGCCGGATATGCGATAGTCCTGGACGAACAGACCGGACTGTATGGAGATTGTCATATCAGACTCAGTAGGAGTTCGGATGGGTTTCCTCATCGGCCTTCTTATCGACAACTACCTGGGGACCGTTACGTACAGCTAGTGCCGCTTGCGGCCTGTGGTTAAACCTACTGCCAGCGTAGTAGTCGAGTCTCTAGAGTCCCACACAGAGAGTTTCCTATTCCAGGCGAAACGATATAGAGGTCGTATGGTTTTACGACAAGGGTTCGGACGCATACGTGCGTTTACGCGCGTACGACTTTCGGACAGTTTTTACCAGTCGGCTTTGGTTTAAGCCAGTTACTGGTATCCGGTTATTGGATTTTTACAGTCTAAAGTTTTTCCGTATTTTTGCGGATTGGAGGGGCGTTCTCGTAATTGTGCGAGAAGCTTCTAGAAGATGGTGACTAAGGAGGTTTAGGTGGCATATACTTTGGATAAGATTTGTGAGTTATGAGAGTGATTCATCATTGTCATTATTGCACCATAAATGATTAATGACTCATGCTAATGAATCACCACTTAACATTTATGAAGCATGCTTATTCATCACATTTATTCATTTATTCTTTAATGAGAATGCTTCATAATATGTTATGATACTCACAATCTCATCTCATAATTTACTCTCACATTCTCTCTCCTCAGGCTCTCATCTTCAAACCCTAATCCTTACACCTCATGTGTTGAGATCAAAGGATTAGAAAGACTAATCTATCCATAACCATCACTCTATTTCATTCTATCTTCTTTGATTAGCAATCCAAGAAGATTAGTTACCTCAAGTTAGAGGTTTAGTTTGGAGTTTTGCTCTCGGGTGGATCGTCTACTACCTAGAGAAGGCCGAGGAGAACAAGGAGATCGTAAAGACGAAGGACTGGTTTCATTAGGTATAATCCCTAAACACAATAGTTATGAAACTCTTTGTGTACGGTTATTTGTAGTTTATCTTCGATTTAACCGGTTAGTCAATGTTCGTTCTTTAAACATGATCGTTTTCGAAAATTCCGGCTCCCCATAAGTTCTGGGGTGAAGTACATCGACTTACAGGTTTTTCTTGCATTATGTGTCTTTTTATATGACTTTCATCTTGAGATTCCTTTTTAATCACTTCCTTTACATTTATTATGATGGGTCTTGATTTGAAATGGGTGTGACCATTTCTTTTCTTATGATGATACATATTCTTTCTTGCATTTCTCCTCTTGGATTATTCTTTCATTTTTCCCCTCCTCATTCATTAGAGGCCGGCCACATTTGTTGGTGAGATGTGAGTGGAATTGCTTGGTGCTTTTGACTCATGGTCTTGTGGCATGACACTTGTGAGTGCTTTGGATTTCTTTTGGACATGTGGCTGTTGATTTCCCTTCATGAAATTTCGTGGCCCCCCCCACTTGGATGGGATGATGAATTCATTTTCTTTTGTGCTGAGGGCTGATTTGATTAGAGAGAAGCCCAAGCTAATTTACCCCAAGCTCATTTTCACAGCAAGAAATATATATAGCATGCTCCATTTCCAGCAAGCATCCATGGAAAAATTCTTGTGCACAAATTCCTCCATCATGGCAACATAAACCTCAAAGAGACATAGCCTACTACACTACATCTAGAGCAAATCTTGGACGTGTCGGCTAGCCAACTTCGCGCCCGAGTTGCCTCGGTCCAGAGGTGGGAGCCCGTAAAAGAATTCGGCGATGTGGTGCCCGTTTCGACGAGGAGGTGACGGATGGAGATTCCGCGGGAGATCGGGACGACGACGAGAAGACCGAAGGACACGGATCGCTCGGTATATCTCTCTTCCCATCTTTTAGTTTGCTAGTAGTTAGGTTAATGGCCCGATCCGGGTTGATAGTGCGCGGTGGTGCCGGTTTGCAAGTATCGCAAAGTTTTTCGTTTCCGCGTTTCCGGCGTCGGATCCACGGCCGGGGCGCCGCCGTGCACTTACATTTGTATCAGAGCCACGCCGTTACCCTAGTCTAGCTTGCTCTAATATGTTTAAAACTCGATCGAACAAAAATCCCAAAAACCGTATTTTTAGTGCATGTGTTCTCTGTCGAAATTTTTTTAGCTCTACAATTTTTTCAGGTTGTTGCAGAAACACAAGAAAGCAATTCTAAGCATTCTGGGAAAATTCGATGAAAAGAATCCTTAGTACGACTGCGGAAACACGGCCAAACCCCTGGTTTCTCCGCGGCTCCGCGGTGGGAAAGTCCTATCTTTGCACCAAATTTTTTCAGTGAGCTTTTGAATAGGAAATAGGGGTTTGGGGATATTCTTTTTGGGCCCAGATTTTCTGTGAGAGCTACAGTACTGCTTGGGGCCCACTTAGGTAATTTTGATCGGTCGAAAAGTTTAAACATGTTAGTTCACAGTATTTACATTATATCTGCGACCGTGAATGTCACTCGATCGGTAAATCCAGTCTATCTGCTATAGCCCTTTTAGACGGATTTGCGAACGTGACATTCACGTTGATGTTCTGTGTTGTGCTGTGATGTTGCGGATTGGTCGTGGGGGATAGCCTGGATGCAATGTTATTACAGTTTTGTTTTATATGTACATTTGATATTGCGGGACGAGTGTCCGACATGTGGACTGCCGTCACTGCCTGTTTGTATATTATTCTTTTGGGGCACGAACGGGTCGAGGTCGATGTACACGTTTGTATGTATATTTTACTTTCTGTACTAGGATTACCCTGCAGAGGGGTGCACGGATAGACGGATTCTAGAGGGCAACGAGCCCGCATCTCATGGAATTGAGACGGAGGAGGCTTCACTCTAGAATTGGCGGGCTATTCGCCGCACTCGTAGGGGGTACAGGTTGACCTAGGAGGGGTTCCCAAGTTACCGGATTCCGTGAAGTGCTGGGTGGTCCATTCACGTTGCTGAAGGGGGCTGCCTCGCTTCAGGTTTTGGCGGGTAACTTGCCGCGCCCGTAGGGGTCTAGGATTTCATTGCACAGGCTATCCACATGACCAGGGGAATGTCGGGTTTCAGTAGCGGCTCTATGAAACCCGGGGATCCTAGATATCTGTATTGTTCTGTGATGTTGTACATTTCTGTGATGTTGCATTTTATCACGCCTTGAGCGAAATATTATATATTGATACATATTCTAGTAGATGTTGTATATGTTTTTCATCCGCGCTAGTCCAGTCCCCGCTCTGTCGTTAGTTAAGTAACCTAACGGGTGATGACGGGACCCAGTGGCGAATGCGGATGGCATATACGTACACATTATTTTCGTTCTTTATTGGTGTGATCAATTGATGGGACTGCGTTGATTCGGATCAATGCAAGCTAAACAAACCTATTCTGATGTTGTTGGAACACTTTTCCAAAAGCTGTTATTGCAAGGGCATTCTCTTTTGTTTTGCATCGTGGTATTCAGTTGGAATATCCTGCTCCTCAATCGACGAGGCAAGAGCCGAGATCCCTTCACCGGGAGTGACCCCTTGGACAGAAGTTTGCGTCAGGGAAATAACTTCACTATAGCCAATTACTTTTGCTTTGCATCGTGGTATTCAGTTGGAATATCCTGCACCTCATTCTACGGGGAAAGAGTCGATATCCCTTCACCGGGAGTGACCTCTTTAGCAAAGGTTTTCGTCACTATATTTTTTACAAAGCTATCCGGTTCCTTCAACGATATCAAGTTCATTACGTTAAAGGAATATACAGTTACAGTTGTGAATCTGGATAATGGAAGAGGCATTACTAGGAATACCCTGATACCCCATCGAAACATTTCAATGTTTCAGTTTCACTGTGTACTGTTAAATGAAAACTAATTTCCCAATTAGGCACTTGATCCAGGGTATGTATTTACCAGGTTTGATTCTCACATCTGTATAGTTTTACAGATGATGGGTGGGAGTAAGTTATTGGGAATTAGGTGATCATCCTCATTATATCGAGATTCGTTGTAATTAGTGATATTTGAGGAAGTCACCTGGGTTGTTTGCCGGACGTCAAATATTTGGTTTTGAATATCCGTTGTTATGCTCCAATTTCAAATTGATATATCTGTACGTCTATTTTTATAGAGTGAGATATAACTTTTTGAAATTATGTCTATGACATTTACCTATATCAGTGGATGGTTAGGTAAGGAGCATTAAACAGCGGTGTAATTCTTCTTAACCATAAGTACAGTTTTCAACCTACAACACACAGTGAATGAGTCATTTGACTCAAGGGACTTATACAGAGTATTGTATGTAGTCCAGTGTCCATTAGGACAGAGGGGTAGGTACTCGTACTATATTCTGTTTACTTGTGACTTCTCTAGTTCTTAGACATGTGTTTCGTTGAAACGCAGGGTCCAAGTTTTGAGAAGTTATAAGTATAAGATTAAAGTAGAGAACCAAGTATTGCAAGTTTCGGGATTCTTCAAGGAGATCGAGGATGTAGATACTTGTGAATGGTATTCAGTTGATAGTAATGATTAAGAGAACTTGCTTCTCTTTCAGGTTACTCATAATTGGAAGCATTCCTAAGTTGAGTAACGCTGATCGACCTCCTTCCATTTAGTTGACATGCACTGGTGACGGTTGCAAGATTTGAATCTGGTTAAATTAAATCAGTGCCTCTGTTTCTGTATTGGATATAGAACAGTTCATATCTTAACGATGTTAAGGTACGGGGAGTTGTCCGGCTTATGCTTAAAACCAGACTCTGGATAACTCAAGGCACGTTTCTGTAATGGCTGTTTGTGGGTTGACCCGGGCTATGACGAGGGTTGATATTCTACCATCTGGAAGATCAATAGCGATATTGTTCTTGACTCGCCACAGTTTTAATTAAAAATGGATTTTTCAGAAACCAGTAGTGGGAGTATGGTAGAACTGGAAGTGATTCCAGAACCGCAAACGATTACTGAAGATTTGATAAGAACCTAAAGATTCGATCTGGTTTGACATTCCATTGGCCACTCCGCAGATATGGTGGGTAACCTCAGGCACCCGAGAGGTACATCGGTATGCTCAAGGACGGTGGCAGGGAAGTTCTTGTTTACCCAGACTTTCCATTGCTGTTGTTCCAGACTGTGAGATCCGGCAGGAGGATGAGTATAGCGTCGTTCTATACTAGCTTTAGAAGTGCACGTCTATATGACTCTGCCAGAGGGTTGTCGTAGTCAGTGGCAGCAGCGGAAGCATTGGTGGACATCAGGCTTATGTCTATTTATAGACTAAAGCAGATAGAGTGGAGATAGATCATCTATTTCTGATGTGACGGTCATAGGTTTGACTTCATCAGAATATGGGATGGATCTGTTAAGAAGGTAGTAGGGTGTGATGTCCTGGTATTTGGATGACATACACAGAGTAGGAAGTGATATTCCAATACTACTTTGGGTGTCACACAGTAGTTTCTCCACATAGGAATTGGATCTTATATCGTACATTCTGGTTACCAGATCTATGGTTTTATATCTAGATTTGGGTGGTTTCCCAATAAGGGTACTTAGACAGCATTCTATGAGTATTTAGAATGGAAGACTCCTGGCATGGTGGTGTACCTGCAGGTAATGGAGTGAACCTCTCTAAAGGTGTCTTACAGACTAAAGGGGAGAGGAATGTGCATGATTGGCAGATCACTTGCTTAAGAAATTGAGTCAATCATGAGATGTCAAGTACCACACCAGATATTGTTTTTGCAGTAGGTGCAATAAGTTGATATTAATCCAAAGCTGGAGAAACGATCGGAAGCAGTTTTAGAACATAAGTAAAAGTTCTTGGGATATGATAACGGCAGCCTCCTTTAGGAGACGGTTATCATTCCAGGCTTCCAAGGTGTCCTGGATGACAGAGTGGCTGTCAGAGTTATAGTTTTCCCTCTGACGAGGGGCAGTATTTTGGACAAGTGGTCCAGGTGGATACTGAGGGAAGGCATGGCGCAGGATACTGATTAAGTTCTGTTGACGATACAGTCTAAGAAGTTTGGATTTGGAGTTCACTTATGAGCTAGGTCCCATCAGATATCCAGACACATTCTAAGACAGGTATTGCTCATTTCGGAAGATGGCTTTCTCCGCGAACTTGAGATAAAGAGAGACATAGAAAAAAACATCAGAGCGGATCCACTCACTGAGGCTATTCCTCGAACGCAATAGTTTCGCAAACGAGCTTTGTGAGACTGACTAGTAGAGGAGTTGGGTGTTCGGTATCACACGGGCTGTGAGTATGCGACATCGCAATAATTAGCCTTGAGTGCAAGTGGGAGATTGTTGGAGATAGTGCCCTCAGAGTCAATTACTGGATCACAGGCACGTGATTGCAATGATTGAGGGAGGACCTATCCCGGTAGGATAGTCTTACTCAAGATGATAGTATGCAATCTGGTTTATCTTTTGTAAGTCCACGTTGCCCACCCCGGTGCCTGCGGGGAGGGGGAAAACGGAATAAAAATCAGATTTTTATGGTACTAGGCAACATGGACTAACTAAAGGAGGATCTTTGCTAAACAAAAACTAAGTACAAGCTAACTAGTATTAGCTACATGGAAGAAAGGTTATACATTGGGCTTTATGTCCTTCTTTCCTTGCTCCTTGGAGTGGAAGAAAGAGATCACCTTGTCGTCTTCTCTAGTCGAAGAAGGATCCACCCGAGAGCCTCAACCTTTGGCTTCAACTTCAAGCTAGAAGTAACTAAGGTGCTAGAAGTGCTAATCCCAGAACCTTAGATGAGAGTAGAGATTACTTTAGAGAGGTTTATCACAAGCTCAAGTGTTTCTCAACACATGAGAGGGGAGAGCTTGAGAGAGAGGAAGAGGAGGAGAGAGAATCTATATGATAGAATGAGAGAAAAATGAACCATTCTCTCTAATATGGGTGAATTATGAAATTAGATAATTAGTTAGATAATTGTCATGGTTAATCAAGACTTGACCATTATCATTTCATATTTAATGCAAATTGCAAGGATCAAAGAGCAACTTTTATATGGAATGATGATGGTCAAAGTGTCAACCTAGGTCAACAAGTCAAGTATGGTCAAAAGGTCAACAACCCTAACCATGCACAATTATATATAACTAATATCAATTATTCATAATACACACATAAGCATTAGGGTTAAGAAAATGACAAATGGTCATTAACCCTAATCAAGGTCCTCTGCCTCTGTCTCAGTCAACTGTGCATACGCACCCATATCCGTGATCCGAGGAACACGAATACAATGAGATAAGACCAATCCCAAATCATATGCTAGGATCCGGCTTAAACTAAAGCCCGCTAGTCTAAGCTGTCCGTACAGCAAACGTGCACAAGTGCGTGGATGTGAACGAACCCTGTCGCAAAACCATGCGACCTCTACTCATTTTGCCTAAAGGCGAATAACTCTCTGTGTGGGACTCTAAAGACTCGACACTACGCTGGCAGTGGGTTTACGTAACGGTCCCCAGGTAGATGCCGATAAGAAGACTGACGAGGTGACCCCATCTGAACTCCTATTGAGCCTGAATGTGACAGTCTCCGTACAGTCCGGTCTGTTCGTCTGATGCATCGCATGGCGGGCCTAGGCGGTGGTAAACGTCAGTCCCCTAATAGCAGTACAAGTCGTGTCAGAGTGTAGCCCAGAACACCCTGAGATAACACTGGAAACCTACCAGTATATCTCGCTTGCCCTGGCCAGGGACTACTTGTGTAATGGCTCTCCTGGACACAACGCGATGTCAACCCCTAATACCGGGAGAGACGAATCCTGTTTAACCATCACTGCCTCCAAGTGCTTCGGGACTGCACCCAACTACTACCTGTTTGCATGACTCCTTTGAGCCGTGGTAGGGTAGTAATCAAAGTACAGTGGGAACACACTCGAGGCGAAGTGACAGTGTCATGTCAGCGGACTAAGCTGTACTCATGTCACCTGGGAACTGATAACTGATGATAGGTATAATACCAACCAACAGTTCCCAACGAGTCATGTCCAGTGTACTCGTAACCTAACGAGCACCCGCATAATATCTCAAGTACGACGTACTGA
The DNA here is from genome assembly GCA_030015575.1 of Agapanthus africanus. NCBI lineage: Eukaryota > Viridiplantae > Streptophyta > Magnoliopsida > Asparagales > Amaryllidaceae > Agapanthus > Agapanthus africanus. The sequence goes on from CM057351.1 coordinate 99,535,966, forward strand.
CGGCTGTGGGACAGACCGTCTCCCACGCGGGGATGAGAAGCGCATACGCTAGTCTACTCCGGAGTATCGATGCCCTGTCTCGATAGTCCAACGACTAGGGACCTGTATAAGGATGTGCTTATGGATTACCCAGCCAGCACGAGTGTGAGCTCCATCACAACGCTGGTAATCAAGCAAAGATCCTAAGGGCTCTAATAATATGTATATAAACGATATGCTAAAAGAAACACATGCACATATTAAAGCAGAGACAAACCAAGTAGCATACTACCATTTCGATCAAGATTGTCTATACAACTGTGAATATCCCAAGCATCCATCAAGTAATATATATACTAGTATGATACAGTAATGGCCTCTAGGGCATATACACTAACAATCTCCCACTTGCACTAAGGCCATGTACTGGCGTATCGAAGACCTATCATCTCGATCAGCCGCTCGAACTGAGTCTGGGGTAAGGCCTTCGTGAATGGATCTGCAGTGTTATCTTCTTAAGCAACCCCCCGAACCTCGATCTCCTGGCGATCCACGATCTCCCTGATCAGGTGATACCGCCTCAAGATGTGTCTGGATTTTTGATGGGACCTGGGTTCCTTCGTTAAAGCTATAGCCCCGTTGTTGTCGCAATACAGAGGTATTGAATCAACAGTGGATGGAACCACCTGAAGTTCTTTCAAGAACTTCCTCATCCTAACAGCTTCTTTTGCGGCATCAGATGCAGCGATGTATTCCGCTTCCATGGTCGAGTCAGCAACGGTTTCCTGTTTGGAACTCTTCCAACACACCGCCCCTCCATTGAGGGTAAAGACAAAACCCGACATGGACTTGGAATCATCCTTGTCACTCTGGAAGCTGGAGTCAGCAAAGGCCTCAATCTGGAGGTTTTTTCTGCCATACACCAAGAACATCTCCTTCGTCCTTCTCAGGTACTTGAGAATGTTCTTTACCGCTATCCAATGTTTCTCTACTGGGTTTGACTGATACCTGCTTACCACACTCAGTGCATAAGCCACATCTGGTCTGGTACACAACATCGCATACATTATAGAGCCTACCGCAGAAGCGTAGGGTATAATAGACATGCAATCCCTCTCCAAATCAGTCTTGGGAGACATCTCTTTGGAGAGGGTGATCCCGTGACAAGCCGGTAGATTACCGCACTTGGAATCTTCCATACTGAATCTTTTCAGTATGGTGTCGATGTACCTGGACTGTGAGAGTCCTAAAATCCTCTTGGATCTGTTACGGTAGATCCGGACCCCAGAATGTATGAGGCATCACCCAGGTCTTTCATGGAGAACCTGTGTGACAAGAACCCTTTGACAGATTGTAGCATAGGAATGTCATTTCCTATTAAGAGAATGTCATCCACGTATAAAACGAGGAATACTACAGTTCTCGCTACAAATCTACAATAGATTCATGGTTCATCTGGATTTTGGATAAAGCCAAATTCCTTGACCGTCTCATCAAAACAGATGTTCCAACTCCGCGATGCCTGCTTTAGTCCATAAATGGACTTGAGCAACTTGCACACCTTTCCGCTGCTCCCACTCTGAATGAAACCCTCTGGCTGGTCCATATAGACACACTCCTCTAAATTTCCATTTAGAAAAGCGGTCTTTACGTCCATCTGCCAAATCTCATAATCGTGGAAGGCAGCAATGGCAAGAAGGATCCGAATGGATTTCAGCATAGCTACTGGAGAAAAGGTTTCGTCATAGTCCAAACCCGGTCGCTGACGAAAACCCTTTGCAACCAGTCTAGCTTTATAGGTCTCAACCTGTCCATCTACACCAATCAGCCTTTAGAAGATCCACTTGCATCCTACGGGTTTTACCCCATCTGGAGCAATGTCCAACGTCCATACTTTGTTGGTGTATATGGACTCCATTTCGGTCCGCATTGCATCCAGCCATTTTACCGAGTCAACGCTCTGAATGGCTTGCTGGAAGCTAGTAGGCTCATCACAATCTATGATGAAATCCTCTCTATCCCCGTCTAGGAGAAAACCGTAGTATCTCTCGGGCGGATGAGACTGCCTACTACTCCTGCGGAGTGGCGTAGGAATGTCCTGATCTTTTGAACCCTCTGGTTCTACTAAGCTTTCAGTAATAGCTCGTGGTTCTGGAATTTCATCCAGTTCTATTGCGCTCCCACTTATTTCTTTTTCTATGAACTGGTGTTCTAGAAAGTGGGCATGGCGAGAAACAAAAATCTTTTTTTCCTCTTCGCAATAGAAGAAATATCCCTTGGAGTTCTTTGGATATCCCATAAACTTGCACCGTACTGAGCGTGCCTCGAGCTTGTCCGCATGCTGCTTTTTGACAAAAGCTGGACATCCCCATGTCTTAATGTGATTAAGATAGGGTCTCTTCCCACACAACATCTGATATGGTGTAGTAGGCACAGTCTTAGTTGGAACTCGGTTCAAAAGGTATGCAGCTGATTCTAGCGCATATCCCCAGAATGATCGCGGCAACTCAGCGTTACTCATCATGGACCGTAACATATCCAATATGGTTCGGTTCTGTCTCTCCGATACACCGTTATGTTGCGGAGTGTATGGAGGAGTAAGCTGAGAGAGAATTCCATTCTCTTTTAAGTAACCCAGAAACTCGGCACTCAAGTATTCACCCCCTCGATCAGATCTCAGTGCCTTGATACTTTTGCCTGTTTGTTTTTCTACTTCATTCTTGTATTCCTGGAATTTTTCAAAATCCTCGGATTTATGTTTCATTAAGAAGACGTATCCGTACCTTGAAAAGTCATCCGTAAAAGTAATGAAGTAAGAATAACCGCTTCGTGCATGCGTAGACATTGGACCGCACGAGTCGCTTTGTACGAGTCCTAAGAGCTCGCTCGCTCTTACTCCGTGTCCAGTGAACGGAGTCTTTGTCATCTTTCCTTTGAGACAGGATTGACAAGTTGCATATGACTGATATTCGAACGGATCCAAATATCCTCCTGTATGTAACTTAGTCAACCTTCTCTCATTGATGTGACCCAGTCTACAATGCCATAAGAATGTTTTATTGATTTCTGGAGACTTTCTTTTGTGTGTATTCTGGACATTGAAAATCTGTGGTTGGTTTAATACGTATATACCGTTGTTTAATGTACCTGACCCAATCAAAACTTGATTAAGGTGAATGTTGACTACATTACTTACAAATGCAAATTCATAACCTTCTTTAGACAATAAAGATACAGAAAGTGTCCATCTGACAATCCCAGGTGATAGTCCCCCACGTCCTCTGCATCCATGCTAGCTTCGTTTGCAAATCTGAGGGTCATATCACCTGCCTTCAAAACTCTATGCTTTCTCAACGCCTGCAAAGAATTACAGATATGAGATCCTGATCCGGTATCCAATACCCAGGATGTAGAGTTTATTGATAGACAGTTTTCAATAACATACACGCCTGAAGCTGAAGCCGCAACTCGCTTCAGATCTTGGGTTATGGCCTTCCAAGCCTTGCAATCCTGTTTCCAGTGTCCACTTTTGTGACAGTAGAAGCATTCTTCCTTCCCCACCAGCTTTCCCGCTACCTTTGTTGCCTTTCCCTTTCCCTTCGTATCCACTTTACTGACACCGCCCCTTGGTTTGGCAGGGGCTTTCTTCTTCTTTCCCTTGGCTTTCGCCCTGGACCTAGAAGAGGAAGATCCTCCTACAAACAAAGTGGATGTCTCCCTACCTTTCTGTAGGGTGCCCTCAGCACTCCTCAACATGTTCAGAAGTTCAGAAAGTTCAACCTCCTTTCCTTGCATGTTGAAGTTTAGGATAAAGTGGGCGTAAGTGGAAGGAAGGGACTGGAGAATCAAATCTGTGTAGAGTTCATTTTACAACGTGGTCCCGAGGTCCGCTAGCTCCTCTATGTAGCCAATCATCTTAAGCACGTATTCCGCTACCGATGATCCGATGGCCAATCTTGCCGAAAATAGCTTCTTCGACACTTCGTATCTGGCGATACGAGACTGCTCTCCATACAGTTCTTTTGTATGAAGAAATATGGACCCTAGGTCCATATTCTCATGCCTCCTCTGATGTTCGTTGTCCATCAAGGCAAGCACGAGGCATTTGGCCTTCGCGCAATCTATCTCCCATGTCTTACGGATTTCTACATCCGCTACGCTGGAGGTGGGACCTGGGACAGGGGGAGCTTTGGTGGTAAGGATATACCGCAACTTGTCGTAAGTGATTGCCATCTTGACATTCCTGAGCCAATCTTTGTAGTTTGGCCCTGTCAGTATGTTTTTATCTAGTAATAACTTAAGTCCGGTCATTTTGAATGATCGCTGCAATTAGGAGAGAGAAAAGAAACACTTTAGCATAATGCTCTTGCAAGTTTAGAGTGGTTTTTAGTTTGTCTAAACAGGATGGCTCCCACTGTCTCTCGAATCCCTCCTCAAACCATAAAGGAAGAATTAGTCAGGATCAATCTCACCATACAATACTTGCTTAACCGTTCAGCAAGGCCAGTGTCGGTACTTCGAGGGAGGTTTTCCAACGCTTTCGCGAAGTTCCTTAATTAAGTAACCTCTTTTCCCTGTTGGCGTAGCCCCGCTAACACCTTTCTAGACACCTACTAGGTTTATAGCATTGATCGTTAAGTGAGAACTTTCCCGAGGAGTAGCATATACTCACAGTAGGATCGGGATCCAAATATCATCGCGTGATAAAACCGAAGGAATCCTACCAGAATCATCACACTCAAAATGGTATGCAGCGCTAGCAAGTTTCAGTACTTATGAAACTCCCGATGTGGATTTTTGCCTCATGCTCTTATGACCTTGACTTTGGCCAAAATATCATAAGTCACATGTCAAGTTCTACCCGTCATTCTCCTGGTTAATTTGGACCCACCCTTGACTTTGGCCAAAATGGCAGCACGACTGTCCCAAACCAACGCATCTACCTATGCTGCACATGAATACCCAATAGCTACCAATCACTATGCCTTGACTTTGGCCAAAATACATAGCTTGAATACTTTTTGACCATTCATATGGAATGACGGAGGGCTACGAATGGTTTTGGCGAAACCGTGAACGTAGTGAACTTGATATAATCGATGGAACGAGATAGCTTTTAAAAGTAGTAGTTCAAGCTCCGCATTTAAAAGTTTAGTTTTGAAAAGAACCGAGTGGTTTTCAAAGTGTTCCAATCGACTTTTGCTTGGTTTATTTTTCTTGCATTAAACTTAATCCGTCCCATCTTTTAATCCAACCATTGCAGAAAACAACCAAAATATGGTGTACGCTTATGCCATCCGCATTCGCCACGAGGCCCCGTCATCACCCGTTAGGTTACTTAACTAACGACAGAGCGGAGGCTGGACTAGCGCGGATGCAAAACATAAGCAACACCTAAATAGTTATCATATATAAATATATAGCAATGATAGCCATTACAGATCACAGATGAACACTTTGGATATACTAGGAATCCGCGATTAGTTCGAGCCTGCAACGAAAAGCGGATTACACGGTCGCGATGAATAGCCAAAACCCCACCCAAGACCCCTACGGGTGCGGCAAACTACCAGCCAAGTACCTGAAGAGAAGAAACCTCCCTCAACGACGTGAGTAGGCCACTCGGCACTTCGAGATACCCGGTAGTTTGTGCACCCCACCATGGGTCTATCCTTGGAGAAAAAACAGTAAAAAGAAATTATACAATGATTGCTACAACCCCGACCCGGTTGTGCGGCCAAATAAATAATATTACATCAATTTACATATTACAATGAATGAAAGAAAAAGAAGCACTCATCTCACATCCACCCCGGCTATTCATCCGCGACAATCCACCGAGTTCATATACACAAACCAATATGCAATACAGATCACAGATATGTATAACCCCCACTAATCGACGTATAGCGATTAGCGGACGTTGAATACATATAAACATCACAGATATAACCAATAGTCAAAGTATAGTGAAGTTCGATCAAAAAAATACGGATTTATAGCCACCCAAATACAAATTTCTATTCTGGAAAATCTGGGCAGAAATAAAATATCTTAAAAATCCCAAAACCATCACAGAAGAACACTGCACAAAACTCGGTCCCGAACCGAGTCAACTCGGCCGCGGTTCCGCGGCAAGAACCGAGTCAACGCGGAAACGCGGCGCTTTGAACGGTTCATTGGATCGTTTTTGGTGTGCTTCTTAATAAAATCCTGAGCCTAATTTTGAAGTATGATTTATTATTTTTAGAGCAAAAAAAAAACAGAAACTTAGGGTTTTGAAATTTTAGTTTTGCGAATTTTCCGATCGAACTTCCATACACATTACTAACTAGCTAGTTTATGTTTAGTTAGGCTCTGATACCACTGTAAGTCCACGTTGCCCACCCCGGTGCCTGCGGGGAGGCGGAAAACGGAATAAAAATCTGATTTTTACGGTACTAGGAATCATGGACTAACTAAAGGAGGATCTTTGCTAAACAAAAACTAACTACAAGCTAACTAGTATTAGCTACATGGAAGAAAGGTTATACCTTGGGCTTTAGGTCCTTCTCTCCTTGCTCCTTGGAGTGGAAGAAAGAGATCACCTTGTCGCCTTCTCTAGTCGAAGAAAGATCCACCCGAGAGCCTCAACCTTTGGCTTCAACTTCAAGCTAGAAGTAACTAAGGTGCTAGAAGTGCTAATCCTAGAACCTTAGATGAGAGTAGAGATTACTTTAGAGAGGTTTATCTCAAGCTCAAGTGTTTCTCAACACATGAGAAGGGAGAGCTTGAGAGAGAGGAAGAGGATGAGAGAGAATCTATATGATAGAATGAGAGAAAAATGAACCATTCTCTCTAATATGGGTGAATTATGAAATTAGATAATTAGTTAGATAATTGTCATGGTTAATCAAGACTTAACCATTATCATTTCATATTTAATGCAAATTGCAAGGATCAAAGAGCATCTTTTATATGGAATGATGATGGTCAAAGTGTCAACCTAGGTCAACAAGTCAAGTATGGTCAAAAGGTCAACAACCCTAACCATGCCCAATTATATATAACTAATATCAATTATTCATAATACACACATAAGTATTAGGGTTAAGATAATGACAATGGTCATTAACCCTAATCAAGGTCCTCTGCCTCTGTCTCAGTAAACTGTGCATACGCACCCATATCCGTGATCCGAGGAACATGAATACAATGAGATAAGACCAATCCCAAATCATATACAAGGATCCGGCTTAAACCAAAGCCCGCTAGTATAAGCTGTCCGGACAGCAAACATGCACAAGTGCGCGGATATGAACGAACCCTGTCGCAAAACCATGCGACCTCTACTCATTTTGCCTAAAGGCGAATAACTCTCTGTGTGGGACTCTAAAGACTCGACACTACGCTGGCAGTGGGTTTAACAACAGACCGCAAGCGGCACTAGCTGTACGTAACGGTCCCCAGGTAGATGCCGATAAGAAGACTGACGAGGTGACCCCATCTGAACTCCTACTGAGCCTGAATGTGACAGTCTCCGTACAGTCCGATCTGTTCGTTTGATACATCGCATGGCGGGCCTAGGGGGCGGTAAACGTCAGTCCCCTAATAGCGGTACAAGTCGTGTCGGAGTGTAGCCCAGAACACCCTGAAATAACACTGGAAACCTACCAGTATATCTCGCTTGCCCTGGCCAGGGACTACTTGTGTAATGGCTCTCCTGGACACAGCGTGATGTCAACCCCCAATACCGGGAGAGACGAATCCTTTCTAACCGTCACTGCCTCCAAGTGCTTCGGGACTGCACCCAACTACTACCTGTTTGCACCACTCCTTTGAGCCGTGGTAGGGTAGTAATCAAAGTACAGTGGGAACACACTCGAGGCGAAGTGACAGTGTCAAGTTAGCGGACTATGCTGTACTCATGTCACCTGGGAACTGATAACTGACGATAGGTATAATAGCAACCAACAGTTCCTGACGAGTCCTGTCCAGTGTACTCGTAACCTAACGAGCACCCGCATACTATCTCAAGTACGACGTACTGACGGCTGTGGGACAGACCGTCTCCCACGCTGGGATGAGAAGCGCATACACTAGTCTACTCCGGAGTATCGATGCCCTGTCTCGATAGTCCAATGACTAGGGACCTGTATAAGGATGTGCTTATGGATTACCCAGCCCCCATAAGTTTGAGCGCCATCACAACGCTGGTAATCAAGCATAGATCCTAAGGGCTCTACTAATATGTATATAAGTGATATGCTAAAAGAAACACATGCACATATTAAAGCAGAGACAAACCAAGTAGCATACTACCATTTCGAGCAAGATTGTCTATACAAATGTGAATATCTGAAGCTTCCATTAAGTAATATACATACTAGTATGATACAGTAATGGCCTCTAGGGCATATACACTAACATCTTTATCATCGTGTACTGCTTTAGGTGACATTACTGATCACTATTGCACGTTGATAGAGCCCCTAGGATTCTTGCTTGACAACCAGCAGTATGAGGGCGATCATATACGTCGGAGCTGGGGTCTATAAGCACATCCTTAAATGGTCCCTAGTCGTGGGAGTTTCGAGATAGGGCATCGATACTCAAGAGTATACTGGTGTAAACAGTCGAGACCCCGACAAGGGGCGGTGGCCGGTCTCACAAGCCACTGGTGTTAATTGGTTCACCTAAGATGTATACAGGTGCTCATTGGGTTATGAGTACACCGGACAGGACTCGCCGGGAACCTGCTAGTTGGTGTTATACCTGACGTCAGATAGCAGTTCCCTGGTGACATGTGTACAGGTTAGTTCATCGACCTGAGATCGTCATTTGTCTCGTGTGAGTTCCCACTGTGCTTTGATTACTACCCTACCACGGCTCAAAGGAGTCGTGCAAACAGGTTTTAGTTGGGTACAGTCCCGAGCCATATGGAGGCAGTCAGCGGATCTGCAGGGGTTCGTCTCTCCCAGTATTGGGGGTGAGGTCACGCTGTGTCTATGAGAGCCAGTACATGAAAAGTCCTTGGCCAAGGCAGGAGATTTGCTGGTAGGTATTCCAGTAGTATCTCAGGGTGTTCTAGGCTACACTCCGACACGACTTGTACCGCTTTTGGGGGTCTGACTTTTACCAACCACCTAGGCCTGCCAGGCGATGCTCATAGACGAACGGATCGGACTGGACGGATATTGTCACTGACAGGCTCAGTAGGGTGTCAGGATAAGTTCGCTCATCGACGTCCCTTTTGGTCAATAGCTGGTAGCCCGTCACGTATGGCTAATACCTCTGACGTGCTAGTGGTTAAATCCACAGCCATAGTATTGACGAATCTTTAGAGTCCACCACACACAGTTACTCAGGTTTCGGGCGAAACGCTGTAGAGGCCGTATGGAGATATGGCAGGGTTCGATCAGATACGTGAGGTATTGCACGGATCTTGATCGGACAGATTTTACTAGCCGGCTTTGGCTTAAGCCGCATCCTAGTATTAGACAGTGTAGTTCTGTCTCTTTGCATTTGTGTTCAGTGGGAATACAAATGCGGTCATGTATATGCAGTAGCGGGGTTTTCCTGTAATTTATTACGGGATCAGTTTTCTGAAGTTGCCAGTTCGCATTACGTTCCGGCCGGTTTTCCCTTGTTCCTTCACGGCCGGACTTTCTGATGGAGGGAGTTATTTGCAAGTTTGCAAATAACTTATTGGGGAGGGGTTTTCTTGCATTATGTGGCTTTTGATATGACTTGCATCTTGAGATTCCTTTTTAATCACTTCCTTTACATTTATTATGATGGGTCTTGATTTGAATTGGGTGTGACCATTTCTTTTCTCATAATGATACATATTCTTTCTTGCATTTCTCCTCTTGGATTATTCTTTCATATTTCCCCTCCTAATACAATAGAGGCCGGCCACATTTGTTGGTGAGATGTGAGTAGCATTGCTTGGTGCTTTTGACTCATGGTCTTGTGGCATGAGACTTGTGAGTGCTTTGGTTTTCTTTTGGACATGTGGCTGTTGATTTCCCTTCATGAAATTTCGTGGCCCCCCCCACTTGGATGGGATGATGAATTCAATTTCTTTTGTGCTGAGGAGTGATTTGATTAGAGAGAAGCCCAAGCTAATTTACCCCAAGCTCATTTTCACAGCAAGAAATATATATAGCATGCTCCATTTCCAGCAAGCATCCATGGAAAAATTCTTGTGCACAAATTCCTCCATCATGGCAACATAAACCCCAAAGAGACATAGCGTACTATACTACATCTACATCAAATCATGGACACGTCTGCTAGCCAACTTCGCGCCCGTGTTGCCTTGGTCCAGAGGTGGGAGCCCGTAAAAGAATTCGGCGATGTGGTGCCCGTTTCGACGAGGAGGTGACGGACGGAGATTCCGCGGGAGATCGAGACGACGACGAGAAGACCGAAGGACACGGATCGCTCGGTATATCTCTCTTCCCATCTTTCAGTTTGCTAGTAGTTAGGTTAATGGCCCGATCCGGGTTGATAGTGCGCGGTGGTGCCGGTTTGCAAGTATCGCAAAGTTTTTCGTTTCCGCGATTCCGGCGTCGGATCGACAGCCGGGGAACCGCCGTGCACTTACACGTTTTTCCTAAGCCAAGAAACCTCTGTGTAGGACTCTAAAGAACCGTCAATACCCCGGCAGTAGGTGATGATCATATCAAACACCCACAAGCTGCAAGCGATCAGCTAAACGTAACAGCCACCCAGGTATTGAGCGATCAGAAGATCAACAAGCAAGCCTATACATTCTCCTGTGAATCCATTCAGTAATACTCCCGTACAGTCCGGTCTCATCGTCTGATATGTCGCATATCTCGCCTAGGGGTGGTAAACGTCAAACCCCAGTAGCTCGATAAGTCGTGTCGATATGAGGTCTATAACAGTTCGAGAAACTACTGATAACACTTACCAGTAAATCTCAGCAACCCTGGCCAGGGATTTCCGGTTATAGCCAATCGAACACAGCACAACATCAACTCGCTATACCGGGAGAAACGAATCCCCTCCTATCGCTCATTGCCTCCAAGTGATTCGGGACTGTACCCAAAAGCCACCTTTTTGCATGCCCTCTTGGACGTGGTATGATGGAAATCAAAGCACAGTGGGAATCACACAAGACTCTATGACGATCTCGGGTCAACAGACTACTCTGTACCAGTGTCACCGGAGAACTGCCATCTGACGTGAGTTATAATACCATCTGGGAGTTCTCGGCGAGTCCGTCCAGTGTACCCAGTCTCTACTGAGCACCCTTACACCATCCTTGATGTCAAACACCGATGGATATAGGATCATCCATCGCCCATCAAATGGGTCAAGATGCGTATACGCTAGTCTACTCTGGTGTATCGATGCCCTGTCTCGATACACCCTCGACTAGGAACTGTTATAGGATGTACTCGTCGACTACCGTGGCCCCACTAGTATGATCTCATCATAGTCCCAGTAGTCGCGTACATATCCTAAGGGCTTTATGAACATGTAACATAGAGACAATCAGAGTACATGTTAAGATAAAGTACAACAAGATATCATACTATCATGTCGAGTAAGAAAGTCCTCCCTATATATGTCCAAGCATCCATTACAATATACATCGTATGTACAATAATGGCCTCTAGGGCATACATATAACTAACAATCTCCCACTTGCACTAGGTCCATCTGTTGTGGTATCACATACCCAACAATTAGCTGTGGTTAAAGTATCTCATACTCAACCATCCCATAAAAGTCTCTACTGGGAAAAAGTCCTTTATAAGTGGATCTGCGCTGTCGTCCTCTGTGTCTACTCTCCTAACCTCGATCTCCCTAGAGATCAACCATCTCCATGATCAGGTGATACTGCCTAAGAATTATATCTGGATTTCAGATGGGACGGGGGGTTCCTTGGCAAAAGCCACAACTCCATTGCCACACAATGGTAGGAACGAAGTTCATCTCATGAACTTATAAATATCCATACTGCCTCTTTGGTAGCATCCTTGGTAACGATGTATCTTGCCTTTAATCGTCTAGTAAGTCACGGTATCTAGCTTGGAACTCTTTCAACATACCGTCCCTCCACTGAAGGTAAAGACAATGCCTGCGACTGACATTCAGTCGTCCTTATCACCCTGGAACCTTTCCAGTGATTCTCACCAGGATCGATTGATACCATCTCACTATAACTAGTGAGTATCCTAACATCCAATTACAACTATCTCATAGATCCAAAACCCAGGATTTAGGAGGTATCATTTTGATCCTATATGGAGAATCATTGTGATAAGCGGAGATTGACCGAGCGCAGCATAGGAAACTCCTTCCCTATCAAGAGTATGTCATCCATGTACTCTACGAGGATCACCACCATACTCTCTACTACCTTTTTGTATATACAAGGTTCATCTACCATTTTGATGATGTCAAACTCTTCGACTACAACATTAAAACAGACGTTCCAACTCCGCGATGCCTGTTTTATCGCATAAAACAACTTGCACACGTTTTCGCTGCTCCCACTGTCTACGAATCCCTCTGGCTGTGTACTTATAGACACTCTCTTCCAAATCAACATTTAGAAAAGCAGTCATGACACCCAACCGCCAGATATCGTAGTCATGGTATGTAGCCATGGCAAGTAGGATCTGGTTGGACTTAAACATAGCTTTGAAAGTCTCAACTTTTCCATGTACACCTAGTAATCTTCTCAAGATATACTTTCTCCTGATGGGGATTTAACCCTTCAAATAGAGCAACCAAAGTTCATACTTTGTTGGTGCATAAGGATTCCGTCTCAGATCGCTAAGCATCCAGCCATTCTTACAGAGTCCCACTCCTGATGGCCAGCTCGAAACTAGTTGGGTCATCAGCTCATGATGTAATCCTTGCTCCCACTGTCATAGAGAAACCGAAGTATCTCCCAGGTGGGTGAGGAACCCTACTAGATCGACGGTGAGGCTGAGGTTCGTTGGAAACTATTGAATGATTTGGTTCTACCAAATCATCTGCTGTAGTTTGTATAGCTGGAACTCCTTCTAGTTCTACCTCATGACCACTAATTTCTTCACAAGAAATTCCCTTTCACAAATGTGGCATGTTGAGAAACAAAACATATTTTGTTCCTCGGTTAGGTAGAAGATATTCCCTTGCATATGCTTGGGATATCCAACAAACTTCCACAGATCTGACTTTGCCTCGAGTTTGTCCGGTTTTGCTTTTAGACATAGGCCAGACAACCCCAAATCTTAACAAACTTAAGATATGGGCTCTTCCATTTCCATATCACATATGAAGTGGTAGGCAACTGATTTGATTTGAACCCTATTCAATAGGTATGCAGCTTCTCAAGTGCGTAACTACCAAAAGGAAATAGTAAACTAAGTAGTACACATCATAGAGCACACCATATTACATAGGGTGATATTGCTCCGCCCCGATATACCATCGTGCTATGGTGTATACGGAGGAGTAATGCTGAGAGATAATCTCATTCTCCTTTAGAATAATCCAGGAATTCCATGCTCAAGTATTCTCCTCCTTGATCTCAACAAAGGACATAATACTTATACACGTTTTTTGGTTCTCTACTTCTTACTTATATTCTGTGAATATCTCAAAAGGTTCAGACTTGTGTTTCAACAGGAACAAATGTCCGAATCTTGAGAGATCATCAGAGAATGTAATGAAGTACAAAGAACTAGTCTTGGCATGTGTAGATAGGGAACATCATACATCATCATGTATCAATCCCAAGAGGTCACTAACTCTTTCTCTGTTTCCAATAAACAGAGCTATGGTCATAGTATCTTTGTGACATGACCGACAAGTTTCACAAGATGTAAATTCAAACTAATTTAAATATGCATCTTGATGTAACTTTAGCCAGTCGGGTCGCATTGATATGACCTAGTCTACAATGCCTCAAGAAGGATCCGTTCATTTCTGAACTCTTCCTCTTGTGTGTGTTCTGTATACTAAGAACTGTAGTTTGATTTAGAACGTCAATGCTTTTAGATAACGTGCCTGAACCGATCAACTCTTGATATAGGAAATGTTCAAAACAATATCCAACAATACAAAATTATATCCTTCTTTACTAATAAAGAGATTGATATGATGTTGTATTTCAGGTTCGGTATCTAATAACATTCGTTCAGAATCAAGGTATTCTGGTAATACAGGGTGATAGTGACCAACAGACTTGGCTGCAATAATTGCACCGTTTTCTATCTCATGAAACTTATCACCCGTTCTCAGTTCTCTACCTATCTGTAGCCCATGTAATAGATTACATATGCGGGAGACGTAAAGGATATTGAGAAACAGTTCTCTGTAATGAACACACCCGAAGATGATGCATCAACATGCACTTTTTTCGTTTGGGCGGCACGAGAAATCTGGTATTCCCCTATTTCCTACTCTGTCTTATAACAATTATAAGTTGGAGTGGGACCAATGTTCCCCAGCTCAGTATAACAAGCTGGTTCGTTCAATACATCCGTATTATTATCATGATTAAGGCGTGATATGGTCGCTACCTGGAGAGAGAGAGAGAAAAAAAAACACTCAGCGTATGCTCTTGCAAGATTATATTGGTTATCTAATATATCTAATCAGGATGTCTCCCACTGTTTTAGTCATATCTTCCTTCAAACCCTAAAAGGAAAGACTAGCCGGGATTTATTACACGCTACAAGTTCTTCAATCTTTCAGCCAGGCCAGTGCCGGTACTTTGAGGGAGGTCCCCCGTGCTTTCGCACGAACCTAATTAAAGTAAACCTCGGTTTCCCAGGGGCGTAACCCCGTTGACACCTTTCTAGACACCTACTTGATCGGCTAATTGTAATGTGTAAAACTCTCCCAGGAGTAACTCTTACTCGCAGCGGGTATCGGGATCCAACTATCTCATAGAAGGTATGCAATCTCATTGCAAATTTCAACACTTGAAATTCCCAATAATATTTTACCCCTAGCATCCTATGACCTTGACGAAAGCCAACAAACCATAGGCTACTAGTCAAGTCCAACCCGTCATTTTCCGATTGAATTAAACCCACCCGCACGGCCCTTGACGAAAGCCAACAAAGTCCCACGACTACCGTATCTCAATCTGCATCATATGCATAAGCAGATAAGCATAAAAAGCTACCGCACACTACACCTTGACCAAAGCCAACAAACGTAGCACGAATACTATGTACTTATCTGAAATGATGGAGGGCTACGACAGGTGTTTTAGAAAACCCTTTGCGTAATGAACTTTATATCGTTGTAGAATCGAGTGATTTTAAATGGAATGTTTTTGTGGCCTTTTCTAGTTTTTGCTAAAGAGGTCACTCCCGGTGAAGGGATCGTCGGCTCTTTCCTCTTCGAATAAGGTGCAGGATATTTCACAAATATCGCTGTGCAAAGCAAAAACTATAGAAACAATCAAAAGACAAACCGAGTTTGTAGCATTTGCTAGTTTCACTAAAGAGGTCACTCCCGATGAAGGGGTCTCGGCTCTTTCCTTATCGAATAAGGTGCTGGATGTTCTACAAAGAACACCGCTATGCAAAGCAAGAACTAGAGCTACCAGTTTTTAAACAAGTTTCTACAACATCTTTGGTTTCGTTTAGTTTCATTAATCTCATTAATGAAGTCCTAATTTATTATGCTTCACAAGCATCACATTCGAAAAGAAATCTGCAATATAACATATATATAATATATATAATATAAACATTCGTCTTAGGAAGTAATATGATCTCATCACAGAACATTGCAGCAGAAGAACATATATAAAATATTAGATATACAAGGACGTCCATGTTTTTAATACGAGCCTGTATAAAACACGGATTCCACGGTCACGATGAATAGACAAACCCACATCCCTAGACCCCTACGAGAGCGGTAAGCAACACCGCCAATTCTAGGGTTAGGAGACCCGGTCCCCACTCCTCAAGATGGTCTCCCACTGGACTCTAGAACCCGGTTACTTGTGCTCCCCTCCTTGGGTCTACCTAATTCGGAAAAGTAAATAATATACAATGGTGACATCATCCTCAGCCCGGAAGTGCCCCAATAAAAGAATATTACATACAAATGAATTTTACATGAATGAAAAAGAAAAACTCTCATCTCACATAAAACCCCCGGCTATTCAAAACGCGACGATCCAATATAACATATCACAGCAACACATTGTTGGCGATAGTGCCCTCAGAGTTAATTATTGGATCACAGGCACGTGATTGCAATGATTGAGGGAGGGCCTATCCCGGTAGGACAGTCTTACTCGAGATGATAGTATGCTATATGGTTTATCTTTATCATCGTGTACTGCTTTAGGTGACCTGACATGTCGCTATTACACGTTGATAGAGCCCCTAGGATTCTTGCTTGACTACCAGCAGTATGATGGCGATCATATACGTGTGAGCTGGTAGTCTATAAGCGCATCCTTAAAAGGTCCCTAGTCGTAGGAGTTTCGAGACAGGGCATCGATACTCCATTAGTAGACTAGTGTATACAGTCGAGACCCCGACGAGGGGCGGTGGCCGGTCTCACAAGCCACTGGTGTCAGTTGGTTCACCTAAGATGTATACAGGTGCTCATTGGGTTATGAGTACACCGGACAGGACTCGCAGGGAACCTGCTAGTTGGTCTTATACCAGATGTCAGATAGCAGTTCCCTGGTGACATGTGTACAGGTTAGTTCATCGACCTGAGATCGTCATATGTCTCGTGTGAGTTCCCACTGTGCTTTGATTACTACCCTACCACGGCTCAAAGGAGTCGTGCAAACAGGTTTTAGTTGGGTACAGTCCCGAGCCACATGGAGGCAGTGAGCGGATCTGCAGGGGTTCGTCTCTCCCGGTATTGGGGGTGAGGTCGCGCTGTGTCTAGGAGATCCATTACGCAAAGCCCTCGGCCGAGGCAGGAGATTTACTGGTAGGTATTCCAGTAGTATCTCAGGGCGTTCTGGGCTACACTCCGACACGACTTGTACCGCTTTTGGGGGTCTGACTTTTACCAACCCCCGAGGCCCGACATGCGATGCTCATAGACGAACGGACCGGACTGTACGGATATTGTCACTGACAGGCTCAGTAAGGTGTCAGGATGAGTTCGCTCATCGACGTCCCTTTTAGTCAATTGCTGGTGGCCCGTTATGTATTGGCTTATACCTCTGACGTGCTAGTGGTTAAATCCACAGCCATAGTATTGACGAGTCTTTAGAGTCCACCACATTTTCAGTTACTCAGGCTTTCGGGCGAAACGCTGTAGAGACCGTATGGAGATATGGCAGGGTTCGATCTGATACGTGCGGTATTGCACGGATCAGGATCGAACGGATATTACTAGCCAGCTTTGGTTTAAGCCGGATCCTAGTTTAGTACAGTGTAGATTTTGTCTCATTGCATTTGTATCCGGTCGGAATACAGATGCGGGTGTGTATGCACAGTATCGGGGTTTTCCTGTAATTTATTACGGGACCAGTTTTCTGGAGTTGGCAGTTTGCATTCCGTTCCGGCCGGTTTTCCTTTGTTCTTTCCCGGCCGGACTTTTCCGATGGAGGGGGTTATTTGCAATTGTGCAAATAACATTTGTGGGGGGGGTTTCTTGCAAATATATTCATTATGATATGTTTAGCATCTTTCTTCCATGATGGTGCATTAATTGAGATTTGATGTGATTAGTAGTGAGAAGCACGGTTGATGTTTCTTCACTTTATGTTGTGGTCACCCTTCACTTTATCCTACACTCACCTCCCTTAGTTGATTCCTCCACCATATTCTTCTCACTAGATGAAAAGAAAGCTTCACTTGAGAGAAATAAAAGAATGAGAGAGAGTTCATCTTTGTTATGTGAGGAATTCTTCATCTCCTTCTTCTTCTTGTTTTGGAAAAATGAAAGCACCATTTTTCCTAACCCCATTCCTCCATCAAGGCAACTACAAACCCCAAATGAGACTAGCATGATCTACAACACATTCCACAGCATATCTTGAGCATGTCGAGTTGCCGGCTTCATGCCCGAGTTGCCTCGGCATTGAGGCGGGAGCCCGTAAAAGACACAGGCGATGTGGTTCCCTTCCGGCGAGCAGGCGACGATGTGGAGACAAGACTTTCCGCGGGAGATCGGGACGATGACGAGAAGACCGGAGGACTCGGATCACTCGGTATACTTCTCTTCCCATCTCTTGTTAGCTAGCATTAGGTTAATGGTTATGATCCGGGTTTTCATTGTCCGCGGTAGCGCCAGTTTCCAAGCAAGGAAAATTTTTGATTCCGCATTTTGGCCTCGGAAAGACGGCCGTGGCGCTGTCGTGGCGCAACATGGTATCAGAGCCACGCCATTAACCTTGCCTAGCTTGTTCTGATGTGTTTTGCATTTCCGATCGACCAAAATTCCAAAATCTACATTTTCGTGTGCATCAGTTTTCTGTCGATTTTTTCCGAGCTCTAAAAATTTTTTAGGTGATCTCAGAATGATGTGCAGGGAGTTCTAAGAACTCTGGGAAAATTCGAGACAATGATCACTCAACTAGAGCGCGGAACCGCGGCAAAACCCCCCTTGTTTCCGCGGTTCCGCCGCAGGTTGACTTGGTCAATGCTTCGAAATTCTCCAGTGGGCTTCTGGGCTATAATTAAGGGTTTTGGAATATTAAATTTGGGCCCAGGTTTTCTGTGACTGCTACAGTATTGGTTGGGGGCCCACTTGTTAATTGTTTGATCGATCGGATATTTTAAACACATTATTTCACAGTATTTACATTATATCTGCGACCGTGAATGTCACTTGATCGGTAAATCTCGTCTAACTGCTATAGCCCGGTTAGACGGATTTGCGAACGTGACTTTCACGTTGATGTTCTATGTTTATGCTGTGATGTTGCGGATCGGTCGTGGGGGATAGCCTGGATGCAATGTTTGTACAGTTTTGTTTTATATGTACATTTGATATTGCGGGGCGAGCGTCCGACATGTGGACTGCCGTCACTGCCTGTTTGTATTATTCTTTTGGGACACGACCTGGTTGCGGTCGATGTACCCGTTGTATGTATATTTTACTTTCTGTACTAGGATTACCCCGCGGAGGGGTGCACGGATAGCCGGGTTCTAGAGGGCAACGGGCCCGCATCTCATGGCATTGAGACGGAGGGGGCTTCACTCTAGGATTGGCGGGCTATTCACCGCACTCGTAGGGGATACAGGTTGACCCAGGAGGGGTGCCCAAGTTACCGGATTCCGTGAAGTGCTGGGTGGTCCATTCACGGTGCTGGAGAGGGCTGCCTCGCTTCAGGTTTTGGCGGGTGACTTGCCTCCCCCGTAGGGGTCTAGGATTTCATTGCACAGGCTATCCACACGACCACGGGAACGTCGGGTTTCAGCAGCGGCTCTGTGAAACCCGGGGATCCCAGATATCTGTATTGTTCTGTGATACTGTACATTTCTATGATGTTGCATTTTATCACGCCTTGAGCGAAATATAATATATTGGTATATATATTAGTAGATGTTGTATATGTTTTGCATCCGCGCTAGTCCAGTCCCCGCTCTGTCGTTAGTTAAGTAACCTAGCGGGTGATAACGGGACCCAGTGGCGAATTCGGATGGCATATACGTACATCATTATTTTCGTTCTTTATTGGTGTGATCAATTGATGGGACTGCGTTGATTCGGATCAATGCAAGATAAACAAACCTATTCTGATGTTGTTGGAACACTTTTCAAAAAACTGTTATTGCAAGGACGTTCACTTTTGTTTTGCATCGTGGTATTCATTTGGAATATCCTGCTCCTCAGTCGACGAGGCAAGGGCCGAGATCCCTTCATCCGGAGTGACCCCTTGGACAGAAGTTTGCGTCAGGGCATTAACTTCACTATAGCCGATTTCTTTTGCTTTGCATCGTGGTATTCAGTTGGAATATCCAGCACCTCATTCTACGGGGAAAGAGCCGAGATCCCTTCACCGGGAGTGACCTCTTTAGTAAAGGTTTTCGTCACTATATTTTTATAAAAACTATGCAGTTCCTTCAACGATATCAAGTTCATTACGTTAAAGGTTTTTCGCCAAAAACCAGCCGTAGCCCTCCGTCATTTCCTACGGGTATTATTTAGTATTCGTGCTGCGTTTGTTGACCTAGTCAAGACGTAGTGTTCGGTAGCTGAGTGGTACTTGTTTGTTGCATAAATGGGATTGGTTAGGACAGTCGTGCGGCCTTGTTGACCTAGTCAAGGGCACGTATGGGTGGGTTTAATGCAATCCAGAATAATGACGGGTTGAACTTGACTGGTGGTTTATAGTTTGTTGACCTAGTCAAGGTCATAAAACGCTTGGGGTAAAAAACACACATCGGGAGTTTCAAAAGAACTGAAACTTGCCAGGCATGCGCATACCTTCTAGAGTGTGGTGACTTGAGTGGATTCCGTCAAGTTATCATGCGATGATAGTTGGATCCCGATTCCCACTGATGAGTTAGTTTACTCCTCGGGTGACCCCGACTAATTCTTCTTTCAGGTTTGGAGGAGAATTTGAGGTACAGTGGGAGATTTCCAGATTAGAAAAAGTGATAACCATTCTGATCTAGGTTAGAGTGCACGCTGAGTGTTTCTTCTCTCTCTCTCTTTGGCAGCGACCATTGACCCGACCCTGGACTATGACTCAGTAACCAAGTTGACCGAACCTTCTTAACACTGGCTTTTGGATTGTCAGAGTTGCAGACCTCATTGCCACTCCTACTTTTACCCTTTTCTCCAGGATACCCCGTATTACTACTGTCACGACCCGAGAATTCGACTCGTGACCGGCACTTAACCACGCAACGTCTACAGGCGCAACGCGGCTAAGTAAGCCGAACCCAGAAGTCAAAACCAATAAATATAGAGTGATTTAAAACATTTTGTAAAGGCAATAGTAAATGTCTGAAAAACTTCCATTTCTTTAGTAGAAATCCTTTTTAAGTTCAAAAGTTATGAGTTTTATAATTTTGGTAACATTTCCTTTTTAAAACATTAGCCCCGAAAGTCGGGTAAAAGTAAGGTGTAGCGGAAATAACAAGTGACATGAATAAAGCATCACAATATGATATACGACGCCGTAGCGAAGAATACACAGTAAAACAAGGACAATATCATAAAAGATAAAACTGCATAAAGTAACGTCGGCTCACATGCGAGCTCGACACCAGAATATAAAATCATACATATCGTCCTCACAACTGTCTCTAAGTCAATACATAAGGTAGATGGAGAGTACTAGATACATCAATATACAACTGAAAGATAACAGATACCGTACAAAACCCACCTAAACAGCAAAAGGGCTATCTCTGCTCAAAAGGGGTATCTGTGCCAAAAGATGAGGTAACAGCCAGCCGTGACTACTCCCAAGGGCAACCTGCAAACACTGTGGCACAACGGGGGTGAGTTGCCAACTCGTGAATAGAGATAACATATAAAGGTGATCGCAAGCATGCACATATAGCGTGGCTCTACTAATGCCAGCGGATGATATCAATGCATGTCAACAGTGGATACAGTAGTAATGCATGTACTCTAACAGGTAAATGCCACAGGATGAGATGTATAGTAATCAATACTGAGTATGGGATAAATAATATCTACATGGACTATGTCAACATGGAAAGCAATGTTCGGTGCCTCAAACTGCACCCAAATCCCACATATACTCAGACGCCGGCACACCCATCGGCCCTCAAATCCTGTATATCTCGGAGGAATCACGAGTGCCCAACATCGGCACCCAAAACATCATAAAATACCCGTGTCCAGCATCGACACGTAAATCCTCGAATATCGGGCGCCGTCAATCCGGACCGGCCCCACGGGGTCCTTCTGCGGTATCGGCCCTCGGCCCCGGCAGCACGGTCATCCCGCATCCATCACTCGACTCTGGTCAGTATCCTCCGGACAACTGCCAGGTCCAACCAATCACCGGTAGGTACTCGCCCGCCTCCAGGCTCAATCGGCAAATCCCATCGATCATCTCGCCGAGGGGAACCATACCGGGCCCACCACGAACCCGCAAACGGAACATCCACTCCTCGAATCGGGTTTCAAGCACACGTCTCAGCACCGAGAAAACGCGTGGTGGACACACCAAAATATCATATCACGAGGTACCGGGTTTTTCAAAATAGCATATCTTTCCTTAAATAATTCCACGGTCCTCAAAACAGAAATCACATGAAAATCCAATACCAATAGTAAAGTCCAATGCGAGGTACAATATACATCAATCCATGGTATGGGTATAAGGGGAAGACCGCTTTTTAAAGTAGTTTCATTTCCGGTTTTAAAAGATGTCATGCGGCTCCCAATATACATGAAGGTCATATCAAATCACATATGAGGCGAACTATAGCAATATAATCATGGCAGCTCTATAGTGAGTGTGGCATGGCAGTTACTAACGGTGTGTGTGTAGCATGTAATAGTGCCCGTGCAACATAAACCGTTAGTAATAGTGCGGTGTTCTATCAGTTCTAAGCAATATATATATCAACACAGCAGAGAATACAATATGCGATGACAGTCTAAGGGGTGCATGCAACATATAGTAAATAAGTCCTACCAGCCCTGACGCATAACGCCATGCGGGCGATATCCCCGTAGATGTGAAATCTACTCACCGTGTCTCGCGCTAAGTGTATCCAACCACTTGCTTGCCCTTCTTCGCAGCGTCCGTCTCACTGGCCTGCGAACCTAGAGTCACATACACATATCACACATAAGCTTAAGTCACAAAACGCGACATTATAATCCAACGAGAAACCTGTGTCGCAAACCAATCGCGCGTGTGCGCGATACGCTAAAACGTGTACTCACGCGCCACAAAACTACCCCGACGCGCCGCGATACGCAGAACCCAAACCTACTCACGTATCGCGCGTGTCGCGAAGGTTTAGAAAAACGGCAAAACAGGTATTTGGTCCCAGATTTTCCTACAGAATTGATCTTACAAAAATATATGTATCAAAGGACCTAACACACAAAAACACACCTACAGAATCCAAAAACCTCCAAAACACCACCTGTCTGGCCGCAAATTGCGGCCAGAATGGCGGTTTTGGCGGCCGTAGAAGGGAGTTAGGGGGTCGGGTTTCACCTGGTGTATCATCTCCACTCCACTACACTACAGTCTTCCCAAAATCATTCTGCACTTACCGGGTCAAAAGCAGTTCCAGAAAACTCAGATTTTGCCCAAATACGACATTTGCATCAAATATGAAATCTGGTGGTATTTTAGTGTAATAGGGGTTGGACTAGGTTTACATGATCACAACAAACCTCAAGCATCCTACTGGAACTAATCTACACCTCATTAGCACAAAGTTCACACTAAACACCCCATATCGCACTAAAACACACTAAAATCCTTTAACCGATGCAAAACTACACTAACTAGGCAAACTAGGGAAGCAAGATAGGAAATATACCTCACTCTCGACCCTAGGGAGCTGCAGGAAGGAGAAGAAGTGAAGGGGAGGGGCTGCACATGGTGCTGGAGCTGCTGCTGCTCACTGTGCTGCTGTTGCTGTTGCTGTGTGCCTGCTGCTGCTGTTGCTTCTTCTCTTGCTGCTGCTGTTGCCTCTTCTCTTGTTGCTGCTGCTGGGGGTTCTGCTGAGGTAAGTGGGTGTGTTGTGTGAGTGTGTTGGTGTGTTGTGAGAGTGTGAGAGAAAAACACAAAAAGGAATGAGAGCCACCACAATCATTCACACAAAAGTCACCCCTCTCACTCTCTCACCTCATTAATGGCAAGCATGGCTTGAGCCATGATGCACTCTCTCTCTCTCCTTCTCACAAGTCAACACCCTTACCATTTGAATTAAAGTAATCTTTTAATTTAACTAATTAATTAAACTTGCTTATAACCCAAAAGAATTAATCCTACAATTAACCCACCATGGTTAATAATTATTGTATTTGCTTAATTTAAAAACCCTAGTTTACATGCACATATGTGTGCAAGCCTAGGAAAATTTTGGAAAAATATTTATTAGATTAGGAAAAATATTTAAAACACAATTTGGTAAACTTTTTATTATAAACCATTATTTAATTATAATTATTCACTAACCCTTATCCTAAGGTGTTACAATCTCTCCCCCTTAAAGAAATTCGTCCCCGAATTTCAAAAATCTAACTAAGGTTACCTTCAAAAAGATGGGGATACGTCTTCATCATTTCGCTTTCGGTCTCCCAAGTGACCTCTTCACGGTTCTGACCACGCCAAAGTACCTTAACTGATGGAATCTCCTTCGATCTCAATTTCTTCACTTGTCGATCCAAGATCATCACCGGCTGCTCTGCATAGGAAAGATCACGCTCAAGCTGGATCGTCGGATGCTGAATCGCGTGCGAAGGATCATGTAGATATCTGCGGAGCATCGAAACATGGAATACGGGGTGCACGTCTGGAAAGCTGGGCGGAAGGGCTAACCGGTAAGCTACTGCACCGACACGCTCGAGGATCTCGAAGGGGCCCACATACCTGGGACTGAGCTTCCCCTTCTTCCCAAACCTCATCACACCTTTCATTGGGGAGACCCTCAAGAAAACATGATCACCAACAAAAAACTCAAGTCTGCGTCGTCGACGGTCTGCATAAGCCCTCTGCCTACTCTGCGCTGCTCTCATCCTATCGCGAATCAACTGGATCTTCGCGGTCGTCTCCTCGACGATCTGGGGCCCTAAGATACTGCTCTCACTGAGCTCTGTCCAACAAGTAGGCGACCTACATTTCCTCCCATAAAGAGCCTCAAATGGTGCCATCTGAATAGTCTCCTGGTAGCTGTTATTGTAGGAGAACTCTACTAAAGGCAAATGATGATCCCAGCTACCTCCGAAATCTAGTACACAAGCTCTGAGCATGTCCTCGAGAGTCTGGATGGTCCGCTCTGACTGTCCGTCGGTCTGCGGATGAAATGCCGTGCTGAAACTCAAGCGAGTGCCCAAAGCCTCCTGAAGCCTCTGCCATAGTCTACTAGTAAACTGGGTGCCTCTGTCGGACACAATGCACGTCGGGACTCCGTGTAGTCGCACTATCTCGTCAATATAGAACTGGGCATACTGAGTAAATCCGAAAGTCGTCTTCACCGGTAAGAAGTGAGCCGCTTTCGTCAAACGATCCACGATCACCCAGATGGAGTCATACCCCCTACTAGTCCTGGGTAGACCCACCACGAAGTCCATCGAAATCTGTTCCCATTTCCACTCCGGAATGGGTAACGGCTGTAGCTCTCCCGCGGGCCTCTGGTGCTCAGCCTTGACTTGCTGACAAGTCAGGCATCTCGATACAAAATCTGCAATGTCCCTCTTCTTTCCGTCCCACCAGTAAACATCTCTCATATCATGATACATCTTGGTGGAACCGGGATGGACGCTATACACCGATCGATGTGCCTCCTCAAGAATCTCACGCCTCAGTCCCTCAGCATCAGGTACGCACTGTCTGACTCCAAACCGTAGTATCCCCTGATCATCGATCACGAACTCGGAAAATCGGTCCTGTCCCATCTTTGCCATGATCTCTGAACACCGGTCATCACTGAGCTGTGCCTCACGTATACGATCAATCAACTGTGGGCGTGCACGGACATGCGCTATCTGTCCTCCAATCGACGTGAACTCGAACTGTACTCGACTGTCGCATAATATCTGCCAATCTGCGGATGACTGCTCCTGTACTGCGCTCAAACAAGATAAACTACTCCCGGGCCTCCTGCTCAAAGCATCCGCCACCATATTTGCCTTGCCCGGGTGATATAAGATCTCGCAGTCGTAATCCTTCACTAACTCCATCCATCGACGCTGTCGAAGGTTCAGGTCCCGCTGCTGGAATATGTATTTCAGACTCTTGTGATCCGTAAATATCTGGCACGACTCACCGTATAAGTAATGTCGCCAGATCTTAAGTGCGAAGACCACTGCTGCCATCTCCAAATCATGAGTGGGGTAGTTCTGCTCGTGCTTCTTCAATTGTCGCGAGGCATACGCGATCACCCTATCATGCTGCATCAGAACGCATCCCAATCCCACTCGAGAAGCATCACAAAAGACCACAAATCCGCCCGGTCCGGAAGGTAAAGATAACACCGGTGCCGTCGTCAGCCGAGTCCGTAACTGCTGAAAACTGTGCTCGCACTCCTCCGTCCAATCGAAGGGAACTCCCTTCCGGGTCAACCCGGTCAACGGTGTAGCAATACGTGAGAAGTCCTGCACAAAACGCCTGTAGTAACCGGCCAATCCCAAAAAGCTGCGAATCTCCGTCACCGATGTGGGTCTAGGCCAACGCTGAACGGCCTCGATCTTCCTCGGGTCAACACATATACCGTCTCGTGAAATCACGTGACCCAAGAAGTCCACGCTGTCTATCCAAAAAGCACACTTGGAGAATTTCGCATAAAGCTGGTGCTCCCTCAATGTCTGCAATGTAACCCGCAGGTGCTGCTCGTGCTCCTCACTACTCCGGGAATACACCAAGATATCGTCAATGAAGACTATGATGAACAGATCCAAATAAGGCCGGAAAATACGGTTCATCAAATCCATGAAGGCTGCTGGCGCATTGGTGAGTCCGAACGACATCACCAAAAACTCGTAATGGCCATAGCGCGTACGGAAAGCTGTCCGGGGAATGTCCTCCTGTCGAACCCGCAGCTGATGATAGCCCGATCGTAAATCGATCCTCGAAAAGTACCCTGCCCCCTGAAGCTGGTCGAACAAATCGTCGATACGCGGCAAAGGATACTTGTTCCGCACTGTCACCCTGTTCAGCTGGCGGTAGTCGATACAAAGATGCAAACTGCCATCCTTCTTCTTGACGAACAGGACTGGAGCACCCCAAGGAGAAACACTGGGTCGAATAAGTCCCTTGTCCAGCAAATCCTGTAACTGACCCTTCAGCTCACGAAGTTCCGCCGGGGCAATCCGATAGGGCGGTATAGAAATAGGCCCCGTACCAGGAACCAAATCAATACAGAAAGAAATGTCGCGCTCGGGCGGCAACCTAGGAAGCTCGTCAGGGAACACATCAGGAAACTCGCTAACAACCGGAACCTGATCCAACGGAACCTCTGTAGCGCGAGCATCGCGAACATAAGCGAGAAATCCCTGACATCCCTTCCTCAAAAGCTGTCCAGCGCGAAAAGAAGAAATCACACTGTGAGGGGCGGCACCACGGTCCCCCAACACAACAAAAACCGACTCGCCGGGGAAACAGAATCTAATTGTCTTCTCGCGGCAGTCCACAGAAGCATAGCACGTGGCTAACCAATCCATGCCCAAAAGAACGTCGAAGTCCAACATCTCCAGAAGGATCAAGTCGACAGGCAACTCTCTCTCGCCAATACAGACGATACAGGATCGGAACACGTGCCTAGCCACAAACGACTCTCCCACAGGAGTAGTCACCACAAGCGGCTAATCAAGTAAGCCAGACTCTCTACCCAAACTCGGCACGAAGTGTGTGGATACGTACGAGTGTGTGGATCCGGGATCGAACAATACATGTGCATCAACTGAACATACAGGGAGGATACCTGAAACCACTGCATTGGACGCCTGCGCGTCCTGATGTGTCAAAGCAAAGACCCTCGCCTGTCCACCACCTGTAACTGACTGACCTCTGCCTCGGTCATCACGTCCTCTCTGAGCAACTCCTCCACGCCCACGACCTCTCTGAGCAAAAGTCTGGCGCGGAGCAACGGTAGGCGCAACGGGCAACGCCCTCTGGGGTGGTGAAGGTGGTAAGGTAACATGCGGTGCTGCCGCCTCCCTCCGGTGTGTCTCTGGACAATCTCGAACGAGGTGAAGTAGGCTGCCACATCTGTAGCAACCCCGCGGCGACTGCTGACCGTCCTGGGGATACGAACTAAACATCCGACCACGTCCCGAATCTCTGCTACCCCTCGTACCGGAACGATACCTGTCGCGGCGTCTGAATGACTGCCTCCGTGCGGAAATACTGGTACGAACTCCCTTCGGCTCTGGAAATACCGAAGTCTCAACAAGGTGCTCCTCGACCACTAGGGCTGCGTCTACAGCTGCTGCATAGGTCTCGTAGTGCTGCGCGCTGATCGCGAGGAACACTGGTGAAATCAAGCCTCGAACAAATCTCCGGACTCGCAACTCCTCGGTGGCCACTAGATGTGGGGCGTAGACTGCTAGCTCTGTAAACAGTACGTCATACTCTGCCACTGTCATCCCTGACGTCTAGCGCAAAGACTCAAACCTGCGTGCTCGGGCATCTCTAACACTCCGGGGAAGGAAACGGGCTAGAAATATGGTCACGAACTCCGTCCAGGTCATAGGAGGAAGACCTGCTGCTCTGCCCTTCTCCACTGAATCACACCATTTCTGCGCAAGACCTTCCAGACGAAAGCTCGCGAACTCAACCCATCTCGCATCTGCACATCTGAGGGAACGGCATATCCTGGCCATCCTGTCGATGAAAGACTGTGGGTCCTCGGCTGTATCGGTGCCTGTGAAAACCGGAGGCTTCAGCCTCATGAACTCTGATAGCGATACTGTAATCACCTCCGTGGCTGCAGGGGCAACTGGCTGTGCGGTAGGCACCATCGCGGTCTCTGGAACTGGTGGAGCTACCTCTGGTCGCTGCGCTCGAAGCGTCTCAACTAACGATCCTATCATCTGGAGCATCTCCTGCATACCAGCCCCTAACGAGGCGATCTGCTCTGTCACGGCAGGAACAACCTGCTCGGGTACCACCGGCGTACTGCCCGGATCAGTCCTCGTCTCGGACGAGTCAACACGAATCTCGGCCCTCGCGGCCGCTCTCTGTGCCCTCGTAGTCTTAGGCGGCATATTGGCTGAAAGAAAATTTGGATTCGATAAGAACACGGAAATCGAATCACAAGAATATAAGGAGGAATCAAATCAACTAGTCCTAAGGTCGCGTAAGCGGAGTACCGTGTCGTGAGTATGCCGCGGAACATACGCACGCTACGCTACCCTGCCGCAGCTACCTGCTCCATCATACCAGGGTCATCCTACACTCCGAAGGTAAAACCTATGCTCTGATACCAACTTTGTCACGACCCGAGAATTCGACTCGTGACCGGCACTTAACCACGCAACGTCTACAGGCGCAACGCGGCTAAGTAAGCCGAACCCAGACGTCAAAACCAATAAATATAGAGTGATTTAAAACATTTTGTAAAGGCAATAGTAAATGTCTGAAAAACTTCCATTTCTTTA
The DNA here is from genome assembly GCA_030015575.1 of Agapanthus africanus. NCBI lineage: Eukaryota > Viridiplantae > Streptophyta > Magnoliopsida > Asparagales > Amaryllidaceae > Agapanthus > Agapanthus africanus. The sequence goes on from CM057351.1 coordinate 99,565,174, forward strand.
GTAGAAATCCTTTTTAAGTTCAAAAGTTATGAGTTTTATAATTTTGGTAACATTTCCTTTTTAAAACATTATCCCCGAAAGTCGGGTAAAAGTAAGGTGTAGCGGAAATAACAAGTGACATGAATAAAGCATCACAATATGATATACGACGCCGTAGCGAAGAATACACAGTAAAACAAGGACAATATCATAAAAGATAAAACTGCATAAAGTAACGTCGGCTCACATGCGAGCTCGACACCAGAATATAAAATCATACATATCGTCCTCACAACTGTCTCTAAGTCAATACATAAGGTAGATGGAGAGTACTAGATACATCAATATACAACTGAAAGATAACAGATACCGTACAAAACCCACCTAAACAGCAAAAGGGCTATCTCTGCTCAAAAGGGGTATCTGTGCCAAAAGATGAGGTAACAGCCAGCCGTGACTACTCCCAAGGGCAACCTGCAAACACTGTGGCACAACGGGGGTGAGTTGCCAACTCGTGAATAGAGATAACATATAAAGGTGATCGCAAGCATGCACATATAGCGTGGCTCTACTAATGCCAGCGGATGATATCAATGCATGTCAACAGTGGATACAGTAGTAATGCATGTACTCTAACAGGTAAATGCCACAGGATGAGATGTATAGTAATCAATACTGAGTATGGGATAAATAATATCTACATGGACTATGTCAACATGGAAAGCAATGATCGGTGCCTCAAACTGCACACAAATCCCACATATACTCAGACGCCGGCACACCCATCGGCCCTCAAATCCTGTATATCTCGGAGGAATCACGAGTGCCCAACATCGGCACCCAAAACATCATAAAATACCCGTGTCCAGCATCGACACGTAAATCCTCGAATATCGGGCGCCGTCAATCCGGACCGGCCCCACGGGGTCCGTCTGCGGTATCGGCCCTCGGCCCCGGCAGCACGGTCATCCCGCATCCATCACTCGACTCTGGTCAGTATCCTCCGGACAACTGCCAGGTCCAACCAATCACCGGTAGGTACTCGCCCGCCTCCAGGCTCAATCGGCAAATCCCATCGATCATCTCGCCGAGGGGAACCATACCGGGCCCACCATGAACCCGCAAACGGAACATCCACTCCTCGAATCGGGTTTCAAGCACACGTCACAGCACCGAGAAAACACGTGGTGGACACACCAAAATATCATATCACGAGGTACCAGGTTTTTCAAAATAGCATATCTTTCCTTAAATAATTCCACGGTCCTCAAAACAGAAATCACATGAAAATCCAATACCAATAGTAAAATCCAATGCGAGGTACAATATACATCAATCCATGGTATGGGTATAAGGGGAAGACCGCTTTTTAAAGTAGTTTCATTTCCGGTTTTAAAAGATGTCATGCGGCTCCCAATATACATGAAGGTCATATCAAATCACATATGAGGCGAACTATAGCAATATAATCATGGCAGCTCTATAGTGAGTGTGGCATGGCAGTTACTAACGGTGAGTGTGTAGCATGTAATAGTGCCCGTGCAACATAAACCGTTAGTTATAGTGCGGTGTTCTATCAGTTCTAAGCAATATATATATCAACACAGCAGAGAATACAATATGCGATGACAGTCTAAGGGGTGCATGCAACATATAGTAAATAAGTCCTATCAGCCCTGACGCATAACGCCATGCGGGCGATATCCCCGTAGATGTGAAATCTACTCACCGTGTCTCGCGCTAAGTGTATCCAACCACTTGCTTGCCCTTCTTCGCAGCGTCCGTCTCACTGGCCTGCGAACCTAGAGTCACATACACATATCACACATAAGCTTAAGTCACAAAACGCGACATTATAATCCAACGAGAAACCTGTGTCGCAAACCAATCGCGCGTGTGCGCGATACGCTAAAACGTGTACTCACGCGCCACAAAACTACCCCGACGCGCCGCGATACGCAGAACCCAAACCTACTCACGTATCGCGCGTGTCGCGAAGGTTTAGAAAAACGGCAAAACAGGTATTTGGTCCCAGATTTTCCTACAGAATTGATCTTACAAAAATATATGTATCAAAGGACCTAACACACAAAAACACACCTACAGAATCCAAAAACCTCCAAAACACCACCTGTCTGGCCGCAAATTGTGGCCAGAATGGCGGTTTTGGCGGCCGTAGAAGGGAGTTAGGGGGTCGGGTTTCACCTGGTGTATCATCTCCACTCCACTACACGACAGACTTCCCAAAATCATTCTGCACTTACCGGGTCAAAAGCAGTTCCAGAAAACTCAGATTTTGCCCAAATACGACATTTGCATCAAATATGAAATCTGGTGGTATTTTAGTGTAATAGGGGTTGGACTAGGTTTATATGATCACAACAAACCTCAAGCATCCTACTGGAACTAATCTACACCTCATTAGCACAAAGTTCACACTAAACACCCCATATCGCACTAAAACACACTAAAATCCTTTAACCGATGCAAAACTACACTAACTAGGCAAACTAGGGAAGCAAGATAGGAAATATACCTCACTCTCGACCCTAGGGAGCTGCAGGAAGGAGAAGAAGTGAAGGGGAGGGGCTGCACATGGTGCTGGAGCTGCTGCTGCTCACTGTGCTGCTGTTGCTGTTGCTGTGTGCCTGCTGCTGCTGTTGCTTCTTCTCTTGCTGCTGCTGTTGCCTCTTCTCTTGTTGCTGCTGCTGGGGGTTCTGCTGAGGTAAGTGGGTGTGTTGTGTGAGTGTGTTGGTGTGTTGTGAGAGTGTGAGAGAAAAACACAAAAAGGAATGAGAGCCACCACAATCATTCACACAAAAGTCACCCCTCTCACTCTCTCACCTCATTAATGGCAAGCATGGCTTGAGCCATGATGCCCTCTCTCTCTCTCCTTCTCACAAGTCAACACCCTTACCATTTGAATTAAAGTAATCTTTTAATTTAACTAATTAATTAAACTTGCTTATAACCCAAAAGAATTAATCCTACAATTAACCCACCATGGTTAATAATTATTGTATTTGCTTAATTTAAAAACCCTAGTTTACATGCACATATGTGTGCAAGCCTAGGAAAATTTTGGAAAAATATTTATTAGATTAGGAAAAATATTTAAAACACAATTTGGTAAACTTTTTATTATAAACCATTATTTAATTATAATTATTCACTAACCCTTATCCTAAGGTGTTACAACTACGAACGTCCACTTCCATTGGACAAAACCATCGTATGGTTAGATACGAACTCGAAGGAATTCGAGGATGGTTTCCGGTTCTGGAGAAAACGGATAGGATTATTCAGTTGTCTTTTCCCTTTTACCTTCTCTCAAGTTGTGAGTACTCCTTGGTTTAGGAGATAGTACACCTATTACGCAAATTGGATAGTCTTCTTCCAAACCTTAGGCTGGTGCCGACCGGTAGGGAATGAAGAAAACCAATTAGCATAACGATGGTGTGCAGAAGGTATTAAGTTAAGACAAAGCAAGGGATTAGTAGGAGGGCAAAGTAAATTGCGACTGATATTCACGACCAAACCAAGTATTTCTTCGCCAATCCTAAATCACCTTTGTATTTCTCCAGGACACTCCGTGTCACTACGAAGATCCACAGTTTATTGGATACTCCATCGTATGGTTATATACGAACTCGAAAGGAACTTGTTCCAGTTCGGGGATGGATTCTGGTTCAGGAGAAATAGGAATAAAGTACATTCAGGTGTCTTTTATCTTCACCTTCTCTCGCATTGCGAGTGTTCCTGAGATTAGGACAGTACACCCTTTATGCTTTTTGGATAGTCTTCTTCCAAACCATAGGCTGGTGCCGAACGGTAGGGAAGGAAGAAAACCATTTGGCCTAATGGTGTGTACAGAAGGTAATGACTAAAGACATATAAAGGGATTTGGAGAAGTGGAAAAGAATTATACGGTTACAGTTGTGAATCTGGATAATGGAAGAGGCATTACTTGGAATACCAGGATACCCCGACGAAACATTTCAATGTTTCAGTTTCACCGTGTACTGTTAATGGAAAACTGATTTCCCAGTTAGACACTTGCTCCAGGGTATGTATTTACCAGGTATGATTCTCACATCTGTATGGTTTTACAGATGCTGAGTGGGAGTAAGTTATTGGGAATAGGGTGATCATCCTCATTATATCGGGATTCGTTGTAATCGGTGATATTTGAGGAGATCATCTGGGCTGTTTGCCGGTCGGCAAATATTTGGTTTTGAATATCCGCTGTTGTGCACCAATTTCAAATTGATATATCTGTACGTCTATTTTCATAGAGTGAGATATACCTTTTGATATTATGTCGATGACATTTACCTATATCAGTGGATAGTTAGGTAAGGAGCATTAAACATCGGTGTAATTCTTCTTAACCAAAAGTACAGTTTTCAACCTACGACACACAGTGAAAGAGTTGTTAGACTCAGCGGACTTATACAGAGTATTGTATGTTGTCCAGTGTCCATTAGGACAGAGGGGTTGGTCCTCATACTATATTCTATTTACTTTTAACTTCTCTAGTTCTTAGACATGTGTTTCGTGGAAACACAGGGTCTAAGTTTTGAGGAGTTATAGGTATTTGAATAGAGTAGAGAACCAGGTATAGCAAGTATCGGGATTGTTCAAAGTGATCGAAGATGTAGATACTTGTGTATGGTATTCAGTTGATAGTAATGATAAAGAGAACTAGCTTCTCTTTCAGGTTACTCATAATTGGAAGCATTCCTAAGTAGAGTAACGCAGATCGGCCTCCTTCCATTTAGTTGACATGCACAGGTGACAGCTGCATGATTTGAATCTGGTTCAATTAAATCAGTGCCTCTGGTTCTATATTGGATATAGAACAGTTCATATCTTAACGTTGTTAAGGTACGGGGAGTTGTCCGGCTTATGATTAAAACCAGACACTGGACAACTTAAGGCACGTTTCTGTAATGGCTGTTTGTGGGTTGACCCAGGCTATGACGAGGGTTGATTTTCTACCATCTGGAAGATCAATAGTGATATTGTTCTTCACTCGCCACAATTTTAAAAGAAATGGATTTTTTCAGAAAACAGTAGTGGGAGTATGGTAGAACTGGAAGTGATTCCAGAACCGCAAACGATTACTGAAGATTTAATAAGGAACCTAAAGATTCAATCTGATTTGACATTCCATTGGCCACTCCGCAGATAAGGTGGGTAACTTCAGGCACCCGAGAGGTACTCCGGTAGCCTCAAGGACGGTGACAGGGAAGTTCTTGTTTACCCACACTTGCCATTGTTATTGTTCCAGGCTGCGAGACCCGGCAGGAGGATGAGTATAGCGTCGTTCTAAACTAGCTTTAGAAGTGCACGTCTATATGACTCTGCCAGAGGGTTTTCGTAGTCAGTGGGAGCAACGAAAGCATTGGTGCACATCAGGCTTATGTCTATTTATAGACTAAAGCAGATATAGCGGAGATAGATCATCTATTTCTGATGTGACAGTCATAGGTTTGACGTCATCAGAATAGGGGATGGATCTGTTGAGAAGGTAGTAGGAAGTGATACTCCTATACTACGATCGGTTATACTTTGGTCGTCACACAGTGTTTTCTCCACAAGGGACTTGGACATTATATAAGACATACTGGTTACTAGATCTATGTTTTTAGATCTAGATTTGGGTGGTTTCCCAATCTGGGTACCTTGACAGCATTCTATGAGTATTTAGAATGGACGACTCCTGGCACGGTAGTACACCTGCAGGTAATGGAGTCACCCTCTCTAAAGGTGTCTTACAGACTAAAGGGGAGAGGGATACACATGATTGACAAATCACTTGCTTAGGCAATTGAGTCAATGATGAAATGTCAAGTACCACACCAGATGTTGTTCTTGCAGTAGATGCAATAAATTGATATTGACCCAATCCTGGAGAATCAGTCGGGAGCAGTTTTAGAACATAAGTGGATGTTCTAGGGATATGATAACGACAGCTTCATTTGGGAGACAGTTATCATTCCAGGCTTCCAAGGTGACATGGACGACAAGGAGGTTGTCAGAGTTATAGTTTTCCCTCTGACGGGGGGTGGGCAGTATTTTGGACAGGTGGTCCAAGGCAATACTGAGGGAGGCATAGCGCTGGGTACTGATTAAGTTTAGTTATCGATACAGTCTAAGAAGTTTGGATTTGGAGTTCATTTATGAGCTAGGTCCCATCAACTATCCAGACATACTCTAAGACAGGTATTGCTCATTTCGGGAGATGGTTTTCTCCGCGAACTTGAGATATAGAGAGACATAGAAAGAAACATCACAGCGGATCCACTCACTGAGGCTATTCCTCGAACGCAATAGTTTCGCAAGCGAGCTTTGTGAGACTGACTAGTAGAGGAGTTGGGTGTTCGGTATCACACGGGCTGTGAGTATGCGGCATCGCAATAATTAGCCTTGAGTGCAAGTGGGAGAATGTTGGCGATAGTGCCCTCAGAGTTAATTATTGGATCACAGGCACGTGATTGCAATGATTGAGGGAGGACCTATCCCGGTAGGACAGTCTTACTCGAGATGATAGTATGCTATCTGGTTTATCTTTATCATCGTGTACTGCTTTAGGTGACCTGACATGTCGCTATTACACGTTGATAGAGCCCCTAGGATTCATGCTTGACTACCAGCAGTATGATGGCGATCATATACGTGGGAGCTGGTAGTCTATAAGCGCATCCTTAAAAGGTCCCTAGTCGTAGGAGTTTCGAGACAGGGCATCGATACTCCATTAGTAGACTAGTGTATACAGTCGAGACCCCGACGAGGGGCGGTGGCCGGTCTCACAAGCCACTGGTGTCAGTTGGTTCACCTAAGATGTATACAGGTGCTCATTGGGTTATGAGTACACCGGACAGGACTCGCAGGGAACCTGCTAGTTGGTCTTATACCAGATGTCAGATAGCAGTTCCCTGGTGACATGTGTACAGGTTAGTTCATCGACCTGAGATCGTCATTTGTCTCGTGTGAGTTCCCACTGTGCTTTGATTACTACCCTACCACGGCTCAAAGGAGTCGTGCAAACAGGTTTTAGTTGGGTACAGTCCCGAGCCACATGGAGGCAGTGAGCGGATCTGCAGGGGTTCGTCTTTCCCGGTATTGGGGGTGAGGTCGCGCTGTGTCTAGGAGAGCCATTACGGAAAGCCCTCGGCCGAGGCAGGAGATTTACTGGTAGGTATTCCAGTAGTATCTCAGGGCGTTCTGGGCTACACACCGACACGACTTGTTCCGCTTTTGGGGGTCTGACTTTTACCAACCCCCTAGGCCCGACATGCGATGCTCATAGACGAACGGACCGGACTGTACGGATATTGTCACTGACAGGCTCAGTAGGGTGTCAGGATGAGTTCGCTCATCGACGTCCCTTTTAGTCAATTGCTGGTGGCCCGTTATGTATTGGCTTATACCTCTGACGTGCTAGTGGTTAAATCCACAGCCATAGTATTGACGAGTCTTTAGAGTCCACCACATTTTCAGTTACTCAGGCTTTCGGGCGAAACGCTGTAGAGACCGTATGGAGATATGGCAGGGTTCGATCTGATACGTGTGGTATTGCACGGATCAGGATCGAACGGATATTACTAGCCGGCTTTGGTTTAAGCCGGATCCTAGTTTAATACAGTGTAGATTTTGTCTCATTGCATTTGTATCCCGTCGGAATACAGATGCGGGTGTGTATGCACAGTATCGGGGTTTTCCTGTAATTTATTACGGGACCAGTTTTCTGGAGTTGCCAGTTTGCATTCCGTTCCGGCCGGTTTTCCTTTGTTCTTTCCCGGCCGGACTTTTCCGATGGAGGGGGTTATTTGCAATTGTGCAAATAACATTTGGGGGGGTTTCTTGCAAATATATTCATTATGATATGTTTAGAATCTTTCTTCCATGATGGTGCATTAATTGAGATTTGATGTGATTAGTAGTGAGAAGCATGGTTGATGTTTCTTCACTTTATGTTGTGGTCACCCTTCACTTTATCCTACACTCACCTCCCTTAGTTGATTCCTCCACCATATTCTTCTCACTAGATGAAAAGAAAGCTTCACTTGAGAGAAAGAAAAGAATGAGAGAGAGTTCATCTTTGTTATGTGAGGAATTCTTCATCTCCTTCTTCTTCTTGTTTTGGAAAAATGAAAGCACCATTTTTCCTAACCCCATTCCTCCATCAAGGCAACTACAAACCCCAAATGAGACTAGCATGATCTACAACACATTCTACAGCATATCTTGAGCATGTCGAGTTGCCGGCTTCATGCCCGAGTTGCCTCGGCATTGAGGCGGGAGCCCGTAAAAGACGCAGGCGATGTGGTGCCCTTCCGGCGAGGAGGCGACGATGTGGAGACAAGACTTTCCGCGGGAGATCGGGACGATGACGAGAAGACCGGAGGACTCGGATCACTCGGTATACTGATCACTCGGTATACTTCTCTTCACATCTCTTGTTAGCTAGCATTAGGTTAATGGTTACGATCCGGGTTTTCATTGTCCGCGGTAGCACCAGTTTCCAAGCAAGGAAAATTTTTGATTCCGCATTTTGGCCTCGGAAAGACGGCCGGGGCGCTGCCGTGGCGCAACACACATAATATCTCATATCATCAACGTAAGCAAGTATGCGTATCCCGATTGTCGTTCATGTATAGCAACGAAGCTGGCGATACACCACATACTACGCTTACGGTCACAGAAAAGAAAGTGTAAAACTACAACAGTTGGAATCCGCAACCTCCTTAGACATCGCATGCCTAACCAAATGAATTCCTTAGACATCGTATGCCTAACAATTATAAACCCCGCATTTTAGTCTCATTATCGAAAACACTTTTCAATATCAAGTCGGGCAATTCAACAAGATTCCCGACATCCTGATCGAATGCTCCACGCAAACTTTAGTAGACGGCCGCACCCCCGGATGCCGTCGACGAAGTGCACTAAGGCGGAACACCGCTGCCGCGAGCACCCGAACGGATGCTTTTGGCGACGGGGTTCTCCTACAGTCACTTGGTCGGGGCTATGGGGCATGGCAGTTTGTTAAGTTTACCCGGCGAGTATCCGCGTACGCTACGTGATTGCGACGGGCTTTTGATCACATCAAAATTCCGTGGCAACCGATCATCTGAGACTGAACTGCTAGATTTATAACATTCAAATTAGTTATCTCATAACTACCTGTGGATTCCAAATATTGTATCACATTCCAGATAAAAAGACAGTGTTAAACTTTCCGATCGAATAATCAAACACCCAAGATTTCCCCAATATATCTCTGTTAGGACACGGCAGCGCCCCGGCCGTCAGAACGAGGCCAAAATGCGGAATCAAAACTTTTCTTTAAACAAGAAACCAGCGCTATCGTGGACTATAAACCCGGATCGGGCCATTAACCTACTCCTAGCTAACTAGATAAGGGGTATAGAGATATACCGAGCGATCCGTGTCCTTCGGTCTTCTCGTTGTCGTCCAGGTCTCCCTGCGGAATCTCCGGTCTTCATCTCCTTGTCGGAAGGGCACCACATCGCCGGGTTCTTTTACGGGCTCCCACCTCTGGACCGAGGCAACTCGGGCACAAAGTTGGCTAGTCGACGTGTCCAAGAATGCTGTAGGATAGTGTAGAACTATATGTCTCTATTGGGGTTGAAGTTGCCATGGTTTTTGGTGGAGGAATGAGATGAAATTTTGAGATGGAGCTATATGATTTTTTCCCTACCTCAAAAATTTGGCCGGCCCCCTCCCCTTTGAATGGCCGGCCCCTTCCCCTTTGAATAGCCGGACCCTTGATTGAAGAATGAGAGAGGATGGAGTAAAACAAAAATACAAGAGAGAGAAAATGATAATCATGAAGAACAATGATCACAACCAAATCCCCACTCCATCACCTAATCATATGCCATCACCATCAAGCAATGATGGACTAATGAAGTCAAAAGAAACTAGAATCATGATGAACCAACCATGTGCCACAAAAAGTCTTCTCAATTGTTAATTGCTAAATTGCAAATAACCCCCTCCACCAATTTTCAGCCAATGAAAGAAATAAAGGAAATTGGCCGAAATGGAAAGCAAACTGGCAACTTCAAAAAACTGATCCCGTAATAAATTACAAGAAAACCACACGACTGTATATACATACCCGCATTTGTATTCCGACCGAATACAAATGCAATGAGACAAAATCTACACTGTACATTACTAGGATTCGGCTTAAACCAAAGCCCGCTAGTATTATTCGTCCGATCATGATCCGTGCAATATCGCACGTATATGATCGAACCCTGCCATATCTCCATACGGCCTCTACAGCATTTCGCCCGAAACTTGAGTAACTGTCTGTGGGGGACTCTAAATACTCGTTGATTGAATAGAATTCTTGATGTGTCGTATAAAATTGAAAAGAAATCACAACCAAAAATTATTTGACCGCAATCAACTACGGTGTCGGATGTAGATTGTAAGTGAGTGCGGATCGTCCACAGGGACAGTGTAATAGTTCGTCTTTTGAATTAGATGAGTCGAAACTTTAATGAAAAGAAAACAAAACAATTCATGATTTGAAATTGAAGTTCAAGAATTAGAAAAACATAGATCTAATAACAAGAAAAAGATAGAATCAAGAATTGATAGTTTGATGATTTTTCCAACCAAATATCAAGAATCGAAATGAGGCTCGTAAGAATCGATCGGATCTATAGATGTGATGCAATCTCAAGATGAGGTATTCTTATCCTTCGATGAATTGATACTAGATAGATGATGATCGACGAGAATTAGGGATTTCTTATGAAACTAGGGTTTCATCTTATCCCTTGTTCCTTCGTCGATATCATTCACATTCTAGTCTCTAGTAAATTCAAGAAACGATCGTAGATCCCTAATTTCGAGCGATAACAATCAAGAAAGTATCGCAACGAAACTAGGTTGTCGATTCTTGAACTTGCTAGGGTTTAAAAAACTCGTAGGACTTAAAAATCGTTTTGAGATTTATTACATCATCTTTCTATTGATCGTCTCGGCTCCTTAACGAGTGGAGTTTTACTCAAACATCACAACAAGAACAACATTTACAAATTGAGATCTAATCATGATGCAAGAATTAAAAGAAAGCAAGATAAAAGAATTTCACCTTTTATTTATATCAACAATTTCGTTACAATCGCTCAAGAACTACAAGCGGAAGAACTCGATAGTCGATTTGGCTTCGCTCGTCCCCGTGAGTCGCGGATCGGCTTGGATCACTTGCCCGATTGAAGATCGGCTCGGCTCATAAAAGGTTGAAGGCTTCTCGCTTGATTGGTACTCAAGATCTTGAATTTGGAGTGGAATTAGGGTTAGGGTTTCGCACAAGCCTTGTCACTAGACTTGTGGAAGAAGATGACGTAAGGGGGAATGAACTAGCTAACTAAAAGATTAACAAAGATTGAACTAATGAAGAACTATTGATGAACAACCACAACACTTAGATTTAGGCTCCTATTTATAGATATCTAAACCCTAGATCTAGGATTTTAAATTTGAATTTCCCTCCAAAAGTTTGTTGAGGAGATTTGAATTTCCCTCCAAAAGTTTGTTAGAGAAGAAGCTTATAGATGTGATTAGTTAGGAGGGAGATTCTAGAAGAGGTTAGTTAGGTGCTTAATTTGGATTAGCTTTGCTTAATGATCTTTGCTGATCTGGCAATAGCTTCGAGAGAATTCTGGAATTTGACATATCATTCTGAGCTGCTGGGACTGAGAGAGGAATTATGCCCTAGAATTGAAGTGCTGATGTGGCAGAAGCGCCGCGGAACCGCGGCGCAAGCCGGCTCCCGCGGCGCAAGCCGGCTCCCGCGGCGGTTCCGCGGCCATGTTGGAGGCTTGGGTCTTGGTACTTCTGGTGATGATTTCGGCTGACTTGTGGAGCTTTTTAGGATATCTTGAATATTATAATTCCTTCTGTATTGCTACCAGATCTGCATCTTTTGAGTTGGCGTAATTTTGATCAGCTCTTTGGTTTTTCTTCCGTATTTTCCTACACAGACTCAAGACAGGTGTTGCGCAAATACAGAGATGATGCGATGCCATGATAAACACACAATTTCCTCAGAAATGTCGGTTTTAGAATGTAACACACGCAATCTGATATTTAACGATTGATTTTCTAATATGTGAAATATGAATACCGAACACTTCTAAAAGAATGCAAAAGATAGGGAAATTGCCGTGTTAAAAATATATTATTTTCGACTGATCAAATACCCCCAAACTTAATTTCGATCGTCTCGAGCGAATTGTTTTATTAAAAAGAAAAGGAGAAAATAAAGAAAGAGAAAAACTAACTAGCACACTTTCATAGGAAACACGATTGCACTGAGCACGTGCAACAAGCCTTTAAACCTCTAGGTGTCCCTAGTAGGAGGAGTGTTGTCTTCTGAGGGTTTTCAGCGGATTGCACCCACAAAATCCAATAATAAAAGGAAGAGCATGGATATTACATTTAAATAAAAGAATTGTAAAAGAAAGACTTTGAAAATTAGGGTTTCCAACTAAGCTAGTTTTTCGGTTGTCATGAGCCCTATCTTAATGGTCATGAAAAGATGTCAGAAATCACGTCCTCCCTCAATAAAACATCGTCTTATTTTTCATTCCTATCTTTCTTCCAAACATCGATCATATCACCCTGCGTGTGGTAAAGGACATCCCTACACCCGGAGAATTCAATTCAAGCTATCATACTCTTGCCCATCAGCCTCAGTACTTTTTAATTAATGAATATTTAGATGCGATTGCTCACACACTTTCATGCGACCGTTAATACTTCTTGAGGTACTAACCGACCGATTACTCATGTGTTTGCTTATTTGGTGTATTTTCCTCGTCTTGCACCACCTTAGGCATAGCAGTGACTCCCAGACCAGTTGGCCTTAGGGCACTAGGTGAAGAAGCACCCTCGCTATATATTTTTTTTATTGCCCTTGGTGATAACAAAACCAGTGTCCATTTTTCTCACCACTTTATATTTTATTCATTTTTTTTATTTCCTTCATACTTTTGGCTTTAAGACAAGAGCATTTCAAGGTATCCTCTACTATCCCGGGCTTCAAGACGTGTGTAAGTGCGAATAGCAGGGTATCAACGTTCAAAATGTTTGGCTTCCAGAATAGAAACTATTTTTTAGACTTATTTTTATCCTCAGATTAGTGACGTCCTTCATCTTACTAACCCTTACGACAACGGCTCATAACTGCTTATTACTAGTTTGTCTAAGAAAACTTCTAATTTTCTTAGTTTTCTTAAATTTTTCCAATCTTATGGATGTAATTTTTCACTATCTAATCTTTTATTATCTTAATTATGTACAAAAAATATTTTTATCTTTTTGAAATTTTTTTAAATTTTTATAGGTTTTTTAAAAAAAATGTTTTGTGCTTATGCAAATGATATGCAAATGATGCGAAAATAAGCACAAACCTCCCCCAAACTTGTTTACAACAGTGTCCTCACTGTTGCCATCTGCTAAATCTCGAAAAAATCTGTATGCCTGGGAGGAAATTTATTAGTTGGGGCAAAATATTTAAGTGAAGAACCTCCCCCAAACTTATTTTTGGCTCATAATTTTGTAAAAATTTTCTTTTCAAGAGCCAGAAAAAATGTACCCCCCCCAAACTTGAGTTATGCAATGTTAAGCTTTGAAAATCACATGAAGGGGTCAAGAATCATTGGTCGATGCCAAGCTTTGCAAAGACCGAATGTCAACACCAACCATTCAAAAATTTTATCAATGCAGTGCTCTGGTTGGTGGAAGAAGAAGTGGGGAAAGGTTAAGTGGTGGAAGAGAGTATGTGTGCGTCTCATTTTAGATAGACGATGCAGTGATTGTGATGGATTACTCGCATTCTTCTTACAAGTCAAAAGAAGGGGTGGAGGTTCAATTTCAATGATTGGGACATGATTCATCTCAACACCCGTGTCATTCAAAAATGTGAGTTCATCAGCGAAGATTTCCTCAAAAGTTCCATCTATACCCCGATGAATAATGTCATCACAAAGAGCGGGGTGATCTTCAGACTCTAAAAACAGTTCATAATCAGTGTTACTTGTTGACCCGGACATCTCGGTGGAAGAGTCCGTATGTGTATGATACATAGTTGGGTCAAACAATAACGTATGAAAAGAGTCTAGATCAATATCAGGAGGATCATCAAATTCACTGCTGTCGACCTCCATTAAGTCGACAGAACAGACCTGAGCAGTAGGTTCGGAGGGAACACTTCCCAACTTGTAAATGTTCAGCTCTATTGACCTATTCCCGAAAGATAGGGTCATAGAACCGTTACGACAGTTGATAATAGCATTGGAAGTGGCCAAAAAGGGGCGACCTAAAATCACAGGAATTTTCTTCCGTGGGTTCGCTACAGGCTGTGTATCAATTACAATAAAGTCCACAGGGAAGATAAATTCCCCGATTTTTATTAACACATCCTCCAGTTCACCCCTGGGTTTGGTAATTGATCGGTCAGCTATCTGGAGAGTGCAATGGGTTGGCTTCAACTCTCCGATACCTAGTTGCTCATAGACCGAGAATGGAAGCAAGTTAACACTAGCGCCAAGGTCTAGTAGAGCACGGTTAATGTGTTTTTCCCCAATAGAAATGGAAATAGTAGGATATCCAGGATCCTTACGTTTCCTCGGTAATTGTTGGGGGAAAGCCGTGTCTATTGTTTTTTCCATGAAAATCTTCTTGGGCACTTGAGTCTTCCTCTTCCTAGTGCACAAGTTCTTAAGAGTTTTCGCATAGGACTGAACTTGTTGGATGGCATCTAGGAGAGGGATGTTGGTGTTAACTTGCTTAAAAATGTTCATAATCTTCTCCATATGTGGACTCGGTGTGTTTGCCCTTAACTGATTAAGGTAAGGTGCTTTAGCAATAAGCGCTGGGTCCATCATAGGAGAAGAAAGTGGGTGTGGAACTGATCCCAGAATTGATGTGGGGATCGTCCGTGGAGGAGTAAAAGAGGTGGGCTGAAGTGGCGAGCCTTTTGGGAAACGAAGAATAGGCTCGGAAGAAAATGGTGGGGTAGAAGAACAAGGATCAGAATTAGAAGTGTGTGTGCGAGAAAAGGTCTCAGCCGGGGTGTTATTGATTGATTTTTCTGTATCATCAAACTCTTCCCCAACGTGATTGTCAAGCACTCTTCCAGATCTCAACGTAAGTGCATCCACATGATGTGAATAGCCAGGATTAGGTAAAGGTTGAGCTGGAAGTTTCCCTTT
This sequence comes from Agapanthus africanus, assembly GCA_030015575.1. Taxonomy (NCBI): domain Eukaryota; kingdom Viridiplantae; phylum Streptophyta; class Magnoliopsida; order Asparagales; family Amaryllidaceae; genus Agapanthus; species Agapanthus africanus. The sequence goes on from CM057351.1 coordinate 99,580,422, forward strand.
CTCTCGTGCACTCATTTCGGCTTTTAGTTGTGCAATTTATGCTTCCATCGATTTGATATTCTCATTTTGAAAGACAATGATCTTCATCACGTTCTCGATGGAAGATTGCAAACTAGCCGTCCCTTGGATGGATTGTTTCATGAAAGTATCCAAGGTTTGTGCTAGTGCAGATGTATTATCTGTACCGGTCAATTGCAAAGGACTAGACGGTGCAAAAGTGTTGGCCGGATTTTGAAAGTTTTGTGCTTGAAAGGGGTGCTGACTCAATTGAAGTGGTGGGTGCTGTTGTGGTGGAGGGGCCCCTTGGAAATTGTTTTGGGTTGAAACCGTGTTTTGAAATTGTGATTGGTTCCAAGCAAAATTTGGGTGATTCCTCCAACCCTGATCATATGTGGAGGAAGATGGATCGTTTCTAGGTCTTTGAAATGCGGCATTGGTTTGCTCGTGACCTTGAAACAGAGAATTTAGTGGACATTCTTCCGTCAAATGTGAAGGATCAGAACAACATCCACATATAGTTTTGGAGAGTGACATCTGACTTAGGGCGGCTAAAAATTTGTTTTCCATAGTCTCAAGTTTCTCTTGCATAGCTGAAATGTCAGCTCTAACTCCTATGGAAATATCATTGCCATCCCTAGATGATTGACTCACACCCTCCCACTGTAAAGATTTTTCTGCGAAATCTTCTAAAAAGTTCCAGGCTTCCCCATCATCTTTGGTCATAAAATCGCCTTGACACATGGATTCAAGGGTCTGTCTTGTGTAAGGAGTAATGCCCTCATAAATGATTCGGCACAGTTCCCATCTCGGGATGCCGTGATGTGGACATTGGACTAACAGATCCTTGAAACGTTCAAGACATTTTGAAAATGTTTCATTTGGAAGCTGGGTGAATTGATAGATTTCGCTACGGACTCGAGCTGTCTTTTGGTGTGGGTAGAATTTCTTAAGGAATGCTTTGACGAATTCGTCCCAATTTGAAATGGAATGTGCGGTAGTGTTATATAGCCACTTCTCAGCTAAATCGCACAAGGTGAATGGGAGAAGACGAAGACGGAAAGCATCCACAGAAAGCTGTGAAGTACCCATCATTGTGCATACATTTTCAAATTTGGTGATAAATGCGTATGCGTCTTCAGACTCGAGACCGTGAAATTTTGGTAGAAGGTTGATGTATTGGGGTTTTATTTGAAAATTTTCCCCGTTGGCTGGTGGAATGGAAAGACAAGTGGAAAGTAGACCTCGTGTAGGATAGCACCTCTCTTGGAGAGAGATGCGAGGTGGATTCTGCGCACCAACGGACGGCGGCAGGGTAGTGGAAAAGAAGTTCGATGGAGACGGATCCATCGAAGTGGGTGTGGTGGTGGGTAAAAGAAAAGGTAAGTGTAGAAATACCGACATTAGGGTCGATCAAGGAAACGCGGACTTAACGGGCACTAGAATCCCGTGTCCAGCCTATCTTGCACTAAAAAGGGTTAGTACAAGTGGCAGCGTGAATTTATAATTAGGGGAAATGATATGAATGCGGTGTTTGTTTTGAAAATTGATACGGATTTTTGAAAAAAATGATGCAACACAACAAATGCAACACACAAACCCTAATTTTAATGGTCACCTAGGTCAAACTCTAGACCGCTCCTAACTGCCAAAAGACAAGTCGCAGGATAAATCCTCCACTGCCTCTTTGTCCCCCTGTGGCCAGGTAAGTACAAGGTAAGTGGGAACGTACTCCACTACGTAAGTAGTGGGCCTAATTAATAACCACTAGCCTTCGACACACTTTCCTAGGCACCACAAGAAAATGCGGATAAGCAATGAATTACCCACGGCCTTCTTCTGTCCTAAGTGAGCGCGACGGTCCATAGAGTCATCTCTAGATTTCTTTTAGTTAATGTGGGTCGATGCGGATGCAAGTTTTGTGGTTTTCGGGGCCTAGGAAGGGTAATGAAATCCCCACCTAATTTGGATTTGGCCGTGCCCCTTAATATCCGTATTAATATGCAAACAACCAAAAATCAAAACACGCACAAATTTTAATTTTGCTTTTGCGGCGCTGCGATTATTTGCAAAGAAACCTGCACCAAATATTAATCGGAGCAGATGAGGTAAGAGATAAGAAAGACAGAGACTCACAGAGCAAATTTGATACACTGAAACAGCAAGATTGCCGCGGAACCGCCGCAGGAGAGGGGTCTTTGCCGCGGAATCGCGGTGGGTAGAAGAGATCTCTGCACGAAACTTTAGGTAATTGCTTCTATTGATCCCCTTAGCTCTCTGGAATATTCATAAAAATTTTATCCAAGCTCCAATGATTCCAGATTTCCTCGCAATCAAATCACAACACACGTATTAGGGTTTGTGCGAGTTTAGATCTAAAAATTATAATGGAAGAAAATTTTCAACTCAAATTTCAAAATACGAACAATTAGCGCACTATCCCCGGCAACGGCGCCATTTGATTGAATAGAATTCTTGATGTGTAGTATGAAATTGTAAAGAAATCAAAACAAAAAATTATTTGACCGCAATCAACTACGGTGTCGGATGTAAATTGTAAGTGAGTGCGGATCGTCCACAGGGACAGTGCAATAGTTCGTCTTTTGAATTAGATGAGTCGAAACTTTAATGAAAAGAAAACAAAACAATTCATGATTTGAAATTGAAGTTCAAGAATTAGAAAAACATAGATCTAATAACAAGAAAAAGATAGAATCAAGAATTGATAGTTTGATGAATTTTCCAACCAAATATCAAGAATCGAAATGAGGCTCGTAGGAATCGATCGGATCTATAGATGTGATGCAATCTCAAGATGACATATTCTTATCGTTCGATGAATTGATACTAGATCGATGATGATCGACGAGAATTAGGGATTTCTTGTGAAACTAGGGTTTCATCTTATCCCTTGTTCCTTCGTCGATATCATTCGCATTCTAGCCTCTAGTAAATTCAAGAAATGATCGTAGATCCCTAATTTCGAGCGATAACAATCAAGAAAGTATCGCAATGAAACTAGGTTGTCGATTCTTGAACTTGCTATGGTTTACAAAACTCGTAGGACTTAAAAATCGTTTTGAGATTTGTTACATCATCTTTCTATTGATCGTCTCGGCTCCTTAACGAGCGGAGTTTTACTCAAACATCATAACAAGAACAACAATTACAAATTGAGATCTAATCATGATGCAAGAATTAAAAGAAAGCAAGATAAAAGAATTTCACCTTTTATTTATATCAACAATTTCGTTACAATCGCTCAAGAACAACAAGAGTAAGAACTCGATCGTCGATTTGGCTTCGCTCGTCCCCGTGAGTCTCGGATCGGCTTGGATCACTTGCCCGATTGAAGATCGGCTCAGCTCATAAAAGGTTGAAGGCTTCTCGCTTGATTGGTACTCAAGATCTTGAATTTGGAGTGGAATTAGGGTTAGGGTTTCGCACAAGCCTTGTCACTAGACTTGTGGAAGAAGATGATGTAAGAGGGAATGAACTAGCTAACTAAAAGATTAACAAAGATTGAACTAATGAAGAACTATTGATGAACAACAACAACCCTTAGATTTAGGCTCCTATTTATAGATATTTAAACCCTAGATCTAGGATTTTAAAGTTGAATTTCCATCCAAAAGTTTGTTGAGGAGATTTGAATTTCCCTCTAAAAGTTAGTTAGAGAAGAAGCTTCTAGAAGTGATTAGTTAGGAGGGAGCTTCTAGAAGAGGTTAGTTAGGAGCTTAATTAGGATTAGCTTTGCTTAATGATCTTTGCTGATCTGGCAGTAGCTTCGAGAGAATTCTGGAATTTGACATATCATTCTGAGCTGCTGGGACTGAGAGAGGAATTATGCCCTAGAATTGAAGTGCTGATGTGGCAGAAGCTCCGCGGAACCGCGGCGCAAGCCGGTGTTAGTTATATGTATGCCCTAGAGGCCATTACTGTACATTGGATGTATATTGTAGTGGATGCTGGGATATATATAGGGAGGACTTTCTTGCTCGACATGATAGTATACTTTCTGGTTACTCTTTACCTTAATATGTATACTGATTGTCTCTCTGATACATGTTGGTAAAGCCCTTAGGATGTGTACTTGACTACCTAGACTATGATGCGGATCATACTAGTGGGGAGAAGGTAGTCCATAAGTACATCCTTGAAAGTCCCTAGTCGTGGGTGTATCGAGATGGGGCATCGATATACCAGAGTAGACTAGCGTGTACCTTCTCGACCCATACAGATGGGCGATGGATGATCCCATATCCATCGGTGTTTGACATCAGAGATGATATACGGGTGCTCAGTAGAGACTGGGTACACTGGACGGACTCGCCGAGAACTCCCAGATGGTATTATACCTTACGTCAGATGGCAGTTCTCAGGTGACACTGGTACAGAGTAGTCTGTTGACCCGAGATCGTCATAGAGTCTTGTGTGGTTCCCACTGTGCTTTGATTTCCATCTTACCACGTCCAAGAGGGGGTGCAAAATGGTGGTTTTTGGGTACAGTCCCGAGTCACATGGAGGCAATGAGCGATAGGACGGGATTCGTCTCTCCCGGTATAGGGAGTTGATGTCGTGCTGTGTTCGATTGGCTATTACCGGAAATCCCTGGCCAGGGTTGCTGAGATTTACTGGTATGTGTTACCAGTAGTTTCTCGAATTGTTATAGACCTCATATCGACACGACTTATCGAGCTATTGGGGTCTGACGTTTACCACCCCTAGGCAAGATATGCGACATATCAGACGATCAGATCGGACTGTACGGTAGTGTTACTGGTTGGATTCACTGGAGTGTAAGCGGGCTTGCTCGTCGATCTTCCGATCTCTTAATACCCGGGTGGCCGTTAATTTTGGCAGACCGCTTCCGGCTTGTGGGTGTTTGATATGATCATCACCTGCTGCCGGCGTATTGACGAGTCTTTAGAGTCCTACACAGAGGTTTCCTGGCTCAAGCGAAACGAAATAGGTGCGCATATGAGATATGTGCGGGACCGAGAATAATGCGTGTATGTGATACCGTATTCCATTCTCGCGATGAATGTATCGAATGGTTATATGCGATATAACCTAGTTATCGAATCGATGGTTGATTCGATAAGCCGATACATTGAATACTAGTCGGTTATATGCGATATGACCGGATCGTTAAATCAAGTGTTAAATTAATGATTTATTGTATAATTATATATTTGATATATTACTTTGCATTAACTAGTTTTGGTTCACTTTAAATGGATTTTCTCACTTCGTTGTACAAGTTGTATATGTGATATACTTTTTATACAAATGTTTGTATCATGTTTGATGATACATGCTTTTTGGTTAAGTGTAAAGAATTAAACCATGGTTATGTTGGAAATTAGGGTTTTGTTTTTTACATCATTTATTTATTTGTTTATACGCCGGCAGCAGGTGATGATCATATCAAACACCCACAAGCCGCAAGCGGTCTGCCAAACGTAACGGCCAGTCTTTAGAGTCCTACACAGAGGTTTCCTGGCTCAAGCGAAACGAAATAGGAGCGCATATGAGATATGTGCGGGACCGAGAATAATGCGTGTATGTGATACCGTATTCCATTCTCGCGATGAATGTATAGAATGGTTATATGCGATATAACATAGTTATCGAATCGATGGTTGATTCGATAAGCCGATACATTGAATACTAGTCGGTTATATGCGATATGACCGGATCGTTAAATCAAGTGTTGATTTAATGATTTATTGTATAATTATATATTTGATATATTACTTTGCATTAACTAGTATTGGTTCACTTTAAATGGATTTTCTCACTTCGTTGTACAAGTTGTATATGTGATATACTTTTTGTACAAATGTTTGTATCATGTTTAATGATACATGCTTATTTGGTTAAGTGTATAGAATTAAACCATGGTTAACTTAATGATTAGGGTTTTGCTTTTTCATTTAATTATTTGTTTATTCCTTTTGGATATTAATAAAAGCATAAAAAGAAAAGGAAAATGGTTTCTTTATTTTAATTTCTTTCATGAAGCTTTTTGAAGCTTCATGAAGCTTTGACCAAGTGACCATTTTGTCTTGTTCTTTTAACCCTAACCATTCTTATAACCTTAGTTAGTTCTCTACACTTGACCATGGTTTATTATATGGTAAGTAATTTTTTTTTTAACTTATCATAACAATTATCATCTTCTTCTTCTTCTTCACTTGAAGAAAACCATTCTTCATCATTGGTGATTGTTGAAAATGAGTGAGAAATCCAATTCTAAAGTCTACCCACTTCCTATTTCTTCATCCTCTACCTCTTGCCAAGTAGTAGAGTGTGTTTTCTTCACAAGTTTCTTGACTTGGTGAAGTGAGAGCTTGATCTAGTGATGCCTCGACGTAGATCATCTTCGGCATCGACGTCGACGACCTAGCCCGTCCATTCTCCGATGAAGCCGACGCTAGAGCCCGGGGTTCGACTTGGACAGCGAGGAGACTTCATTGCGGAGCTATGGAGGTGGAGGACCGGATCTACAAATGTTGTATATCCGTTCTTTTAGTTTAGCTGTAAACTAGTTTCATTTTATCGCCTAAACATCTAGCCAACGATCTAGTCTAGGGTTTCTCGGCACCGTATTTTTAGAAATTGGCATGGTTGATGCCTTGTGAGACCTCTTGAGAGTGCCTAGGAACCCTATAGTAGTATCAGAGCGGTGGTATCAGAGCCTAGGAACCCCTAATTTCCAGTGGTGGTTTTCCTGGGAATTTTTAATATTTATTCATGAGTTGAATTTTCTGGGTTGTATTAGGGACTCGGTGTTTTCGATCGGATTGTCTAATTTTGTCTTTGTGTTTTCCGGATATTTTTAGAATATGTTAAAAAGTTCGACCGGATATAAATACCCAACTTTTCCCCTGTCGGGAAATTTCCAAGTGTTGGATTTTTCCGTAGTTTAACGACGTTCTAAGTAGTGCAAGTAACGCAATGGACCCTCTAGAAGACAACAAACCTTAACTCGATTATGTGACCGTCTTGAACTGCCCTTTGAACCTTAGGGTTTGGGGCAATACGGCATGCCACATGTGAGGCGTTGGCTTGACCCTTCTACGGCTGGACCGTTGGTACTGAGGTACGAACTGAATGTTGTTAGACTTATTTCATGTGTTGATCTGTTTCGGGAAAACTTGGGTGTTTGACTGTTCGATCGGAAAGTTTAACATTTTCTGTTTATCTGGAATGTGATACAATATTTGGAATTCACAAGTAGTTATGTGATAACTGAATGAATGTTATAAACATAGCACTTTAGTCTCACTTGATCGGTTACCACGGAATTTTGATGTGATCAAAAGTCCGTCGCAGTCACGTAGCGTATGCGGATACTCGCCGGGTAAACTTAATAGACAGCCTCACCCCATAGCCCCGACCAAGTGACTGTAGGAGAACCCCGTCGCCGAAAGCATCCGTTCGGGTGCTCGCGGTAGCGGTGTTCCGCCTTGGTGCACTTCGTCGACGGCATCGGGGGTGCGGCCGTCTACTGAAGTTTGGGATGAGCATTCGATCAGTTTTTCGGGAATCCTGTTGAATTGCCCGACTTGATATTGAAAAGTGTTTTCGATAATGAGACTAAAATGCGGGGTTTATAATTGTTAGGCATGCGATGTCTAAGGAATTCATTTGGTTAGGCATGCGATGTCTAAAGAGATTGCGGATTCCAACTGTTGTAGTTTTACACTTTCTTTTCTGTGACCGTAAGTGTAATATGTGATATCGCCGGTTTCGTTGCTCTATGTCAACGATAATTGGGATACGCATATTTACTTACGTTGATGACATGTGATGTTATGTGTTGCTGGATATGTTATATTGGATCGTCGTGTTTGAATAGCCGGGTTTTTTTATGTGAGATAAGTGTTTTTTCATTTTCATTCATGTAAAAACTTGTATGTAATATTCTTTTATTGGGGCACTTCCAGGTTGCGGAAGATGTCACCCTTTGTATATTATTTACTTTTCCGTACTAGGATAGACCCAAGGAGGAGGGCACAAGTAACCGGGTTCTGGAGTCCAGAGGGAGACCAACTCGAGGAGTCGAGTCCGGGTCTCCTAACTCCAGAATTGGTAGGGTTTCTTGCCGCTCTCGTAAGGGTCTAGGGGTGTGGGTTTGGCTATTCATCACGACCGTGGAATCCGTGTTTTATACTGGCTCGTATTGAAAACACGGACGTCCTAGTATATCCAATATTTCATATGATTCTTCTGCTGCGATATCTGTGATGTGATCATGTGATGTTCTATGATAGATACATTATATAGTATATATGATATATTATATAGGCGTTACTTATGTTTTACACCCGCGCTAGCCCTGCCCCGCTCTGTCGTTAGTTACCTAACCTAACGGTGCACGAGGGGTCATCGAGGCGAATGCAGATGCCATAAGTGTACGTCGTATTTATCTGTGATGCTTAGGTACTTAAATGATGGGACTTCATTAATATGATTAATGAAATAAAAGAAACCTAAGATGTTGTAGGATCGAATTTCAAAATTAAAACAGGTAGCTACAGTTCTTGCTTTGCACAGAGGTATATGTGATATATCCTGCACCTTATTCGATGAGGAAAGGACCGAGATCCCTTCACCGGGAGTGACTCCGTTAGCAAAAACTGGCAGATGCTACACACTCGGTTTGTCTTTTGATAGCTTTTAAGTGTTTTTTCTTTGCACAGTGATATATATGATATATCCCGCACCTCATTCGACGAGGAAAGGACCGACGATCCCTTCACCGGGAGTGACTCCTTTAGCAAAACCAGAAAAGCCTCAAAAACACTCCATTTCAAAATTCATTCGATCCTACAACGATATCAAGTTCATTACGCAATAGGTTTTCAGAAAAACCTGTCGTAGCCCTCCGTCATTTCAGATAAGTCCTGTTTAGTATTCGTGCTGCGTTTGTTGACCTTGTTAAGGCGCAGTGTGCGGTAGCTAACCAGTATTTATCTGCTTATGCATATGATGCAGATTGGGTTAGGGTAGTCGTACGGCCTTGTTGACCTTGTCAAGGGTCGTGCGGGTGGGTTTGATTCAATCAAGAAATGACGGGCTGAACTTGACTTGCGGTCTATGGTTTGTTGACCTTGTCAAGGTCATAGATCGTTCGGGGCAAAATATTATCGGGAATTTCAAGTGTTGAAATTTGCAATGAGATTGCATACCTTCTATGAGATAGTTGGATCCCGATACCCGCTGCGAGTAAGAGTTACTCCTGGGAGAGTTTTACACATTACAATTAGCCGATCAAGTAGGTGTCTAGAAAGGTGTCAACGGGGTTACGCCTCTGGGAAAATGAGGTTTACATTAATTAGGTTCGTGCGAAAGCACGGGGGACCTCCCGCAAAGTACCGACACTGGCCTGGCTGAAAGATTGGCGAACTTGTAGTGTGTAATTAATCCTGGCTAGGTTTTCCTTTTAAGGTTTGAAGTAAGATTTGATAAAAAGCAGTGGGAGCCATCCTGATTAGATAAAATAATTACCAATCTGATCTTGCAAGAGCGCACGATGAGTGTTTTCTTCTCTCTCTCTCCTGGTAGCGACCATATCACGCCTTAATCAAGATAATAATACGGATATTGACCGAACCCGCTTGTTATACTGAGCTGGGGAACGTTGGTCCCGCTCCAACTTATAATTGTTATAAGACAGAGCAGGAAATTGGGGAATACCAGATTTCCCGAGCCGCCCAAACGAAGAGAGTGCATGTTGATGCATCATCTTCGGGTGTGTTCATTATACAGAACTGTTTCTCAGTATCCTCCGCATCCTTGGTATATGATACCGGATCAGGATCCCAGATATGTAATCTGTTACATTGGGCTACAAAAGGGTAGAAAAACTTAGAACGGGTGATAAGTTTCATGAGACAGAAAACGGGGCAAGTGTTGCAGCCAAGTCTGTTGGTCACTGTCACCCTGTATTACCAATACATTGATTCTGAACGAATGTTATTAGATACCGAACCTGATATACAAAATCATATCACTCTCTTTATTAGTAAAGAAATGATAAAATTTTGTATTGTTGGATAATGTTTTGAACATTTCCTATATCAAAAGTTGATCGGTTCAGGCACGTTATCTAAAAGCATTGATGTTCTAAATCAAACTACAGTTCTTAGTATACGGAACACACACAAGAGGAAGAGTTCAGAAATGAACGAGTCCTTCTTGAGGCATTGTAGACTAGGTCATATCAATGCGACCCGACTAGCTAGAGTTACATAAAGATGCATATTTAAATCAATTTGAATTTACATCTTGTGAAACTCGCCAGTCATGTCACAAAGATAAGATGACCATAGCTCTGTTTATTGGAAACAGAGAAAGAGTTAGTGAACTCTTGGGATGATACATGTTGATGTATGTAGGTCCCCTGTCTACACATGCCAAGACTGGTTCTTTGTACTTCATTACATTCTCTGATGATCTTTCGATATTCAGACCTATGTTCCTGTTGAAACACAAGTCCGAACCTTTTGAGATATTCACAGAATATAAGTTAGAAGTAGAGAACCAAAATACGGGTATAAGTATTATGTCTTTTGATGTGATCAGGGAGGAGAATACTTGAACACGGAATTCCTGGACTATTCTAAAGGAGAATGAGATTCTCTCTCGGCATTACTCCTCCGAATACACCATAGCACGATGGTATATTGGGGTGGAGCAGATACACCCTATATGATATGGTGTGCTCTATGATGAGTACTACTGAGTTACCTGTTTCCTTTTTGGGAGTTATGCACTTGAGAAGATGCATACCTATTGAATAGGGTTCCAATCAAATCAGTTGCCTACCGCTTCATATGTGATATGGAATAGGAAGAGCCCATGTCTTAAGTTAGTTAAAATTTGGGGTTTTCCGGCCTATGTCTGAAAGCAAAATCCGGACATGCTCGAGGCAAGGTCTGTAATGTACAACTGGAAAGGTTCCAGCTATACAAACTACAGCAGATGATTTGGTACAACCAGAGGATTCAGTAGATACCAACGAACCTCAGCCTCTCCGCCGATCTAGTAGGGTTCCTCACCCACCTGAGAGATACTTCGGTTGCTCTATGACAGTGGGAGCGAGAATTGCATCATGAGATGATGACCCAACTAGTTTCGAGCTGGCCATGAGGAGTAAGACTCTGTAAGAATGACTGGATGCTTATCGATCTGAGATGGAATCCTTATACACCAACAAAGTATGGACTTTGGTTGGTGTATCTGAAAGGTTAAATCCCCATCAGGAGCAAGTATATCTTGAGAAGATTACTTGGTGTACATGGAAAAGTTGAGACTTTCAAAGCTAGACTTGTTAAAAGTTTGCATCATTGACCAAGTGTGGATAATGATGAAACCTTTTCAAGTAGCTATGCTTAAGTCCATCCAGATCCTACTTGTCACGGCTACATACCATGACTACGATTCTGGTGGTTGGGTGTCATGACTGCTTTTCTAAATGATGTTTTAGAAGAGTGCGTCTGTAAGTACACAGCCAAAGAGCTTCGTAGACAGTGGGAGCAGCGGAAACGTGTGTAAGATGCTTTATATGATAAAGCAGGCATCGCGGAGTTGGAACATCTGTTTTAATGGATTAGTCAAAGAGTTTGACATCATCAAAATGGTAGATGAACCTTGTATAAACAAAAAGGTAGTAGGGAGTATGGTGACGATCCTCGTAGAGTACGTGGATGACATACTCAAGATAGGGAAGGAGTTTCCTATGCTACGCTCGATCAATCTCCGCTTATCACAATGATTCTCCACATAGGATCAAACTGATACCTACTAAATCCTGGGTTTTGGATATATGAGATAGATCTAAATGGATATTAGGACACTCACTAGTTGTAGTGAGATGGTATCAATCGATCCTGGGGAGAATCACTGGAAGGGTTCCAGAGTGATAAAGACGACTGAATGTCAGTCACAGGCATTGTCTTTACCCTCAATCGAGGAACGGTATGTTGGAAGAGTTCCAAGCTAGATACCGTGGCATACTAGACGATAAAGGAAGGATACATCGCTACTTAAGATGCTACCAAAGAGGCTGTTTGGGTGTATATTGGTTCATGAGATGAACTAGGTTCCTTCCATTGTGAGACAATGGAGTTGTGGCTTATACCAGGAACCCCGGTCCCATCAGTGACCCAGACGTATTCTGAGGCAGCATCACCTGATCATGGAGAGAGTTGATCTCCAGGGTGATCGAGGTTAGGAGAGCAGACTCAGAGGACAACACGGCGGATCCACTCACGAAGGCATATTCCCAGAGAGAGACTATTATGGGATGGTTGAGTATGACATACTACAACCACTGCTACAGATGGCCCTAGTGCAAGTGGGAGATTGTTAGTTATATGTATGCCCTAGAGGCCATTACTGTACATTGGATGTATATTGTAGAGGATGCTGGGACAAATATAGGGAGGACTTTCTTGCTCGACATGATAGTATGCTATCTGGTTACTCTTACCTTAACATGTATACTGATTGTCTCTCTGATATATGTTGGTAAAGCCCTTAGGATGTGTACTTGACTACCTAGACTATGATGCGGATCATACTAGTGGGGACAAGGTAGTCCATAAGTACATCCTTGAAAGTCCCTAGTCGTGGGTGTATCGAGATGGGGCATCGATATACCAGAGTAGACTAGCGTGTACCTTCTCGACCCATACAGATGGGCGATGGATGATCCCATATCCATCGGTGTTTGACATCAGAGATGATATACGGGTGCTCAGTAGAGACTGGGTGCACTGGACGGACTCGCCGAGAACTCCCAGATGGTATTATACCTTACGTCAGATGGCAGTTCTCAGGTGACACTGGTACAGAGTAGTCTGTTGACCCGATATCGTCATAGAGTCTTGTGTGGTTCCCACAGTGCTTTGTTTTCCATCTTACCATGTCCAAGAGGGCGTGCAAAACGGTGGTTTTTGGGTACAGTCCCGAGTCACATGGAGGCAATGAGCGATAGGAGGGGATTCGTCTCTCCCGGTATAGGGAGTTGATGTCGTGCTGTGTTCGATTGGCTATAACCGGAAATCCCTGGCCAGGGTTGCTAAGATTTACTGGTAAGTGTTACTAGTAGTTTCTCGAATTGTTATAGACCTCATATCGACACGACTTATCGAACTATTGGGGTCTGACGTTTACCACCCCTAGGCAAGATATGCGACATATCAGACGATCAGACCGGACTGTACGGTAGTGTTACTGGTTGGATTCACTGGAGTGTGAGCGGGCTTGCTCGTCGATCTTCTGATCGCTCAATACCCGGGTGGCCGTTACGTTTGGCAGACCGCTTGCGGCTTGTTGGTGTTTGATATGATCATCACCTGCTGCCGGCGTATTGACGAGTCTTTAGAGTCCTACATAGAGGTTTCCTGGCTCAAGCGAAACGAAATAGGAGCGCATATGAGATATGTGCGGGACCGAGAATAATGCGTGTATATGATACCGTATTCCATTCTCGCGATGAATGTATCGAATGGTTATATGCGATATAACCTAGTTATCGAATCGATGGTTGATTCGATAAGCCGATACATTGAATACTAGTCGGTTATATACGATATGACCGGATCGTTAAATCAAGTGTTGATTTAATGATTTATTGTATAATTATATATTTGATATATTACTTTGCATTAACTAGAATTGGTTCACTTTAAATGGATTTTCTCACTTCGTTGTACAAGTTGTATATGTGATATACTTTTTGTACAAATGTTTGTATCATGTTTGATGATACATGCTTATTTGGTTAAGTGTATAGAATTAAAACATGGTTAACTTATTGATTAAGGTTTTGCTTTTTCATTTAATTATTTTTTTATTCCTTTTGGATATTAATAAAAGCATAAAAAGAAAAGGAAAATGGTTTCTTTATTTTAATTTCTTTTATGAAGCTTTTTGAAGCTTCATGAAGCTTTGACCAAGTGACCATTTTGTCTTGTTCTTTTAACCCTAACCATTCTTATAACCTTAGTTAGTTCTCTACACTTGACCATGGTTTATTATATGATAAGTATTATTTTCTTTTAACTTATCATAACAATTATCATCTTCTTCTTCTTCTTCACTTGAAGAAAACCTTTCTTCATCAATGGTGATTGATGAAAATGAGTGAGAAATCCAATTCTAAAGTCTACCCACTTCCTATTTCTTCATCCTCTACCTCTTGCCAAGTAGTAGAGTGTGTTTTCTTCACAAGTTTCTTGACTTGGTGAAGTGAGAGCTTGATCTAGTGATGCTTCGACGTAGATCATTTTCGGCATCGACGTCGACGACCTAGCCCGTCCATTCTCCGATGAAGCCGACGCTAGAGCCCGGGGTTCGACTTGGACAGTGAGGAGACTTCATTCCGGAGCTATGGAGGTGGAGGACCGGATCTACAAAGGTTGTATATCCGTTCTTTTAGTTTAGCTGTAAACTAGTTTCATTTTATCACCTAAACATCTAGCCAACGATCTAGTCTAGGGTTTCTCGGCACCGTATTTTTAGAAATTGGCATGGTTGATGCCTTGTGAGACCGCTTGAGAGTGCCTAGGAACCTGATTGACAGAGATTCTGCGTGTTCTAGTTTAATTACCGCAATCAGGACGGTTTCGCTTTGCAGCTAGCCGGATGTGTACGGGTCGATCCACAGAGAGATGGGGGTCTTTTTCTTAATGTTTTGACGAGTTAAGTCCAAATATGTTTGGTTTGTTTGAGTTTAGCTAATTGAAAAATGAATGATAAGAGAACTTGTAAAGGGTAGGATTTGGTTGGTTTGGGTCGGGAGGATCGCTCACTTGATTCTTTTGCCACTTCTTAATATTGATGTTACGGTAATCGGCAACAACGGGGATTAGCACGACTAAGAGAAAACTTGCGAGTATAAGCTAGGCTTTCCAACACTTCGTTTTCTCTTTTTGGTCCTTGTCCGTCCGTTCTTGGCTCTTAGTCGCAACCTCAAGTTGATTCAACCACAACCGGTCTCACTAGGGTAACACCGCTATTATAAAGAATAGGGTGCCGTAGGGAGCGGATTGTGGATCAATTAACAGGAGTTCAAATCAAGATATTTGTCAAAGAGAAAAGTGAGGGAGGTTCCCGTCTTTCAAACTTTCCGTTTCCTACCCTAACAAGTGAGAAATTACTCACCCATTAGAGAAGTTAGATGAAATAAAACAAAGAAAGAGGGTAATAAGAATTGATGTAGAAGATCACAACTAGTTGTTCGGGACCTCACTTAGGCAAGGATCACACTAAGCATCATGGTTGTAAGGATAACCGAAAATGGAAGAAATATCAAAACGACAATTTTAATAAATAACAACAACTACGTTTAACAATGAAAATTACAAGCAATATAAGAAACCGAATTACAAATTACACATATAGAACAAGAACACTTCTTGCATGCTTCACACTCAATAAAACCTCTCACAAGCTTTAATGGAGGAAGATGGAGGAAAATGGACTTTTATTAGAAACTAAATAAATCTAATACAAAAATTACACATGAAATTAAGCACCCACTCTTGGTTCTGCTCTGGGCTATTTATAGGCCTGATTCTGAGATTTTAGCAATATAGTACAAACCTATACTTTTTTACAGAAAACAGCACAAAATTTCACCAGGAGATGACACGTGGCAGCCGCGCATGCGCGGCCAAAGTGGGGGTTTGGCCGCGGATGCGCGGCTGTTTGGTGGCCAAACCTTGTCTGCTTCTTTTCTCTGGTCTTGTGCTCTTTTTTCCTGATGTTTGAAGTCTTTACACTGCAATAATTCATCCAGAGGATCTCCAGATTTCTGATCCAAGATTGCTTCATTTCTTCTCTTTTGACTTTCACCTCTTTTGACTTCAAATTTTTGCTTTAGTCCCAAATGACGACTATTTTCGTCCCCTCTTCTGAACTGGTACGGAACGGATACTGGAACCCGGCTTTTATCTGTTTGTAACAGATGTTCTGGATTTTGCCGTAACTGTGGAGATTTTGTCGGATTTGTGCTCTCTTGGACTGGAAACCTGTAATCTGTAACATGCAGCAAATACGGATAAAAAGCACCTACCTGTATGCAATGTGATTAAGAATGGGCGGTACAAATATATAAAATTATGTGATGAACAAAAACCCCCAAACTTATCTTTTGCTCGACCCGAGCAAAACCATTTTATTCACAAAAAATCCTAACCTCATTTTCGCAGGGAACGCGATTGCACTGAGCACGTGCAACAAGCCGTTAAACCTCTAGGTGTCCCTAGTAGGAGGAGTGTTGTCTCCTGAGGGTTTTCAGCGGATTACACCCACAAAATCCGATCAATTGGCCGTCGACTCTAATCTTCTATTTCAGCATTCTAACCAAAAACCCTATTATCATAAACTTAGAAATTACTAACCCGTATTCTTCACACTTCCTTTCCATTTAACTTAAGACCCTATACGCCTAGCCAGTTTATAAAGCTTTCAGCATCTCCCGAGTTTTCCTTCTTAAGCGCAATCTCAAATCCGGAATTTTTTTCCACTCTACTAAAGAAATAAACCCTATCTTTCATTCCTCATCTCTCCTCCAAACTCTGATTATATACCCCTACGTGTGTGTAATTGTCACCCCTACACTTGGAAATTCAGTTCAAGTTATAATACCCTTGCCTTAATACCTAGCACTACTTCTTTTTATTAGTGATGGACGGTTTTGCTCATACATCTTTCATGCGACTATTAACGCTTCTTGAGGCACTAACGGCTGATTACTGAATGTGTGAACTTTAAAGCGTAAATAGCAGTTTCCAGGTCTTGACTTTATTCTATTTTTCTCTTTCTTTTTCTTTTCCTTTTTTTCTTTTTCAAGACCGGATATATTTTTCAACATGCTCTTTTGGTGTTTAGCTTCAAATACCGTTTTTTCTTTCATACTAGGCTTTCAGGCAAGAGTATGTCTAGGTATCCTCTACTATTCCGAGTTTCAAGGTGGTGTGTATGTGCATTTTGTAGGGTATATACTTTCAAAAATTTGGACTTAAGATTTAGAATTATTCTTCAGAATTATTCTTCAAATAGAGCTTCAATAATTTTCCCTCATTTTGATTTCGCCTAAGAACTAGACTCAAAATTTGCTTATTTCAAAACAAACCCCTGGAGCGTATATTTTCTATAGTTATACTTCAAGGAAGGTTATTTTTAGGGTTCATAATTAACTAAGTTTAAGATCTAGTAGTTTCTAACTAGTCAACTGTCATATTAGACCTGAGTCAGAACCGGTCAATAAATATTTTTGTTTTTTTTTGTTTTTAAAAATTTTTGTTTTCATTTTCGACTTTTTCAATATTTTTTTCAAATTTTTTTATTTTTATTAAAAATGCAGTGCAGAATTTAAACATGCAAAGTAAAAACAAATTATTTACATAAAAGATAAATAAAACATGCAGATGCAATGCAAGGATAACTATTTACAATCTAATCCCTCCCCCAAACTTGTTGATGGCAGTGTCCTCACTGCCCCCTGCGTCGTCTCCTAGACGCTGCGTCACTCGTCCCTGGTTCACCTGTATCTGTCCTAGGGGCCCTGGATCTCGACCTCGATCTATCCTCTCGTGCCAACAGGGTGGCCATTCCTTGTTCAAGGTTCGTTAATCTCTGATCGAAGTTTGTCATTATTCCCAGCATTCTTTCTACCCACCTATGTGTCCGTCTAAGTAAGCGTGCTTGCTCAGCGGGGGTAAGCTCTTCATCGCTCGCTGTGGAGCTCGAGCTGGGTGTTTTGGCCATTACATTCTCGGCCGGCTCGGTGCATGACCAGATATCATGAAGTCTAGTGTAGGATGTCGAAACACCCTCAAGAACTGGTCGAATGAGTGTGCCAGCATTCATGTGTAATGCAAACTCGTCAGAAGGGAAGAAATGGCGACACAGTTGTGTCACCAACATAGGGCACGGATGGTTGGCTGAACTCTTGCCAGCATCAATCGACTGAAGTAGCACCGTGCACATGTCATAACTTGGGTTTTTTTATCATTAATGTGTGCACGATGTGTAGTGATGGTGTGAAAAATGTCGTGTTGTGTGAGCTGCCAAAAATGTTATTTTGTGCCCATCGGCACACAGTCAGCACATTCGCGTAAAGTGTACGCGCCTGAATCCCTTTACGTGGCTCCCTATAACAGTCGTTTCCCATCAACGGGGTGTAATCCTCAAACTGGAGGGGGTGGTCATGGGCTGGTATTCGTGGAATCAACGTGACTTCATGAATGAAGTCCCTATCTATTCGTATTTCTTGATCTCCCCAAAATAACCGAATAAATCCGTATTTTTGAAAACTACCCTCCTCCATGTAATCATAGAATCGTTCGACTAGATCCGGAAGCGCGAATGCATTCGGATGGTTATACAAAAGATAATTCCATCCGCGTTTCCGGATCTCGTCGCCAAAATAACTTCCGTACACATTATGTTCAAAAACTTGTGAAAAATTACGCTCATATTGCAAATGTGGAACAATTCAGTAAATTGCAGAATTCTACAGATGAGAAAGGGGTTAAAATAGTGCAAACCTCCTCTGGAAAAAATTCCAGAGGGTGAAGATGCTAGGCGGCGGCGGAAGCGTGGCAGAGGGAGGAGTCCGGCGGCGGAAGCGCGGCGGATACAGGGGATCAGGGGCGCAAACTTCTGTGGAGGCTAGGGTTTGGGGTTTAGGTTATTTCTGAGCAGAGAGGAGCTCGGGAATGGGAAAAGATGTATTTATAGAGATTTATTTGGTTATTTACACATAAACCCCTATAAATATATCTAATGAAAAAAAAATTATTTACAAATATGTATATTTACATATTTATTAATTTTTTTTTCTGAAATATTTTTTTTTATGTTTTTTTTGTTTTTAAATTTTTTTTTCTTTTTATTTTATTTATTCGTGAAAATTTACAGGCACACAAAAAAACAAAATTGTATTTACATACCCCCAAACTTATTTGAAATAGTGTTTCCACTGTCTTTGGTTGGATTATCGAAGTTTGGGTGTAGGTGGAGAGGAAGATTATTCAGGGTAAACCGGCTCCTGTAAAAACAGGAGCTCCTCTGTTGGATCAGCGCTAAGGTACGGTTTGAGTCGATGTCCGTTCACTTTGAAAAATGAACCGTCCTTTGGATTCTCCAAATCCACAGCGCCATGCGGATACACATTCCGCACGAAATACGGCCCTTTCCATCGAGATCTGAGCTTTCCTGGATGGAAGTCTAGCCGGGTGTCGTAAATAAGTACCTGCTGGCCAGGTACGAAGGTTTTGCGCACAAGGTGTTTATCATGAAACACCTTCGTTCGATTCTTCACGACAACCGCGTTATCGTAAGCTTCATCCCTAAGCTCGCTCAGTTCGTTCAGTTGCAGCTTTCGATTTCTGCCCGCATCTTCTAGAGACAGATTTAGCTCTTTTATCGCCCAAAATGCGCGATGCTCTATTTCGACAGGAAGGTGGCAAGCTTTTCCGTATACAAGCCGATAAGGAGACATGCCAAGGTTGGTCTTATAAGCGGTTCGGAATGCCCAAAGGGCATCAGTGAGTTTTGATGACCAATCCTTACGGTTCTTGGAAACCGTCTTCTCCAATATCTGCTTGATCTGCCGATTTGAAACTTCGGCTTGCCCACTTGTTTGGGGGTGGTAGGACGTGGATAGCTTATAATTAATGGAATATTTCCGCATCAAGGCTTCGAAAGTCTTATTGCAGAAATGAGTTCCATTGTCGCTAATGATTGCTCGAGGGTGCCCAAAACGGGAGAAAATGTTTTCCTTAAGGAACCTAACGACAACCTTGTTGTCGTTAGTCCGGCTGGGCACAGCCTCGACCCATTTAGAGACGTAATCAACAGCTAGAAGGATGTATAGGTTCCCGAAAGAGCTGGGAAACGGACCCATGAAATCTATCCCCCAAACATCGAAAATCTCCACAACCAAGATTGGTTGGAGCGGCATCTCGTTCCTCCGGGATATCCGGCCCATGTGTTGGCACCGGGAGCAAGTCTTGCAATAGTCATAAGCGTCTTTGAAGAGTTGTGGCCAGTAGAAACCACATTGCAAGATCTTCTCAGCTGTCTTTCTGGGGCCAAAATGCCCGCCACATGCTTGGTCGTGACAAAACGACAGCACACTCTTGAATTCATCGTCAGGGACACACCGACGAATAATCTGGTCAGGACAGTACTTGAACAGATAGGGTTCGTCCCAGTAAAAATATTTCACTTGGGATAAGAAGCGAAGTCTGTCCTGACTTGACCATTCAGTAGGTAGTAACCGTGTGGCCAAATAGTTCACAATATCTGCCAACCAGGGTTCGCAAGATACTGTCAAGAGTTGTTCATCCGGGAAAACGTCATTGATCGGGATTTGAACCGACGGCGAAGAAGGAAGTCGTGAGAGATGGTCGGCAACGACGTTTTCACATCCTCGTTTGTCCTTAATGACAAGGTCAAACTATTGAAGCAAGAGGATCCAACGTATAAGCCGAGATTTGGCATCTTTCTTCGCAAAAAGATGGCGCAGAGCAGAATGGTCAGTGTAGACAATGACTGGAGAGCCGATGAGGTAGGGCCTGAACTTTTCTAAAGCAAATACAACAGCCAAGAATTCCTTCTCAGTTGTTGTATAATTGAGTTGGGCGTCGTTCAGGGTTCGGCTAGCGTAATAGATTACGTGCGGCATCTTGTTGATGTGTTGTCCAAGGACAGCACCGATGGCAAAGTCAGATGCATCGCACATAATCTAAAATGGGTGCGTCCAGTTAGGGGAAGAAAGAACGGGAGCAGAAGTGAGTGAGCTTTTCAGTGACTCGAACGCAGTCATACAGCTCGAGTTGAAATCGAATGGCGTGTCCTTGGCCAGTAGAAGAGTCAAGGGCCTAGCGATCTTGCTAAAGTCCTTGATAAACCGTCTATAGAAACCGGCATGGCCAAGGATGGCTCGGATATCTCTGACGCAACTGGGAGGAGGAAGATTGGAAATGACCTCAATCTTTGCTTTGTCAACCTCTATGTCATTTTGCGAAATGATATGTCCTAAGACAATACCTTCTCGCACCATGAAGTGGCATTTCTCCCAATTCAAAGTGAGGTTCTTGTCCTTACATCGGGTAAGAACAGCGTCAAGATGCAGCAAACACTCGTCAAAGGAGTCGCCGAAAATGGAGAAGTCGTCCATGAAGATCTCCAAGAATTTCTCCACCATGTCTGAGAATATTCCCATCATACACCGCTGGAAGGTAGCGGGCGCATTGCATAACCCAAAAGGCATGCGACGATATGCAAACGTGCCGAAAGGACAAGTGAAAGTGGTCTTGTCCTGGTCTTTTTCGGCGATGGGAATTTGGTTATAGCCAGAGTAGCCATCAAGAAAGCAGTAGTACTCATGTCCGGCCAATCATTCAAGCATCTGGTCAATGAAAGGTAGCGGAAAGTGGTCTTTCCGTGTTGCGGCGTTGAGTTTTCTGTAATCGATGCATACTCGCCACCCAGTTTGGGTGCGAGTAGGGATTAACTCGTTCGCCTCGTTGGTTATGACCGTGATTCCTGATTTCTTGGGGACAACGTGAATGGGGCTAACCCACTGGCTATCGGAGATAGGGTAAATGATACCACTATCCAGACATTTGACGATCTCCTTTTTCACAGCCTCCTTCATGACTGGGTTAAGACGTCTTTATGGGTCCCGGGCTGGTTTGGCATCATCCATCAGATGAATATGATGCTCAACGATCAGGGGACTAATCCCCTTGATGTCCGCCATGGACCAGCCAAAAGCTTGCCTATTGTTGTGCAAGACCGAAAGAAGGGCTTTCTCTTGCTCGGGAGCTAGAGAAGCTGAGATAATGACAGGGAGGGTCTCGTTGTCACCCAAGTAAGCGTACTTGAGGTGAGAAGGCAAAGGCTTGAGTTCGAGTGCTGGAGGTGAAACGATTGAAGGCAGGATTGGAGAAAATGTCTCGAACTCAAAGGACTCCAGCAAAGGTTCGAAATGAGTGTAAGCGACCGAGTTGGATGGTTCCTGTAACTCATCCAGGAATTCGAAAGATTCAAACTCAGGTTGTGCGCGGCTAAGATCGTTCGAGAATGTGAAACACTCGTAGTCGTTTTCGAGCGCAGAAACAGCAGCAGGTTCGAAGAGGAACGCACTAGTGGCGTCAAGATTATCATTATCAAACAGAAACTCCTCGAATTCACACTCTTCTGAGGTGATCTCCTGGATCGAGCAGACGTCCAGTATATGAGCATTAGGTTCAGAGGGCTGATTCCCCAACCTAAAAATGTTGAGTTCAATCGTCATATTTCCGAATGATAGGTTCATAGAACCATTGCGACAATTGATCACAGCATTTGAGGTTGCGAGGAATGGGCGACCGAGTATCACAGGAATTTGATTCCTGGGGTTAGCTACAGGTTGTGTGTCTAATACAATGAAGTCAACGGGGAAGATGAAGTCCCCGACTTTGATTAACACATCCTCTAGCTCACCCCTAGGATGGGTGATCGATCGGTCGGCCATTTGGAGAGTACAATGCGTGGATTTCAGCTCTCCTATGCCTAATTGCTCGTATACTGAATATGGAAGCAGGTTAACACTGGCACCAAGATCTAATAGTGCGCGGTTGATGTTCTTATCCCCAATGGTAATTAAAATCGTAGGATAGCCAGGGTCCTTCCGTTTTTGTGGTAGAGATTGGGTAAGGGCATCACTCACAGCACTGGCCAAGAAAACTTTCTTTGGTACCTGAGATTTTCTCTTTTTCGTGCACAAGTCCTTTAAGATTTTCGCGTAGGATGGGACTTGTTGGATGGCATCTAAAAGAGGAATGTTAATGTTAACCTGCTTAAATAACTCCAGAATCTTCTCCATTTGAGGATTTTGTTTATTAGACCTCAACCGGTTTGGAAATGGGACGTTTTGAAAATTGGTTGAGTCTAAAGCTGGAGGAGGAGATTGTGGAGTTGGAACGGATCCCAGAACAGGTGTTTTCGTGGAGTGAGAAGTGGGTCCATTCAAGGTAGAAGAAGAGCCGTGTGAAGAACGGAGAATAGGCTCAGAAGATGATGAAGTAGGAGAAGAAGAAGAAGAAGAAGAAGAAGCAGCCGGGGTGTCATCGTCGATCCGTGTGCCGATGTTGTTCTGCAAAATCCTTCCCGATCTCAATGTGGTCACGGCACTCACATTATGGTTCTGTTGTTCAAGAGCAACATGTGCATTATGTGGGTGACCGGGATTTGGATGTGGTTGGGACGGGAGCTTGCCCTTCTCTCGCTCGCTTAAGGCCGCATTCAGCTGTGCAATCTGGGCCTCGATGGTCTTGATGCTTTGCCCGTGAGCGGCAGTGTGTTGCACTAAGGACTGAATGGAAGACTGGATGTTTGCAGTAGATTGTGTCGATTGTTTAACAAACGCCTCCAGACTTCGTTCGAGCGAGGAAACCTTATCATTATTTGTCGGAACAAAATTGTTTGGTGGAAAAGAATTGTTGGGTGCAAAGTTGTTCGTCTGATTTAGGAAAGGTTGGGGTTGGAAGGGTTGCTGAAATTGAGTTTGTTGCTGCGCTTGTTGCTGCGGCGGAGGGGGTCTCTGGAAATTGTTGCCCTGGAATTGATTCTGATTCTGATTCCAGGCGAAATTGGGATGGTTCCTCCAGCCGGGATTGTACGTGGAAGAGTATGGATCATTCCTTGGTCTTTGCTGAAATGCAGCATTGACCTGATCCTGTCCCTGAGATGGTGGACTGTAAGGACACTCTTCGGTTAAATGAGAAGGATCGGAATAACAAGCGCAGATGGTACGAAGGGGAAGAACAGGGCTAGGAGCAGGAGAAGAAAATTTGCTCTCTATCGCTTCAAGCTTTCTCGTTATTGCAGCCATTTCAGCTTTCATCGCAATAGAGACGTCAAGTTGGTGAATTCCTACCCTAGACTGACCGGTAGAAGTGGATGTAGAGGAAGATGAAGAAGTCGGTCTGGTGCTCTCCCACTGTAGCGTTTGCTCCGCAAGGTCGTCGAAAAACTACCACGCTTCCTCGTCAGATTTCGATAGGAAGTGGCCCTGACAAATGGTTTCCGACAATTGTTTGGTTGCTGGGTTCAGGCCTTCGTGTATGGTTTGGCAAAGTTTCCATCTCTCTATACCGTGGTGAGGACACTGAACAAGAAGGTCTTTGTACCAGTCAAAGCATTTCCAGAAGGGTTCAGAAGGAAGCTGGGAGAATTGATTGATTTCATTGCGTATCCTTGCGGTTTTATGATTTGGATAGAACTTTTTGAGAAACGCCTTAACAAACTCGTCCCAACTGGTTATGGAGTGGGAAGCGGTGCTATACAGCCATTTTTCCGCAAGATCGCATAGAGTGGATGGAATGACTCGTAGACGTATAGCATCGTCCGACAGTTGGGTGGTTTTCATCATGGCACACACGTTTTGAAATTTATTAATGAAGATATAGGCATCTTCAGATTCAAGCCCGTGAAATCGTGGAAGCATGTTGATGAAGTGGGGCTTAATTTCAAAATTATCCCCATTGGCCGGTGGAAGAGAAAGGCGGGTGGGGAGTGCAGAACGGGTTGGATGGAAACGATCCTGGAGCGCAATTCGCTGCGGCGCTACAACAGGTGGTGGTGGTGTGTTATTGGTCTCCATAAGAGGTGGAGCCAATCCAGGGGTAGTCAAAGAGATGTTCGGATTAAATCCTGACATCGCGGAAGAAGAGGTTGGTGATGGAGTATCGACGTCTGAGTCGATTGCGCAGTCGGTGGCGACTAACGAAACGCGGACTAAGCGGGCGCTAGTGTCCCGAGTCCAAGCGGACATATACTAAACGAGTTTAGTATAGTCAAAGCGAAGAAGGTAAGGGTAAGAAAACGTCAATGAGAAAGGCAATGGGTGGTGGAGTGAAAAATGGAACGTGGCGACAAAGGGCAAGTTTTTATAAAAGTTTTGATTTTTTTTATTTTAGAAAGAGTTTACAGAGATATGTACAGAATTACGACTTTTCGCAATCACAAACAAGATATGCACACTCACACCTAGATCTAGAGTCACCTAGGTCTGCTAGACCTGCTCCAAGGCTTGATTGTCGAAGCAAAACTGTGTCGAGAAACAGGCTCAAGATACACTGATCAAGAGGCCAGGTAAGTGCAGAGATAAGGGGAGGTTTTCCAACGCTTTCGCGAAGTTCCTTAATTATGTAACCCTTTCTCTTTTGGCGGTTGCGCCGTTAAAACTTTCCTAGACACCCCTTAAACAATATACCGTTAAGCGAGGTTGTAAACACGGTTTAACTTCTCCTAATGAGCGCGAAGTCCTTAGGGCTGAGTCTAGTATTTTTTATTAACAAAGGTCAATGCATATGCAATTTGTGATTTCTGGGGTCCTGGGAAGGGTGATGAAATCCCCACCAAATCTGAATTGGTTTCAAGCCCCTTAAAGTCCGTATTTAATCAATGCAAAGCAGTAACAAATCAACTGCAAACAATTTTTATTTTCAGCGCGGCGCAAAGAATGCTGCAGAAAACACAGTTCAGTGGAGTTTGAGAAGAGGGTTGGGATACTCACAGAGGATTTTTGGTTTTCGCCTTAATCCGCCGCGGTGTAGCCGCGAGATATGGGTCTAACTCCCCACGACTTTGGCACTGAACTTGAAATTCTCCTTTTCCTGCACTCTTGCACAAAGAATAACAAAATGATTTTGTACAGTATATTTTTTTGTTTTGTTTTTGGTTATATTTATATTCACAAATTAACCCAAAATTACAAAAAGAAATAAACTACCGTCTCCCCGGCAACGGCGCCATTTGATTGACAGAGATTCTGCTTGTTCTTGTTGAATTACCGCAATCAGGAAGGCTTCGCTTTGCAGCTAGCCGGATGAGTACGGGTCGATCCACAGAGAGATGGGAGTCTTTTTCTTAATGTTTTGACGAGTTAAGTCCAAATATGTTTGGTTTGTTTGAGTTTAGCTAATTGAAAAATGAATGATAAGAGAACTTGTAAAGGGTAGGATTTGGTTGGTTTGGGTCGGGAGGATCGCTCACTTGATTCGTTTGCCACTTCTTAATATTGATGTTACGGTAATCGGCAACAACGGGGATTAGCACGACTAAGAGAAAACTTGCGAGTATAAGCTAGGCTTTCCAACACTTCGTTTTCTCTTTTTGGTCCTTGTCCGTCCGTTCTTGGCTCTTAGTCGCAACCTCAAGTTGATTCAACCACAACCGGTCTCACTAGGGTAACACCGCTATTATAAAGAATAGGGTGCCGTAGGGAGCGGATTGTGGATCAATTAACAGGAGTTCAAATCAAGATATTTGTCAAAGAGAAAAGTGAGGGAGGTTCCCGTCTTTCAAACTTTCCGTTTCCTACCCTAACAAGTGAGAAATTACTCACCCATTAGAGAAGTTAGATGAAATAAAACAAAGAAAGTGGGTAATAAGAATTGATGTAGAAGATCACAACTAGCTGTTCGGGACCTCACTTAGGCAAGGATCACACTAAGCATCATGGTTGTAAGGATAACCGAAAATGGAAGAAATATCAAAACGACAATTTTAATAAATAACAACAACTACGTTTAACAATGAAAATTACAAGCAATATAAGAAACCGAATTACAAATTACACATATAGAACAAGAACACTTCTTGCATGCTTCACACTCAATAAAACCTCTCACAAGCTTTAATGGAGGAAGATGGAGGAAAATGGACTTTTATTAGAAACTAAATAAATCTAATACAAAAATTACACATGAAATTAAGCACCCACTCTTGGTTCTGCTCTGGGCTATTTATAGGCCTGATTCTGAGATTTTAGCAATATAGTACAAACCTATACATTTTTACAGAAAACACCACAAAATTTCACCAGGAGATGACACGTGGCAGCCGTGCATGCGCGGCCAAAGTGGGGGTTTGGCCGCGGATGCACGGCTGTTTGGTGGCCAAACCTTGTCTGCTTCTTTTCTCTGGTCTTGTGCTCTTTTTTCCTGATGTTTGAAGTCTTTACACTGCAATAATTCATCCAGAGGATCTCCAGATGTCTGATCCAAGATTGCTTCATTTCTTCTCTTTTGACTTTCACCTCTTTTGACTTCAAATTTTTGCTTTAGTCCCAAATGACGACTATTTTCGTCCCCTCTTCTGAACTGGTACGGAACGGATACTGGAACCCGGCTTTTATCTGTTTGTAACAGATGTTCTGGATTTTGCCGTAACTGTGGAGATTTTGTCGGATTTGTCCTCTCTTGGACAGGAAACCTGTAATCTGTAACATGCAGCAAATACGGATAAAAAGCACCTACCTGTATGCAATGTGATTAAGAATGGGCGGTACAAATATACAAAAATATGTAATGAACAGAACCCTACAGCCGGCTCCCGCTGCGGTTCCGCGGCCATGTTGGAGGCTTGGGTCTTGGTACTTCTGGTGATGATTTGGGCCGACTTGTGGAGCTTTTTAGGATATCTTGAATATTATAATTCTTTCTTTATTGCTACCAGATCTGCATCTTTTGAGTTGGCGTAATTTTGATCAGCTCTTTGGTTTTTCTTCCGTATTTTCCTGCACAGACTCAAGACAAGTGTTGCGCAAATACAGAGATGATGCGATGCCATGATAAACACACAATTTCCTCAGAAATGTCGGTTTTAGAATCTAACACATGCAATATGATATTTAACGATTTATTTTCTAATATGTGAAATATGAATACCGAACACTTCTAAATGAATGCAAAAGATAGGGAAATTGTCGTGTTAAAAATACATTATTTTCGACTGATCACTCGTCAATACTTTTGGCTGTGGATTTGACCACTAGCACGTCAGAGGTATTAGCCATATATAACGGGCTACCAGGTATTGACCAAAAGGGACGTCTGTGAGCGAACTCATGCTGACACCCTACTGAGCCTGTCAGTGACAATATTCGTACAGTCTGGTCCGTTCGTCTATGAGCAATTCATGGCGGGCCTAGGGGGTTGGTAAAAGTCAGACCCCCAAAAGCGGTACAAGTCGTGTCGGGGTGTAGCCCAGAACACCCTGAGATACTACTGGAATACCTACCAGTAAATCTCCTACCTCGGCCGAGGGCTTTGTGTAATGGCTCTCCTAGACACAGCGCGACCTCACCCCCAATACCGGGAGAGACGAACCCCTGCAGATCCGATCACTGCCACCATGTGGCTCGAGACTGTACCCAACTAAAACCTGTTTGCACGACTCCTTTGAGCCGTGGTAGGGTAGTAATCAAAGTACAGTGGGAACTCACACGAGACAAATGACGATCTCAGGTCGATGAACTAACCTGTACACATGTCACCAGGGAACTGCTATCTGACGTTAGGTATAAGACCAACTAGCATGTTCCCGGCGAGTCCTTTCCGGTGTACTCAAAACCCAATGAGCACCTGTATAGATCTTAGGTGAACCAACTGACACCAGTGGCTTGTGAGACCAGCCACCGCCCCTCATCGGGGTCTCGACTGTATACACTAGTCTACTCTGGAGTATCGAGGCCCTGTCTCGAAACTCCCACGACTAGGGACCTTTTAAGGATGTGCTTATAGACCTCAGCTCCCATGTATATGATCGCCATCATACTGCTGGCCGTCAATAAAGAATCCTAAGGGCTCTATCAATGGCAATAGTGACATGTAAGGTCACCTATAGCAGTATACGATGATAAAGATAAACCAGATATCATACTATCATCTTGAGTAAGACTGTCCTACCGGTATAGGTCCTCCCTCAATCATTGCAATCACGTGTCTGTGATCCAATAATTGACTCTGAGGGCACTATCTCTAACAATCTCCTACTCGCACTTAAGGCTAATTATTGTGATGTCGCATACTCACAGCCCGTGTGATACAGAACACCCAACTCCTCTACTAGTCAGTCTCACAAAGCTCCTTTGTGAAACTATTGCGTTCGAGGAATAGCCTCAGTGAGTGGATCCGCCCTAATTTTTCTTTCTATATCTCTCTTTTTCTCAAGTTTGCGGAGAAACCCATCTCCCGAAATGAGCAATACATGTCTTAGAATATGTCTGGATGTCTGATGGGACCTAGTTCATAAATGAACTCCAAATCTAAACTTCTTAGACTGTATCGTCAAATGAACTTAATCAGTATCCTGTGCCATGCCTCCCTCAGTATCCGCCTGGACCACCTGTCCAAAATACTGCCCCTCGTCAGAGGGAAAACTAAAACTCTGACAGCCACTCTGTCATCCAGGTCACCTTGGAAGCCAGAAATGATAAATGTCTCCTCAAAGAGGCTGTTGTTATCATATCCCTAAAATATCCACTTATGTTCTAAAACTGCTTCCGAATGTTTCTCCAGGATTGGATTAATATCAACTTATTGCATCCCGTGCAAAACAACATCTGGTGTGGTAATTGACATCTCATGATTGACTCAATTGCCTAAGCATGTGATCTGCCAATCATGTACATCCCTCTCCCCTTTAGTCTTTAAGACACCTTTAGAGAGGGTGACTCCATTACTTGCAGGTACACTACCGTGCCTGGAGTCATCCATTCTAAATACTCTTAGAATGCTGTCTAAGTACACAGATTGGGAAACTACCCAAATCTAGATCTAAAACCATAGATCTAGTAATCAGAATGTCTGATATAATATCCAACTCCTATATAGAGAAACCACTGTGTGACGACCAAAGTATAACCGATCGTAGTATAGGAATATCACTTCCTACTCTGTGTATGTCATTCAAATACCACGACATCACACCCTACTACCTTCTTAACTGATCCATCCCCTATTCTGATGAAGTCAAAGCTATGACTGTCACATCAGAAATAGATGATCTATCTCCGCTACATCTGATTTAGTCTCTTAATAGACATAAGCCACTTGTGCACCAATGCGTCCGCTGCTCCCACTGACTAAGACAACCCTCTGGCAGAATCATATACACGTGCACTTCTAAAGCTTGTTTAGAACGACTCTATACTCATCCTCCTGCCGGGTCTCACAGTCTGGAACAACAGCAATGGCAAGTCTGGGTAAACAAGAACCTCCCTGGCACCATCTTTGAGGCTATCGAAGTACCTCTCGGGTGCCTGAAGTTACCCACCATATCTGCGGAGTGGCTAATGGAATGTCAAATCAGATTGAATCTTTAGGTTCTCATCAAATTTTCTGTAATCGTTTGCGGTTCTGGAATTACTTCCAGTTCTACCATACACCCACTACTGTTTTCTAAAAAAAAAATCCATTTTACATAAAACTGTGGCGAGTCTAGAACAATATTGTTACGTCCCGAAAGTACGGAAGATGACCGACACTTAAACTACGAAACGTCTCGAGGCGTATGTAATCTAAGTAAGCCGAAAAACCCAGAAATCCAAACCAAGAAAAGTAGTAGAGTGAAGGAAAACCAATTTAAATCAATTAGTTTTAATAGCATAAGCCGAATTATGCGTTTTTAAAAAACATCAAATATTTCCTGAAAATTTCGGCAGAGTCCCCTTTGTAAATACTAGCCCCCAAACGGGATACAACATGAATAGTATACGAAATCCACAAAAAAAAGGCATCCCCAAGCGGGAGCTAGCTCTTCATCAATCGACGGTCACAACCACACAAGCAATATAATATACGACGCCAATGGCGAGGATCAAAAACTCAAAAGGAAACTCAAACCACAAGAAATGCACAGAAATATAACGCGCGACTCTAAGGTCGAAAGAATAACATCACTGGTCTCTATCTCAAAATAAATACATTTTTGGTTGATGGAATTTACTAGATACAACTGAATAATATTATACAAGGTAATATGATGTGTACGATACCAATAAACCCACCAACTAGCAAGTCACCCGAACGAAACTGTGCCCGCAGAGCCGTAATGAAACCTGTACGGTAAACCTGCAAAAAACTGGTGCACAACGGGGGTGAGTTGCCAACTCGTGAATAGAAAAACATCTACGATTGGAAATCGCATGTATGACGCAATCCTAGGTCATACGATCATATTATATAATCCTCAAATATATAACCAGCAACCTATAACCATGGCTATGGCAAATATCTAACCCAAGTGTAATCCCATGTGCCCGTGTCAGTGCCTCAGTTAGCAATGTATCATATGGATGATGTATGAATGCATGAAACAGAATGCATGCTTTCATAAATCAGTGAGATTTCTGTATTTTAAAAATGAGGTGCCATAAATGAAATCAGAATAAAACAGTGCCCAGCATCGACACAAAACAAGTGTCCAAATATCTCGATATCTCTGTGTCACAATCTCTGTATGTAAATATCTCAAAATCTCTAATGTCTCAATCACAATATCTAGGACGCCGTCAGTCCAAACCGGCCCCTACCATCCATCTCAAGACCACGACGGTATCCTCCGGATATCCGACGCGTCGGGTAAAATCACCGGTCGGTAGTGCTCCCCTGCGAGGCTCAACGACAACAATACGATCCTCTTGCCCCAGGGTACCGCACCGGGTCCACCATGTACCCGAAACGGTTCCTCCACTCCTTGAACTCGGGTCACCAAATCCATCAGCAAACTCATGGTGGACGACTCATACATGATGGGAAAACCGCACTTTTTATTTCAAAAGAGAGAAAAGAAGCTTATATAAGTTTTGCGGTTTTCCCCCAAATCCAGAAAATCTCATCGA
Organism: Agapanthus africanus; assembly: GCA_030015575.1. Classification (NCBI taxonomy): domain Eukaryota; kingdom Viridiplantae; phylum Streptophyta; class Magnoliopsida; order Asparagales; family Amaryllidaceae; genus Agapanthus; species Agapanthus africanus. The sequence continues at coordinate 99,612,130 of CM057351.1, forward strand.
AATCCGAATCCAAATCATCAATAGCATGTAAAACTATGAATATAGGCATGAGAATCCATGAATGCGGCATAACAATGAATAACAGTATGCATGAAATGACAAGTAATAACTACAATATCTAAGCTGGCATATAAAGCAAGTACATTAATATCATGTCAAAGTACTAGCTAACAAGCTAAATCAAGCAATAATATTCTCTAACTGTACGTGACATGGCAATTACCGATGAAGATGTGTGTGAGCCGGAAAATAAGTGTACGTGGTACATACGCATCATCGGTAATGGTGCTGGTGTCCTAACAGCATGATATCAACAATAGAATATGAATCATAATATAAGCATGCGATGCGGAGCGAACACCAATAATGAGCGGGAGCTAAATACTAAACAATGGTGCCATTTGAAATAACACGAAAGGATACGCCTTTTGAAAATAAGGGCTACGGTGGTTTTAAGAAATGATACGTCTTTTGAAATATCCGTAGATCCCTTGACCTGCCTTTTAAAATACCCACGATCCGTTAGTTTTGAAATAGGTAGAAATCTAATCTAGTCTGACAACTACACTAAACTATATGGCTCAACTAAAGGTAAGGAAACCGCCTAGCATCTGAGTCGATACATATATGAATATATATTAGTCGGTGATCCTGCCTCGATACTATCAATCCGATACCACATCTATAATCAGATATTCTCAAGTCAAGAGTGCTGATCAATCATCAATATATAGCTCGTACGTAAATCAGTCGTACGGCATCCCAAATCTGGGTACGGGTCAATATCATATTCATCACATTGTTCATCTGGTATCCTCTTTATCAAAGATCATAATCCGGGGTACTGATCTACGTCTAGTACAATACTGATACCGCCTAAGTATGCATGCACGTGTGTGAAACACTACGTCAAAGGACCCGCTACAACGTCATGTCGTATTTCAAATACGAACCCTGCCATATCACCGATCTCACGGCTTCAAATCAAATCTCATCGACTCATCTCAAATCCAGTATATGAACACATAGTCCCATAGCCATGTGAACACATAACTATATAGAATCCCATATAAGCGCATATGAAAGAAGAATGAATGCAAGTATGGGTGTGTGTGTGCATGTGTAGTGTGACCACTACTCTAGGGTTTCGCGACACTAAATCATCCAAGCACACCAACTATCCATATTTAGCATAACAAAACCTCAAACAATATATAATCAATATATGTGTGTATACGCATTCGTATACATCTCCACGAACTGCGGGGGTGCTATACTCCATCCACCCGACTTCTCCCCGTAGATATAAATCTACTCACCCAATCCTCGCTCGCTGGTGTTGATGTCGCCACGCGCTTGCTTGTCGTCTCAAAGTCCACATGGGGTACCTACATATCATAACGCACCGTATCACATTAAAACCAAATTCGAAATCGAAACAGTACACGAAAATGAAATCGGCACGCGTATCACGCATAGGTCAAAACCTATCGCATACGTATGCAAGAATAGCCAAACCGACCCTCGATGTCAATGTACAAATGTCAAACCATCGAGAAAAACCCGATCACACTCATTTGCACATTCACGAACACTAATTGTAATATAAAATGGGTTAAAACTCATGAAAACCCCAAATTCACTTTAAAAGCCATTTTTCCGAAAATCTAGCAAGCAAAAATTACCCATTTTAGTACAAAACACGACGTTTAAACAAATCTAGCGGCCATAATACTTATTAAATATCATAAATAAGTCATAAAAACAATTTCCACAATTTAATCTCATTAAATTTCATTAACCCCAAAATTCTGTTTACAATATACACAAATTTAACAATTTTATAGCAAAAATGTACAAACAACAATTTAGCTTGGATTTTCGTGAATCAAAGGCATTAAACCACTCAATATAATATTTATAATGACATGAAACCATAATTATATTTTAATCTAAAGCATTTAACAATTTTCCAAAAAACCCTAGTTAGCTAAATAACTTAATTGGGACATTTTATAAGTAATGGTTTGTAAATAACAACTAGATTAGCTTTCTACAAAACTTAAGATGTTAATCCATATCACTAAACCATGCACAATTGATCACAACCCATTTCCACAACAAAACCCTAACTTGAAATCTTTAATCATGCAATTAAACTCATCAAAAACCTAATTAACCACTTAGTTAACTTAGATTAAAGCAACTAGACAACAAATTTAACAAAAGAATGAGATTATACCTCCCATGTTTGAGATCAAGCTCAAGATGTAGCCTCCCAAAATTCCATCTTGATCCCTAGATCCATACTAGAGTGGTCAAGTAAAAATGGGTAGGATTTAGATTTTGATTTTGTGGGCTTTTTGTGTGATTTTTTTGAAGGAAAATGGAGGGGATTTGGGGAAGGCTGCTATTGTTGAGGGGGAAGGGAATTCTCGGCCAGGTTGAGGGGAGTGAGGAGAGAGAGGGAGGTGGAGAAAGTGGGGGGGGGAGAAAGTCAAAGTCAAACCAAAACCCATATATCTATTCCTTCTCTCTTTATTCTATTCATTTCCTTTTATCAAAATAAGTGGGGACATGGGGGAAATGGGGCTGCTAAAAATTCAGCCAAGGAGGGGAGGAAAAATGTGGGGTGTGAGTGTGGGTGTGGGAAAAAAAAGATAAATATTATACCCCCAAAACCATTTACACTAATTTCACCAAATAAGCCTCTTTTTTCAATATTTTCTAAACCGTTTTGTCAAACGATTTCGTTTCAAAAACAATATTTTACATGTCAGTTTAGTGTGTCATGAATTATAAAATTTGTATCAACTCATTCCAATTTGTAATTTTCCCTAATTAAATGTATTAGTGACGGCTTAAAATAATATTAAAATAATTAATTTCGGAAAATTTTTCAGAAAATTTGAAATTTCACCAGTGGCTCAATAAACACCAAATACTAGCAATTTCATAGCTAGAATGTGTATATTTAATTTTATAATAAAGATATTTGTATTTTGACTTTTTACAGAAAACCCCCTTATTTTACCGATTTTCTGAAATTTCACCGAAACGATTTTCAAAACGTTACAATCTTCCCCTCCCCCTTAAAGAAATTCGGTCCCCGAATTTAAATTAAAACTCCCCCCAAATACTAAAACATCTAAGCAAAACCAACAAGTCGTCGGGGCTCCGAAATCGTAAATACATAAAACAAATCGTAGCGCAGCGCATGCGCATGCGCATGAAAAATGAGCATATAACTCAAAATCAAAACTCCGTCAAGCATCTCGCAATCATCGGAGTCATGGTAAAGACACAAATGTCAAATCCAATACAAAACCAATACGATGCAACTCGAAACTATACACGTAAATATCAAATCTATATATGTAAATATCCGAAGGAAATGCATGCCAATTTTTTTTAAAGTCGCTGTGCAATGTGCATAACACTGCACAGTGGTGGACGTCTATCATAAGAAAATAACCATATACATTTATACCTTTTGTTTAAAATGTACGTTCCGCCGTTTTGGAAACAATTTAGAAGGGTTTCCTTGTTTTAAACGTTTCGTGTCATATCAGACACGTAGATAAATACTGAGACTATAGCTCGCTTTTGGAATTCCCTTCGATAGCTATCAATGGATGCAAAATACATTCAGGTACTTTCCTTTGACTAGTCCTGCTCAGTACGAAAACACATAGCAAATATCATAAAAACATACTGCTCTATAAGAAATCAATCCCAAAATACGCATATGAATACTACGTGCGTCTGGTGCGCACGGAAATCAAATCCATATAAGTGCCATACAAGTGCACAGAAACAAGATCTAAGTGCATCCGGTGTGCACGAAGCATCATTCATAGGCAACGTATGTGCCTGACAGCAAAATCAGGTGCATCTGACATGCACGAAAAATCTCGATTTAGTGCATCTGGTATGCACCAAATCGCATCTCAGAACATGCGCTCAACATGCGCGAAAATCCAAGGCAGGTGCATCTATCATGCACGAAATCGTGAAATCCAATGTCAAGCGCCGAACATGCGCAAAATCCAATCAGGTGCACAAGTCGCGCAAAACCAATATCGAGCATCACAATCGAAATCGAAGTCCAGTGCATCTTAGTGCACAAAATGCGTATCACCGCACTGCAAGCATATGTGAACTATACCGAGTGAAAAAACCAAATCGTATGCGTATATACGCACAAATCAACTCAACTGTATGAAATCTATATAATCATAAACATGAGAAACCAAGGCACGAAAACTATCTCAAGTGCAACAACTGTGCAAAAATCGTAAATACTCAGTAGGTGCAACCATGTCGCATGAAAACGATATCATGAACTCAATCATCAGAACCAAATCATGTGAGTAGATCTCTCAAAATACCAAAATCAAGTATGGCAGAATAGTCCCGCTCAAGCACATCCTCCAAGAATCTCTGGCCAACTGTCGTAGTCACTCGTAGCATGTCTCGTCGACGATCCTAAACTCTGGCCAGCCGGTGTGCGTAACATGACCACCCCTGGGCCTAAGTCTCCTCGTAATTTATTCCAAAAAGGTCCTGTCAAGGTCACTCCCAAATCTCGTCTCTGCCGAACTGTCCGGAAGCCATCGTCCTTTACAATATCTGTTTCTTATTCCGGAACGACTACATAATCATCGCGACTCCTTCTGGAAGGCATATCCAAGTACAATGCCTCGGCATGCGTATCGCATCTCTGATGTTGGCGGAGTGGAACATCGTCTCATCAAGACCTCGTACGAACCTCTTACTCCACTTTCCTCTAATGTCGACTGCTTCGGACTCGTCTCGTCGTGGCTGCATGGACTGAGCACCAACGGCTATCCTCGTATCTGGAGTCTCCCAAGAAATGCATCTCACCACCTGGCATCCGAATGAAGTCGAACCATTTGATCGATTCGTCAAAACCTCATAATCCCCTAAGAGCTCAACATCTTGGGTACAGTTTAACATTATCGAGTATGTACCACAACATCGATGGTCCAGCCGTAGAAGGGCAAACCCAAGCCTCACTAATGGCACCGCGGAACTGCCGCAAACCCTAAGTTTCAAAGGCTTTCACACGGTCATTAAGTCGAGTTAGGGTTTCATTATTCTATAGGGTCCATAGAATTGCCTGTATGTCTTTCCGAATACTTTAAACCTGGAATAATAGGTTTCCGACATTCAATAGTCTATGTCGACTCTCTACGTCTCCGCATGAAGTCGTCTCTAGCTGGAATCAATCTATCTGATGACCTCGCATCGGGGTAGGCGAACGAACCACCTGTCCTAGTCATTTATCCTCGGGTGACTAGCGACCTTCTATCATCTCTTAGTACAACTCGTCCTGCAATAGCTCCAATATCTGGGGCGATATCTCGTCGTTCGCAGCAATGACTGGCCCACTCGTCTGCACGCTAAACAGCGCCTCAATCATCAGGAATAAGCAATACACAACGGTCATCAAAATCTGGTTAGTCTCTGTCATTGGCTCAATCCTCTGGGGCTGATCTGTACGTCTGAGTAATCTCATACATCAATCCACCCAACGCTCGTGGCGCAAAAACACAATAAAAAGACACATCTCTGCAATCCTGTGTCGCTGGAATTACGCCCTGGTCAGTCCTCGTTCGTGACGAGCTCATGCTGACCGCAACTCTAGCCGTATCTCTCCCTGCCCGTAATCGTTGAAGCAAACCGTAACTGGTACCGATGAGGCTAGATCAGGAATGAATATGATACTGAGCAAAGAAATATATATCCTAAGGCTCCTTATGTGGAGTAGCGTATCGGAAGTATGCCGCGGAACATACCCACGGCAGGTCACTCTACTTTAGTCACCTATTCCATCAACCAAGGGTCATCCTATGCTCCGAAGGTAAAACCTAACGCTCTGATACCAACTTTGTCACGTCTCGAAAGTACGGAACACGACCGGCACTTAAACTACGAAACGTCTCAAGGCGTACGTAATCTATGTAAGCCGAAAAACCGAGAAATCCAAACCAAGAAAAGTAGTAGAGTGAAGCAAAACTAATTTAAATCAAGTAGTTTTAATAGCATAAGCCGAATTATGCGTTTTTAAAAAACATCAAATATTTCCTGAAAATTTCGGCAGAATCTCCTTTGTAAATACTGGCCCCCAAACGGGATACAACATGAATAGTATACGAAATCCATAAAAAAAAAGGCATCCCCAAGCGGGAGCTAGCTCTTCGTCAATCGACGGTCACAACCACACAAGCAATATAATATACAACGCCAAGGGCGAGGATCAAAAACTCAAAAGGAAACTCAAACCACTAAAAATCCACAGAAATATAACGCGCGACTCTAAGTTCAAAAGAATAACATCATCGGTCTCTATCTCAAAATAAATACATGTTTGGTTGATGGAATTTACTAGATACAACTGAATAATATTACACAAGCTAATATGATGGGTACGATACCAATAAACCCACCTACTAGCAAGTCACCCGAACGAAACTGTGCCCGCAAAGGCGTAATGAAACCTGTACGGTAAACCTGCAAAAAACTGGGGCATAACGGGGGTGAGTTGCCAACTCGTGAATAGAAAAACATCTACGAATGGAAATCGAATGTATGACCCAATCCTAGGTCATACGATCATAATATATAATCCTCAAATATATAACCAGCAACCTATAACCATGGCTAGGGCAAATATCTAACCCAAGTGTAATCCCATGTACCCGTGTCAGTGCCTCAGGTAGCAATATATCATATGGATAATGTATGAATGCATGAAACAGAATGCTTGTACTGAAGAAAACTGCTTTCATAAATCAGTGAGATTTCTGTATTTTAAAAATGAGGTACCATAAATGAAATCAGCATAAAACAGTGCCCACCATCGACACAAAACAAGTGTACAAATATCTCGATATCTCTGTGTCACGATCTCTGTACCTCAATATATCTAAATCTCAATGTCTCAATCACAATATCTAGGGCGCCGTCAGTCCAGACCGGCCCCTACCATCCATCTCAAGACCACAACGGTATCCTCCGGATATCCGACGCGTCGGATAAAATCACCGGTCGGTAGTACTCCCCTGCCAGGCTCGACGTCAACAACACCATCCTCTTGCCCCGGGATACCGCACCGGGTCCACCATGTACCCGAAATGGTTCCTCCACTCCTCGAACTCGGGTCTCGAAGTCCATCAGCAAATTCATGGTGAACGACTCATACATCATGGGAAAACCGCACTTTTTATTTAAAAAGACAGAAAAGAAGCTTATATAAGTTTTGCGGTTTTCCCCCAAATCAAGAAAATCTCATGGAAATCCGAATCCAAATCATCAATAGCATGTAAAACCTTGAATATAGGCATGAGAATCCATTACTGCGGCATAACAATGAATAACAGTATGCATGAAGTGACAAGTAATAACTACAATATCTAAGCTGGCATATAAGGCAAGTATACTAATATCATGTCAAACTACTAGCTAACAAGCTAAATCAAGCAATAATATTCCCTAAGTGTACGTGACATGGCAATTACCGATGAAGATGTGTGTGAGCCGGCAAGTAAGTGTACGTGGTACATACGCATCATCGGTAATGGTGCTGGTGTCTTAACAGCATGATATCAACAATAGAATATGAATCATAATATAAGCATGCGATGCGGAGCGAACAACAATAATGAGCGGGAGCTAACTACTAAACAAAGGTGCCATTTGAAATAACACGAATCGTGGGGTTTTGAAAATAAGGGCTACGGTGGTTTTAAGAAAGGATACGTATTTTGAAATATCCGTAGATCCCATGACCTGTCTTTTAAAATAGCCACGATCCGTTAGTTTTGAAATAGGTAGAAATCTAATCTAGTCTGACAACTACACAAAACTATACGGCTGAACTAAAGGTAAGGAAACCGCCTAACATCTAAGTTGATACATATATGAATGTATATTAGTCGGTGATCCCGCCTCGATACGATCAATCCGATACCATATCTTGTTGGATATATGTATGCCCTAGAGGCCATTAAGTGATAGTGGATGTATCTATACATGTATATATATTCAGTTTGCATTCTTGCTCGACATGATAGTATGCTATCTGGTTCTTCTTTATCTGACATGTTTATTCGATCATACTTCTATTCATTCATACATGCTGATAAAGTCCTGAGGATATTGGCCTGACTACTCTGATTATGATGAAGATCATACAAGTGGGACATCTGTAGTCTATAAGCATATCCCGGAAAGTCCATAGTCGTAGGTATATCGAGACGGGGCATCGATATACCAGAGTAGACTAGCGTATATGATACTAGACCCATACGATGGGCGATGGATGTTCCCACATTCATCGATGTTTGACATCAAGATCATATACGGGTGCTCAGTGGTGACTGGGTACACTGGACGGACTCACCGAGAACTCCTATATGGAATTATATCTATCGTCGGATAGCAGTTCACAGGTGACACTGGTACAGGTTAGTCTGTAGACCCGAGATCGTCATGGAGTCTTGTGTGTTCTCCCACTGTACTTTGATTGCCACCCTACCACGGCTCTACTGAGTCGTGCAAACAGGTGGCTGTTGGGCACAGTCCCGAGACACACGAAGGCAATGAACGATAGGAGGGGTTTCGTCTTTCCCAATATTGGGAGTTGATGATGTGCTGTGCTCGACTGGTTATATCAGTAAGTCCCTGGCCAGGGCTGCTGAGATTTGCTGACAAGTGTTATCAGTAGTTTCTCGATCTGTTGTAGACCATTCATCGGCACGACTTATTGAGTTATTATGGTCGACGTGACCATCCCTAGGCTCGATATGCAGCATATCTGACGAAGAGACCGGACTGTACGGCAGTGTTACCGGATGGCTCGACGGGAGTTGTAGCAGGTTCGCTTGTTTTCTTCTGATCGCTCAATACCCGGGTGGCCGTTACGTTTAGCTGGCCGCTTGCTGCTTGAGGGTACCTGATATGATCATCACCCTCTTCCGGCGTATTGACGAGTCTTAGAGTCCCACAGAGGAGTTACCCAGTCCAGGCGAAACGTTGTGGTGCGTGTATGCGATATTCGCTTGCACCCGATTGAAATGCGCGTATACGATACCGAACATTGATCGGGTGGCCTACTTTTGGTGGGGTCGTATGAGATATGACCGGATTGATAAATTAAGTGTTGATTTATCATCTAACCATTAGTTACCTCACTTGAAACCTTTCTGGGGTTTGATGGATGTATGCATGCATGCATGTGTTTCTTTATTTTCATTCTAGTTTCATGCACATGTGGATGTGCATACATGCATACATACATACACCCATGCATCATGGTTGTTAGCATATGGAAATGGTGGCAATGCAAGACTCACACCATGGATTAAATAAAGGATAATTATTTAATTTTGGTTTTAAAGTTAAATGAAAAAGAAAAGGATAATCATGTTAGTTTCCACACTCTTCATCTAACCTAACCTAGCTCAACTACCACTAACCCATGGTTATCCTTCTCTTTATCATTCTAAACCCAAGTTAAATTAAATATCTATCATTTAATCATGGTTGAAGTCAAGAAGGAATTAAATATATATAGTGATATATATTTCTTTCTCTTTCTTAACTCAAGGTTATCTTTTTACCTCTTGCAAAGAAAGGCCACCATCTTCATCTTCCTTCATCTTTTCCTCTCTAGGTTTTTCTAGTGAGTTAAATACAATCAAAGAAAGGTTTTTGAAGTGAGATCCAAAGCCACAACACCATTCTACTCAAGTCTATCCAACTTGACTAGAGTGTTTCCTTTGATTTTACAAATTAGCGAGCTTGGACGGAGATCTCCGTGGTGGATCGTCGTGGAAACAAGGGGAGTTCAAGAGGACCTCGATTCAACACCCAAGACATCAAGGAGTTTTGCAAAGGGGAGCTACAAAGGTTGTAGCCTTCAAACCCTAGTCTTTACTAGCTTAAAGTGATGATAACCCTAATTTTCTAGGATCTATCCTTTGCATGTTAGCTTAGCACCTTAAAAATACAAACTTTGAGACATGTGATGCTTGAAAACTCTTCATAGGGTGCTATACTAACCTTACATTGGTATCAGAGCCGACCTAGAACATTAGGCGACCTTTTTGCGAAGTAAAAAGTCCGATTGAACCAAAATACGGATTTACGGGACACTCTCTGGAAATTTTTTAAAAAATGACTTTTTTCAGAATTAAAAATTCTCAAAAAATACAGCAGGTAAAAATAAGACAATCTGGAAAATTCGTGGCCATGAACAGTAAGTTTGACCGCGGAAACGCGGCCTAAGCAGGCTTAGGCCGCGCTTCCGCGGCCATAAGAGGGGATCTTTGACCAATTTTTGCACAGTGTTTTTCTTTACCTGCTATAGTATATTTTGAGTATGTTTGATCTGAATCTTCTGTTGAAAAATTCTGGAGATGTTTTTGGACTCGTGGTTTCGATCGGAATTTTCATTTCGTTTTCTTTTCCGGGTAAACTAGAAAGTATTGAAGTGTTTGAACGAATATCATTTACTCAATATTCACGAGGTTTAAATAGTTTGGATATACGTGCAAGTCTTTTTGCGGTGGTCCCTCTAGAAGACAACAAACCTTAACTCGATTATGTAACCGTCTTGAACTGCCCTTTGAACCTTAGGGTTTGGGGCAGTACGGCGTGCCACATGTGAGGCGTTGGCTTGACCCTTCTACGGCTGGACCGCTACTACTGTGTCACACTCCAGGTGTTTGAACCCTGCTCAAGTGTTGGGCTTTAGTGAATCCTGGGTATTTGATAGTTCGTTCGAAAAATTCAATACTGTCTGTTTATCCGGAATCTGATGCAATGTGTGGAATTCATATTACTAGACATGAAATACGGAATATGTGATATTTTGCATTTGCGATTTCTAAAGAGAATGTGGATTCCAGATATTGCAGTTTTACACTTTCTTTTCTGTGACCGTAAGTGTAGTATGTTAGATATCGCCGGTTTCGTTGCTATACATCAACGACAATCGGGGTACGCATACTTACTTACGTTGATGATATGTGGTATTATGTGTTGCTGAGATATGATGTGAAGGATTGTCGCGATCGAATAGCCGGGGTTTTTTGTGAGATGGGAGTTTTATATTTTCATTCATGTAAATTCAAATGTAATGTAATATTCTTTTATTTGGGGCACTTCCAGGTTGCGGTTGTGTCACCAGTGTTGTATATTATTTACTTTTCCGCATTAGGATGGACCCAAGGAGGAGAGCACAGGTGACCGGGTTCTGGGGTTCAGTGGGAGGCCATCTCGAGGAGTCGAGACCGGGTCTCCTAAACTCCAGGATTGGTTGGGTCACTTGCCGCTCTCGTAGGGGTCCAGGGTGTGGGCTTGGCTATTCATCGCGACTGTAGAATCCGTATTTTCTATTCTGGCTAAATACTAAATACGGACGTCCTAGTATATCCCACGTTATATTTATATTTCTGCTGCCTGTGTTCTGTGATATCTGAGACGAATGACATATTATATATATGATATATAGTAGACGTTGCTTATGTTTTACACTCGCGCTAGTCCCGTCCCGGTATGCCGTTAGTTAAGTAACCTAACGGTGCATAACGGAACATTGCGGCGAATGCGGATGGCATAAGCGTACGTGTTATTTTCGTTTCTTTTCTGTGATTGTCTTAAGGACTTAAATGATGGGATTACATTAATGTGATTAATGTAAAGAAAATAAACCTAAAAGATGTTGTAGAATCGGATTTAAAAACTACTCAGCTATTTATGAAAAAGCTATATTTCAAAACTGCGGAGCTTAAGCCACTCCTTTTGAAAACCTTTTGATTCTACAACGATATCAAGTTCAAAGCGTTAAAGATTTTCTTAAAAATCATCCGCAACCCTCCGTCATTTTAGGAAGTAGAGTACTTAGTATTCGTGCTACGTTTGTTGACCTTAGCCAAGGCGTAGTGTACGGTAGCTAAGTGATGTCTTCCTACAAACGCATATGATGCAGATTAATTAGGACGGGCATATGACTTTGTTGACCTTAGCCAAGGGTCATGTGAACGGGTCTAATTAATCAAGAAATGACGGGTTGAGCTTGACTAGTGCTCGTGATTTGTTGACCTTAGCCAAGGTCACGAGTATTAGGGGTAAAAACCATATCGGGAATTTCAAGTGTTGAAATTTGCAATGAGATTGCATACCTTCCATATGATGGTTGGATCCCGATCCCACTGTGGGCAATAGTTGCTCCTAGGAGAGTTTTACAGTTTACAATTAGCTAACTCATTAGGTGTCTAGATAGGTGTTAACGGGGCTCCGCCTCTGGGAAAACGAGGTTTACTCTAATTAGGTCCGTGCGAAAGCACGTGGAACCTCCCTCAAAGTACCAACACTTGCCTGGCTGAACGGTTAGCGAAGTTGTAGACTGTAATTAATCCTGGCTAGTTTTTCTTTTTAAGGATTGAAAGAAAACTTGATAAAAAGCAGTGGGAAACATCGATTAGACAAGATAATAAACCAATCTAATCTGTGCAAGAGCTTTCGCTGAGTGTATTCTTTTCTCTCTCTTAATGGCAGATACCAATGACTGGACTTAAGCTTCTACTAGATAAGAACAAACTGAATGGGACCAACTATAAAGACTGGCTAAGGAATCTGAAGATCGCCTTGACTTATGATAAAGTATCATATGTCCTCACGGCTTCAGCCCCGCCCGTCCCAGGCCCAAAATCCTCAGTTGCGGACATTGAAGTCCGCAAGACATGGGACGCTGACTGTGCCACGGCAAAATGCCTCGTGCTTGCATCGTTGGACAACACACATCAAAAGCAGCACGAGGACATGGATATTCACGGGATACTGCTCCATACAAAGGAGTTGTATGCGGAACAGTCCCGCGTATTACGATACGAAGCATCAAAGAAACTGTTTCACATGCGGATGGCCCCTGGCACACCAGTAGCAGACCATGTTTTGAAGATGATAGCTCTTATAGAAGAGCTTGAGGACCTCGAATGGACAATGGACAATGAACAATATATAGATATTATTCTGCAGTCCCTCCCCTCCACCTTTGCTCAGTTCATAGTGAACTTTAACATGCATGGCATGGAGAAGGAACTCCCTGAACTCCTTAATATGTTAAGGAGTGCAGAGAGCAATATGAAGTCAGCAAAGACTCCCGTTATGACTATTGGACAGTCTTCTTCTTCTTGCCCGAAAGCTAAGGCCAAGGGAAAGAAAAAGAAGAAACCCACTAATCCTAAGGGCGGAGTCAAAAAGGTCAAGGGAAAGGGAAAGTCAACGGCTGGAGACCCAGGGAAAGGCGAGTGTTTTCATTGCCACAAGACAGGACATTGGAAGCGCAACTGCACGGAGTACCTAAGTCTCAAGAAGAAGCATGGTGATGCTTCTGCTTCAGGTGCGTTTGTGACTGAAAACTGTTTTTCTATAAACTCTGCTTCCTGGGTATTGGATACCGGTTCAGGTTCTCACAATTGCAATTCTATGCAGGGGCTGAGAAATAGCAAGGTTTTGAAGACAGGTGACCATACTCTCCGCGTTGGAAATGGTTCCAATGTACATACAGTCGCAGTGGGAGAGTATCACTTGGGGTTGCCGTCTGGATGTATTTTGATTTTGAATCCATGTTATTTTGTACCTGATATGCTATGTAATATAATATCCGTTTCTTTGTTGGACAATGAAGGGTATAATTTTTTATTGCAAAACAATGTTATGAACATTCACCCGAATCAAATGTTGGTTGGGTATGGTACACTTAATAACGGAATATATGTCCTAAATCAACACACAGTTTTCAGTATACAACACACTAATAAAAGAAAACTTTCAGAATTAAATGAAGCTTTTCTTTGGCACTGTAGACTTGGTCATATTAACGAAACAAGACTAAACAAGTTACACAAAGATGGATATTTAAATCCTTTTGAATATAAATCTTATGCGACTTGCCAGTCTTGTATCAAGGGTAAAATGACCAAAACTCCGTTTACCGGACACGGAGAAAGAGCTACTCAGCTCCTGGGCCTCATACATAGTGATGTATGTGGGCCTATGTCTACACAGGCTAGAGGCGGTTTTTCATACTTCATTACATTCACTGACGATTTCTCAAGATTCGGTCATGTATTTCTATTAAAGCACAAGTCCGACGCTTTCGAGAAATTCATTGAATATAAACAAGAAGTAGAAAAACAAACCGGCTTGAGTATTAAGATGCTTCGATCAGATCGAGGTGGAGAGTATCTCAGTACAGAATTTGCAAACTTCCTAAAAGAGAATGGGATTCTCTCTCAGCTCACTCCTCCTTACACACCACAGCACAACGGTGTGTCAGAACGACGGAATAGGACCCTATTAGATATGTTCCGGTCCATGATGAGTGACGCTGAGTTACCAGTCTCGTTTTTGGGACATGCATTGGAGACTGCAGCGTTTCTGCTAAACAGGGTTCCAACCAAAGCCGTGTCTACCACGCCGTATGAGATATGGAATGGGAAGAGACCATCTCTTAAAAGAATTAAGATTTGGGGTTGCCCAGCCTATGTTAAAAAGCAGAATCCGGACAAACTCGAGACACGGTCAGTCATGTGTAACTTTGTGGGATATCCAAAAAATTCTTATGGATATCTCTTCTACCACAAAGAGGAACAAAAAGTGTTTGTTTCTCAACATGCCACATTCTTGGAAAAAGAGTTTTTCACAGATAAAGATGATGGCAAAGTGGTGGATCTAGAAGAGGTTCTAGAGACACAAACTACAAATGACGATTTGGTTGAACCGACTGTTGCAGCAGAAACTGAAGAACCTCGGCCACTCCGAAGGTCTGGTAGGACTTCTCGCCCACCGGAGAGAGAGGTACTACGGTTTCCTCATTGATGGTGACAGAGAAGACTGTATCATGGAAGATGATGATCCTACCAGTTTTCAGCAAGCTATCACAAGTGGTGACTCTGTGAAGTGGCTGGATGCCATGAGATTCGAAATGGAGTCTATGTACACCAACAAAGTATGGACTTTGGACGTTGTACCCCCTGGGGTAAAACCTGTAGGGTGCAAATGGATCTTTAAAAGAAAGATTGGTGTGGATGGGCAGGTAGAGACCTATAAGGCAAGACTTGTGGCGAAAGGTTTTCGTCAAAGACCAGGTTTGGACTATGAAGAAACTTTTTCGCCCGTAGCCATGCTTAAATCCATTCGGATCCTACTTGCTATTGCTGCTCACTATGACTATGAAATCTGGCAGATGGACGTTAAAACAGCATTTCTAAATGGAGATTTAGAAGAATGCGTTTATATGGATTAGCCAGAGGGCTTCATTGACAGTGGGAGCAGCGAGAAAGCATGTAGATTGCTTAAATCCATATATGGGTTAAAGCAGGCATCTCGGAGTTGGAACATCTGTTTCGATGATGTTATCAAAGAGTTTGATTTCATCAAAAATCCAGATGAACCTTGTGTTTATAGGAAGGCTGTAGGAAGAGCTGTCACATTCCTCGTATTGTACGTGGATGACATTCTTCTGATAGGAAATGATATTCCTATGCTACAGTCGGTCAAATCATTCTTATCACTGAGGTGCTCCATGAAGGACCTGGGTGATGCCACATACATCCTGGGCATAAGGATCTATAGGGATAGATCCAAAAAGTTATTGGGACTGTCCCAAACCAGGTACATCAACACCATCCTAAAGAGGTTTAGTTTGGAAGACTCCAAGCGGGGTGCCTTACCCGCTTGCCATGGAGTCACTCTCTCCAAGGATTCTTGTCCAAAGACCGATGAAGAGAGAGCTCGCACGAGCATTATACCTTATGCTTCGGCAGTAGGATGAATAATGTATGCGATGTTATGTACACGCCCAGATGTAGCTTATGCACTTAGTGTTGTAAGCAGGTATCAATCCAACCCAGGGGAGAACCACTGTACAGCTGTGAAGAACATTCTTAAGTACTTACGAAGGACTAAAGAATTGTTCTTGGTGTATGGTAATAAAGATCTCCAAATGGAGGCCTTTACCGATTCAAGCTTCCAGAGTGATAAGGATGACAGCAAATCTATCTCAGGGTTTGTATTTACCCTCAATGGAGGGGCGGTAAGTTGGAAGAGTTCCAAACAAGATACTGTTGCAGACACTACGATGGAAGCTGAGTACATTGCTGCAAATGATGCCGCCAAGGAAGCCGTCTGGATGAAGAAGTCCGTCTCGGAGCTAGGAGTAGTTCCAACCATTATTGATCCAATACCTTTGTATTGTGACAATAATGGGGCAATGGCGTTAGCCAAGGAGCCCAGATCCCATCAGCGGTCCAGACATATCCTGAGGCGCTTTCATTTGATCCGGGAGATTGTAGATCGCCGCGAGATCGAGATTAAGAGAGTAGACACAAAGAACAACGCCGCGGATCCATTCACCAAGGCCCTCCCGCAGCCGCAGCATGAGAGACTTTTTGAGATGTTGGGTATGAGATACGCCAATAACTGGCCTTAGTGCAAGTGGGAGTTTGTTGGATATATGTATGCCCTAGAGGCCATTATGTGATAGTGGATGTATCTATACATGTATATATATTCAGTTTGCATTCTTGCTCGACATGATAGTATGCTATCTGGTTCTTCTTTATCTGACATGTTTATTTGATCATGCTTCTATTCATTCATACATGCTGATAAAGCCCTGAGGATATCGGCTTGACTACTCTGATTATGATGAAGATCATACAAGTGGGACATCTGTAGTCTATAAGCATATCCCGGAAAGTCCCTAGTCGTAGGTATATCGAGACGGGGCATCGATATACCAGAGTAGACTAGCGTATATGATACTAGACCCATACGATGGGCGATGGATGTTCCCACATTCATCGATGTTTGACATCAAGATCATATACGGGTGCTCAGTGGTGACTGGGTACACTGGACGGACTCACCGAGAACTCCTATATGGAATTATATCTATCGTCGGATAGCAGTTCTCAGGTGACACTGGTACAGGTTAGTCTGTAGACCCGAGATCGTCATGGAGTCTTGTGTGTTCTCCCACTGTACTTTGATTGCCACCCTACCACGGCTCTACTGAGTCGTGCAAACAGGTGGCCGTTGGGCACAGTCCCGAGACACATGAAGGCAATGAACGATAGGAGGGGTTTCGTCTCTCCCGATATTGGGAGTTGATGCTGTGCTGTGCCCGACTGGTTATATCAGTAAGTCCCTGGCCAGGGCGGCTGAGATTTGCTGATAAGTGTTATCAGTAGTTTCTCGATCTATTTTAGACCATTCATCGGCACGACTTATTGAGTTATTAGGGTCGACGTGACCATCCCTAGGCTCGATATGCAGCATATCTGACGAAGAGACCGGACTGTACGGCAGTGTTACCGGATGGCTCGACGGGAGTTGTAGCAGGTTCGCTTGTTTTCTTCTGATCGCTCAATACCCGGGTGGCCGTTACGTTTAGCTGACCGCTTGCGGCTTGAGGGTACCTGATATGATCATCACCCTCTGCCGGCGTATTGACGAGTCTTAGAGTCCCACAGAGGAGTTACCCAGTACAGGCGAAACGTTGTGGTGCGTGTATGCGATATGCGCTTGCACCCGATTGAAATGTGCGTATATGATACCGAACATTGATCGGGTGGCCTACTTTTGGTGGGGTCGTATGAGATATGACCGGATTGATAAATTAAGTGTTGATTTATCATCTAACCATTAGTTATCTCACTTGAAACCTTTCTGGGGTTTGATGGATGTATGCATGCATGCATGTGTTTCTTTATTTTCATTCTAGTTTCATGCACATGTGGATGTGCATACATGCATACATACATACACCCATGCATCATGGTTGTTAGCATATGGAAATGGTGGCAATGCAAGACTCACACCATGGATTAAATAAAGGATAATTATTTAATTTTGGTTTTAAAGTTAAATGAAAAAGAAAAGGATAATCATGTTAGTTTCCACACTCTTCTTCTAACCTAACCTAGCTCAACTACCACTAACCCATGGTTATCCTTCTCTTTATCATTCTAAACCCAAGTTAAATTAACTATCTATCATTTAATCATGGTTGAAGTCAAGAAGGAATTAAATATATATAGTGATATATATTTCTTTCTCTTTCTTAACTCAAGGTTATCTTTTTACCTCTTGCAAAGAAAGGCCACCATCTTCATCTTCCTTCATATTTTCCTCTCTAGGTTTTTCTAGTGAGTTAAATACAATCAAAGAAAGGATTTTGAAGTGAGATCCAAAGCCACAACACCATTCTACTCAAGTCTAGCCAACTTGACTAGAGTGTTTCCTTTGATTTTACAAAGTAGCGAGCTTGGACGGAGATCTCCGTGGTGGATCGTCGTGGACACAAGGGGAGTTCAAGAGGACCTCGATTCAACACCCAAGACACCAAGGAGTCTTGCAAAGGTGAGCTACAAAGGTTGTAGCCTTCAAACCCTAGTCTTTACTTGCTTAAAGTGATGATAACCCTAATTTTCTAGGATCTATCCTTTGCATGTTAGCTTAACACCTTAAAAATACAAACTTTGAGACATGTGATGCTTGAAAACTCTTCATAGGGTGCTATACTAACCTTACATATCTATAATCAGATATTCTCAAGTCAAGAGTGCGGATCAATCATCAATATATAGCTCGTACGTAAATCCGTCGTACGGCATCCCAAATCTGTGTACGGGTCAATATCACATTCATCACATTATTCATCTGGTATCCTCTTTACCAAAGATCATAATCCGGTGTACTGATCCACGTCTAGTACAATACTGATACCGCCTAAGTATGCATGCACGTGTGTGAAACACTACGTCAAAGAACCCGCTACAACGTCTTGTCGTATCTCAAATACGAACCCTGCCATATCACCGATCTCATGGCCTCAAATAAAATCTCATCGACTTATCTCAAATCCAGTATATGAACACATAGTCCCATACCCATGTGAACACATAACTATATAGAATCCTATATAAGCGCATATGAAAGAAGAATGAATGCAAGTATGGGTGTGTGTGTGCATGTGTGGTGTGACCACTACTCTAGGGTTTCTCGACACTAAATCATCCAAGCACACCAAATATCCATATTTAGCATCAAAAAACCTCAAACAATATATAATCAATATATGTGTGTATACGCATTCGTATACATCACCACGAACTGCGGGGGTGCTATACGCCATCCACCCGACTTCTCCCCGTAGATATAAATCTACTCACCTGATCCTCGCTCGTTGGTACCGACGTCGCCACACGCTTGCTTGTTGTCTCGAAGTCCACATGGGGTACCTACATATCATAATGCTCCGAATCTCATTAAAACCAAATTCCAAATCGAAACAGCATACGAAAATTAAATCGGCACGCGTATCACGCATAGGTCAAAACCTATAGCCTACGCATGCAAGAATAGCCAAACCAACCCTCGATGTCGATGTACAAATGTCAAACCATCGATAAAAACCCAATCACACTCATTTGCACATTCTCGAACACTAATTATAATATAAAATGGGTTAAAACTCACGAAAACCCTAAATTCACTTTAAAAGCAATTTTTCCGAAAATCTAGCAAGCAAAAATTACCCGTTTTAGTACAAAACACGACGTTTAAACAAATCTAGCGGCCATAATACTTATTAAATATCTTAAATAAGTCATTAAAACAATTTCCACAATTTAATCTCATTAAATTTCATTAACCCCAAAATTCTGTTTACAATATACCCAAATTTAACAATTTTATAGCAAAAATGTACAAACGACAATTTAGCTTGGATTTTCATGAATCAAAGGCATTAAACCACTCAATATAATATTTATAATGACATGAAACCATAATTATATTTAAATCTAAAGCATTTAACAATTTTCCAAAAACCCTAGTTAGCAAAATAACTCAATTAGGACATTTTATAAGTAATGGTTTGTAATTAACAACTAGATTAGCTTTCTACAATACTTAAGATGTTAATCCACATCACTAAACCATGCACAATCGATCACAACCCATTTCCACAACAAAACCCTAACTTGAAATCTTTAATCATGCAATTAAACTAATCAAAAACCTAATTAAGCACTTAGTTAACTTAGATTAAAGCAACTAGACAACAAATTTAACAAAAGCATGAGATTATACCTCCCATGTTTGAGATCAATCTCAAGATGTAGCCTCCCAAAATGCAATCTTGATCCTTAGATCCATATAAGAATGGTCAAGTAAAAATGGGTAGGATTTAGATTTTGATTTTGTGGCCTTTTTGTGCGATTTTTGTTGATTTTTTTGAACGAAAATGGAGGGGATTTGGGGAGGGCTGTTGTTGTTGAGGGGGAAGGGAATTCTCGGCCAGGTTGAGGGGAGTGAGGAGAGAGAGGGAGGTGGAGAAAGTGGTGGGGAGAAAGTCAAAGTCAAACCAATACCCATATATCTATTCCTTCTCACTTTATTCTATTCATTTCCTTTTATCAAAAGAAGTGGGGACATGGGGGAAATGGGGCTGCTGAAAATTCAGCCAAGGAGGGGAGGAAAAATGTGGGGTGTGAGTGTGGGTGTGGAAAAAAAGAGATAAATATTATACCCCCAAAACCATTTACACTAATTTCACCAAATAAGGCTCTTTTCTTCAATATTTTCTAAACCGTTTTGGCAAACGATTTCGTTTCAAAAACAATATTTTACATGCCAGTTTAGTGTGTCATGAATTATAAAATTTGTATCAACCCATTTCAATTTGTAATTTTCCCTAATTAAATGTATTAGTGACGGCTTAAAATAATATTAAAATAATTAATTTCGGAAAAAATTTCAGAAAATTTGAAATTTCACCTGTGGCTCAATAAATACCAAATACTAGCAATTTCATAGCTAGAATATGTATATTTAATTTTATAATAAAGATATTTGTATTTTGACATTTTACAGAAAACCCCCTTATTTTACCGATTTTCTGAAATTTCACCGAAACGATTTTCAAAACGTTACAAATATCACTGTTGATCTTCCAGATGGTAGAAAGTCAACCTTCGTCATAGCCCGGGTTAACCCACAAACAGCCATTACAGAAATATTCCTTGAGTCATCCGGAGTCTGGTTTTAAGCATAAGCCGGAAAACTCCCCGTACCTTAACAATGTCAAGATATGAACTGTTCTATATCCAATACAGAAACAGAGGCACTGATTTAATTGAACCAGATTCAAATCATGCATCTGTCTCCAGTGCATGTCAACTAAATGGAGAGAGGCCGATCAGCATTACTCAACTTTGGAGTGCTTCTACTTATGAGTAACCTGAAAGGGAAGCAAGCTCTCTTAATCATTACTATCAACTGAATACCATACATAAGTATCTACATCTTTGATCACCTTGAAGAATCCCGATACTTGCAACATCCGGTTCTCTACTTTACTCTTATACCTATAACTTCTCAAAACTCAGACCATGTGTTTCTATGAAACACTTGTCTAAAAATTAGAGAAGTTATACGTAAACTGAATATAGTACGAGGACCATCCCCTCTGTCCTAATGGACACTGGACAACATACAATACTCTGTATAAGTCCCTTGAGTCTGATAAATCATTCCCCGTATGTCGTAGGTTGAAAACTGTATTTATGGTTAAGAAGAATTACACCGCTGTTTAATGCTCCTTACCTAACCATCCATTGATATAGGTAAATGTCATAGACATAATTTCAAGAAGGTATATCTCACTCTATAAAAATAGACGTACAGATATATCAATTTGAAATTGGTGCATAACAACGGATATTCAAAACCAAATATCTGCCGTCCGGCAAACAACCCAGGTGATTTCCTCAAATATCACCAATTACAACGAATCCTGATATAATGAGGATATTCACCCAATTCCCAATACCTTACTCCCACTCATCATCTATAAAACCATACAGATGTGAGAATCATACATGGTAAATACATACCCTGGAGCAAGGGCTAATTGGGAAATCGGTTTTCTTTTAACAAAATACAGTGAAACTGAAACATTGAAATGTTTCGTAAGGGTATCCGGGTATTCCTAGTAATGCCTCTTCCATTATCCAGATTCACAACTTTAACCGTATATTTCTTTGCCACCTCTCCAAATCCCTTTATATGTCTTTAGTCGTTACCTTCTGTACGCCCTCTTAGGCTAAATGGTTTTCTTCCTTCCCTACCGTTCGGAACCAGTCTATGGTTTAGAAGAAGACTATCTAATAAGCGTAATGGGTGTACTGTCCTAATCCTAGGAGCACTCGCAACGCGAGAGAAGGTGAAGATAAAAGACAACTGAATAAAACCTTATTCCTATTTCTCCTGAACCGGAATCCATCCCCGAACTGGAACAAGTTCCTTTCGAGTTCATATATAACCATATGATGGAGTATCCAATAAACTGTGGATCTTCATAGTAATACGGAGTGTTCTGGAGAAATACAATGGTGAAGTGGGAGTGGTAATGAAATACTTGGTTTGGTCGTGAATAGAAGTCGCAATTTACTTTGCCCTCCTTCTAATCTCTTTATTTGTCTTAACTTAATACCTTCTGTACACCACACTTAGGCTAATCGGCTTTCTTCATTCCCTACAGTTCGGCACCAGCCTAAGGTTTGGAAGAAGACTATCCAATAGGCGTAACGGGTGTACTATCCCCTAATCCAAGGAGCACTCGCAACCTGAGAGAAGGTAAAAGGAAAAGACAACTGAATAGTCCTATTCGTTTTCTCCAGAACCGGAAACCATCCTCGAATAAATTCCTTCGAGTTCGTATATAACTATACGATGGTTTTATCCAATGGGAGTGGACGTTCGTAGCAATACCGGGTGTCCTGGAGAAAAGGGTAAAAGTAGGAGTGGCAATGAGGTATGCAACTCTGACAATCCAAAAGCCAGTCTTATAAGAAGGTTCGGTTAATCTTGGTCACTGAGTCATAGTCAAGGGTCGGGTCATGGTCGCTGCCAAAGAGAGAGAGAAAGGAAACACTCAGTGTGCACTCTAACCTTGATCAGAATGGTTATCACTTTAGCTAATCAGGAAACCTCCCATTGTACCGTCAAATTCTCCTCCAAACCTGAAAGGAGAATTAGTCGAGATCACCCGAGGAGAAAACCAACTCATCAGTGGGAATCGGGATCCAACTATCATCGCATGATAACGTGACGGAATCCACTCACGTCACCACACTCCAGAAGGTATGCGCATGCCTGGCAAGTTTCAGTTTCTTTAGAAACTCCCGATGTATGTTTTTACCCCTAGGACCCAAGTGACCTTGACAATGCCAACATATCAAAGAGTCCAAGTCAAGTTCTACCCGTCATTATCTTGATTGTGTTAAACCCACCCGTATGAGTACTTGAAAATGCCAACATAACCGTATGACTGTCCTAACCAATCCACTTATCCATGCGACAGAAAAGCATTACATAGCTACCGAACACTACGCCTCGGCAATGCACGACATACGCAGCACGAATACTAAGCAATACTAATCTGAAATGACGGAGGGCTACGGCTGGTTTTTGGCGAAAAACCTTTAACGTAATGAACTTGATATCATTGAAGGAACCGGATAACTCTTTATAAAACTATAGTAGCGAAAACCTTTGCTAAAGAGGTCACTCCAGGTGAAGGGATCTCGGCTATTTCCCCGTAGAATGAGGTGCGGAATATTCCAACTGAATACCACCATGCAAAGGAAAAGGCAATCGACTATAGTGAAGTTATTGCCCTGACGCAAACTTCTGTCCAAGGGGTCACTCCCGGTGAAGGGATCTCGGCCCTTGCCTCGTCGACTGAGGTGCTGGATATTCATAACCGAATACCACTGTGCCAAACAAAAGAGAACGTCCTTGCAATAACAGCTTTTTGAAAAAAGTTCCAACAACATCAAAAAGGTTTGTTTAACTTGCATTGATCCGAATCAATGCTGTCCCATCAATTGATCACACCAATAAAGAACGAAAATAATGATGTACGTATATGCCATCCGCATTCGCCACTGGGTCCCGTCATCACCTGTTAGGTTACTTAACTACACAGCGGGGACTGGACTAGCGCGGATGCAAAACATATACAACTAGTATATATATCAATATATAATATTCGCTCAAGGCGTGATAAAATGCAACATCACAGAAATGTAATAAGCATCACAGAACAATACAGATATCTGAGATCCCCGGGTTTCATAGAGCCGCTACTGAAACCCGACGTTCCCCTGGTCGTGTGGATAGCCTGTGCAATGAAATCCTAGATCCCTATGGGCGCGGCAAGTTACCCGCCAAAACCTGAAGCGAGGCAGCCCCCGTCAGCAACGTGAATGGACCACTCAGCACTTCACGGAATCCGGTAACTTGGACACCCCTCCTGGATCAACCTGTACCCCCTACGAGTGCGGCGAATAGCCCGCCAATTCTAGAGTGAAGCCCCCTCAGTCTCAACACCATGAGATACGGGCCTGCTGCCCTCTAGAACCTGGCTACCCGTGCACTCCACCGCGGGGTAATCCTAGTACAGAAAGTAAAATATACATACAACGGGTACATCGACCTCAGCCCGGTCGTGCCCCAAAAGAATAATATACAAACAGGCAGTGACGACAGTCCACATGTCGGACGCTCGCCCCGCATTATCAAATGTACATAATAAACCAAACTGTACTACTATTGTATCCAGGCTATCCACCACGACAATCCGCAACATCACAGCACAACACAGAACATCAACGCGAATGTCACGTTCGTAAATCCGTCTAAAAGGGCTATAGCAGTTAGACAGGATTTACCGATCAAATGACATTCATGGTCGCAGATATAATGTAAATACTATGAATTAACATGTTTAAAATTTTCGATCGACTAAATTTACCGAAGTGGGCCCCAAGCACAACTGTAGCACTCAAAGAAAATCTGGGCCCAAACAGAACATACCAAAAACCCTATTTCCATGTCAGAAGCCCACTGTGAAAATTTGGTGCAGTTTGGCCACAGAACGGCGGCGGATCCGCGGCCAAAACGTAGTTTTGGCCGCTGATCCGCCGCTATACAGCAACATCAGCCTACCAAATTTTCACAGAATTCATAAAAAACCCTGCACGTAATTTTCCAATGTACCAAATAATTTTTAGAGCACAGAAAAATTCGACAGAAAGTATGACATGGAAACGCGGTTTTTGGAAAATCCGTTCGATCGAACTTGTAAACACATTAGAGCAAGCTAGACTAGGTTAATGACGTAGCTCTGATACCATGTTAGGACACGGCAATGCCCCAGACGTCAGAACGAGGCCAAAATGCAGAATCGAAACTTTTCTTTAAACAAGAAACCGGCGCTACCGCGGACTATAAACCTGGATCGGGCCATTAACCTACTCCTAACTAACTAGGGAAGGGGTAGAGAGATGTAAGTCCATGTCACGCACCCCATGAACTTGCGGGGAGGCGGAATATATGAAAAACGATTATCAAAGCTTCGTAACACGGACTTGAGCGCATGAATCGTTTCTAAACCATTACTAGCAAACTACGAAAGGTTTAACTACTCGGTTTCGAAATTATACCTCACGTTACTTATCCTTCAGGTCTTCATCGCGGTCCTCCACTCCTCGTAGGCTCCTTGGAACATCGGCACCTCAACGGCCTCCTCGAATCAAAGATGATCCACCCGAGAGCTCCTACGCCAAGCTTTATCTCTAACTTGAGATAACTAGGTTGCTCGAAGTGCTAATTTAAGCTACCTAGGGGATATAGAGTGAGGTTATGGATGTATTAGTCTAGTTAACCCTTGATCTCAATACATGAGAGGTTAGGGTTAGGGTTTCAAGAATGAGAGAGCTTGAGGAGAGAGAAGGTGATGATAAGAATGATATTGAAAAATGCACACATTAGAATATATCAACCATAACAATTTATCAAATAAATAATATATATATGATTAATCATCATGGTTGATGCATTCACCTTGTGTGATTCATCTCATGAGTCATTAGCTTCATAAATGAAGCATTAACTCCATGGATGAATCATATAAATGAGTCATTAAGCAATAAATGCTTATGCCACCGTACCCTCCAAGTCACCAAGCTTCTAGAAGCTTCCCGGCAAATTACGAGAACGCCCCTCCAATCCGTGAAAACACGGAAAAACTTTAGACTGTATATATCCAATAACCTGATACTAGAAACTGGCTTAAACCAAAGCCGACTAGTAAAAACTGTCCGAACGTCGTACGTGCGTAAACATACGTATGCGTCCGAACCCTTGTCGTAAAACCATACGACCTCTATATCGTTTCTCCTGGAGAAGGGAAACTCTCTGTGTGGGACTCTAAAGACTTGATACTACGCTGGCAGTGGATTTAACCACAGACCGCAAGCGACACTAGCTGTACGTAACGGTCCCCAGGTAGATGTCGATAAGAAGGCCGATGAGGAAAACCATCTGAACTCCTACTGAGCTTGATGTGACAATCTCCGTATAGTCCGGTCTGTTCGTCTAAGACTATCGCATATCTAGCCTAGGGGGCGGCAAGCGTCAGTCCCCTAATAGCGGTATAAGTCGAGTCGGAGCGTAGCCCATTACACCCTAAGAAACTACTGGAACCAACCAGTAAATCTCGCTTGCCCTGGCCAGGGACTTTACCTAATGGCTCTCTGACACGGTGCGATATCAACTCCCAATACCGGGAGAGACGAATCCTATCTAACCGCCACTGCCTCCAAGTGCTCGGGACTATACCCAAATGCTACCTATTTGCACGACTCCTTTGAGCCATGGCAGGGTAGCAATCTAAGAACAGTGGGACACACTCGAGGCGAAGTAGCAGTGTCAAGTCTGCGGACTATGCTGTACTCATGTCACTTGGGAACTGTTAACTGACGATGGGTATAATACCAACCAATCAGTTCCCCTGCGAGTCCTGTCCGGTGTACCCGTAACCTAACGAGCACCTGTATACTATCTCCAGTACGACGTACTGATGGCTGTGGGACAGACCATCTCCCCAACTGGGATGAGAAGTGTATACACTTAGTCTACTCCGGAATATCGATGCCCTATCTCGATAATCCAACGACCAGGGACCTGTATAGGATGTTGCTTACAGACTACCCAGCCCCCACTAGTGTGAATGCCATCACGACGCTGGTAATCAAGCAAAGATCCTATGGGCTCTACTAATATGATTAAGTGATACGTTACAAGAAACATATGCACATATTAAAGTAGACACAAACCAAGTAGCATACTACCATTTTTAGCAAGACTATTATATACAACTGTGAATATCCCAAGCTTCCATTAAGTAATATACAACCTAGTATGATACAATAATGGCCCCTAGGGCATATACACTAACAATCTCGCACATGCACTAGGGCCATGAGCTGGCATATCGTAGACCTATCATCTCGAATAGCCTCTCGAACTGCGTCTGAGAAAGGGCCTTTATGAATGGATCAGCAATGTTATTCTCTGTCTCTACTCTCTTCACCTCGATCTCCCGGCGATCTACGATCTCCCTGATCAGGTGATACCGCCTTAAGATGTGTCTGGACTTCTGATGGGACCTGGGTTCCTTTGCTAAAGCTATAGCGCCGTTGTTGTCATAATACAGAGGTATTGGATCAACACAGGTAGGAACCACCTGAAGTTCTGTGAGGAACTTCTTCATCCAGACTACTTCTTTTGCGGCATCGCAAGAAGCTATGTATTTCGCTTCCATTGTTGAGTCAGCAACGGTCTCCTGCTTGGAACTCTTCCAACAGACCGCCCCTCCATTGAGGGTAAAGACATAATCCGACATGGATTTGGAGTCATCCTTGTCACTCTAGAAGCCGGAGTCGGCAGAGGCCTCCATCTGGAGGTCTTTTCCGACATATACAAAGAACATCTCCTTAGTCCTCCTCAGGTACTTGAGAATGTTCTTTACTCCAATCCAGTGCTTCTCCCCTGGGTTGCTTGATACCGGCTCACTACGCTCAATACGTATGCTACATCTGGTCTGGTACATAACATCGCATACATTATAGAGCCTACCGCAGAAATGTAGGGTATAATTGACATGCGATCCCTTTCCAAATCAGTCTTGGGAGACATCTCTTTGGAGAGGGTGATTCCGTGACAAGAAGGTAGGTTACCGCGCTTAGAATCATCCATACTGAATCTCTTCACTATGGTGTCTATGTACCTGGACTGCGAAAGTCCCAACATTCTTTTTGATCTATCACGATAAATCTGGATTCCCTGAATGTAGGTGGCATCACCCAGGTCTTTCATGGAGAATTTGTGTGATAAGAATCTTTTGACTGACTGTAACATATGAATATCATTTCCTATTAGGAGAATGTCATCCACGTACAAGACAAGGAATACTACAGCTCTCCCTACAATCTTACTGTATATGCAAGGTTCATCTGGATTTTTGATAAAGTCAAATTCTTTGACAGCATCATCAAAACAGATGTTCCAACTCCGTGATGCCTGCTTTAGTCCATAAATGGACTTAAGCAGCTTGCATACTTTACCGCTGCTCCCACACTGATTGAATCCCTCTGGCTGATCCATATAGACGCTCTCTTCCAAATTACCATTTAGAAAGGCTGTCTTTACGTCCATCTGCCAGATTTCATAATCGTGGAAGGCAGCAATAGCAAGAAGGACCCGAATAGATTTAAGCATAGCCATTGGAGAAAAGGTTTCATCATAGTCCAAACCAGGTCTTTGACGGAAATCCTTTGCAACAAGTCTAGCCTTATAGGTTTCAACCTGTCTATCTACAGCAATCTTCTTTTTGAAGATCCATTTGCATCCTACGGGTTTTACCCCATCTGGAGCAATGTCCAAAGTCCATACTTTGTTAGTGTACATGGACTCCATTTCGGTCCGCATTGCATCCAGCCATTTTACTGAGTCACCGCTCTGAATGGCTTGCTGGAAGCTAGTAGGCTCATCATAGTCAATAGTACAATCCTCTCTATCCCCGTCTATGAAAAAACCGTAGTATCTCTCGGGCGGATGAGACTGCCTAGTACTCCTGCGGAGTGGCGTCGGGATGTCCCTTTCTTCTGAAGCCTCAGGTTCTACCATACTTTCAGTATTATTTTGTGGTTCTGGAATTTCTTCCAGTTCTATTTCGCTCCCACTTATTTCCTTTTCTAAAAACTGATGTTCTAGAAAATGGGCATTACGAGAAACAAAAACCTTTTGTTCCTCTGCGTAATAGAAAAAATACCCCATAGAGTTCTTTGGGTATCCCACAAACTTACATAGTACTGAGCGTGCCTCAAGCATATCCACATGCTTCTTTTTAACAAAAGCTGGACATCCCCATGCCTTCAGGTACTGAAGACAGGGTTTCTTCCCACTCCATATCTGATATGGTGTGGTAGGCACAGTTTTGGTTGGAACCTTGTTCAAAAGATATGCAGCTGATTCTAGCGCATATCCCCAAAAAAATCGCGGTAACTCAGCCTTACTCATCATGGAACGAACCATATCAAATAGGGTTCGATTCCTCCTTTCTGATACACCGTTGTGTTGTGGTGTGTATGGAGGAGTAAGCTGAGAGAGAATACCATTCTCTTTTAAGTAACCCAGGAACTCGGCACTTAAGTATTCACCGCCTCGATCAGATCTCAGTGTCTTTATACTCTTGCCTGTTTGTTTTTGTTAGTTATATGTATGCCCTAGAGGCCATTACTGTACATAGGATGTATATTGTAGTGGATACTGGGACATATATAGTGAGGACTTTCTTGCTCGACATGATAGTATGCTATCTGGTTACTCTTTGCCTTAACGGGTACACTGATTGTCTCTCTGTTACATGTTGGTAAAGCCCTTAGGATGAGTACTTGACTACCTGGACAATGATGCGGATCATACTAGTAGGGACATGGTAGTCTATAAGTATATCCTTCAAGGTCCCTAGTCGGGGGTGTATCGAGACGGGGCATCGATATACCAGAGTAGACTAGCGTATACCTTCTCGACCCATACAGATGGGCGATGGATGATCCCATATCCATTGGTGTTTTGACATCAGAGATGATATACGGGTGCTCAGAAGAGACTGGGTACACTGGACGGACTCACCGAGAACTCCCAGATGGTATTATACTTTACGTCAGATGGCAGTTCTCTGGTGACACTGGTACAGAGTAGTCTGTTGACCCGAGATAGTCATAGAGTCTTGTGTGGTTCCCACTGTGCTTTGATTTCCACCTTACCACGTTCAAGAGGGCGTGCAAAACGGTGGTTTTTAGGTACAGTCCCGAATCACATGGAGGCAATGAGCGATAGGAGGGGATTCGTCTCTCCCGGTATAGGGAGTTGATGTTGCGCTGTGTTCGATGGGCTATAACCGGAAATCCCTGGCCAGGGTTGCTGAGATTTACTAGTAAGTGTTACCTGTAGTTTCTCGAACTGTTATAGACCTCATATCGACACGACTTATCGAGCTATTGGGGTCTGACGTTTACCACCCCTAGGCGAGATATGCGACATATCAGACGACGAGACCGGACTGTACGGTAAGTGTTGCTGGTTGGATTCACAGGAGTATGAGCGGGCTTGTTCGTCGATCTTCTGATCGCCCAATACCCGGGTGGCCGTTACGTTTAGCAGACCGCTTGCGGCTTGTGGGTGTTTGATATGATCATCACCTGCTGCCGGTGTATTGACGAGTCTTTAGAGTCCTACACAGAGGTTTCCTGGCTCAAGCGAAACGAAATAGGAGCACATATGAGATATGTGCGGGACCGAGAATAATGTGTGTATGTGATACCGTATTTCATTCTCGCGATTAATGTTTCGATTGGTTGTATGCGATATAACCTAGTTATCGAATCAAAGATCGATTCGATAAATCAATACATTGTATACTAGTCGGTTGTGTGCGACATGACCGGATCATTGAATCAAGTGTTGATTTAATGATTTAATGCATAATTATATATTTGATATATTACTTTGCATTAACTAGTATTGGTTCACTTTAAAAGATTTTTCTCACTTGATGTACACAACTTGTATATGTGATATACTTTTGTGCACTTGTTTGTATCATGTTTGATGATACATGCTCACTTGGGTGTAGTTTTGGTTTAAACCTTGGTTATGTAAATGGTTAAGGTTTTTATTTATTTATTCATTTATTTATTTCATTTTGGCAAGAAATAAAATGCTTGCTAGTTTTGTTTTATATTGAAAGTTCATGAAGGTTTGAAAAGTTGACCATTTTGTTTCTTTCCTTTAACCTAACCATTCCACTTAACCCTAGTTTATTCTCTACACCTAATCATGGTTTGAATATGATAAGTATTGATTTTCTTTTCCATTTTTTAATTAACACTTATCATATTCTTTCATCATCTTCTTCTTCTTCAAAGATGAAGAAAGCTTGCTTCATCAATGGCAACTTGTGATAATGAGTGAGAAATCCAATTCTAAAGTGAACCCACCTCCTATTTCTTCATCCTCTACCTCTTGCCAAGTAGTATAGGGTGTTTCCTTCACAAGATTTCATGGCTTGGTGAAGTTGGAGCTTGATCTTGTGATGCCTCGACGTAGATCATCTTCGGCACGAAGCCGACGACCTTGCCCGCCCATTTCTCTGATGAAGCCGACGCTAGAGCCCGGGATTCCATTTGGACAGCGAGGAGACTTCATTGCGGAGCTATGGAGGTGGAGGACCGGATCTACAAAGGTTGTATTTCCATTCCTTTTTAGTTAAGTTGTTAACTACTTTCTTTTGTCGCCTAAAATTCTAGTTAACGATCTAGTCTAGGGTTTCTCGACACCGTAAAATTTGAAATTGGCATGGTTGATGCCTTGTGAGACCTCTTGAGAGTGACTAGGAACCCTACAGTGGTATCAGAGCCTGGCTAGAATCTTAGGCGATGCGTAGACGATGTTTGAAACCCGAACGAACCCGAAACCCTAAAATTTCATGCTCTCTGGACTTTTTTCAAAAACTTGGTTTTTTCCAGATTAAAAATTCTTAAAAAATTCAGCAGGAAATTCTAAGAATTACGATGCAAAATTTATCGAGTGATGCTGCTACAGTGCGGCGGAACCGCGGCAGAAGCTTGGCTTCTGCGGCGGTTCCGCGGCCAATAAATGTGATCACGGTTTAATTTTTGCACAGTAATTCATGTTTTCAGGTGTTGAGTTTTCTGGGAATTTTTAATATTTATTCAAGAGTTGAATTTTCTGGGGTTGTTTTGGGGATTCGATGATTCGATCGGATTATCTGATTTTGTCTATGTGGCTTCCGGATAATTTTTGAATATCTTAAAAAGTTCGACCGGATATAAATACCCACTTTTTCCCCTGTCGGGAAATTTCCAAGTGTTGGATCTTTCCGTGGTTTAAAGACATTCTAAGTAGTGCAAGTAACGCAATGGACCCTCTAGAAGACAACAAACCTTAACTCGATTATGTGACCGTCTTGAACTGCCCTTTGAACCTTAGGGTTTGGGGTAGTACGGCATGCCACATGTGAGGCATTGGCTTGACCCTTCTACGGCTGGACCGTTGGTACTGAGGCATGAAGTGAATGTCTTTAAACTTGTTTCATGTGATGATCTGTTTCGGGAAAACTTGGGTGTTTGACTGTTCGATCGGAATGTTTAACATCTTCTATTTATCTGGATTGTAATACAACAATTGGAATTCACAAATAGTTATGAGATAACTGAATGAATGTTATAAATCTAGCGGTTTATTCTCACTTGATCGGTTGCCACGGAATTTTGATGTGATCAAAAGTCCGTCGCAATCACGTAGCGTACGCGGATATTCGCCGGTAAACTTAATAGACAGCTTCACCCCTTAGCCCCGACCAAGTGACTGTAGGAGAACCCAGTCGCCGAAAGCATCCGTTCGGGTGCTCGCGGCAGCGGTGTTCCGCCTTGGTGCACTTCGTCGACGGTATCGGGGGTGCGGCCGCCTACTGAAGTTTGCGACGAGTATTCGATCAGGATGTCGGGAATCTTGTTGAATTACCCTACTTGGTATTGAAAAGTGTTTTCGATAATGAGACTAAAATGCGTGGTTTATAATTGTTAGGCATGTGATGTCTAAGGAATTCATTGGTTTAGGCATGCGATGTCTAACGTGGTTGCGGATTCCAACTGTTGTAGTTTGACACTTTCTTTTCTGTGACCGTAAGTGTAATATGTGATATCGCCGGTTCCGTTGCTATATATCAACGACAATTGGGATGCGCATATTTACTTACGTTGATGACATGTGATGTTATGTGTTGCTGGATATGTTATATTGGATCGTCGTGTTTGAATAGCCGGGAGGTTTTATGTGAGATGAGTGTTTTTCATTTTCATTCATGTAAAAACTTGTATGTAATATTCTTTTATTGGGGCACTTCCAGGTTGCGGATGATGTCACCTTTTGTATATTATTTACTTTTCCGCACTAGGAAAGACCCAAGGAGGAGGGCACAAGTAACCAGGTTCTGGAGTCCAGTGGGAGACCAACTCGAGGAGTCGAGGCCGGGTCTCCTAACTCTAGAATTGGTAAGGTTGCTTGCCGCTCTCGTAGGGGTCTAAGGGTGTGGGTTTGGCTATTCATCGCGACCGTGGAATCCGTGTTTTATACTGGCTCGTATTGAAAGCACGGACGTCCTAGTATATCCAATATTTCATATGTTTCTTCTGCTGCGATATCTGTGATGTGATCATGCGATGTTCTGTGATAAATACAGTATATAGTATATATGATATATTATATAGGCGTTACTTATGTTTTACACCCGTGCTAGCCCTGCCCCGCTCTGCCGTTAGTCACCTAACCTAACGGTGCACGAGGGGACATCGAAGCGAATGCGGATGGCATAAGTGTACGTCGTATTTATCTGTGATGTTTTGGTATTTAAATGATGGGACTTCATTAATGTGATTAATGAAATAAAAGAAACCTAAGATGTTGTAGAATCGAATTTCAAAAATAAAACAGGTAGCTACAGTTCTTGCTTTGCACAGCGGTATATATGATATATCCAGCACCTTATTCGATAAGGAAAGGACCGAGATCCCTTCACCGGGAGTACCTCCTTTAGCAATAACTGGCAGATGCTACACACTCGGTTTGTCTTTTGATTGCTTTTAAGAGTTTTTTCTTTGCACGGCGATATATATGATATATCCCGCACCTCATTCGACGAGGAAAGGACCGATGATCCCTTCACCGGGAGTGACTCCTTTAGCAAAACTAGAAAAGCCTCAGAAACACTCCATTTTAAAATCATTTGATTCTACAACGATATCAAGTTCATTACGCAATAGGTTTTCAGAAAAACCTGTCGTAGCCCTCCGTCATTTCAGATAAGTACTAGTTAGTATTCGTGCTGCGGTTGTTTGGCCTCCGTCAAGGCGTAGTGTACGGTAACTAACTAGTGCTTATCTGCTAGCATATGATGCGATTGGATTAGGGTATTCGTACGGCGTTGTTTGGCCTCCGTCAAGGGTCGTGCGGGTGGGTTTAATTCAATCAGGAAATGACGGGTTGAACTTGACTAGCGGACTATGGGTTGTTTGGCCTCCGTCAAGGTCATAGGACGCTAGGAGCAAAATTATCGGGAATTTCAAGTGTTAAAATTTGCAATGAGATTGCATACCTTCTATGAGATAGTTCGATCCCGATACCCGCTGCGAGTAAGAGTTACTCCTGGGAGAGTTTTATACATTACAATTAGCCGATCAAGTAGGTGCCTAGAAAGGTGTCAACGGGGTTACGCCTCTGGGAAAACGAGGTTTACATTAATTAGGTTCGTGCGAAAGCACGGGGCACCTCCCTCAAAGTACCGACACTGGCCTGGCTGAAAGATTGGCGAACTTGTGGCGTGTAATTAATCCCGGCTAGTCTTTCCTTTTAGGGTTTGAAGGAAGATTTGATAAAAAGCAGTGGGAGCCATCCTGATTAGATAAAATAATAACCAATCTATTCTTGCAAGAGCGCACGCTGAGTGTTTTCTTCTCTCTCTCTCCAGGTAGCGACCATATCACGCCTTAATCAAGATAATAATACGGATAACTGACCGAACCCGCTTGTTATACTGAGCTGGGGAACGTTGGTCCCGCTCCAACTTATAATTGTTATAAGACAGAGCAGGAATTAGGGGAATACCAGAATTCCTGTGCCGCCCAAACGAAGAAAGTGCATATGATGCATCATCTTCGGGTGTGTTCGTTACACAGAACTGTCTCTCAATGTCCTTTACGTCCTGGGTATATGATACCGCATCAGGATCCCGCATATGTAATCTGTTACATGGGCTACAGATAGGTAAAGAACTGAGAACGGTTGATAAGTTTCATGAGGCAGAAAACGGGACAAGTGTTGCAGCCAAGTCTGTTGGTCACTGTCACCCTGTATTCCAGATACATTGATTCTGAACAAATGTTATTAGATACCGAACCTGATATACAAAATCATATCAGTCTCTTTATCAGTAAAGAAATGATAAAATTTTGTATTGTTGGATAATGTTTTGAACATTTCCTATTTCAAAAGTTGATCGGTTCAGGCACGTTATCTAAGAGCATTGATGTTCTAAATCAAACTACAGTTCTTAGTATGTGGAACACACACAAGAGGAATAGTTCAGAAATGAACTGATCCTTCTTGAGGTATTGTAGACTAGGTCAGATCAATGTGACCCGACTAGCTGAAGTTACATTTAGATGCATATTTAAATCAGTTTGAATTTACATCTTGTGAAACATGCCAGTCATGTCACAAAGATAAAATGACCATAGCTCTGTTTATTGGAAACAGAGAAAGAGTTAGTGAACTCTTGGGATTGATACATGTTGATGTATGTAAGCTCCCCTGTCTACACATGCCAAGACCGGTCCTTTGTACTTCATTACATTCTCTGATAATCTCTCAAGATTCAGTCATATGTTCCTGTTGAAACACAAGTCCGAACATTTTGAGATATTCACAAAATATGATTTAGAAGTAGAGAACCAATACGGGTATAAGTATTATGTCCTTTGATGAGATCAGGGAGGAGAATACTTGAGCACGGAAATCCTGGACTATTCTAAAGGAGAATGAGATCTCTCTCAGCATTACTCCTCCGTATACACCATAGCACGATGGTATATCGGGGCGGAGCAATCACACCCTATATGATAAAGTCTGCTCTACGATGAGTACTACTGAGTTACCTATTTCCTTTTGGGAGTTATGCACTTGAGAAGCTGCATACCTATTGAATAGGGTTCAAATCAAATCAGTTGCCTACCACTCTATATCTATATGAGATATGGTATGGGAAGAGCCCATGTCTTAAGTTAGTTAAGATTTGGGGTTGACCGGCCTATGTCTGAAAGAAAAATCCGGACAAGCTCGAGGCAACGTCTGTTATGTAGAACTGAAAACGTTCCAGCTATACAAACTGCAGCTGATGATTTGGTAGAACCGAAGGATTCAATAGATTCAAACGAACCTCAGCCTCTCCGCCGATCTAGTAGGGTTCCTCACCCACCTAAGAAATACTTCGGTTTCTCTATGACAGTGGGAGCGGGGATTGCATCATGAGATGATGACCCAACTAGTTTCGAGCTGGCCATCAGGAGTGAGACTCTATAAGAATGGCTGGATGTTTATCGATCTGAGATGGAATCCATATACACCAGCAAAGTATGGACTTTGGCTGCTATATCTGAAGGGTTAAATCCCCATCAGGAGCAAGTATATCTTGAGAAGATTACTTGGTGTACATGGAAAGGTTGAGACTTTCAAAGCTAGACTTGTTAAAAGTTTACATCATTGACCAGGTATGGATTATGATGAAACCTTTTCTAAGGATCCATGCTTAAGTCCATCCAGATCCTACTTTCCACGGCTACATACCATGACTACGATATCTGGCGGTTGGGTGTCATGACAGCCTTTCTAAATGATGTTTTAGAAGAGGGCGTCTATAAGTACACAGCCAGAGGGCCTCGTAGACAGTGGGAGCAGCGGAAACGTGTACAAGATGTTTTATGTGATAAAGCAGGCATCGCGGAGTTGGAACATCTGTTCTGATGGATTAGTCAAAGAGTTTGACATCATCAAAATGGTAGATGAACCTTGTATATACAAAAAGGTAGTAGATAGTATGGTAGTGATCCTCGTAGAGTACGTGGATGACATACTCTTGATAGGGAAGAAGTTTCCTATGCTGCGCTCGATCAATCTCCGCTTATCATAACGATTCTCCATATAGGATCAAAGTGATACCTCCTAAATCCTGGGTTTTGGATCTATGAGATAGATCTAATTGAATGTTAGGATACTCACTAGTTGTAGTGAGATGGTATCAATTGGTCCTGGGGAGAATCACTGGAAGGGTTCCAGGGTGATATAGATGACTGAAAGTCAGTCACAGGCATTGTCTTTACCTTCAGTAAAGGGACGATATGTTGGAAGAGTTCCAAGCTAAATACCGTGGCATACTAGACGATAAAGGCTAGATACATCGCTACTGAAGATGCTACCAAAGAGGCAGTTTGGGTGTATATAGGTTCATGGGATGAACTTGGTTCCTCCCATTGCGTGACAATGGAGTTGTGGCTTATGCCAGGAACCCCGGTCCCATCAGTGACCCAGACGTATTCTGAGGCAATATCACCTGATCATGGAGATAGTTGATCTCCAGGGTGATCGAGGATAGGAGAGCAGACTCAGAGGATAACACGGCGGATCCACTCACGAAGGCCTATTCCCAGAGAGAGACTTTTATGGGATGGTTGAGTATGAGATACTTCAACCACTGCTACAGATGGCCCTAGTGCAAGTGGGAGATTGTTAGTTATATGTATGCCCTAGAGGCCATTACTGTACATAGGATGTATATTGTAGTGGATGCTGGGACATATATAGTGAGGACTTTCTTGCTCGACATGATAGTATGCTATCTGGTTACTCTTTGCCTTAACGTGTACACTGATTGTCTCTCTGTTACATGTTGGTAAAGCCCTTAGGATGTGTACTTGACTACCTGGACTATGATGCGGATCATACTAGTGGGGACATGGTAGTCTATAAGTATATCCTTCAAGGTCCCTAGTCGTGGGTGTATCGAGACGGGGCATCGATATACCAGAGTAGACTAGCGTATACCTTCTCGACCCATACAGATGGGCGATGGATGATCCCATATCCATTGCTGTTTTGACATCAGAGATGATATACGGGTGCTCTGTAGAGACTAGGTAGACTGGACGGACTCGCCGAGAACTCCCAGATGGTATTATACCTTACGTCAGATGGCAGTTCTCTGGTGACACTGGTACAGAGTAGTCTGTTGACCCGAGATCGTCATAGAGTCTTGTGCGGTTCCCACTGTGCTTTGATTTCCACCTTACCACGTCCAAGAGGGCGTGCAAAACGGTGGTTTTTGGGTACAGTCCCGAATCACATGGAGGCAATGAGCGATAGGAGGTGATTCGTCTCTCCCGGTATAGGGAGTTGATGTTGCGCTGTGTTCGATAGGCTATAACCGGAAATCCCTGGCCAGGGTTGCTGAGATTTACTGGTAAGTGTTACCTGTAGTTTCTCGAACTGTTATAGACCTCATATAGACACGACTTATCGAGCTATTGGGGGCTGACGTTTTCCACCCCTAGGCGAGATATGCGACATATCAGACGACGAGACCGGACTGTACGGTAAGTGTTGCTGGTTGGATTCACAGGAGTATGAGCGGGCTTGCTCGTCGATCTTCTGATCGCTCAATACCCGGGTGGCCGTTATGTTTAGCAGACCGCTTGCGGCTTGTGGGTGTTTGATATGATCATCACCTGCTGCCGGCGTATTGACGAGTCTTTAGAGTCCTACACAGAGGTTTCCTGGCTCAAGCGACACGAAATAGGAGCGCATATGAGATATGTGCGGGACTGAGAATAATGCGTGTATGTGATACCGTATTTCATTCTCGCGATTAATGTTTCGATGGGTTGTATGCGATATAACCTAGTTATCGAATCGAAGATCGATTCGATAAATCGATACATTGTATACTAGTCGGTTGTGTGCGACATGACCGGATCATTGAATCAAGTGTCGATTTAAAGATTTAATGCATAATTATATATTTGATATATTACTTTGCATTAACTAGTATTGGTTCACTTTATAAGGATTTTCTCACTTGATGTACACAACTTGTATATGTGATATACTTTTGTGCACTTGTTTGTATCATGTTTGATGATACATGCTCACTTGGGTGTAGTTTTGGTTTAAACCTTGGTTATGTAAATGGTTAAGGTTTTTATTTATTTATTCATTTATTTATTTCATTTTGGCAAGAAATAAAATGGTTGCTAGTTTTGTTTTATATTGAAAGTTCATGAAGGTTTGAAAAGTTGACCATTTTGTTTCTTTCCTTTAACCTAACCATTCCACTTAACCCTAGTTTATTCTCTACACCTAATCATGGTTTGAATATGATAAGTATTGATTTTCTTTTCCATTTTTTAATCAACACTTATCATATTCTTTCATCATCTTCTTCTTCTTCAAAGATGAAGAAAGCTTGCTTCATCAATGGCAACTTGTGATAATGAGTAAGAAATCCAATTCTAAAGTGAACCCACCTCCTATTTCTTCATCCTCTACCTCTTGCCAAGTAGTATAGGGTGTTTCCTTCACAAGTTTTCATGGCTTGGTGATGCTGGAGCTTGATCTTGTGATTCCTCGACGTAGATCATCTTCGGCACGAAGCCGACGACCTTGCCCGCCCATTTCTCCGATGAAGCCGACGCTAGAGCCCGGGATTCCATTTGGACATCGAGGAGACTTCAATGCGGAGCTATGGAGGTGGCGGACCGGATCTACAAAGGTTGTATTTCCGTTCCTTTTTAGTTAAGTTGTTAACTACTTTCTTTTGTCGCCTAAAATTCTAGTTAACGATCTAGTCTAGGGTTTCTCGGCACCGTAACATTTGAAATTGGCATGGTTGATCCCTTGTGAGACCTCTTGAGAGTGCCTAGGAACCCTACAGTTTTTCCACTTCATTCTTGTATTCTTGGAATTTCTCAAAAGGCTCGGATTTATGCTTCATTAAGAAGACATATCCATACCTAGAGAAATCATCCGTAAAAGTAATGAAGTAGGAATAACCACCTCGCGCATATGTAGACATTGGACCGCACACGTCACTGTGTACGAGTCCTAAGAGCTCGCTTGCTCTTACTCCGTGTTCAGTAAACGGAGTTTTTGTCATCTTTCCTATGAGACAAGTAATTAGTCGAAAATATTGCATCTTTTAACCGGCAATTTCCCTATCATTTGCATTCATTCAGAAGTGTACGGTATTCATATTTCACAAATTAGCAAAACAGTCGCAGAATATCAGATTACATGTGTTAGACCTTAAAACCGGCATTTCTAGGGAAATTGACTGCATTTCATTGCATGACATCATTTCTATATATCGCAACCCGTGTTTCGAAGTCTGTGCAGGAAAATCAGAAGCTTGCTCAAATTGACACCGCTAAAACATGACGCCAACTCAATGATTTCAGTTCTGGTAGCAATACAAAAGGCTAAACACAAATCAACACATCAGATAAAGTCCCAAAAGTCATCCCAAGATCACACCAGAAGACACAAGCCCTAAGGCCTCTAAAGAGCCGCGGAACCGCGGCCTGAGCCGGCTTGCGCCGCAGTTCCGCGGCGGTTTGTCGACGTCACCTCCTCAATTTTGGGCCATAACTCCTATGTCAGCTACTACAGTTCAGAAATGTACTCCAAGTTCTAGAAGACTCCAGAGACTTCTGCCAGATCAGCAAACCCTTGTTCCTACACTAAACTAGCTTTGTATTCTAGAAAGTTCTCCCTAAACCCTAGCTTAAAACCTATGCTAGCTCCCAACAAACTCCTTCTAGAAGCTCATCAACAAACTTTTGGAGGGAATTGTAATTTCAAACCTAGACCTAGGGTTTGAGAAGTCTATAAATAGAAGCCTAGACCTAGGGTTATGTATCTAATCATTTTTAGCCAATTTTAGTATCAATCTAGATCCATTCACTCTCTTTCTTCATCTTCTTCTTCCACAAGTCTAGTGACAAGGCTTGTGTGAAACCCTAACCCTAATTCCAATCAAAAGCCAAGATCCCGAGTACCCCATCAAGCAAGAATCCTTGCAACCTTTTATGAGCTGAGCCGATCTTCAACAGAGCAAGTGGTCCAAGCCGATCCGCGACTCACGGAGCCGAGCGACGCCAATTCAACAATTTAGTTCTTCCTCTTGTAATTCTTGAGCGACTGTAATCTAATTATTGATATAAATAAAAGGTGATATTCTTTTATCTTGTTTTCTTTAAATTCATGCATCATGATTCAATCTAAATTTCTAGTTATAATTCTTGTTGTGATGTTTGAGTAATACTCCGCTCGTCGAGGAGTCGAGACGATCAATAGAATGATGATGTAATGTATCTTAAATCGATTCTTGAGTCCTATGAGTTTTGTAAACCATAGCAAGTTCAAGAATCGACGACCCAATTCGTTGCGATGCTTTCTTGATTGATATCGCTCGAGATTGGGGAGTTACGATCGTTTCTTGAAAGTGCTAGAGGCTAGAATGTGAATGATATCGACGAAAGAACAAGGGTTAAACGATGAAACCCTAGTTTCACGAGAAAGCCCTAACTCTCGTCGATCATCATCGATCTAGTATCAATTCTTCGAAGGACAAGAACACGATATCTTGAGATTACATCACGTCTATAGATCCGATCGATTCCTACGAGCCTCATTTAGATTCTTGACATTTGGTTGGAAATATCATCGAAACCCGATTCTCGATTGTTTATCAGTTTCTTGATTCTTGATTAGATTAGTGACACCTGAATCAATCGATAAAATCTTGATTCATGTTTTCTTTTCTTTTCGATTAACTTTTCAATTCAAACAAAGCAAATATAAAAACGAATCGCACAATCCCTGTGGACGATCCGCACTCGCTTACGATCTACAACTGACACCGTAATTGATTGCGGTCAAATATAATTCTTTGATTGTGATTCTATACATTTTCTAATTACCGACACAAAGAAACTTATTCGCTTTATTCTATTTACACAAACAAGAAATTTTATTACAATCAAATGAAACCGTTATCGGGAATCATTTGAGTTGATTTACTTACACAGTCTCAAATTTTACGATCAATCATGATTTGATACTTTTACATCCAATCGGAAAATTATGATCAAGCAACAAGATTCACAAGTAGCATAAGATTGATTTTCGAACGGATTCAAATATCCTTCTTTATGTAACTTAGTCAACCTTCTCTCATTGATGTGACCTAGTTTACAATGCCATAAGAAAGCCTGATTTATTTCCGCAGACTTTCTTTTAAGTGTGTTCTGGACATTGAAAACCTGAGCTTGACTTAATACGTATATACCGTTATCTAATGTACCTGACCCAATCATAACTTGATTTAGGTGGATGTTAACTACATCGCTTACGAATGTAAAATCATATCCCTCTCTTGAATGTGAGGACACTGATATGATATTACATGTCATACTAGGTACATACAAACAGTTACGTAGAATTAATATATGCCCACTTGTCAAACCTATGCGATATTCTCCTACGGATTCAGCGTCCACGCTCATTCCGTTTGCAACTCTGAGAGACCAATCACCTACCTTTATAACTCTACGATTTCTCAAAGCATGTAATGAATTACAGATATGAGATCCTGCTCCGGTATCTAGTACCTAGGAAGTAGAGTTAATTGACAAACAGTTCTCAATTACAAATACACTTGAGGCTAAAGCCACAACATGCTTCGAATCCTGGCTACTGGCTTTGCTAGCCCTGCAATCATTCTGCCAATGTTCATTCCTGTAACAAAAGGAACGTCACTTTTTTACTATATCCAGTCCCGAAACTTTTGCCCTTTTCTTTCCTTATACTTCCCTGGTTTC
This sequence comes from Agapanthus africanus, assembly GCA_030015575.1. NCBI lineage: Eukaryota > Viridiplantae > Streptophyta > Magnoliopsida > Asparagales > Amaryllidaceae > Agapanthus > Agapanthus africanus. Next base: position 99,655,152 of record CM057351.1, read on the forward strand.
CTTCAGGGTAGAAGGTAGAGATTGTAGAATCAAGTCAGTATCTGACCTGTTTCCCAACGTGGTCTTTTGGTCCTTGAGCTCATCAATATAGCTAGTCATTGTAAGGACGTTGTCCCGTACAGATGACCCGTCAGCCTACCTCGCTTGAATTAATTCGTTCGAGATCTCATATCTTGCGATATGAGATTGCTCTCCATATAAATCTTTGTTATGGAGAAAGATGGAAACTAAGTCCATCTTCTCGTGCTGCTTCTGGTATACACCATCAACTGAAGCTAACACGAGGCAATTAGCTTTCGCTTTATCTTTTTCCCTTGTCTGACGGATATCCATATCCGCGACAGTGGAAACTGGATCTGGGACAGCGGGATCTTGAGTAGCAATAGGTTGGTACAGCTTGTCATAGGCAATGGACATCTGGACAGACCTTTGCCAGTCATAAAAGTAAGATTCAGTCAATTTTTTATCTAGATGTAACCTATGTGTGGTCAAAAGGTTGCTGCAATTTTAAGAGAGAGAAGAAAATACTATTAGCATGATGCTCTTGCAAGTTTAGAGTGGTTTAATTTATCTAAACAGGATGGCTCCCACTGTTTCTCGAATCCCTCCTCAAACTATAAAAGAGGAATTAGCCAGGACTATTCTCACCGTACAATTCTTGCTTAACCGTTCAGCCAGGTCAGTGTCGATACTTCGAAGGAGGTTTTCCAACGCTTTCGCGAAGTTCCTTAATTAAATAACCTCTTTTCTTTGGGGGCGTAATCCCGCTGACACCTTTCTAGGCACCTACTTGGTTTATAGCATTGATCGTTAAGTGACGAATCTCCTAATAAGTAGTATATACTCACAGTGGGATCGGGATCCAAAATATCATCGTATGATAATGTTGAAGGAATCCTACCAACATTCATCAAACTCCAAAATGGTATGCTCTCACTGCAAATTTCAGTTTCTTTAGAAATTCCCGATATAATTTTTTGCCCCATGCTCTTATGACCTTGACGAAGGCCAACATATCATAAGTCACATGTCAAGTTCTACCCGTCATTGTCCAGGTTAATTTGAACCCACCCGTACATACCATTGACGAAGGCCAAAATAGTAGTACGACTGTCCCAAACCAACACATCTATCTATGCTACAGATAAATATCCAGCAGCTACCAATCACTATGCCTTGGCGAAGGTCAAAATACATAGCTTGAATACTACTGAATATTTAACTGAAATGACGGATGTCTACGACTGGTTTTGGAAAAACCGTGAATGTAGTGAACTTGATATAATCGAAGGAACCTGATACTTTTTAAAAGGAGTGGTTAAAGCTCCATAATTAAAAATTCTGATCTTTTTAAAATAACCGAGTGGTTTCTTTTAAATTTGTTCCAACAATTAAACTTTGGTTTATTTTCTTTGCATTATAATAATGCGTCCCATCTATATCCTATCATTGCAGAAAACAACAAAAATACCACGTCCTCTTATGCCATCCGCATTTGCCACGGGGTCCCGTCATCACCCGTTAGGTTACTTAACTAACGACAGAGCGGGGGATGGGCTAGCGCGGGTGTAAAACATAAGTGACTTCTAATAACTATCATATATAGATATTGTACATTCGTCAGATGCAATAATAAGCATTCCAGATCACTGATGAACTTTATTGGATATACTAGCAATCCGCATTTTCTTTGAGCCTGCAATAAAAGACGGATTACACAGTTGTGATGAATAGCCATTACCTCACCCTAGACCCCTACGGGTACGGCAAATTACCCGCCAAGTACCCGAAGTGAAGCTGTCTCCCTCAACAAAGTGAGTAGGCCACTAAACACTTCAAAGTACCCGGTAGTTTGTGCACCCCACCTTCGGTCTGTCCTAGGAGCAAAAACAGTAAAAAAGAAATAATACAACGGTGGCTACAACCGCAACCTGGATGTGCCCCGCAAAAGAATATTACATCATATTACATTTACATCGAATGAATGAATGTTAAACCCATCTTAAACCCCGGCTAATCATCACAACACTCCAATCAAGTCCATATACACAAACAGTAAACATTACAGAAATGTGCAACCCCCTGCCAACCGACATACTAGCAGTTAGGGGAGGTTTACGAACACATTAAACATTACAGATAATAACCCGATTAGCAATTAGTTTAGAACATCGATCGACAACTTTTATCCGTGTCTACCCCAAAAGCAAACCTGCACTGAAGTAACCTGGGTAGAAACAGAACATACAGGAAAACAATACACCCAAAATTATGAATAACAGAGCAAATCCGAGTCAACTCGGCGTTGACTCGGCGGCGGATCCGCGGCCAAAAGCACCTTCTTGCCGTGGATCCGCGACCGTCTTGCCGAGTTACAGGCTCGTATTTTCCCAGTATTCTTAAAATACCCTGCTGTAAATTTTAAGGCATATAAAAAAATAATTTGTGACATGTTTAAAATTAACAGAAACTGTTAAGGGTTAGGTTTTTGTTTTCGTGTTTTCCGTCGATCGAACTTCTAATTAGTTGCTAACAAGCTAGTAATGGTTTAGTTGGCTCTGATACGACTGTAAGTCCATGTCACGCACCCCACGAACTTGCGGGGAGGCAGAATATATGAAAAACGATTATCAAAGCTTCGTAACACGGACTTGAGCGCGTGAATCGTTTCTAAACCGTTACTAGCAAACTAAGAAAGGTTTAACTACTCGGATTCGAAGTTATACCTCATCTTACTTGTCCTTCGGGTCTTCATCGCGGTCCTCCACTCCTCGTAGGCTCCTTGGAACATCGGCAACTCAACGGCCTCCTCGAATCAAAGATGATCCACCGGAGAGCTCCTACTCCAAGATTTATCTCTAACTTGTGATAACTAGGTTGCTCAAAGTGCTAATCTAAGCTCCCTAGGGGATATAGAGTGAGGTTATAGATGTATTAGTCTAGCTAACCCTTGATCTCAACACATAATGTTGGAGATAGTGCCCTCATAGTCAATTATTGGATCGCAGGTACGTGATTGCAAAGATTGCGGAGGACCTATCCCGGTAGGACAGTCTTACTCGAAATGATAGTATGCTATCTGGTTTGCCTTTATCAGTCGTGTACATGTTCAGGTGACTGATTGCATGTTACACTTTGATAGAGCCCTTAGGATCTTGCTTTACTACCAACAGTATGATGGCGATCATATACGTGAGAGTTGGGTAGTTTATATGCATATCCTTAATTGTGGTCCCTAGTCGTGGGAGTTTCGAGACAGGGCATCGATACTCCGGAGTAGACTAGTGTGTACAGTCGAGACCCCGACGAGGGGCGGTGGCCGGTCTCACAAGCCACTGGTGTCAGTTGGATCACCTAAGATGTATACAGGTGCTCATTGGGTTATGAGTATACCGGACAGGACTCGCCGGGAATCTGCTAGTTAGTACTATACCTATCGTCAGATAGCAGTTCCCTGGTGACATGTGTACAGGTTAGTTCATCGACCTGAGGTCGTCATTTGTCTCGTGTGAGTTCCCACTGTGCTTTGATTTCTACCCTACCACGGCTCAAAGGAGTCGTGCAAACAGGTAGCTTTTGGGTACAGTCCCGAGCCATATGGAGGCACGTGAGCGGATCGGCAGGGGATTCGTCTCTCCCGGTATTGGGGGCGAGGTCGTGCTGTGTCTAGGAGAGCCATTACACAAAGTCCATGGCCATGGCAGAAGATTTACTGGTAGGTACTCCAGTAGTATCTCAGGGTGTGATTGGGCTTCACTCCGACACGACTTATACTGCTATTGGGGGTCTGACGTGACTAGCCCCCTAGGCAGGATATGCGATACTCATTGACGAACGGACCGGACTGTATATACATTGTCACTGTTAGGCTCAGTAGGGTTTTCCGGATGAGTGCGCTCATCGGCATCCCTTGAGGTCAGTCCATGGGCAGCCGTTACGTATTGCTAGTGCCGCTGACGGTTTGTGGTTAAACCCACTGCCAGGGTGCTGACGAGTCATTAGAGTCCCCCACAGACAGTTTCCCAAGTTCGGGCGAAACGTTGTAGAGGCCGTATGGTTTTATGGCAGGGTTCGGAAAATGCACGTGCGTTTACGCACGTGTCGATTTTCGGACAGATGATACTGGTCGGCTTTGGTTTAAGCCGGATCCGAGTATTATATTGAGTAGGTATAATATCTTTGTCTCAGTTGCATTTGTATTCGGTCGTAATACAAATGCGGGTATATTTATACAGTTTCCGGGTTTTCCTGAAAGTAGTTTCAGGATCACTTTTGGAAGTTGCCAGTTTCCTGTTTTCTATCAGCCGTCTTTTAACATTCTGTTAAAGACGGATTTATCTTTTCTTCAGATATGATGAGTCATGCTTCTAGAAGATTCTAGAAGGTTCTAGATTGGGTGAGGTGTCGTGTGACTCATGCTTTGTAATCAACCATTTCTTGTTATGCTTAAGATCTTTTTGCTAGATATTTAGTTTGTGTTCATATTATGATAAGGATGTTTTGTTATGGTTACCTCCTTATCTCCTCCTACACTCACCCTCCTCGTTTATATATGAATGGAAGGCCTCCTCTCTCATTCACTCTCTCACTTGATGTTTCATTGTAGAAAAGATATGATAGTTTTGGGGTGTATGGAATTCACAGTTCATTTCATTCCATCACCCGATTTCCATGGCAACTTCATTTACCGATCGTCCACGGACTTGGACGAAGTGAGACAAAGTCATCTACTCATTCTCTACATCAATCTTGGTCGTCTCTTTTAGCAAACTTGACGATCGAGTTGCCTCGAGTCAGAGGCGGGAGCCCGTTTAAAGAACCGATCATGTGGTGCCACCTCGACGAGGAGATCGGAGATCGACGAGATCGGAGCAGCCGCAACGGAGCGTGGGATGATGGTTGAAGAACGAAGGACTCGGATCGTTCGGTATAACATTCCTACACTCTTTACAGTTTGTTAGTTTAGCAATAATGGCAGATCCGGGTTAAAGTATACGATAGCGCCAGTTTAAAAGTTTTGTTCCGCATTTTGGCGTCTGTAGACTGCCGGGGCGCTAGCGTAGACTTACAGTGGTATCAGTGACTAACCATTTTGCTATACTAACTTGTGCTAACGTGTTTAAAACATGGATCCGACCGAAAATCAAACACTGCAAAAATCACAATTTTTATGCCCGACAGTTTCTGTTAATTTTAAACGATCTCAAAATTGAATTCTGGATGTCTTAAAAATCCGTGCAGGCATATTTAAGAACCACGACAAAATTTGGCGTCGTGATCCCTCCAAGGTGCCGCGGAAGGGCGGCCAAACCCATGGTTTGGCCGCGCATCCGCGACCACGTGGGGAGCACGTGCTCCCAAATTTGGTCAGTGTGTTCTGTGTTGGTTTTTGGGGTTTCTGGTATATATAGTTTTGGCCCAGGTTTTGTTACTGTTCACCAGTAAGCAGTGGGGCCCACTTTTTGATAATTGGTCTTTGGTCGATCGTAATTTAAACACGTTAGTTTACAGTGCTTATATTATATCTCCGACCGGGAATGTCATTCGATCGGTAAACCGCGTTTAATTGCTATAGTTCTTTTAGACGGGTTTGCGAACGTGACATTCGCGTTGATGTTCTGTGTTGTGCTGTGATGTTGCGGATTTGTCGTGGTGGATAGCAGTGTGCAATGGTAGTACAGTTTGAGTTTATTTGTACATTTGATATTGCGGGGCGAGCGTCCAACTTGTGGACTGCCGTCACCGCCTGTTGTATAATATTCTTTTGAGGAACGACCAGGTTGCGGTCGATGTACCTATTGTACTATTTTTCATTACTGTACTAGGTTTTACCCCGCGACGGAGTGCACGGATAGCCGGGTTCGGGAAAGCAACGGGTCCGCATCTCATGGCTTTGAGAGGCAGAGGGACCCCACTTCAGAATTGGCAGACTATTCGCCGCACTCGTAGGGGGTACAGGTTGACCCAAGGAGGGGTGCTCAATTTACCGAATTCCGTGAAGTGCCGGGTGTTCCATTCACTATGCTGTGGGGACTACCTCGCTTCAGGTTTTGGCGGGTAACTTGCCGCACCCGTAAGGGTCTAGGTTTCATTGCACAGGCTATCCACACGACAGGGGAACGTCGAGTTTCAGTAGCGGCTCTGTGAAACTCGGGGATCCCAGATTATCTGTATTGTTCTGTGATGCTTATTACTTTTCTGTAATGTTGCATACTATCACGCCTGGAGCGATTATGTATATTGGTTTATATACTATTAGATGTTGTATATGTTTTACACCCGCGCTAGTCCAGTCCCCGCTCTGTCGTTAGTTAAGTAACCTAACGGGTGATGACGGGACCCAGTGACGAATGCGGATGGCATATACGTACATTTTATTTTCGTTGTTTTCTGGTGTGATTGAATGATGGGACTGCGTTGATTCTGATCAATGCAAAAGTAAAACAAACCTGTTTTCAGTTGTTGGAAAAATTTAAAAAGTGTTATTGCAAAGACGTTTCCTTTTGTTATGCATAGCGGTAATCAGTGGAATATCCTGCACCTCATTCGACGAGGCAAGGGCCGATATCCCTTCACCGGGACCGACCCCTTGGACAGAAGTTTGCGTCAGAGTAATAACTTCACTATAGTCGATTACATGTTGCTTTGCATAGCGGTATTCAGTGGAATATCCTGCACCTCATTCCACGAGGAAAGAGCCGAGATCCCTTTACCGGGAGTGACCTCTTTAGCAAAAGGTTTTCGCCACTATATTTTAAAAAGCTATCAGGTTCCTTCAGCGATATCAAGTTCACTACGCTAAAGGTTTTTCGCCAAAAACCAGCCGTAGCCCTCCGTCATTTCATATGGATGGTCAGTAGTATTCAAGCTATGTTGGTCTAGCCCTTAGCTACGACATAGTGATTGGTAGCTGCTGGGGTGTTCACATGTTGCATAGATAGATGAGTTGGTTTGGGACAGTCGTACAGCCTTGTTGGCCCTTAGTCAAGGGCGAGTACGGGTGGGTTCAAATTAACAAGATAATGATGGGCAAAACTTGACATGTGACTTATGATTTGCTGGCCCTTAGTCAGGATCATAAGAGCATGGGGCAAAAACTATATCAGGAGTTTCTAAAGAAACTGAAACTTGCCGAGTATGCGCATACCTTCTGGAGTATGAGTAACGTGGATGCATTCCACCACGTTATCATGCGATGAGAGTTGGATCCTGATTCCCACTGATGAGTTGGTTTACTCTTCGGGTGATCCCGATTGATTCTTCTTTAGGTTTGGAGGAGAATTTGACAGGACAGTGGGAGGTTTCCGGATTAGATAAACTGATGACCATTCTGATCTAGGTTAGAGTGCACGCAGAGTGTTTCTTTTCTCTCTCTCTCTTTGGCAGCGACCTTTGACCGACCCTAGACTATGACTCAGTGACCAGGTTGACCGAACCTTCTTAAAATACTGGCTTTTGGATTGTCTGAGTTGCATAAGTCATTGCCACTCCTTCTTCTACACTTTGAATTTCTCAGAACACCCGTATTACTACGGATATCTACTTCCATTGGATAGATCCATCGTATGGTTATATACGAACTCGAAGGGACTTCTTCGGGGATGGATCCAGGTTCAGGAGAAATAGAATTGGTTTATTCAGTTGTCTTTTATTATCACCTTCTCTCAGGTTGCGAGAGCTCCTAGGTTTAGGAGAGTACACCTATTACGCCTATTGGATAGTCTTATTCCAAACCATAGGCTGGTGCCGAAAGGTAGGGAATCAAGAAAACCAATTAGCCTAAGTAAGGTGTGCAGAAGGTAATATGTAAAGACAAAATAAAGGGATTAGAAAGAGGGCAAAGTAAATTGCGACTGATATCATTCACGACCAAAACCGCGTACTTCATCGCCGCTCCTATTTCACCTTTAAAAAGAATAAGGTATTATTCAGTTGTCTTTTATCGTCACCTTCTCTCGAGATGCGAGTACTCCTTGGTTTAGGAGGGTACACCTATTATGCTTACTGGATAGTCTTCTTCCAAACCATAGGCTGGTGCCGAACGGTAGGGAAGGAAGAAAACCATTTAGCCTAACGATGGTGTACAGAAGGTAACGACTAAAGACAAATAAAGGGGATTTGGAGAGATGGCAAAGAGATATACGGTTGAAGTCATGAATTGAATTATGGAAGAGGCATTGCTATGAATGCCAGGATACCCCTACGAAACATTTTCATGTTTCAGTGCATTGTTAAAGGAAAAACTGTTTTCCCGATTAGACACTTACTCCAAGGGTATGTATTTACCAGGTTTCATTCTCATATCTGTATGGTTTTACAGATGATGATTGGGAGTAAGATATTGGGAATTAGGTGATTATCCTCATTATATCGGAATTCGTTGTAATTGGTGATATTTGAGGAAATCGCCAGGGTACAGTTTTCCACCTACAACGCACAGGTTTTGAGTTGTTTAAACTCAACGGACTTATACAGAGTATTGTATGTTGTCCAAGTGTCCATCAGGACAAAGGGGTAGGTCCTCGTACTATGTTCTGTTCACTTATAACTTCTCTAGTATTTAGACGAGTGTTTCGTAGAAATACAAGGTCTAAGTTTTGAGAAGTTGTGGGTATAAGAATAAAGTAGAGAACCAGGTATCACAAGTATCGGGATTCTTCAAAGAGATCTAAGATGTAGATTCTTGTGATTGGTATTCAGATGATAGTGATGGTTTTGAGAAACGTGTTTCTCTTTCAGGTTACTCATAATTGGATGGATTCCTAAGTTGAGTAATGCTGATTAGCCTCTTTCCATTAAGTTGATATGCACTGGAGACAGATGCATGGTTTGAATATGGTTCCAATTAAATAAAGTGCCAAAGTTTCTGTATTGGATATAGAATGGATCGTACCTTAAAAGAAATTAAGGTACGGGGAGTTGTCCAGCTTATGATTAAAACCAGACACTGGATAACTCAGGGCACGTTTCTGTAGTGGCTGTTTGTGGGTTGACCTTGGCTATGACGAGGGTTGATATTCTACCATTTGGAAGTTCGATAGTGATATTGTTCTTGACTCGCCACAGTTTTAGTAAAAATGGATCTTTTTCAGAAAACAGTAGTGGGAGTATGGTAGAACTGGAAGTGATTCCAGAACCGCGAACGATTACGGAAAATTTAATAGGACCTATACATTCAATCAGGTTTGACATTCCAATAGTCACTCCGCAGGTATGGTAGGTAACCTCAGACACCCGAGAGGTACTTCGGTAGGCTCAAGGACGGTGACAGAGAGGTTCTTATCTACCCAGACTTGACACTACTGTTGTTCCAGGATATGAGACCCGGTAGGAGGGTTGTCATAGTCAGTGGGAGCAACGGAAGCATGGTGGGCAAGTAGCTTATGTCTATTTATAGACTTGAGCAGTTATAGCGGAGATAGATCATCTAATTTTGATGTGACAGTCATGGGTTTGACTTCAATCAGAATAGGGGATGGATCAGTTAAGAAGGTAGTAGGGTGTGATGTCATGGTATCTGGATGCCATACACAGAGTAGGAAGTAAAATTCCTATACTACGATCGGTTGTACTGTGGTCGTCACACAGTTGTTTCTCCAGACAGGATATGGATATAATATTTGACATTCTGGTTTCTAGATCTATGGTTTTAGATCTAGATTTGGGTAGTTTCCCAATGTGGGTACTTTGACAGATATTCTAATGGTTTTTGGAATAGTTGACTCCTAGCATGGTGGTGTACCTGCAGGTGATGGAGTCACCCTCTCTAAAGGTGTCGTATAGACTAAAGAGGAGAGGGATGTGCATGATTGGCAGATCACTTGCTTAGGCAACTGAGTTAATCATGAGATGTCAAGTACCGCACCAAATGTTTTTTTCGCACTAGATGCAATAAGTTTGTATTAATCCAATCCTGGAGAAACATAAGGAAGCAGTTTTAGAACATTGGTACATGTTCTACGGATTTGATAACGGCAGCCTCTTTCGGGAGACGGTTATCATTCCAGGCTTCAAAGGTGACATGGATGACAGAGTGATTGTCAGAGTTTTTAGTTTTCCCTCTGACGAGGGACAGTATTATGGACAGGTGGTTCTAGAGGATACTGTGGGTGGCATGGTGCCCGATACTGATTAGGTTCAGTGATCGATTCAGTCTAAGAAGTTTGGATATGGAGTTCATTTATGAACTAAGGTCCCATCAGATATCCAGACATATTCTAAGACAGGTACTACTCAATTCGGGAGATGGCTTTCTCCGCGAACTTGAGATTAAGAGAGATACAGAAAGAAACTTCTAGGCGGATCCACTCACCGAGGCTATTTCTCGAACACAATAGTTTTACAAACGGGCTTTGTGAAACTGATTAGTAGAGGAGTTGGATGTTCGGTTTCACACGGGCTGTGAGTAGTCGACATCGCAATATTAGCCTTGGGTGCAAGTGGGAGATTGTTGGAGATAGTGCCCTCATAGTCAATTATTGGATCGCAGGTACGTGATTGCAATGATTGCGGAGGACCTATCCCGGTAGGACAGTCTTACTCGAAATGATAGTATGCATCTGGTTTGCCTTTATCAGTCGTGTACATGTTCAGGTGACTGATTGCATGTTACACTTTGATAGAGCCCTTAGGATCTTGCTTTACTACCAACAGTATGATGGCGATCAAATACGTGAGAGTTGGGTAGTTTATATGCATATCCTTAATTGTGGTCCCTAGTCGTGGGAGTTTCGAGACAGGGCATCGATACTCCGGAGTAGACTAGTGTGTACAGTCGAGACCCCGACGAGGGGCGGTGGCCGGTCTCACAAGCCACTGGTGTCAGTTGGATCACCTAAGATGTATACAGGTGCTCATTGGGTTATGAGTACACCGGACAGGACTCGCCGGGAATCTGCTAGTTAGTACTATACCTATCGTCAGATAGCAGTTCCCTGGTGACATCTGTATAGGTTAGTTCATCGACCTGAGGTCGTCATTTGTCTCGTGTGAGTTCCCACTGTGCTTTGATTTCTACCCTACCACGGCTCAAAGGAGTCGTGCAAACAGGTAGCTTTTGGGTACAGTCCCGAGCCATATGGAGGCACGTGAGCGGATCGGCAGAGGATTCGTCTCTCCCGGTATTGGGGGCGAGGTCGTGCTGTGTCTAGGAGAGCCATTACACAAAGTCCATGGCCATGGCAGGAGATTTACTGGTAGGTACTCCAGTAGTATCTCAGGGTGTGATTGGGCTTCACTCCGACACGACTTATACTGCTATTGGGGGTCTGACGTGACTAGCCCCCTAGGCAGGATATGCGATACTCATTGACGAACGGACCGGACTGTATATACATTGTCACTGTTAGGCTCAGTAGGGTTTTCCGGATGAGTGCGCTCATCGGCATCCCTTGAGGTCAGTCCATGGGCAGCCGTTACGCATTGCTAGTGCCGCTGACGGTTTGTGGTTAAACCCACTGCCAGGGTGCTGACGAGTCATTAGAGTCCCCCACAGACAGTTTCCCAAGTTCGGGCGAAACGTTGTAGAGGCCGTATGGTTTTATGGCAGGGTTCGGAAAATGCACGTGCGTTTACGCACGTGTCGATTTTCGGACAGATGATACTGGTCGGCTTTGGTTTAAGCCGGATCCGAGTATTATATTGAGTAGGTATAATATCTTTGTCTCAGTTGCATTTGTATTCGGTCGTAATACAAATGCGGGTATATTTATACAGTTTCGGGGTTTTCCTGAAAGTAGTTTCAGGATCACTTTTGGAAGTTGCCAGTTTCCTGTTTTCTATCAGCCGTCTTTTAACATTCTGTTAAAGACGGATTTATCTTTTCTTCAGATATGATGAGTCATGCTTCTAGAAGATTCTAGAAGGTTCTAGATTGGGTGAGGTATCGTGTGACTCATGCTTTGTAATCAACCATTTCTTGTTATGCTTAAGATCTTTTTGCTAGATATTTAGTTTGTGTTCATATTATGATAAGGATGTTTTGTTATGGTTACCTCCTTATCTCCTCCAACACTCACCCTCCTCCTTTATATATGAATGGAAGGCCTCCTCTCTCATTCACTCTCTCACTTGATGTTTCATTGTAGAAAAGATATGATAGTTTTGGGGTGTATGGAATTCACAGTTCATTTCATTCCATCACCCGATTTCCACGGCAAATTCATTTACCGATCGTCCACGGACTTGGACGAAGTGAGACAAAGTCATCTACTCATTCTCTACATCAATCTTGGTCGTCTTTTTTAGCAAACTTGACGATCGAGTTGCCTCGAGTCAGAGGCGGGAGCCCGTTTAAAGAACCGATCATGTGGTGCCACCTCGACGAGGAGATCGGAGATCGACGAGATCGGAGCAGCCGCAACGGAGCGTGGGATGATGGTTGAAGAACGAAGGACTCGGATCGTTCGGTATAACATTCCTACACTCTTTACAGTTTGTTAGTTTAGCAATAATGGCAGATCCGGGTTAAAGTATACGATAGCGCCAGTTTAAAAGTTTTGTTCCGCATTTTGGCGTCTGTAGACTGCCGGGGCGCTAGCGTAGACTTACACATAAGAGGTTAGGGTTAGGGTTTAAAGAATGAGCGAGCTTCAGGAGAGAGAAGGTGATGATAAGAATGATATTGAAAAATGCACTCATTAGAATATATCAACCGTAACAATTTATCAAATAAATAATATATATATGATTAATCATCATGGTTGATGCGTTCACCTTGTGTGATTCATCTTATGAGTCATTAGCTTCATAAATAAAGCATTAACTCCATGGATGAATCATACAAATGAGTCATTAAGCAATAAATGCTTATGCCACCTTACCCTCCAAGTCACCATGCTTCTAGAAGCTTCCCGGAAAATTACGAAAACGCCCCTCCAATCCATGAAAATAGGGAAAAACTTTAGACTGTATATATCCAATAACCTGATACTAGAAACTGGCTTAAACCAATGCCGACTAGTAAAAACTGTCTGAATGCCGTACGTGCGTAAACACACGTATGCGACCGAACCCTTGTCGTAAAACCATACGACCACTATATCGTTTCGCCTGGAGCAGGGAAACCCTCTGTGTGGGACTCTAAAGACTCGACACTACGCTGGCAGTGGGTTTAACCACAAACCGTAAGCGGCACTAGCTGTACGTAACGTTCCCCAGGTAGATGTCGATAAGAAGGCCGATGAGGAAAACCATCTTAACTCCTACTGAGCCTGATGTGACAATCTCCGTACAGTCCGGTCTGTTCGTCTAAGACTATCGCATATCTAGCCTAGGGGGCAGCAAGCGTCAGTCCCCTAATAGCGGTATAAGTCATGTCGGAGCGTAGCCCATTACACCCTGAGAAACTACTGGAACCTACCAGTAAATCTCGCTTGCCCTGGCCAGGGACTTTGCGTAATGGCTCTCTGACACAGTGCGATATCAACTCCCAATATCGGGAGAGACGAATCCTATCTAACCTCCACTGCCTCCAAGTGCTCGGGACTGCACCCAACTGCTACCTGTTTGCATGACTCCTTTGAGCCGTGGTAGGGTAGCAATCTAAGAACAGTGGGACACACTCGAGGCAAATTAGCAGTGTCAAGTCTGCAGACTATGTTGTACTCATGTCACCTGGGAACTGTTAACTGACGATGGGTATAATACCAACCAATCAGTTCCCTTGCGAGTCCTGTCCGGTATACCCGTAACCTTACGAGCACCTGTATACTATCTCGAGTACGACGTACTGATGGATGTGGGACATACCATCTCCCCAACTGGGATGAGAAGCGTACACACTTAGTCTACTCCGGAATATCGATGCCCTATCTCGATAATCCAACGACCAGGGACCTGTATAGGGTGTTGCTTACAGACTACCCAGCCCCCACTAGTGTGACTGCCATCACGACGCTGGTAATCAAGTAAAGATCCTATGGGCTCTACTAATATGTATAAGTGATACGTTACAAGAAACATATGCACATATTAAAGTAGACACAAACCAAGTAGCATACTACCATTTTTAGCAAGACTGTTATATAAAACTGCGAATATCCCAAGCTTCCATTAAGTAATATACAACCTGGTATGATACAATAATGGCCCATAGGGCATATACACTAACAAGAGATATACCAAGCGATCCGTGTCCTTCGGTCTTCTCGTCGTCGTCCCGGTCTCCCTGCGGAATCACTGGTCTTCATCTCCTCGTCGGAAGGGCGCCACATCGCCGGGTTCTTTTACGGGCTCCCATCTCTGGACCGAGGCAACTCGGGGACGAAGTAGGCGAGTCGACGTGTCCAAGAATGCTGTAGGATAGTGTAGAACTATATGTCTCTATTGGGGTTGAAGTTGCCATGGTTTTTGGTGGAGGAATGAGATGAACTTTTGAGATGGAGCTATATGATTTTTTGCAAGCCAAATGAGACCAATTCCCTAACTCAAAAATTTGGACAGCCCCCTCCCCTTTGAATGGCCGGCCCCATCCCCTTTGAATGGTCGGCCCCTTGTTTGAAGAATGAGAGAGGATGGAGTAAAACAATAATACAAGAGAGAGAAAATGATAATCATGAAGAACAATGATCACAACCAAATCTCCACTCCATCACCTAATCATATCCCATCACCATCAAGCAATGATGAACTAATGAAGTCAAAGGAAACTAGAATCATGATGATCCAACCATGTGCCACAAAAAGTCTTCTCAATTATTAATTGCACAATTGCAAATAACCCCCTCCACCAATTTTCAGCCAATGAAAGAAACAAAGGAAAATGGCCGAAACAGAAAGCAAACTGGCAACATCAGAAAACTGATCCCGTAATAAATTATAGGAAAACCCCGCGACTGTATATACATACCCGCATTTGTATTCCGACCGAATACAAATGCAATGAGACAAAATCTACACTATACAATATTAGGATCCGGCATAAACCAAAGCCCGCTAGTATTATCCGTCCGATCATGATCCGTGCAATACCGCACGTATATGATCGAACCCTGCCATATCACCATACAGCCTCTACAGCGTTTCGCCGGAAACTTGAGTAATTGTCTGTGGGAGACTCTAAAAACTCGTCAATACTTTTGGCTGTGGATTTAACCACTAGCACGTCAGAGGTATTAGCCATACCTAACGGGCTACCAGGTATTGACCAAAAGGGACGTCTGTGAGCGAACTCTTGCTGACACCCTACTGAGCCTGTCAGTGACAATATCCGTACAGTCTGGTCCGTTCGTCTATGAGCATCGCATGGCGGGCCTAGGGGGTTGGTAAAAGTCAGACCCCCAAAAGCGGTACAAGTCGTGTCCGAGTGTAGCCCAGAACACCATGAGATACTACTGGAATGCCTACCAGTAAATCTCCTGCCTCGGCCGAGGGCTTTGTCTAATGGCTCTCCTAGACACAGCGGGACCTCACCCCCAATACCGGGAGAGACGAACCCCTGCAGATCCGCTCACTGCCTCCATGTGGCTCGGGACTGTACCCAACTAAAACCTGTTTGCACGACTCCTTTGAGCGGTGGTAGGGTAGTAATCAAAGTACAGTGGGAAATCACACGAGACAAATGACGATCACAGGTCGATGAACTAACCTGTACACATGTCACCAGGGAACTGCTATCTGACGTCAGGTATAAGACCAACTAGCATGTTCCCGGCGAGTCATGTCCGGTGTACTCATAACCCAATGAGCACCTGTATACATCTTCGGTGAACCAACTGACACCAGTGGCATGTATGACCATCCACCGCCCCTCGTCGGGGTCTCGACTGTTTACACTAGTCTACTCTGGAGTATCGAGGCCCTGTCTCGAAACTCCCACAACTAGGGACCTTTTAAGGATATGCTTATAGACCCCAGCTCCCACGTATATGATCGCCATCATACTGTTGGCCGTCAAGAAAGAATCCTAAGGGCTCTATCAACGCGCAATAGTGACTTGTAAGGTCACCTAATGCAGTACACGATGATAAAGATAAACCAGATAACATACTATCATCTGGAGTAAGACTGTCCTACCGGTATAGGTCCTCCCTCAATCATTGCAATCACGTGCCTGTGATCCAATAATTGACTTTGAGGGCACTATCTCCAACAATCTCAAAACTTGAAATCAGTTTAAAAACATCGATCACATGCCACAGTACCAATGGTCCAGCAGTAGAAGGGTCAAGCCAACGTCTCACATGTGGCACGCCGTACTGCCCCAAACCCTAAGGTTTAGAGGAAGTTCAAGACGGTCACATGATCGAGTTAAGGTTTGTTGTCTTCTAGAGGGTCCACCGCGTTACTTGCACGACTTATAACGTTCTTAAACATAAGGAAAAACCCAACTTTTGAAAATTTTCCGGCAGGGGAAAAAGTGAGTTATTGACATCCAGTCGAACTTTTTAACACGATCTAAAAATTACCCGGACAAACTAAACAAAGTTAAATTATCCGATCCAATCAATGAGTCCCCGATATAACCCTAGAAAACT
The DNA here is from genome assembly GCA_030015575.1 of Agapanthus africanus. NCBI lineage: Eukaryota > Viridiplantae > Streptophyta > Magnoliopsida > Asparagales > Amaryllidaceae > Agapanthus > Agapanthus africanus. The sequence continues at coordinate 99,671,627 of CM057351.1, forward strand.
CAACACTTGAGTGTAATTAAAAATTCCCAGAAAAAAAATGACAAGAAAGGACCCAAGAATAAATATGTGAAGTATGAGGGACTAAGTCATAATTTTGGCCGCGGTTCCGCGGTCATTTAAGAGTATTAGTGGGCCGTACTTCACAGTAATTCTTAGTTTTTCCTGCTTGTTTTTTGAGCATTTTTAATTAGAAAAAACAACAGTTTTAAAAAATATCCAGAGAAGGGTTCGTATCGGGGTTTCGGGGTTCGATCGGACTTTAAATTTTGCCTAGACATCGCCTAAAGCTCTAGCTTGGCTCTGATACCACTCTAGGGTTTCTAGGCATGCTCAAAAGGTTCTACGAGGCATCAACCATGCCCGATTAAAAATTTAGCCGTGCCGAACAACCCAAAGCCGGATCTTTAAACTAGAGTTTATGCGAAAACAAGCATGTTAAACACTTTAACACTAAGTGAGAGGGATTACAACCTTTGTAGATCCGTTCCTTAACTTCATAAGCTCCGTGTTGTGGTCCCTTTGCTGCGATCATCGTATTCCAGACTCTCGATAGGCTTCACGAAGAGAAAGATGCAGTCTTGCTTCCAATCTTCGATAACAAAGATCATCTACCTTGAAGTTTCATTAACACAAGCTAACACTCACTAAATGAAGTGAACACTCTCATCTAAAGGGCAAAGGTAGATGAGGATGATGAAGTAGGATTTTTGCTCTCTTTTATTATCTTTTTCTCACATATTTTCATCACAAATAGCAAAGCAAGAAAACTTTTGCATGAAAAGAAAAGGAAGAAAAATATGGAATTCTTTTGTGATGAATAATGAATAAATCATATGCTAGGTTAGAAATGCAACCATAGTTAAGAATGAATCTTCAACCCTTGTAGAGAAACAACCATAGTCAAGGGTTTGGGTTTGGTTATGCAAATATCTTCACAAAATATCTTACACAAAACAAAATAAAAAACCTTCTAGAAACTTTTAGAATAGCTTAACCCTAATCAAACCCTGACCATGTTTAATCTCCACTAGTCATGTTGCATTAATAACCATATCATGTTACAATATTATATATCACATATATAATATTTATTGCAACAAAATAAAATAATACAATTAACATATATCACATATATATCAATGTATTACCCGAGTGAGAAAAAGAATCTTTTAGTGATCTAATATTAGTTAATGTAATTTAATATATCATATATATTATTATACATTAAATTATCGAATCAACACTTGATCCGACAATCCGTCTATATCGCATATAACCGACTAATACGATGACCCGGCTAAATCACATATACCCGGCCGATATCTCATATCGCGAGAATCCAATACGGTATCACATACCGCATTATCCTCGGTCCCGCACATATCTCATATGTGCTCCTAATCCGTTTTGCCTGAGCTAAGAAACCACTGTGTAGGACTATAAAGAATCGTCAATACGCCGGCAGTAGGTGATGTGTTAGTGTTTATGCCCTAGAAGGCCATTACTGTATCATACTAGCTTGTATATTACTTAATGGAAGCTTGGGATATTCACATGTATATAACAGTCTTGCTAAACATGGTAGTATGCTACTTGGTTTTTCTATCTTAATATGTGAGTGTACGTATTGATAGAGCTCTTAGGATCTTGCTTGTCTACCAGCGTTGTGATGGCAGTCACACTAGTGGGGGCTGGGTAGTCTACAAGCACATCCTTATTTAGGTCCCTGGTCGTTGGATTATCGAGACAGAGCATCGATACTCCGGAGTAGACTGGTGTGTACGCTTCTCATCCCAGTTGGGGAGATGGTCTGTCCCACAGCCGTCAGTACGTCGTACTGGAGATAGTATACAGGTGCTCGTTAGGTTACGGGTACACCGGACAGGACTCACAGAGAACTGTTGGTTGGTTTGATACCAGTCGTCAGTGAACAGTTCCCAGGTGACATGAGTACAGCGTAGTCCGCAGACTTGACACTGCTACTTCTCCTCGAGTGTGTCCCACTGTTCTTAGATTGCTACCCTACCAAGGCTCAAAGGAGTCGTGCAAACAGGTAGCAGTTGGGTGCAGTCCCGAGCACTTGGAGGCAGTGGAGGTTAGACAGGATTCGTCCCTCCCGGTATTGGGAGTAGATATCGTGCTGTGTCAGAGAGCCATTACGCAAAGTCCCTGGCCAGGGCAAGCGAGATTTGCTGGTAGGTTCCAGTAGTTTCTCAGGGTGTAACGGGCTTCCCTCCGACACGACTTATACCGCTATTAGGGGACTGACGCTTGCCGCCCCCCTAGGCCCGATATGCGATAGTCTTGGACGAACGGACCGGACTGTATGGAGATTGTCACATCAGACTCAGTAGGAGTTCGGATGGGTTTTCTCATCGGCCTTCTTATCGACAACTACCTGGGGACCGTTACGTACAGCTAGTGCCGCTTGCGGTCTGTGGTTAAACCCACTGCCAGCGTAGTAGTCGAGTCTCTAGAGTCCCACACAGAGAGTTTCCTATTCCAGGCGAAACGATATAGAGGTCGTATGGTTTTACGACAAGGGTTCGGACGCATACGTGCGTTTACGCACGTACGACTTTCGGACAGTTTTTACCAGTCGGCTTTGGTTTAAGCCAGTTACTGGTATCCGGTTATTGGATTTTTACAGTCTAAAGTTTTTCCATATTTTTGCGGATTGGAGGGGCGTTCTCATAATTATACGAGAAGCTTCTAGAAGATGTGACTAAGGAGGTTACTTTGGATAAGATTGTGAGTCATGAGAGTGATTCATCATTATCATTATTGCACCATAAATGATAATGACACATGCTTAATGAATCACCATTAGATATTTGTGAAGCATGCTTATTCATCACTCATTTTCTTTTGTTGATAAATGAGAATGCTTCATAATATATTATGATACTCACAATTCTCATCTCATTAATATTTATCATATTCTCTCTCCTCAAGCTCTCATCTTCAAGAGACTAATCCTTACACCTCATAAGTTGAGATCAAAGGATTAGCAAGACTTAACAATCCATAACCATCACTCTATCTCAATCTAGCTTCTTTGATTAGCAATCCAAGAAGGTTAGTTGCCTCAAGTTTAGAGGCTAAGCTTGGAGTTTTGCTCTCGGGTGGATCGTCTACTACCTAGAGAAGGCCGAGGAGAACAAGGAGATCGTAAAGACGAAGGACTAGTTTCATTAGGTATAATCCCTAAACACAATAGTTATGAAACTCTTTGTGTACGGTTATTTAGAGTTTAGCTTCGATTCAAGCGGTTAGTCGATGTTCGTTCACTAAACAAGATCGTTTTTGAAAATTCCGCCTCCCCACAAGTACTGGGGTGTACTACATCGACTTACAGTGGTATCAGAGCCTCGCTAGACACTAAATAACTTAATTGCAAATTTGTACGAATTTCGAACGGAAAAACGAAGCCGGAAAACCCTAAAAAATGCAAGTTTCTGTCGAAATTTAAATGATGTCCAAAAATTTTTCAGGTGAGTTCAGAGGGCTTGAAAAGACACCAGAAGAACACCCAAGAAAAACAGTCGCCTGAATCGCCTAACTCGCCGCGGAACCGCGGCCTCAGCCTACTGAGTCGCCGCGCTTCCGCCGCCGAGTTGGCGAGTCAGGAGCCGAGTTTTCTTCTGTTGCTTCTGTGTAATATTTGGGGTTTTCTGGAATATTTAATATTTGCTCAGGTTACTGTTTAACAGAGCAGATTTTGGAGCAATATTGATGTTGTTTAATCGATCGAAATTGTACAGTATTTGCATGTTGGATTATATCTGTGATTGATAAATGTGTTCGTAAACCTCCCCCAACTGCTAGTATGTCGGTTGGCAGGGGGTTGCACATTTCTGAAATGGTTATATCTGTTTGTGCATATAAAACTGTATTGGACTGTTGTGGTGTATAGCCGGGGTTTTTGCAATGGATTATTTAATTCATTTGTTGTAAATGTAATTTGTTGTAATATTATTTTGCGGGGCACATCCAGGTTGCGGTTGTAGCCACCGTTGTATTATTTCATTTTACTATTTTTGCTCCTAGGACTGACCCAAGGTGGGCTACACAAACTGCCGGGTGTGTAGTTTGCCGTACCAGTAGGGGTCGAGGGTGGGGTAACGGCTATTCATCACAACTGTGTAATCTGTCTTTTCTTGCAGGCTCAAAAGAAATACAGATTGCTTGCAAATCCAATATTGTTTATCTGTGTTCTGGAATGAATATCATTGCGTCAGACGAATGTAAAATATCTATATTTATGATAGCTATTTAGACGTCACTTATGTTTTACACCCGCGCTAGCCCAGCCCCCGCTCTGTCGTTAGTTAAGTAACCTAACGGGTGATGACGGGACCCCGTGGCGAATGCGGATGGCATAAGAGGACGTTGTATTTTCGTTGTTTTCTGCAATGATAGGTTAATGATGGGACGCATTATCTATAATGCAAAGAAAATAAACCAAGTTTAAATCGTTGGAACAATTTAAAAGAAACCACTCGGTTATTTTTAAAACAGATATTTTAAAATGCGGAGATTTAACCACTCCTTTTAAAAGCTATCAGGTTCCTTTGGTTATATCAAGTTCACTACGTTCACGGTTTTGCCAAAACCAGTCGTAGCCCTCCGCCATTTCTTATGGATGGTCAGTAGTATTCAAGCTATGCTTGTTGGCTTTCGTCAAGGCATAGTGTTTGGAAGCTGCTGGGGTATTCATTTGTTGCATAGATAGATGAGTTGGTTTGGGACAGTCGTATAACCTTGTTGGCTTTCGTCAAGGGTATATACGGGTGGGTTCAAATTAACAAGATAATGATGGGGAGAACTTGACATGTGTTTTATGATTTGTTGGCTTTCGTCAAGGTCATAAGAACATGGGGCAAAAATATATATCGGGAATTTCTAAAGAAACTGAAATTTGCAAAGAGATGCATACCCTTTTGAGTTTGATGAATGTTGGTTGCATTCCTACAACATTATCAGACGATGATATTTGGATCCCGATCCTACTGTGAGTATATGCTACTTATCAGGATATTCGTCACTTAACGATCAATGCTATAAACCTAGTAGGTGTCCAGAAAGGTGTCAGCGGGGTTACGCCCCCAGAGAAAAGAGGTTATTTAATTAAGGAACTTCGCGAAAGCGTTGGAAAACCTCCCTCGAAGTATCGACACTGGCCTGGCTGAACGGTTAAGCAAGTATTGTACGGTGAGAATAGTCCTGGCTAATTCTTCTTTTATGGTTTGAGGAAGGATTCGAGAAACAGTGGGAGCCATCCAGTTTAGATAAATTAAAAACCAATCTAAACTTGCAAGAGCATCATGCTAAAGTGTTTTCTTCTCTCTCTCTCATTGCAGCGACCTTGTGACCATGACTAGGTTACATCTAGATAACAAGATGACTGAATCTAACTTATTTGACTGGCAAAGGTCTGTCCAGATGACCATTGCCTATGACAAGCTGGACCACCCTATTACTACTCAAGATCCCATCGTCCCAGGTCCAATTTCTACCGTCGCGGATATGGATATCCGTCAGACAAAGGAAAAGAATAAAGCGAAAGCCAAGTGCCTCGTGTTGGCTTCAGTTGATGGTAGATACCAGAAGCAGCACGAGAAGATGGACTCTGGTTCCATCTTTCTCCATAACAAAGATTTATATGGAGAGCAATCTCATATCGCAAGATATGAGGCCTCGAACGAATTGATTCAAGCGAGGTCGGCTGACGGGTCATCTGTAAGGGACGACGTCCTTATGATGACTAGCTATATTGATGAGCTCAAGGACCTGGAGACCACGTTGGGAAACAGGTCATATACTGACTTATTTCCACAGTCCCTACCCTCTACTTACACCCTGAAAGAAACCAGGGAGACACAAGCTCTGCTTAATAGGGGACCTTCTTCCTCTTCATCCAAGGCGAAAGCAAAGGGTGAAAAGAAGAAGACCTCTACAAAGCCGATATACGGTGTCAGCAAAGTAGGAGGAAAGGGAAGAGAAACAGTTTTGGGACTTGGTATAGGTAAGGAGGGATATTCCTATTGTTATGGGAATGGACATTGGCAGAAGGATTGCAGGGCTTTGGAAGCCAGTAGCCAGGATTCGAAGCATGTTGTGGCTTCAGCCTCAAGTGTGTTTGTAATTGAGAACTGTTTGTCAATTAACTCTACTTCCTGGGTACTAGATACCGGAGCAGGATCTCATATCTGTAATTCGTTACATGCTTTGAGAAACCGTAAAGTTATAAGGATAGGTGATTTGTCTCTCAGAGTTGCAAACGGAATGAGCGTGGATGCTGAATCCGTGGGAGAATATCGCCTGGGTTTGACAAGTGGGCAGATATTGATTCTACGTAACTGTCTGTATGTACCTAGTTTGACTTGTAATATCATATCAGTGTCCTCACTTTCAAGAGAGGGATATGACTTTACATTCGTAAGCGATGTAGTTCACATCCACCTAAATCAAGTTCTAATTGGGTCCGGTACATTAGATGACGGTATATACGTATTGAATCAAGCTCAGGTTTTCAATATCCAGAACACACTTAAAAGAAAGTCTCCAGAAGTAAATCAGGCTTTCTTATGGCATTGTAGACTAGGTCACATCAATGAAACACGGTTAACAAAGTTACATAGAGAAGGATATTTGAATCCGTTCGAATATCAATCTTATGCCACTTGTGAATCTTGTCTCATGGGAAAGATGACAAAGACTCCGTTTTCTGGACACGGAGTAAGAGCGAGCGAGCTCTTAGGACTCGTACACAGTGACGTGTGCGGTCCAATGTCTACACATGCGCGAGGTGGTTATTCCTACTTCATTACTTTTACGGATGATTTCTCTAGGTATGGACATATCTTCTTGATGAAGCATAAATCCGAGGCCTTTGAGAAATTCCAAGAATACAAGAATGAAATGGAAAACCAAACAGGCAAAAGTATTAAGACGCTGAGATCTGATCGAGGTGGTGAATACTTAAGTGCCGAGTTCCTGGGTTACTTAAAAGAGAAAGGGATTCTCTCTCAGCTTACTCCTCCATACACACCACAACACAACGGTGTATCGGAAAGGAGGAATCGAACCCTATTAGATATGGTTCGTTCCATGATGAGTAAGGCTGAGTTACCGCGATCATTCTGGGGTTATACGCTAGAATCAGCGGCATATCTTTTGAACATGGTTCCCACCAAGACTGTGCCTACCACCCCATATCAGATGTGGAGTGGGAAGAAACCCCATCTTCAGTACCTGAAGACATGGGGATGTCCAGCTTTTGTAAAAAAGCAGCATCCGGACAAGCTCGAGGCACGCTCAGTAGAGTGTAAGTTTGTGGGATATCCAAAGAATTCCATGGGGTATTGCTTCTACTACGCAGAGGAACAAAAGGTTTTTGTTTCTCGTCATGCCCGCTTCTTAGAAACTGAATTTTTAGAAAATCAGAAGAGTGGGAGCGCAGTAGAACTGGAAGAAATTCCAGAACCACAAGCTGTTACTGAAAGTTTGGTAGAACAAGAAGTTTCAGAAGAAAGGGACATACCAGCGCCTATCCGCAGAAGTAGTAGGCAGTCTCATCCGCCCGAGAGATACTACGGTTTTCTCATAGACGGGGATAGAGATGATTGCGTCATTGATAATGACGACCCTACTAGCTTCCAGCAAGCCATTCAGAGCGGTGACTCGGTAAAATGGCTGGATGCAATGCGGACCGAAATGGAGTCCATGTACACTAACAAAGTATGGACTTTGGACACTGCTCCAGATGGGGTGAAACCCGTAGGATGCAAGTGGATCTTCAGAAAGAAGATTGGTGTAGATGGACAGGTTGAAACCTATAAGGCTAGACTTGTTGCAAAGGGTTTTCGTCAAAGACCTGGTTTGGACTATGACGAAACCTTTTCTCCAGTGGCTATGCTGAAATCCATTCGGGTCCTTCTTGCTATTGCTACCTTCCACGATTATGAAATCTGGCAGATGGACGTAAAGACGGCCTTTCTAAATGGAAATTTAGAAGAGAGCGTCTATATGGATCAGCCAGAGGGATTCATTCAGAGTGGGAGCAGCGGTAAAGTATGCAAGCTGCTTAAATCCATTTATGGACTAAAGCAGGCATCGCGGAGTTGGAACATCTGTTTTGATGATACTGTCAAAGAATTCGACTTTATCAAAAATCCAGATGAACCATGCATATACAGTAAGATTGTAGGGAGAGTTGTTGTATTCCTCGTCTTGTACGTGGATGACATTCTCCTAATAGGAAATGATATTCCTATGCTACAGTCAATCAAAAGATTCTTGTCACAGAAATTCTCCATGAAGGACCTGGGTGATGCCACCTACATTCTGGGGATCCAGATCTATCGTGATAGATCAAAGAGGATGTTGGGACTTTCACAGTCCAGGTACATAGACACCATATTGAAAAGATTCAGTATGGAAGATTCTAAGCGCGGTAACCTACCGGCTTGTCACGGAATCACCCTCTCCAAAGAGAAGTCTCCCAAGACTGATTTGGAAAGGGAACGCATGTCGATTATACCCTACGCTTCTGCGGTAGGCTCTATAATGTATGCGATGTTATGTACCAGACCAGATGTAGCATACGCATTGAGCGTTGTAAGCCGGTATCAGGCAAACCCAGGGGAGAATCACTGGATAGCAGTAAAGAACATTCTTAAGTATCTGAGGAGGACTAAGGAGATGTTCTTGGTTTACGGCGGAAAGGACCTCAAGATGGAGGCCTATGCTGATTCCGGCTTCCAGAGTGACAAGGATGACTCCAAGTCCATGTCGGGTTATGTCTTTACACTCAATGGAGGGGCGGTCTGTTGGAAGAGTTCCAAGCAGGATACCGTTGCTGACTCAACGATGGAAGCGGAGTACATAGCTGCTTGCGATGCCGCAAAAGAAGCTGTCTGGATGAAGAAGTTCCTCACAGAACTTCAGGTGGTTCCTACCAGTGTTGGTCCAATACCTCTGTATTGCGACAACAACGGAGCTATAGCTTTAGCGAAGGAACCAAGGTCCCCTCAGAAGTCCAGACACATCTTAAGGCGGTATCACCTGATCAGGGAAATCGTAGATCGCCGGGAGATCGAGGTAAAGAGAGTAAATACGGAGGATAACATTGCTGATCCATTCACTAAGGCCCTTCCTCAGATTCAGTTCTAGAGGCTACTCGAGATCATTGGTCTGCGATATGCCAGTACATGGCCCTAGTGAAAGTGGGAGATTGTAAGTGTTTATGCCCTAGAAGGCCATTAATGTATCATACTAGCTTGTATATTACTTAATGGAAGCTTGGGATATTCACATGTATATAACAGTCTTGCTAAACATGGTAGTATGCTACTTGGTTTTTCTATCTTAATATGTGAGTGTACGTATTGATAGAGCTCTTAGGATCTTGCTTGTCTACCAGCATTGTGATGGCAGTCACACTAGTGGGGGCTGGGTAGTCTACAAGCACATCCTTATTCAGGTCCCTGGTCGTTGGATTATCGAGACAGAGAATCGATACTCCGGAGTAGACTGGTGTGTACGCTTCTCATCCCAGTTGGGGAGATGGTCTGTCCCACAGCCGTCAGTACGTCGTACTGGAGATAGTATACAGGTGCTCGTTAGGTTACGGGTACACCGGACAGGACTCACAGGGAACTATTGGTTGGTTTGATACCAGTCGTCAGTGAACAGTTCCCAGGTGACATGAGTACAGCGTAGTCCGCAGACTTGACACTGCTACTTCGCCTCGAGTGTGTCCCACTGTTCTTAGATTGCTACCCTACCACGGCTTAAAGGAGTCGTGCAAACAGGTAGCAGTTGGGTGCAGTCCCGAGCACTTGGAGGCAGTGGCGGTTAGACAGGATTCGTCCCTCCCGGTATTGGGAGTAGATATTGTGCTGTGTCAGAGAGCCATTACGCAAAGTCCCTGGCCAGGGCAAGCGAGATTTGCTGGTAGGTTCCAGTAGTTTCTCAGGGTGTAATGGGCTTCCCTCCGACACGACTTATACCGCTATTAGGGGACTGACGCTTGCCGCCCCCCTAGGCCCGATATGCGATAGTCTTGGATGAACGGACCGGACTGTATGGAGATTGTCACATCAGACTCAGTAGGAGTTCGGATGGGTTTTCTCATCGGCCTTCTTATCGACAACTACCTGGGGACCGTTACGTACAGCTAGTGCCGCTTGCGGTCTGTGGTTAAACCCACTGCCAGCGTAGTAGTCGAGTCTCTAGAGTCCCACACAGAGAGTTTCCTATTCCAGGAGAAACGATATAGAGGTCGTATGGTTTTACGACAAGGGTTCGGACGCATACGTGCGTTTACGCACGTACGACTTTCGGACAGTTTTTACCAGTCGGCTTTGGTTTAAGCCAGTTACTGGTATCCGGTTATTGGATTTTTACAGTCTAAAGTTTTTCCGTATTTTTGCGGATTGGAGGGGCGTTCTCGTAATTATACGAGAAGCTTCTAGAAGATGTGACTAAGGAGGTTACTTTGGATAAGATTGTGAGTCATGAGAGTGATTCATCATTATCATTATTGCACCATAAATGATAATGACACATGCTTAATGAATCACCATTAGATATTTGTGAAGCATGCTTAATCATCACTCATTTTCTTTTGTTGATAAATGAGAATGCTTCATAATATATTATGATACTCACAATTCTCATCTCATTAATATTTATCATATTCTCTCTCCTCAAGCTCTCATCTTCAAGAGACTAATCCTTACACCTCATGAGTTGAGATCAAAGGATTAGCAAGACTTTACAATCCATAACCATCACTCTATCTCAATCTAGCTTCTTTGATTAGCAATCCAAGAAGGTTAGTTGCCTCAAGTTTAGAGGCTAAGCTTGGAGTTTTGCTCTCGGGTGGATCGTCTACTACCTAGAGAAGGCCGAGGAGAACAAGGAGATCGTAAAGACGAAGGACTAGTTTCATTAGGTATAATCCCTAAACATAATAGTTATGAAACTCTTTGTGTACGGTTATTTAGATTTTAGCTTCGATTCAACCGGTTAGTCGATGTTCGTTCACTAAACAAGATCGTTTTTGAAAATTCCGCCTCCCCACAAGTACTGGGGTGTACTACATCGACTTACATGATGATCATATCAAACACCCACAAGCTGCAAGCGGTCAGCTAAACATAACAGCCACCCAGGTATTTAGCGCTCAGAAGATCAACAAGCAAGCCTGTACATTCTCCTGTGAATCCAATCAGTAACACTCCCGTACAGTCCGGTTTCGTCGTCTGATATGTCGCATATCTCGCATAGGGTGGTAAACGTCAGACCCCCCGTAGCTCGATAAGTCGTGTCGATATGAGGTCTATAACAGTTCGAGAAACTACTAATAACACTTACCAGTAAATCTCAGCAACCCTGACCAGGTATTTCCAGTTATAGCCAATCGATCACAGCACAACATCAACTCCCTATACCGGGAGAGACGAATCCCCTCCTATCGCTCATTGCCTCCATGTGATTCGGGACTGTACCCAAAAGACACCTTTTTGCATGCCCCCTTGGACGTGGTATGATGGAAATCAAAGCACAGTGGGAATCACACAAGACTCTATGACGATCTCGGGTCAACAGACTACTCTGTACCAGTGTCACCGGAGAACTGCCATCTGACGTGAGGTGTAATACCATCTGGGAGTTCTCAGCGAGTCCGTCCAGTATACCCAGTCTCTACTGAGCACCCGTACACCATCCTTGATGTCAAACACCGATTGATATGGGATCATCCATCGCCCGTCATATGGGTCAAGATGCGTATACGCTAGTCTACTTTGGTGTATCGAAGCCCTCTCTCGATACACCCTCGACTAGGAACTGTTATAGGATGTACTCGTCGACTAACATGGCCCCTCTAGTATGATCTCATCATAGTCCCAGTAGTCGAGTACATATCCTAAGGGCTTTATCAACATGTAACATAGAGACAATCAGAGTACATGTTAAGATAAAGTACAACCAGATTGCATACTATCATGTCGAGCAAGAAAGTCCTCGCTAGATATGTCCGAGCATCATTACAATATTCATCGTATGTACAGTAATGGCCTCTAGGGCATACATATAACTAACAGGTATACATGTATGTTATATGTCATATGCAGAAAGAAATATGAATCATTGTCTCAATGTCCCTAACTAGACAATATCATATCTATCAATGTGTTGTGCGAGACATGGCAATTATTGATGGTGTAGGTGGCATACAATCAGTGCTCGTGCAACATAAGCCGTCAATAATAGTGCAGTGTCCTAAGAATACTAGTCCAGGCACAACAAATAACTAAGCAATAGGGTGTAAGCGCAACTTTAATATGCAATAGAATGTGCGAGAACACAACATCTCTAGCCCAGACGCATAACGCCATGCGGGCGATTCCACTGTAGATGTTAAATCTACTCACCCACCATCCTGGCTAAGCAAAGGCAACCACCTATTTCCCGCTTCGTCGCAGCGTCCGAAGTCCCCGCCTGCGACCCTTAAAAAACAAAAAGATAACACAAGTGTATATTAGCAAACGACCAAAAACACGTACAAACTACGTTTAACCGACACACCAACTCCAAACCTACTACCAAGTGTTCATATTGTGGCTAACGCACATAGCGACAAGATGAAATGTCACGACCCGAAAGTACGGAACATGACCGACACTTAAATTACGAAATGTCTCGAGGCGGACGTAATATAAATAAGCCAAAACCCAGATATCAAAACCAAAGAAGCAGTGGAGTGAAGGAAAAACCAATTTAAAACGAGTAGTTTTAATAACATAAGCCGAATTATGCGCCTTAAAAACATCAAGTATTTTCTGAAAATTTCGGCAGAGTCTCCTTTGTAAATACTGGCCCCCAAACGGGATACAACATGAATAGTATACGAAATCAATAAAAAGGCATCCTCAAGCGGGAGCTAGCTCTTCGTCAATCGACGGTCACAACCACGCAAGCAATATAATATACAACGCCAAGGGCGAGAATCAAAACTCAAAAGGAAACTCAAAACTGCAAGAAATCCTTAGAAATACAACGCGCGACTCTAAGGTCGAAAGAATAAACATCACTGGTCTTTATCTCTGAAATAAATACATGATTGGTTGTTGGAACTTCTAGATACAACAGAATAATAATATATAAGGTATAATGATGGGTACGATACAAATAAACGCACCTACTAGTAAGACACCCAGAAGAAGCAGTGCCAGCAAAGCCGTAATGAAACCTGTACGGCAAAACCTGCAAGAAACTGTGGCACAACGGGAGTGAGTTGCCAACTCGTGAGTAGAAAAACATCAACGAACAGAATTCGCATAAACAACACAATCCTAAGTCAACGATCATAATATATTCTCAAATATATAACCAACAGCCTATAACAATGGCTAGGGTAAATGTCTAACCCAAGTGTAATCCCATGTGCCCGTGTCAGTGCCTCAGGTAGCAATATATCATATGGATGATGTATGAATGCATGAAAACAGAATACATGTACTAAAGAAACTGCATTCATAATTTAGTGAGATTTCCTTTGTATTTTTAAAATGAGGTATCATAAATGAAATCAGCATAAACAATGTCTAGCATCGACACAAACCATAAATCTCAATATCTCAAAATCTCAGGCTCCGGCTATCCGGACTGGCCTGTATCATCAAATCTCAGTACCTCAATATCTCAAAATCTCAATGTCTCAATCAATATCTAGGGCGCCGTCAGTCCAGACTGGCCCCTACCATCCATCTCAAGACCACGACGGTATCCTCCGGATATCCGATGCGTCGGGTAAAATCACCGGTAGGTAGTCTCCCCCTGCCAGGCTCACATCGTCATCACCATGCGCTTTTTGCCCCGGGATACCTTACCAGGTCCACCATGTACCTGAAACGGTTCCTCCACTCCTCGAACTCGGGTCTCACATGTAGCTCTCATCACCGATAAAACACATGGTGGACGCACTGAAATATCAAATCAGGGTAACCGGGTTTTTAAAACAATTACATATTCTCTTTTGAAATACCCGCGGTTCCCAAATCCAGAAATATCATGGAAATCCGAATCCAAAACCTCAATAGCACATAAACTAGTGAATATTGGCATGAGAATCCATGAATGCGGCATAACAATGAATAACAGTATGCATAAAGTGACAAGTAATAACTACAATGTCTAAACTGGCATATAAGGCATGTACACTAATATCATGTCAAACTACTAACTAGCAAGTTAAGTCAAGCAATAGAATTTTCTAAGTGTACGTGACATGGAAATTACCGATGAAGATGTGTGTGAGCCGGCAAGTAAGTGTACGTGGTACATACGCATCATCGGTAATGGTGCTAGTGTCCTAACAGCATGATATCAATAATGAAATATGAATTACAATAAGTATGCGATGCGGAGCAACAGCAATAATGTGCGGGAGCTGAATACTAAACACAATGATAACTAATATGCATTTAATAAAAGATGAGTTCCACAGTGGTGCCATTTGAAATAACACGAATCGTGGGGTTTTGAAAATAAGGGCTACGGTGTTTTTAAGAAAAGATACGTTTTTTTGAAATATCCGTAGAATCTCTTGACCTGTCTTTTAAAATACCCACGATCCGTTAGTTTTGAAATAGGTAGGAATCTAACCTAGTCTAACAATTACACTAAACTATAGGCTGAACTAACCAGCTAACTGAAAGTAAGGAAACCGCCTGACAACTGAGTCGATACATACATACATACATACATATATATATATATATATATATATATATATATTAGTCGATGATCACGCCTCGATAATATCACATCCGATACCATATCTATAATCAGATATTCCCAAGTCAAGAGTGCGGATCAAACATCAATATATAGCTCGTACGTAAGTCCGTCGTACGACATCCCAAATCTGGGTACGGGTCAATATCACATTCATCACACTAATCATCTGTTATCCCCTTTATCAAAGATCATAATCCGAGTATGGATCTATGTCTAGTACAATACTGATGCCACCTACGTATGCATGCATGTGTGTGAAACACTACGTCAAAGGACCCGCTACCACGTCATGTCGTATCTCAAATATGAACCCTGCCAAATCACCGATCTCACGGCCTCAAATCAAATCTCATCGACTCATCTCAGATCCTAAGTATTATCCTCAAATCCAGTATATGAACATAGTCCCATACCCATGTGAACACATAAATATATAATCCCATTTACGCACATGTAAAAGAAAGGATGTATGCAAGTATGTGCGTGTGTGTGTGTATAGGTGCAACCCCTACTCTAGGGTTTCGCAACTACACTAAGCCAATCAAAGAACACCAAAAGTCCATCTTTATCATCAATAATATCAATTCAACATATACTAAAAATATGTGTGTATACGTATTCGTATACATCACCACGAACTGCGGGGTTGCTATACGCCATCCACCCGACTTCTCCCCGTAGATATAAATCTACTAACATGGTCCTCGCTCGCCAGTGCCGACGTCGCCACGCGCTTGCTTTTCATCTCGAAGTCCACATGGGGGTACCTACATATCATAATGCACTGTATCGCATTAAAACCCCAATTCGAAATCGAACGGCATACGAAAACCAAATCGGCTCGCGTATCACAGATAGGTCAAAACCTATCGCCTACGCATGCAAGGATAGCCAAACCAATCCTCGATGTCGATGTACAAACGTCAAACCATTGAGAAAAATCCAAACACTCCCATTTACACATTTACAAACACTAATTATAATATGAAATAGGTTGCAATTCACAAAAACCTCAAACTCACTTTAAAAGCTATTTTTCCGAAAATCTAGCAAGCAAAATTAACCGTTTTAGTATAAAACTCGATATTTAAACAAATCTAGAGGCCACAATTTCCACTAAATATCATAACTAAGTCATATAAACCATTTCTATAATTTATTCTCATCAATTTGCATAAATTCCAAAATCCCAGTTTGCAAAAATATCAATTTTTAACATCTTTTAAAGCAAAATTGACAATTCAACAATTAAGCTTGGGTTTGCATAACATAAGATATTAAACCATTCATTATAATGTTAATGATGTCATGAAAAACTTAATTACATTTTAATCTCAATTATATATGTATTTCACTAAAACCTAGTTTGCAATTTCTTGAAATTACTACAATTTAAATTTAACCTTTTGCAACTAGCAACCAAATTAGTTTTAGCATAACATTAATATGTCAATTACATCACACAACCATAATCTCACAACACAAAATACCAATTTGAATTCAAACCCCTCTCTTGAAATTTAAATCATGCACTTAGAACTAATTAAAAACCTAATTAAACATTTAATTAAGCTAACCTAAAGCAATTAACAACAAATTAAGCAAAAAGGTTAGAATTATACCTCATGATCAAGAGATCAAATATGGAAATCAAAGCCTCTAAAATGCCGACTTGTTCCCTAGATCCATGCAAGTTTGGCTAATGAGAAATGGGTAGGGATTAGATTTAGATTTTAGCTTGATTTTTGTGGATTTTCAAGCATTTTTTGATGAACTTTTTAAAGAGAAAGAGAGATGAAGAATGAAGGGGCTGAAAATGGAGGGGGGTCTCGGCCAATGCAGGTGGGGGAGAGGACAGAGGGAGTGTGGTGTGAGGTATGGTGAGGGAAAAGTCCAAGTCAACAAAAGACCAAACTCTTTTATCTATTCTCATACTTTTCTTTTTGTTTTATTTCTTTTATCAAAAGAGGTGGGGACATGAGGATGTGGCTGCTGAAAATTCAGCCAAGGAGAAAGAAAAATGTGGGTGTGTGAGTGTGTGTATGGATGCGGTGATGGAAAATGATAAATACTATTCCCCAAACATCCATTTACACTAACTTCACAATTTAAGCCTTTTTCTTCGATATTTTCTAACACCGTTTAACAAAGTTCATTTCATTTCAAAAACCACATGTTAAATTTTTTTTAATGTGTTATGATGCAAAAAAATTGTTTCAACCCATTCCAATTGGTAATTTTCCCTAATTAAATTTATTAGTTACGGCTTAAAATAATATTAAAATAAATAATTTCGGAAAATTTTTCAGAAAATTAGAAATTTTCCAGTGGCTCAATAAACACCAAATACTAGCAATTACATAACTAGAATATGTATATTTAATTTAATAATAAAGATATTTGTATTTTGACTTTTTACAGAAAACCTCCTTATTTTACCGATTTTCCGAAATTTCACCGAAACGATTTTCAAAACGTTACAATCGTCCCCCCTTAAAGAAATTCAGTCCCCGAATTTAAATTAAAACTCCCCCCAAATACTAAAACATCTAAGCAAAACCATTAAGTTGTCGGGGCTCCGAAATCATAAATACATAAAACAAATCGTAGCGCAGCGCATGCGCATGCGCATGAAAAATGAGCATATAACTCAAAATCAAAACTCCGTCAAGCATCCCGCAATCATCGGAGTCATGGTAAAGACACAAATGTAAAATCCAATACAAAACCAATATGATATAACTCGAAACTATATATGTAAATATCCAATCTATATATGTAAATATCAGAAGAAAATGCATGCCAAATCTTTTAAAGTCGTTGTGCAATGCGCATAACACTGCACAGTGGCGGACGTCTATCATAAGAAAATAACTACATACATATATATATATATATATATATATATCCTTTGTTTAATATGAACGTCCTGCCGTTTTGAAAGCAATTTCTGAAGGGTTTCATTTATAAAATGTTTCGTGTCATCTCGGACATGTAGGTAATACTGAGACTATAGCTCTTCTTTGGAAATCCCTTCGATAACTATCAATGCATGAAAAAATATACTCAGGTACTGTCCTATGACTAGTCCTGCTCAGTACTAAACCAAATAGCAAACATCATAAAATATACTGCTCCAACATAAATCAGTCCCAAATATATATATGAATGTCATGTGCATTTGGTGCACACGGAAATCGAAATCCATAAATGTGCCATACATGTGCACAGAAACAACATCTAGGTGCAACGGGTGTGTACCCAACATCTGTCGTAGGCAACGTGTCTGCCTGACAGCAAAATCAGGTGCATCTGACATGCATGAAGAATCTCGATTTAGTGCATCTGGTATGCACCAAAATCGTACCTCATAACATGCGCCCAACATGCACGAAAATCCAAATCAGGTGCATCCATCATGCATGAAATCATGAAATCCAATATCTAGCATCGAACATGCGCAAAATCCAATCAGGTGCACAAAGTGCACAAAACCAATATCGAGCATCACAATCGAAATCGAAGTCCAGTGCATCTAAGTGCACAAAATGCGTATCACTGCACTGCAAGCATATGTGAACCATACCGGGTGCAAAAACCAAATCGTGTGCGTACATATGCACCAAAATCAACTCAATTGTATGAAACCCCTAAAATCATAAACATGAGAAACCAAAGCACGAAAACGATAACAAGTGCAACAACTGTGAAAAAATCGTAAATACTCAATAGGTGCAACCATGGTGCATGAAAGCAAATGTCATGAAACCCAACCATCAAATCAATCATGCGAATAGATCGCCCAAAATACCGAATTCAAGTATGGAGGAATAGTCCCGCTCGAGCACATCCTCCAAGAACCTCTAGCCAACTGTCGTGGTCACTCATAGCATGTCTCGTCGATGATCCTGAACTCTGGCCTGCTGGTATGCATAACATGACCACTCCTGGGTCCAAGACTTCTTGTAATTTATCCCAGAAAGGTCCTGTCGAGGTCTCTCCCAAATCTCGTCTCAGCCGAACTGTCCGGAAGTCATCGTCTCTTACTATATCTGTTTCTTGTTCCTGTACGGCTTCATACTCGTCGCGACTCCTGCTGGAAGGTATATCCAAGTACAATGCCTCGGCATGCGTATCGCATCTCTGATGTCGGTGCAGTAGAACATCATCTTATCCAGATCTTGTACGAACCACTTACACCACTTTTCTCTAATGTCGACTTCTTTGGACTCGTCTCGTCGTGGCTGCATGGACTGAGCTCCAATGGCTATCCTCGTATCTGGAGTCTCCCAAGAAATGCATCTCCCCACCTAGCATCCGAAAGAAGTCGAACCATCCGATCGATTTTTCAAAACCTTATAATCCCCCAAGAGCTCAACATCTTGGGTACAGTTTAATAGTATCAAGTACATACCACAGCATCGATGGTCCATCAGTAGAAAGGCAAACCTAAGCCTCACTAATGGCGCCGCGGAACTGCCGCAACCCTAAGGTTCAAAGGCTTTCACACGGTCATTAAGTCGAGTTAGGGTTTCATTCTTCTAGAGGGTCCACAGAATTGCCTGCATGCTCTTCCGAATACTTTAAACTTGGAATAATAGGTTTCTGACATTCGATCATCTCTGTCGACTCTCAACGTCTCCGTGTGAAGTCGTCTCTAGCTGGAATCAATCTATCTGATGACCTCGCATCGGGGTAGGCGAACGAAACACATGTCCTAGTCATTCATTCTCGGGTGACTAGCGACCTTCTATCATCTCTTAGTACAACTCGTACTGCAATAGCTCCAACATATGGGGCGATATCTCGTCATTCACAGCAATAACTGGCTCACTCGTCTGCACGCTGAACAGTGCCTCAATCATCATGAATAAGCAATACATCAACGGTCATCAAAATCTGGTTGGCCTCTGTCGGTGGCAAAATCCTCTGCTGCCGATCTGCACGTCCGAGAAATCTCATACAACGATCCATCAAACACTCGTGGCTTGAAAACACAATAAAAAGACACATCTCTGCAATCGTGTGTCACCGGAATCACGCCCAGGTCAGTCCTCGTTCGTGACGAGCTCGTGCTGACAGCAACTCTAGCCGTAGCTCTCCCTGCCCGTAATCGTGGCAGCAAAACCATAACTGGTACCGATGAGGCTAGATCATGAATGAATATAATACTGAGCAAAGAAATGTACATCCTAAGGCTTCTTAAGTATGCTGCGGAACATACCCACGGTACGTCAATCTACTTTAGTCACCTAACACCATCAACCAAGGGTCATCCTACGCTCCGAAGGTAAAACCTGGCTCTGATACCAACTTTGTCACGTCCCGAAACTACGGAACATGACCGGCACATAAATTACGAAACGTCTCGAGGCCTACGTAATCTAAGTAAGCCAAAACCCAGAAATCAAAACCAAAGAAGTAGCGGAGTGAAGGAAAAACCAATTTAAAACGAGTAGTTTTAATACCATAAGACGAATTATGCGCCTTGAAAACATCAAGTATTTTCTGAAAATTTCGGCAGAGTCTCCTTCGTAAATACTGGCCCCCAAACGGGATACAACATGAATAGTATACGAAATCAATAAAAAGGCATCCCCAAGCGGGAGCTAGCTCTTCGTCAATCGACGGTCACAACCACGCAAGCAATATAATATACGACGCCAAGGGCGAGGATCAAAACACAAAAGGAAACTCAAAACAGCAAGAAATCCTTAAAAATACAACACGCGACTCTAAGGTCGTAAGAATAAACATCACTAGTCTCTATCTCTGAAATAAATACATGTTTGGTTGATGGAACTTCTAAATACAACTGAATAATAATATACAAGGTATAATGATGGGTGCGATACAAATAAACCCACCTACTAGTAATAAACCCACCTACTAGTAAGTCACCCAAAAGAAGTAGTGCCAGCAAAGCCGTAATGAAACCTGTACGGCAAAACCTGCAAGAAACTGTGGCACAACGTGGGTGAGTTGCCAACTCATGAGTAGAAAAACATCTACAATCAGAAATCGCATGAACAACGCAATCCTAGGGTAAATGTCTAACCAAAGTGTAATCCCATGTGCCCGTGTCAGTGCCTCAGGTAGCAATATATCATATGGACAATGTATGAATGCATGAAAACATAATACATGTACTAAAGAAACCGCTTTCATAATTTAGTGAGATTTCCTTTGTATTTTTAAAATGAGGTATCATAAATGAAATCAGCATAAGCTGTGTCTAGCATCGACACAAACCATAAATCTCAATGTCTCAAAATCTCAGGCTCCAGCTATCCGGACTGGCCTATATCATCAAATTTCAGTACCTCAATATCTCGAAATATCAATGTCCCAATCTAAATATCTAGGGCGCCGTCAGTCCAGACCGGCCCCTACCATCCATCTCAAGACCACGACGGTATCCTCCGGATATCCGATGTGTCGGGTAAAATCACCGGTAGGTAGTCCCCCCTGCCAGGCTCACATCGTCATCACCACGCGCTTCTTGCCCCGGGGTACCTTACCGGGTCCACCATGTACCCGGAACGGTTCCTCCACTCCTCGAACTCGCGTCTCACATGTAGCTCTTAGCAACGAGAAAACACATGGTGGACACACTGAAATATCATATCAGGGTAACCGGGTTTTTAAAACAATTACATATTCTCCTTTGAAATACACGTGGTTCCCAAATACAGAAATATCATGGAAATCCGAATCCAAAACCTCAACAGCACATAAACTAGTGAATATAGGCATGAGAATCCATGAATGCGGCAAAACAATGAATAACAGTATGCATGAAGTGACAAGTAATAACTACAATGTCGAAACTAACATATAAGGCAAGTACACTAATATCATGTCAAACTACTAACTAACAAGCTAAGTGAAGAAATAGTATTTTCTAAGTGTGCGTGACATGGCAATTACCGATGAAGATGTGTGTGAGCCGGCAAGTAAGTGTATGTGGTACATACGCATCATCGGTAATGGTGCTCGTGTCCTAACAACATGATATCAATAAAGAAATATGAATTACAATAAGTATGCGATGCGGAGTAACAACAATAATGTACGGGAGCTGAATTCTAAGCACAATGATAACTAATCTGCATTTAATAAAATATGAGTTCCACAGTGGTGCCATTTGAAATAAAACGAATAGTGTGGTTTTGAAAATAAGGGCTACGGTGTTTTTAATAAAAGATACGTCTTTTTGAAATATCCGTAGAATTCCTTAACCTTTCTTTTAAAATACCCACGATCCGTTAGTTTTGAAATAGGTAGGAATCTAACCTAGTCTAACAACTATACTAAACTATACTGCTGAACTAACCAGCTAACTGAAGGTAAGGAAACCGCCTAACATCTGAGTCGATACATATATATATATATATATATATATATTAGTCGATAATCCCGCCTCGATAATATCATATGCTATACCATATCTATAATCAGATATTCCTAAGGTATGTGTGCGGATCAAACATCAATATATAGCTCCTACGTAAGTCCGTCGTACGGCATCCACAATCTGGGTACGGGTCAATATCACATTCATCACACTATTCATCTGATATCCCCTTTATCAAAGATCATAATCCGGGAACGGATCTATGTCTAGTACAATACTGATACCACCTACGTATGCATGCACGTGTGTGAAACACTACGTCAAAGGACCCGCTACAACATCGTGTCATATCTCAAATACGAACCCTGCCAAATCACCGAACTCACGGCCTCAAATCAAATCTCATCGACTCATCTCAGATCCCAAGTACTATCCTCAAATCCAGTACATGAACACAAAGTCCCATACCCATGTGAACACATAAATATATAATCCCATATACGCACATGTAAAAGAATGGATGTATGCAAGTATGTGTGTGTGTGTAGGTGCAACCCCTACTCTAGGGTTTCGCAACTACACTAAACCAATCACAGAACACCAAAAGTCCATCATTATCATCAATAATATCAATTCAACATATACTAAAAATATGTGTGTATACGTATTCCTATACATCACCACGAACTGCGGGGGTGGTATACGCCATCCTCTCGACTTTTCCCCTTAGATATAAATCTACTCACCTGGTCCTCGCTCGCCGGTGCCGACGTCGCCACACGCTTGCTTGTCATCTCGAAGTCCACATGGGGGTTGTAAGTCCGCGGCGGCGCCCCGGCCGTCGATCCTACGCCGGAGAAGCGGAAACAAAAACTTTGCAAAACTAGCAAACCGGCACCACCGCGCACTTTTCACCCGGATCGGGCCATTAACCTAGCTACTAGCAAACAAGAAAAGAGTAGAGAAGTATATCAAGCGATCCGTGTCCTTCGGTCTTCGTCTCCACTCCGATCTCCCGCGGAAACTCCGTCCATCACCTCCTCGTCGGAAAGGGCACCACGTAGCCGGAATCTTTTACGGGCTCCCACCTCTTGACCGAGGCAACTCGGGCGCGAAGTTGCATAGCCGACGCGTCCAAGGTTTGCTGCAGGCTAGTGTATGAAACTTGTCTCTTGGGGTTTAGTTGCCTTTGATGGAGGTATGGAATGAGCTTTGGAGTGATAAGGAATTTTGTAGCAAGCTAGAAAATGTAATGAATCATTTTCCTTCACTAAAATGAAACCTCTCTCTCATGTCTCACAAAAGTGGCCGGCCTCTCCAAATTATGGGAGTGGGATAAAAATGGTGGTGGGAATCATAAATCAAAAAGGGAAATGAGAGATAAGCATAAGAAAATAGTCACCTCAAAGTCATTTTAACTCTCATCTCACTCAAATCCCATAAATGCAAAAGAGATGATAAGAAAAGGATCTCATGATGAAGCCACACATTTACAATAAACCCCCTCCACAAAATGTTATTTGCAAACTGCAAATAACACCCTCCAACGATAAAGTCCGGCCGCGAAAGAACAAAGGAAAACCGGCCGGAACGGAATGCAAACTGGCAACTTCAGAAAACAGATCCCGTAATAAATTACAGGAAAACCCCCCTACTGCATAAACATGCCCGCATTTGTATTCCCACTGAACACAAATGCAAAGAGACAATATCTACACTATCTAATACTAGGATCCGGCTTAAGCCAAAGCCGGCTAGTAAAAACTGTCCGATCACGATCCGTGCAATACCGCACGTATCTGATCGAACCCTGCCATATCTCCATACGGCTTCTACAGCGTTTCTCCCGAAACCTGAGTAACTCTGTGTGGTGGACTCTAAAGACTCGTCAATACTATGGCTGTGGATTTAACCACTAGCACGTCAGAGGTATTAGCCATACGTGACGGGCCACCAGCTATTGACCAAAAGGGACGTCGATGAGCGAACTCATCCTGACACCCTACTGAGCCTGTCAGTGACAATATCCGTACAGTCCGGTCCGTTCGTCTATGAGCATCGCATGGCGGGCCTAGGGGGTTGGTAAAAGTCAGACCCCCAAAAGCTGTACAAGTCGTGTCGGAGTGTAGCCCAGAACACCCTGAGATACTACTGGAATACCTACCAGCAAATCTCCTGCCTTAGCCAAGGACTTTTCATGTTCTGGCTCTCCTAGACACAGCGCGACCTCACCCCCAATACCGGGAGAGACGAACCCCTGCAGATCCGCTCACTGCCTCCATGTGGCTCGGGACTGTACCCAACTAAAACCTGTTTGCACGACTCCTTTGAGCCGTGGTAGGGTAGTAATCAAAGCACAGTAGGAAATCACATGAGACAAATGACGATCTCAGGTCGATGAACTAACCTGTACACCTGTCACCAGGGAACTGCTATCCGACGTCTGGTATAATCCCAACTAGCAGGTTCCCGGCGAGTCCTGTCCGGTGTACTCATAACCCAAAGAGCACCTGTATACATCTTAGGTGAACCAACTGATACCAATGGCTTGTGAGACCGGCCACCGCCCCTCGTCGGGGTCTCGACTGTATACACTAGTCTACTCTGGAGAATCGATGCCCTGTCTCGAAACTCCCACGACTAGGGACCTTTTAAGGATGTGCTTATAGACTCCAGCTCTCACTTATATGATCGCCCTCATACTGCTGGTAGTCAAGCAAAAATCCTAGGGGCTCTATCAACGTGTAATAGCGACTCGTAAGGTCACCTAAAGCAGTACACGATGATAAAGGTAAACCAGATAGTATACTATCATCTCGAATAAGACTGTCTTACTGGGATAGGTCCTCCCCTCAATCATTGCAATCACGTGCCTGTGATCCAATAATTGACTCTGAGGGCACTATCTCCAACAACCTACATATCATAACGCACCGTATCGCATTAAAACCCAATTCGAAATCGAAACGGCATACGAAAACCAAATCGGCATGCGTATCACACATAGGTCAAAACCTATCGCATACGCATGCAAGGATAGCCAAACCAATCCTCGATGTCGATGTACAAACGTCAAACCATCGAGAAAAATCCAAACACACCCATTTACACATTTACAAATACTAATTATAATATGAAATATGTTGCAATTCACAAAAACCTCAAACTCACTTTAAAAGCAATTTTTCTGAAAATCTAGCAAGAAAAATTAACCATTTTAGTACAAAACTCGATGTTTAAACAAATCTAGCGGCCACAATATCTACTAAATATCATAACTAAGTCATATAATCTATTTCTATAATTTATTCTCATCAATTTGCATAAATTCGAAAATCCCACTTTGCAAAAATATCAATTTTTAACACCTTTTAAAGCAAAATTCACAATTCAACAATTAAACTTGGTTTTGCATAACATAAGATATTAAACCACTCATTATAATGTTAATGATGTCATGAAAAACATAATTACATTTTAATCTCAATTATATATGTAATTCACTAAAACCTAGTTTGCAATTTCTTAAAATTACTACAATTTAAATTTAACCTTTTGCAACTAGCAACTAAATTAGTTTTAGCATAACATTAATATGTCAATTACACCACACAACCATAATCTCACAACACAAAATACCAATTTGAATTCAAACACCTCTCTTGAATTTTAAATCATGCACTTCGAACTAATTAAAAACTTAATTAAACATTTCATTAAGCTAACCTAAATCAATTAACAACAAATTAAGCAAAAAGGTTAGAATTATACCTCATGATCAAGAGATCAAATATGGAAATCAAAGCCTCTAAAATGCCAACTTGTTCCCTAGATCCATACAAGTTTGGCTAATGAGAAATGGGTAGGGATTAGATTTCGATTTTTGTGGATTTTCAAGCATTTTTGATGAATTTGTTAAAGAGAAAGAGAGATGAAGAATGAAGGGGTTGAAAATGGAAGGGGGGCTCGGCCAATGCAGGTGGGGGAGAGGAGAGAGAGAGTGTGGTGTGAGGTATAGTGAGGGAAAAGTCCAAATCAACAAAAGACCAAACTCTTTTAACTATTCTCATACTTATCTTTTTGTTTTCTTTCTTTTATCAAAAGAAGTGGGGAAATGGGGATGTGGCTGCTGGAAATTCAGCCTAGGAGAAGGAAAATTGGGGGTGTGTGACTGTGGGTATGGGTGTGGAGTGATGGAAAATGATAAATACTATACCCCAAACATCCATTTACACTAAATTCACAATTTAAGCCTTTTTCTTCGATATTTTCTAACACCGTTTAACAACTTCATTTCATTTCAAAAACCACATGTTAAAATTTTTTTTAATGTGTTATGATGCACAAAATTTGTTTCAACCCATTCCAATTTTTAATTTTCCCTAATTAAATGTATTAGTGACGGCTTAAAATAATATTAAAATAATTAATTTCGGAAAATTTTTCAGAAAATTAGAAATTTTACCAGTGACTCAATAAACACCAAATACTAGCAATTACATAGCTAGAATATGTATATTTAATTTTATAATAAATATATTTGTATTTTGATATTTTACAGAAAACCCACTTATTTTACCGATTTTCCGAAATTTCACCGAAACGATTTTCAAAACGTTACAATTTTCCCCCCTTAAAGAAATTCGGTCCCCGAATTTAAATTAAAACTCCCTCCAAATACTAAAACATCTAAGCAAAACCATCAAGTCGTCGGGGCTCCGAAATCATAAATAAATAAAACAAATCGTAGCGCAGTGCATGCGCATGCGCATGAAAAATGAGCATATAACTCAAAATCAAAACTCCGTCTAGCATCCCTCAATCATCGGAGTCATGGTAAAGACACAAATATAAAATCCAATACAAAACCAATGTGATATAACTCGAAACTATACATGTAAATATCCAATCTATATATGTAAATATCTGAAGAAAATGCATGCCAAATCTTTTAAAGTCGTTATGCAATGCGCATAACACTGCACTGTGGCGGATGTCTATCATAAGAAAATAACTACATATATATATATATCCTTTGTTTAATATGCACGTCCTGCCGTTTTGAAAGCAATTTCTGAAGGGTTTCCTTTATAAAATGTTTCGTGTCATCTCGGACATGTAGGTAAATACTGAGACTATAGCTCTTCTTTGGAAATCCCTTCGATAACTATCAATGCATGAAAAAATATACTCAGGTACTGTCCTGTGACTAGTCCTGCTCAGTACTAAACCAAATAGCAAATATCATAAAATATACTGCTCCAACATAAATCAGTCCCAAATATATATATGAATGCCATGTGCGTCTGGTGCGCACGGAAATCGAAATCCATAAATGTGTCATACATGTGCACAGAAACAACATCTAGGTGCAACGGGTGTGCACCCAACATCTGTCATAGGCAACGAGTCTGCCTGACAGCAAAATCAGGTGCATCTGACATACACGAAGAATCTCGATTTAGTGCATTTGGTATGCACCAAAATCGTACCTCATAACATGCGCCCAACATGCGCGAAAATCTAAATCAGGTGCATCCATCATGCACGAAATCATGAAATCCAATATCTAGCATCGAACATGCGCAAAATCCAATCTAGTGCACAAAGTGCACAAAACCAATATCGAGCATCATAATCGAAATCGAAGTCCAGCGCATCTAAGTGCACAAAATGCGTATCACTGCACTTCAAGCATATGTGAACCATACCGGGTGCAAAAACCAAATCGTGTGCGTACATATGCACCAAAATCAGCTCAATTGTATGAAACCCCTAAAATCATAAACATGAGAAACCAAAGAACGAAAACAATAACAAGTGCAACAACTGTGAAAAAATCGTAAATACTCAATAGGTGCAACCATGGTGCATGAAAGCAAATGTCATGAAACCCAACCATCAAATCAATCATGCGAATAGATCGCCCAAAATACCGAAATCAAGTATGGAGGAATAGTCCCGCTCGAGCACATCCTCCAAGAACCTCTAGCCAACTGTCGTGGTCACTCATAGCATGTCTCGTCGATCATCCTGAACTCTGGCCTGCTGGTATGCATAACATGACCACTCTTGGGTCCAAGACTTCTTGTAATTTATCCCAGAAAGGTCCTGTCGAGGTCTCTCCCAAATCTCGTCTCAACCGAACTGTCCGGAAGTCATCGCCTCTTACTATATCCGTTCCTTGTTCCGGAACGGCTTCATACTCGTCACGACTCCTGCTGGAAGGTATATCCAAGTACAATGCATCGGCATGCGTATCGCATCTCTTATGTCGGCGGAGTGGAACATCATCTTATCCAGATCTTGTACGAACCACTTACTCCACTTTTCTCAAATCTCGACTGCTTTGGACTCGTCTCATCGTGGCTGCATGGATTGAGCTCCAATGGCTATCCTCGTATCTGGAGTCTCCCAAGAAATGCATCTCCCCAGCTAGCATCCGAAAGAAGTCGAACCATCCGATCGATTTGTCAAAACCTTATAATCCCCCAAGAGCTCAACATCTTGGGTACAGTTTAATAGTATCGAGTACATACCACAGCATCGATGGTACATCCGTAGAAGGGCAAACCTAAGCCTCACTAATGGCGCCACGGAACTGCCGCAAACCCTAAGGTTCAAAATCTTTCACACGGTCATTAAGTCGAGTTAGGGTTTCATTCTTCTAGAGGGTCCATAGAATTGCCTGCATGCTCTTCCGAATACTTTAAACTTGGAATAATTGGTTTTTGACATCCGATCATCTCTGTCGACTCTCAACGTCTCCGTGTGATGTCGTCTCTAGCTGGAATAAATCTATCTGTTGACCTCGCATCGGGGTAGGCGAACGAAACACATGTCCTAGTCATTCATCCTCGGGTGACTAGCGACCTTCTATCATCTCTTAGTACAACTCGTACTGCAATAGCTCCAACATATGGGGCGATATCTCGTCGTTCGCAGCAATAACTGGCTCACTCGTCTGCACGCTGAACAGTGCCTCAATCATCATGAATAAGCAATACATCAACGGTCATCAAAATCTGGTTGGCCTCTGTTGGTGGCCCAATCCTCTGCTGCCGATCTGCATGTCCGAGAAATCTCATACAACGATCCATCAAACACTCGTGGCTTGAAAACACAATAAAATGACACATCTCTGTAATCGTGTGTCACCGGAATCACGCCCAAGTCAGTCCTCGTTCGTGACGAGCTCGTGCTGACAGCAACTCTAGCAATAGTTCTCCCTGCCCGTAATCGTGGCAGCAAAACCATAACTGGTACCGATGAGGCTAGATCATGAATGAATATAATACTGAGCAAAGAAATGTACATCCTAAGGCTTCTTAAGCGGAGTAGCGTATCGTAAGTACGCTGCGGAACATACCCACGGTACGTCACTCTACTTTAGTCACCTACTCCATCAACCAAGGGTCATCCTACGCTCCGAAGGTAAAACCTGGCTCTGATACCAACTTTTTCACGACCCGAAAGTACGGAACATGACCGGCACATAAATTACGAAACGTCTCGAGGCCTACGTAATCTAAGTAAGCCAAAACCCAGAAATCAAAACCAAAGAAGCAGTGGAGTGAAGGAAAAACCAATTTAAAACGAGTAGTTTTAATAGCATAAGCCGAATTATGCGCCTTGAAAACATCAAGTATTTTCTGAAAATTTCGGCAGATTCTCCTTTGTAAATACTGGCCCCCAAACGAGATACAACATGAATAGTGTACGAAATCAATAAAAAGGCATCCCCAAGCGGGAGCTAGCTCTTCGTCAATCGACGGTCACAACCACGGAAGCAATATATTATACGAGGCCAAGGGCGAGGATCAAAACACAAAAGGAAACTCAAAACAGCAAGAAATCCATAAAAATACAACACGCGACTCTAAGGTCGAAAGAATAAACATCACAGGTCTCTATCTCTGAAATAAATACATGTTTGGTTGATGGAACTTCTAAATACAACAGAATAATAATATACAAGGTATAATGATGGGTGCGATACAAATAAACCCATCTACTAGTAAGTCACCCAAAAGAAGCAGTGCCAGCAAAGCCGTAATGAAACCTGTACGGCAAAACCTGCAAGAAACTGTGGCACAACGTGGGTGAGTTGCCAACTCGTGAGTAGAAAAACATCTACGAACAGAAATCGCATGAACAACGCAATCCTAGGTCAACGATGATAATATATCCTCAAATATATAACCAACAGCCTATAACAATGGCTAGGGTAAATGTCTAACCAAAGTGTAATCCCATGTGCCCGTGTCAGTGCCTCAGGTAGCAATATATCATATGGATGATGTATGAATGCATGAAAACATAATACATGTACTAAAGAAATCGCTTTCATAATTTAGTGAGATTTCCTTTGTATTTTTAAAATGAGGTATCATAAATGAAATCAGCATAAGCAGTGTCTAGCATCGACACAAACCATAAATCTCAATGTCTCAAAATCTCAGGCTCCAGCTATCCGGATTGGCCTATATCATCAAATCTCAGTACCTCAATATCTCGAAATATCAATGTCTTAATCTCAATATCTAGGGCGCCGTCAGTCCAGACCGGCCCCTACCATCCATCTCAAGACCACGACGGTATCCTCCGGATATCCGATGCGTCGGGTAAAATCACAGGTAGGTAATCCCCCCTGCCCAGCTCACATCGTCATCACCACGTGCTTCTTGCCCCGGGGTACCTTACCGGGTCCACCATGTACCCGAAACAGTTCCTCCACACCTCGAAATCGCGTCTCACATGTAGCTCTCAGCACCGAGAAAACACATGGTGGACACACTGAAATATCATATCAGGGTAACCGGGTTTTTAAAACAATTACATATTCTCCTTTGAAATACACGCGGTTCCCAAATCCAGAAATATCATGGAAATCTGAATCCAAAACCTCAACAGCACATAAACTAGTGAATATAGGCATGAGAATCCATGAATGCGGCATAACAATGAATAACAGTATGCATGAAGTGACAAGTAATAACTACAATGTCGAAACTAACATATAAGGCAAGTACACTAATATCATGTCAAACTACTAACTATCAAGCTAAGTTAAGAAATAGTATTTTCTAAGTGTACGTGACATGGCAATTACCGATGAAGATGTGTGTGAGCCAGCATGTAAGTGTATGTGGTACATACGCATCATCGGTAATGGTGCTGGTGTCCAAACAACATGATATCAATAATGATATATGAATTACAATAAGTATGCGATGCGGAGCAACAACAATAATGTGCGGGAGCTGAATACTAAACACAATGATAACTAATCGGCATATAATAAAATATGAGTTCCACAGTGGTGCCATTTGAAATAACACGAATCGTGCGGTTTTGAAAATAAGGGCAACGATGTTTTTAATAAAAGATACGTCTTTTTGAAATATCCGTAGAATCCCTTGACCTGTCTTTCAAAATTCCCACGATCCGTTAGTTTTGAAATAGGTAGGAATCTAACCTAGTCTAACAACTACACTAAACTATACTGCTGAACTAACCAGCTGACTGAAGGTAAGGAAACCGCCTAATATCTGAGTCGATACATACATATATATATATATATATATATATATTAGTCGATGATCCCGCCTCGATAATATCATATCCGATACCATATCTATAATCAGATATTCCCAAGGTAAGTGTGCGGATCAAACATCAATATATAGCTCGTACGTAAGTCCGTCGTACGACATCCCAAATCTGGGTACGGGTCAATATCATATTCATCACACTATTCATCTGATATCCCCTTTATCAAAGATCATAATCCGGGCACAGATCTTTGTCTAGTACAATACTGATACCACCTACGTATGCATGCACGTGTGTGAAACACTACGTCAAAGGACCCGCTACAACGTCGTGTCATATCTCAAATACGAACCCTGCCAAATCACCGATCTCACGGCCTCAAATCAAATCTCATCGACCCATCTCAGATCCCAAGTACTATCCTCAAATCCAGTACATGAACAAAAAGTCCCATACCCATGTGAACACATAAATATATAATCCCATATATGCACATGTAAAATAAAGGATGTATGCAAGTATGTGCGTGTGTGTGTATAGGTGCAACCCCTACTCTAGAGTTTCGCAACTACACTAAACCAATCACAGAACACCAAAAGTCCATCATTATCATCAATAATATCAATTCAACATATACTAAAAATATGTGTGTTTACGTATTCCTATACATCACCACGAACTGCGGGGGAGCTATACGCCATCCTCCCGACTTTTCCCCGTAGATATAAATCTACTCTCCTGGTCCTCGCTCGCCAGTGCCGACGTCGCCACGCGCTTGCTTGTCATTTCGAAGTCCACATGGGGGTACCTACATATCATAACGCACCGTATCGCATTAAAACCCAATTCTAAATCGAAACGGCATACGAAAACCAAATCGGCACGCGTATCACACATAGGTCAAAACCTATCGCATACGCATGCAAGGATAGCCAAACCAATCCTCGATGTCGATGTACAAACGTCAAACCATCGAGAAAAATCCAAACACACCCATTTACACATTTACAAATACTAATTATAATATGAAATAGTTGCAATTCACAAAACCTCAAACTCACTTTAAAAGCTATTTTTCTGAAAATCTAGCAAGCAAAATTAACCGTTTTAGTACAAAACTCGATGTTTAAACAAATCTAGCGGCCACAATATCCACTAAATATCATAACTAAGTCATATAAACCATTTCTATAATTTATTCTCATCAATTTGCATAAATTCGAAAATCCTAGTTTGCAAAAATATCAATTTTTAACACTTTTTAAAGCAAAATTCACAATTCAACAATTAAGCTTGGTTTTGCATAACATAAGATATTAAACCACTCATTATAATGTTAATGTTGTCATGAAAAACTTAATTACATTTTAATCTCAATTATATATGTATTTCACAAAAACCTAGTTTGCAATTTCTTAAAATTACTACAATTTAAATTTAACCTTTTGCAACTAGCAACTAAATTAGTTTTAGCATAACATTAATATGTCAATTACACCACACAACCATAATCTTCCAACACAAAATACCAATTTGAATTCAAACCCCTCTCTTGAATTTTAAATCATGCACTTAGAACTAATTAAAAACTTAATTAAACATTTAATTCAGCTAACCAAAAACAATTAACAACAAATTAAGCAAAAAGGTTAGAATTATACCTCATGATCAAGAGATCAAATATGGAAATCAAAGCCTCTAAAATGCCAACTTGTTCCCTAGATACATACAAGTTTGGCTAATGAGAAATGGGTAGGGATTAGATTTGGATTTTTTTGGATTTTCAAGCATTTTTTGATGAAGTTTTTAAAGAGAAAGAGAGATGAAGAATGAAGGGGTTGAAAATGGAGAGGGGGATCGGCCAATGCAGGTGGGGGAGAGGAGAGAGAGAGTGTGGTGTGAGGTCTGGTGAGGGAAAAGTCCAAATCAACAAAAGACCAAACTCTTTTATCTATTCTGATACTTTTCTTTTTGTTTTCTTTCTTTTATCAAAAGAAGTGGGGACATGGGGATGTGGCTGCTGAAAATTCAGCCAAGGAGAAGGAAAAATGGGGGTGTGTGAGTGTGGGTATGGGTGTGGGGTGATGGAAAATGATAAATACTATACCCCAAACATCCATTCACACTAAATTCACAATTTAAGCCTTTTTCTTCGATATTTTCTAACACCGTTTAACAACTTCATTTCATTTCCAAAACCACATGTTATAATTTTGTTTAATGTTTTATGATGCACAAAATTTGTTTCAACCCATTCCAATTTGTAATTTTTCCTAATTAAATGTATTAGTGATGGCTTAAAATAATATTAAAATAATTAATTTCGGAAAAAATTTCAGAAAATTAGAAATTTTACCAGTGGCTCAATAAACACCAAAAACTAGCAATTACATATCTAGAATATGTATATTTAATTTTATAATAAAGATATTTGTATTTTGACGTTTTACAGAAAACCCCCTTATTTTACCGATTTTCCGAAATTTTACCGAAACGATTTTCAAAACGTTACATGGAACCAACCCAAGAGCAAAACCAGCACGAAGTGCATGGACCTTGTCGGATAACGTATCGCGCGTAGTCGTATCACTAGAAACTACTTATGTGATCCCAGATTTTTCATAAAGAGAAAACTAAACAATCAAACAAAACCAAACACACCTAAACCACTGCAGAGACCTACCGACAAAAACCCAAACCCCAACTCTACTGGAAAACCGATCTCGTCGGAAATGCTCTTCACGTCAACGGCCGAGGTCCGTGTGGGTCTCGTGCTTGAGGTGAGGTCCTATGGTCACTGTTACAACACAACTACATTGTTTGGTTTCCTGGTAAAATCTCGGGGTCACAACAGGTCGCAGATATCACAAATCGACACTAAAATACGATATTTCACACAAAACTAAACTTAAAGCGATCAAAACTGAAACTAAAAGGCTACACATCACTACCACAACATAAAGAACAGATAGAGATCATTACCTATCCTCAAGAACTCAAAGATCCAAGCTTTCCTAGCTCCAAGGCATCCAAGAGGCAAAATCAAAGCAAAAGGTGTGATTTTGTGAATTTAGTGAAGGATTTGAGATGGATTTGTGTTGGAATAAGAAGTGTTCAGTTTGAGTTGAAGAGAGATGAAGAAATAAGAGAAAGAAATGAGTGTGAGAGATAATGAGTGAATGAATAAAGAGAAAGAGAGAGGCAAGTGCAAGAGGTGAGTGCACCTTGCATTAATGCACCATCAATGCATTCACACTACCTCATCATTCCACCTCCTCTCTCCAAAAGAAATATCTCTCTCCCTCTCACAACAAATAACAAGAGGACTAGATTTAAGGTTAAAGCAAGAATAGATTAAAGCAAAGGATTTGATTAGGGTTAAGTGTCATGGTTGCTAATACTACTTTAGCACAAACAAACCCTCACTTTTACGTGCACACGTGCGTGCATGCCCATAACAAATAATATTAAAATAATAATTAACTGTTATAAAAAGTGAGGAACCCAAATTGGTAAACCTTTTACAGTAAATCCGCATTATCGTCTAAACTAACACTAACCGAAATCTAAGGCGTTACAGAAATGCAATATAATGAAAACAGAATACT
The DNA here is from genome assembly GCA_030015575.1 of Agapanthus africanus. NCBI lineage: Eukaryota > Viridiplantae > Streptophyta > Magnoliopsida > Asparagales > Amaryllidaceae > Agapanthus > Agapanthus africanus. The sequence continues at coordinate 99,706,961 of CM057351.1, forward strand.
TCATGAATGAGAAAACTGTTTTCTTAATTTAGTGAGATTTCTGTATGTATAAAACGAGGTATCATTAGTGAAATCAATAGGTAATCAGTGTCTAGTATCGACATAAAATATATATAAATCCCAAAAAATCAATATCTCAGGCTTCGGCAATCCGGACTGGCCTGTATCCTCGAATCTCAATATCTAGGGCTCCGGCTATCCGGACGGACCCATATCATCAAATCTCAATATCTAGGGCTCCGGTTATCCGGAATGGCCCATGCTCCGATCGGTATCCTCCGGATATCCGTCGAGTCACAATACAATCACCGGTCAGTAGTGCTCCCCTGCTAGGCTCAACGCCATCATCTGCGACCATCTTGCCCCGGGGCACAGCACCGGGTCCACCATGCACCCACAGACGGTTCCTCCTCCTCCTCAAATCGGGTGTATGATCTCGCTGAAGAGTCGAGAAAACTCATGGTGGACATATCTCATATCATATCATGAGAAAACCGCATTTTCTATTTTTAGAAATGATAATCAGTTTATAAAATCTTTGCGGTTTCTCCAAATCCAGAAATCATATGGAAATCCAAAATCTCAAATCAATATGTAAAAAATAATGAATACTGGGCTCCGGCAATCCGGACTGGCCAATACTATTGGATGGCAAATGAATATATGAATATACATGCATGAGATAGAACAGTAAATAAATGCAATATCTAATCTAACACAATAATAATATATCGGAACTATCAGCTAACAAGTGATATCAAGGAATTAATATTCTCTAAAGTGTAAGTGACATGGCAATTACCGGTAATGATATGTGTGAGCCGGCAAGTAAGTGTTCGTAGACATACGCATCATCGGTAATGGTGCTGGTGTCCTGATAACATGGGTTTAATATAACAATAAGCACATTTAAACATGCGATGCGATGCGAATAGCAAGAATATGAGGAAAATGAATAATGCACGCAACAACAATGAATCTACATCAATAAATGTGAGCCACACAGTTTTGACATTTGAAATAACACGAATTATGATGTTTAGTAAATAGGGACTACTGTGTTTTTACGAAAAGGTATGTCCTTTGAAATATCCATAAAATCCATTGTCCTGTCTTTAAAATACTCACGATTCGTTAGTTTTGAAATAGGTATGACTCGAGTCAAGTCTAACATCTACAAGTAAATTACAGAACCAACTAACAGGCTAAACGAAAAGGTAAGGAAACCACCTAAATCTGAGTCGATATATATATAAATATAATAGTCGGTGATCTCTCCTTAATAGTATCACATACGATATAATATATAATTATGATATCCTCGAGTCAAGAGTGCGGATATATCATCAATATATAGCTCGTACGGTAAATCCATCGTACGGCATCCCAAATCTGGGTACGGGTCAATATCACATTTATCTCGTCATTTATCTGGTATCCTTATCATCATATCATGCACTGGGGTACTGATCTAAAGGCTTGTACTTACTGATACCATCTACATATATATTGTAGGGTTCCTAGGCACACTAAGGAGGTCTTACAAGGCAACAACCATGCCAAATTCAAAAATTTCCGGTGCCGAGAAACCCTAACTAGATCGTTGACTAGAGTTTAAGCGAAACTACAAGCTAGTTAACAACTTAACTGCTAAAGTGAACGGAAATACAACCTTTGTAGATCCGGTCCTCCACCTCCATAGCTCCGTGATGAAGTCCCTCCGCTGTACCCATCGGATCCCGGACTCTCGTGGTGGTTTCATCAAAGAAAAGATCGGGCTAGGTCGTCGACTTCGATGCCGAAGATGATCTACGTTGAGGCAACACAAGATCAAGCTCCAACTTCACTAATCCATGAAACTTGTGAAGAAAACACCCTATACTACTTGGCAAGTGGTATACGATGAAGAAATAGGAAGTGGGATCACTTTAGAATTGGATTTCTCACTCTTTTCATGAAGTCACCATTGAAGGTTGCAAGCTTTCTTCTTCTTGAAGAAGAAGAAGAAGAAGAAAAAGAATATGATAAGAATTATTGAAAATAGAAAATAAGTTGATTCTTATCATATAGCAACCATGGTTAAGTGTAGAGAATAAACTAGGGTTAGGCTGAATGGTTAGGGTTAAGCATGAAACAAAAATGGTGGACTTATTCAAAGCTTCATAAAGCTTCAACTAGCAAACAAAGAAAGCCACCATAATTTATTTATCTTTCAAAAAAATGAATAAATAAATAAATGAATAGATAAGTAAATCAAAACCCTAACCATTAACATAACCATGGTTTAATTCTTTACACAAACCCAAGTTTGCATGTATCATCAAACATGATACAAACAAGTGCACAAAAGTATATCATATATACAACTTGTGTATTTCAAGTGAGAAAATCCATTTAAAGTGAACAAATACTAGTTAATGCAAAGTAATATATCAAATATATAATTATTCATTAAACCATGAAATCAATACTTGATTTAACGATCCGGTCATATCGCATATAACCGACTAATATCCAATGTATCGGCTTATCGAATCAATCCTTGATTCTATAACTAGGTTATATCGCATACAACCAATTGATACATTCATCGCGAGAATAGAATATGGTATCACATACACGCATTATTCTCGGTCCCGCACATATCTCATATGCGCTCCTATTTCGTTTCGCTTGAGCCAGGAAACCTCTGTGTAGGACTCTAAAGACTCGTCAATACGCCGGCAGCAGGTGATGATCATATCAAGCACCCACAAGCCGCAAGCGGTCTGCTAAACGTAACGGCCACCCGGGTATTGAGCGATCAGATGATCGACGAGCAAGCCCGCCCACTCTCATGTGAATCCAACCAGTAACACTTACCGTACAGTCCGGTCTGTTCGTCTGATATGTCGCATATCTTGCCTAGGGGTGGTAAATGTCAGACCCCAGTAGCTCAATAAGTCGTGTCGATATGAGGTCTATAACAGTTCGAGAAACTACTTGTAACACTTACCAGTAAATCTCAGCAACCATGGCCAGGGATTTCTGGTTATAGCCAATCGAACACAGCGCAACATCAACTCCCTATACCGGGAGAGACGAATCCCCTCCTATCGCTCATTGCCTCCATGTGACTCGGGACTGTACCCAAAAACTACCGTTTTGCAAGCCCTCTTGGACGTGGTAAGGTGGAAATCAAAGCACAGTGGGAATCACACAAGACTCTATGACGATCTCGGGTCTACAGACTAACCTGTACCAGTGTCACCAGAGAACTGCCATCTTACGTAAGGTATAATACCATCTGGGAGTTCTCGGCGAGTCCGTCCAGTGTACCCAGTCTCCACTTAGCACCCGCATATCATCTCTGATGTCAAACACCAATGGATTTGGGATCATCCATCGCCCAGCTGTATGGGTCGAGAAGGTATACGCTAGTCTACTCTGGTATATCGATGCCCCGTCTCGAAACACCCACGACTAGGGACCTTGAAGGATGTACTTATGGACTACCATGTCCCCACTAGTATGATCCGCATCATAGTCCAGGTAGTCAAGTACACATCCTAAGGGCTTTACCAACATGTAACAGAGAGACAATCAGTATACACGTTAAGGTAAAGAGTAACCAGATAGTATATTATCATGTCGAGCAAGAAAGTCCTCCCTATATATGTCCCAGCATCCACTACAATATACATCCTATGTATAGTAATGGCCTCTAGGGCATACATATAACTAACAATCTCCCACTTGCACTAAGGCCATCTGATAGCAGTGGTTGCAGTATCTCATACTCAACCATCCCATAAAAGTCTCTCTCTGGGAAAAGCCCTTTCGTGAGTGGATCCGCCGTGTTGTCCTCTGAATCTGCTCCCCTAACCTTGATCACCCTCAAGATCAACCATCTCCATGATCAGGTGATACTGCCTTAGAATATGTCTGGATCACTGATGGGACAGGCGTTCCTTGGCATAAGCCACAACTCCATTGTCACACAATAGGAGGAACTAAGTTCATCTCAGGAACAAAAATACATCCAGACTGCCTCTTTGGTAGCATCTTAAGTAGCGATGTATCCAGCCTTTATCGTCTAGTTTGTCACGGTATTTAGCTTGGAACTCTTCCAACATACCGTCCCTGCGCTAAGGGTAAAGACAATGCCTGCGACTGACATTCAGTCGTCCTTATCACTCTGGAACCTTTCTAGTGATTCTCCCCAGGATCAATTGATACCATCTCACTACAACTAGTGAGTATCCTAATATCCAATTAGATCTATCTCATAGATCCAAAACCCAGGATTTAGGAGGTATCACTTTGATCCTATTTGGAGAATCATTGTGATAAGCGGAGATTGACCGAGCGTAATAAAGGAAACTCCTTCCCTATCAAGAGTATGTCATCCACGTACTCTACGATGATCATCACCATACTCCCTACTACCTTTTTGTATATAGAAGGTTCATCTACCATTTTGATGATGTCAAACTCTTTGACTAACACATCAAAACAGACGTTCCAACTCCGCGATGCCTGCATTAATCTCATAAAACATCTTGCCCACGTTCCCGCTGCTCCTACTATTTACGAAGCCCTCTGGCTGTGTACAGACGTTCTCTTCTAAAACATCATTTAGAAAAGCAGTCATGGCACCCAACCGCCAGATATCGTAGTCATGGTATGTAGCCGTGGCAAGTAGGATCTGGATGGATTTAAGCATAGCCACTGGAAAAAGGTTTCATCATTATCCACACCTGGTCGATGACAAAAATCTTTAACAAGTCTAGCTTTGAATGTCTCAACTTTTCCATCTACACCAAGTAATCTTCTCAAGATATACTTGCTCCTGATGGGGATTTAACCCTTCAGCTATAACAACCAAAGTCCATACTTTGTTGGTGTATAGGATTCCAACTCAGATCGATAAACATCCAGCCATTCTTACAAAGTCTCACTCCTGATGGCCAGCTCGAAACTTGTTGGGTCATCATCTCATGATGCAATCCTCGCTCCCACTGTCATAGAGAAATAGAAGTATCTCTCAGGTGGGTGAGGATCCCTACTAGATCGGCGGAGAAGCTGAGGTTCGTTGGTAACTATTGAATCCTTTGGTTCTACCAAATCATCAGCTGCAATTTTTATAGCTGGAATATTTCCAGTTCTACATAACAGACCTTGCCTCGAGCTTGTCCGGATTTTGCTTTTAGACATAGGCCGGACAACCCCAATCATAACTGACTTAAGATATGGGCTCTTCCCTTTCCATATCTCATATGAAGTGGTATGCAACTGATTTGATCGGAACCCTATTCAATAGGTATGCAACTTCATAAGTACATAACTCCCTAAAAGGAAATAGGTAACTCAGTAGTACTCATCATAGAGCACACCTTATCATATAGGGTGTGATTGCTCCGCCCCAATACACCGACGTGCTGTGGTATATATGGAGGAGTAATGCTGAGAGAGAATCTCATTCTCCTTTAGAATAGTCCAGGAATTCTAAGCACAAGTATTCTCCTCCCTGATCTTATCAAAAGACATAATACTTAGACCCGTATTTTGGTTCTCTACTTCTAAATCATATTCTGTGAATATCTCAAAAGGTTCGGACTTGTGTTTCAACAGGAACATATGTCTGAATCTTGAGAGATCATCAGAGAATGTAATGAAGTACAAAGAAACGGTCTTGGCATGTGTAGACAGGGGACCTACATACATCAACATGTTTCATCCCAAGAGTTCACTTACTCTTTCTCTGTTTCCAGTAAACAGAGCTATGGTCATCTTATCTTTGTGACATGACCAGCAAGTTTTTCACAAGATGTAAATTCAAACTGATTTAAATATGCATCTATGTGCAACTTAGCTAGTCGGGTCGCATTGATATGGCCTAGTCTATAATACCTTAAGAAGGTTCCGTTCATTTCTGAACTCTTCCTCTTGTGTATGTTCCGTATATTAAGAACTGTAGTTTGATTTAGAACATTTATGCTTTTAGATAACGTGCCTGAACCGATCAACTTTTGATATAGGAAATGTTCAAAACATTATCCAACAATACAAAATTATATCCTTCTTTAATAAATAAAGAGACTGATATGATTTTGTATATCAGGTTCGGTATTTAATAGCATTCGTTCAGAATCAATGTACTGGTCATACAGGGTGACAGTGACCAACAGACTTGGCTGCAACACTTGCCCCGTTTTCTGTCTCATGAAACTTTATCACCCATTCTCAGTTCTCTACCTTTCTGTAGCCCTATTTAACAGATTACATAGCTGGGATCCTAATCCGGTATCAAATACCCAGGACGCAGAGGATACCGAGAAACAGTTCTTTGTAACGAACACACCCGAAGATGATGCATCATATGCACTTTCTTCGTTTGGGCGGCACGAGAAATCTGGTATTCGCCAATTTCCTGCTCTGTCTTATAACAATTATAAGTTGGAGCAGGACCAACGTTCCCCAGCATAGTATAACAAGCGGGTTCGGTCAATATATCCATTTTATTATCTTGATTAAGGCGTGATATGGTTGCTACCTGGAGAGAGAGAGAGAAGAAAACACTCAGCGTATGCTCTTGCAAGATCAGATTGGTTATTATTTTATCTAATCAGGATGGCTCCCACTGTTTTTATCAAATCTTCCTTCAAACCCTAAAAGGAAAGACTAGCCGGGATTAATTACATGCTACAAGTTCGCCAATCTTTCAGCCAGGCCAGTGTCGGTACTTTGAGGGAGGTGCCCGTGCTTTCGCACGGACCTAATTACAGTAAACCTCGTTTTCCCAGAGGCATAACCCCGCTGACACCTTTCTAGACACCTACATGATCGGCTAATTGTAATGTGTAAAACTCTCCCAAGAGTAACAATTACTCGCAGTGGGTATCGGGATCCAACTATCTCATAGAAGGTATGCAATCTCATTGCAAATTTCAACACTTGAAATTCCCGATAATTTTGCCCCGAACGATCTATGACCTTGACAAGGTCAACAAACCATAGACCGCAAGTCAAGTTCAACCCGTCATTTCTTGATTGAATAAAACCCACCCGCACGACCCTTGACAAGGTCAACATGGCCGCACGACTACCCTAACCCAATCTGCGTCATATGCATAAGCGGATAAATACTGGTTAGCTACCGCACACTGGGCCTTGACAAGGTCAACAAACGCAGCACGAATACTAAGCAGGACTTATCTGAAATGACGGAGGGCTACGACAGGTTTTTCTGAAAACTTATTGCGTAATGAACTTGATATCGTTGTAGGATCGAATGAATTTAAAATGGAGTGTTTTTGAGGCTTTTCTAGTTTTGCTAAAGGGGTCACTCCCGGTGAAGGGATCGTCGACCCTTTCCTCATCGAATAAGGTGCGGGATATATCATATATATCATTGTGCAAAGCAGAAACTATAGAAGCAATCAAAAGACAAACCGAGAGTTGTAGCATCTGCCAGTTATTGCTAAAGGAGTCACTCCCGGTGAAGGGATCTCGGTCCTTTCCTTATCGAATAAGGCGCAGGATGTTCTACAAGGAACACCGCGATGCAAAGCAAGAACTGTAGCTACCTGTTTTATTTTCAAATTCGATTCCACAACATCTTTAGGTTTCTTTTTCTTTCATTAATCACATTAATGAAGTCCCATCATTTAAATTTACCTAAACATCACAGATAAATACGACGTACACTTATGTCATCCGCATTCGCCTCGATGTCCCCTCGTGCACCGTTAGGTTAGGTAACTAACGGCAGAGCGGGGCAGGGCTAGCGCGGGTGTAAAACATAAGTAACGCCTATATAATATATCATATATACTGTATACTGTATCTATCACAGAACATCACATGATCACATCACAGATATCGCAGCAGAAGAAACATATATGAAATATTGGATATACTAGGACGTCCGTGTTTTCAATACGAGCCAGTATAAAACACGGATTCCACGGTCGCGATGAATAGCCAAACCCACACCCCTAGAACCCTACGAGAGCGGCAAGCAACCCTACCAATTCTAGAGTTAGGAGACCTGGACTCGACTCCTCGAGTTGGTCTCCCACTGGACTCCAGAACCCGGTTACTTGTGCTTCCCTCCTTGGGTCTATCCTAGTGCGGAAAAGTAAATAATATACATCAACGGTGACAACTTCCGCTACCTGGAAGTGCCCAAATAAAAGAATATTACATACAAGGTTTTACATGAATGAAAATGAAAAACACTCATCTCACATAAAAATCCCCCGGCTATTCAAACACGACGATCCAATATAACATATCCAGCAACACATAATATCACATGTCATCAACGTAAGTAAATATGCGCATCCCAATTGTCGTTGACATATAGCAACGAAACCGGCGATATCACATATTACACTTACGGTCACAGAAAAGAAAGTGTAAAACTACAACAGTTGGAATCCGCAACCTCCTCAGACATCACATGCCTGACCAAATGAATTCCTTAGACATCGCATGCCTAACAATTATAAACCCTGCATTTTAGTCTCATTATCGAAAACTCTTTTCAATATCAAGTCGGGCAATTCAACAAGATTCCAGGAAAATTTGATCGAATGCTCGTCGCAAACTTTAGTAGGCAGCCGCACCCTCGATACCGTCGACGAAGTGAACCAAGGAGGAACACCGCTACCGCGAGCACCCGAACGGATTCTTTCGGCGACGGGGTTCTCCTACAGTCACTTGGTCGGGGCTAAGGGGTGTAGCTGTCTATTAAGTTTATCCGGCGAGTATCCGCGTACGCTACGTGATTGCGACGGACTTTTGATCACATCAAAATTCCGTGGCAACCGATCAAGTGAGACTAAAGTTCTATGTTTATAACATTCAAATCAGTTATCTCATAACTATATGTGGATTCCAAATATTGTATCACATTCCAGATAATTAGAAAATGTTAAACTTTCCGATCGAACAATCAAACTCCCAAGTTTTCCCGAAACAGATCAACACATGAAATAAGTTTAAAAACATTCATTTCATGCCTCAGTACCAACGGTCCAGCCGTACAAGGGTCAAGCCAACGCCTCACATGTGGCACGCCGAACTGCCCCAAACCCTAAGGTTCATAGGGCAGTTCAAGACGGTCACATAATCGAGTTAAGGTTTGTTGTCTTCTGGAGGGACCATCGCGTTACTTGCACTACTTAGAACGTCATTAAACTACGGAAAAATCCAACAATTGGAAATTTCGCGGCAGGGGAAAAAGTGGGTATTTATATCTGGTCGAACTTTTTAACATATTCAAAAATTATCCGGAAAACACATAGACAAAATTAGACATCCCGATCGAAACACCGAGTCCCCAATACAACCCATAAAACCCAACTCTTGAGTGCAGATTAAAACTTCCCAGAGAACAGAGGAAACAGATACGGGCATTACTGTATCAAAACGAATCCCTAATCAGTACATACGGCCGCGGAACCGCCGCAAAAGAAGGCTATTGCCGCGGTTCCGCGTCGCTACAGAGGAATTAGGGTTTTGTTTTCTGCAGTAACTCTTAGAATTTCCTGCTCTATTTTCTGAGCATTTTTAATTGACAAAAATCCACAGTTTGAAAAATTGTACAGAGAGGGTTGAAATCGGGGGATATCGGGTTCGATCGGACTTCTAGCTTCGCCTACACATCGCCTAAAGCTCTAGCTAGGCTCTGATACCACTGTAGGGTTCCTAGGCACACTAAGAAGGTCTCACAAGGCATCAACCATGCCAAATTCAAAAATTTCCGGTGCCGAGAAACCCTAACTAGATCGTTGACTAGAGTTTAAGAGAAACTACGAGCTAGTTAACAACTTAACTACTAAAGTGAACGGAAATACAACCTTTGTAGATCCGGTCCTCCACCTCCATAGCTCCGTGATGAATTCCCTCCGCTGTACCCATCGGATCCCGGACTCTCGTGGTGGTTTCAACGAAGAAAATATCGGGCTAGGTCGTCGACTTCGATGCCGAAGATGATCTACGTCGAGGCAACACAAGATCAAGCTCCAACTTCACCAAGCAATGAAACTTGTGAAGAAAACACCCTATACTACTTGGAAAGTGGTAGAGGATGAATAAATAGGAAGTGGATTCACTTTAGAATTGTATTTCTCACTCTTTTCATGAAGTCGCCATTGAAGGTTGCAAGCATTCTTCTTCTTGAAGAAGAAGAAGAAGAAGAAAAAGAATATGATAAGAATTATTGAAAATAGAAAATAAGTTGATTCTTATCATATAGTAACCATGGTTAAGTGTAGAGAATAAACTAGGGTTAGGTTGAATGGTTAGGGTTAAGCATGAAATAAAAATGGTGGACTTATTCAAAGCTTAATGAAGCTTCAACTAGCAAACAAAGAAAGCCACCATGATTTATTTATCTTTCAAAAAAATGAATGAATAAATAAATGAATAGATAAGTAAATCAAAACCATAACCATTAATATAACCATGGTTTAATTCTTTACACAAACCCAAGTTTGCATGTATCATCAAACATGATACAAACAAGTGCATAAAAGTATATCACATAAACAACTTGTGTATTTCAAGTGAGAAAATCCATTTAAAGTGAACAAATACTAGTTAATGCAAAGTAATATATCAAATATATAATTATGCATTAAATCATTAAATCAATACTTGATTTAACGATCCGGTCATATCGCATATAACCGACTAATATCCAATGTATCGGCTTATCAAATCAATCCTTGATTCGATAACTATGTTATATCGCATACAACCAATTGATACATTCATCGCGAGAATAGAATACGGTATCACATACACGAATTATTCTCGGTCCCGCACATATCTCATATGCGCTCCTATTTCGTTTCGCTTGAGCCAGGAAACCTCTGTGTAGGACTCTAAAGACTCGTCAATACGCCGGCAGCAGGTGATGATCATATCAAGCACCCACAAGCCGCAAGCGGTCTGCTAAACGTAACGGCCATCCGGGTATTGAGCGATCAGAAGATCGACGAGCAAGCCCGCTCACACTCCTGTGAATCCAACCAGTAACACTTACCGTACTGTCCGGTCTGTTCGTCTGATATGTCGCATATCTTGCCTAGGGGTGGTAAACGTCAGACCCCAGTAGCTCGATAAGTCGTGTCGATATGAGGTCTATAACAGTTCGAGAAACTACTGGTAACACTTACCAGTAAATCTCAGCAACCCTGGCCAGGGATTTCCGGTTATAGCCAATCGAACACAGCGCAACATCAACTCCCTATACCGGGAGAGACGAATCCCCTCCTCTAGCTCATTGCCTCCATGTGACTCGGGACTGTACCCAAAAACCACCGTTTTGCACGCCCTCTTGGACGTGGTAAGGTGGAAATCAAAGCACAGTGGGAATGACACAAGACTCTATGACGATCTCAGGTCTACAGACTAACCTGTACCAGTGTCACCAGAGAACTGCCATCTGACTTAAGGTATAATACCATCTGGGAGTTCTCGGCGAGTCCGTCCAGTGTACCCAGTCTCCACTGAGCACCCGCATATGATCTCTGATGTCAAACACCAATGGATATGGGATCATCCATCGCCCATCTGTATGGGTCGAGAAGGTATATACTAGTCTACTCTGGTATATCGATGCCCCGTCTCGATACACCCACGACTAGGGACCTTGAAGGATGTACTTATGGACTACCATGTCCCTACTAGTATGATCCGTATCATAGTCCAGGTAGTCAAGTACACATCCTAAGGGATTTATCAACATGTAACAGAGAGACAATCAGTATGCACGTTAAGGTAAAGAGTAACCAGATAGCATACTATCATGTCGAGCAAGAAAGTCCTCCCTATATATGTCCTAGCATCCACTACAATATACATCCTATGTATAGTAATGGCCTCTAGGGCATACATATAACTAAAATATATATATGTATATATATATATGCGTGTGTATGAAAATACAACGCCTAAGGATCCGCTATAACATCATGTCGTATCTCATAATACGAACCGTATCACATCACCGATCTCATGGCATCATGCCTAGTCTCATCGACTCATCTCCAAATACCATATATCATATACTATCCTCATCATCATGTATATATATACGTATATATATATATATATACATAGTCCCATACCTATGTGTGTATATATATAAATATCCCCATATACGCATAAGAAAATAAAATGCATGCATGTGTATGTGCGTGTGTGCAAAACTTTACTCTAGGGTTCGCGACTAGGAAATTAACTAACGACACTATCATCCAAAGTCTTCTAAAGCAATTCTAGATAAGTATACACATCTTATAATACAATATAAGTATATATCTATATATAACATAACGCATTCGCGTTCTATACTACGAACTGCGAAGGAGCTAAACGCCATCCACCCGACTTCCCCCGTAGATATATATCTACTCACTTTGATCATCGGTTGTTGAAGCTGATGACGCCATCCTATATATCATAACATATCGTGTCGCATTAAAATCCAATTCAAAACCAAAATGACACGCGAATCACACATAGGTTAAAACATATGATCTACGCATGCAAGAAAGGCAAAAAGAATCCTCGATGCCGATGAACAAACGTCAAACCATCGAGTTAAAACACAATACCCATGTTCAAGTTAACAGAATCCGCAAAACCAAAATCAGAAACAATGTTAAACTCTTCCAGATTTTACCCTAGGTCAAATTAGCCAATTTTGCATATGTATAGGGTCTAATTTACTTGAGATAAAGCCACAGAAAAAATACGAATACATTTCACCTCACCCTGGCCGCAAATTGAGGCCAACAACAATAAATCCGCGGCCTCAGCAAGGGGGTTGGGGCTCGGGTCTTTAGGGTACACTCCAGGTTGCTTGCATGACTCTCTGTGTTTGCTAAAATATTTTCAGGTGTCTCGGGTCACAGCAGATGTCCATATACTATCACAATTTCCGGAAAATACGATATCGAGGATTTCTAAGTTCATGTCTTGGCTTTGATTCTATGGTTTCAGTCCATGAAACTAACACTAACGGGGTTATAAGGTCTCTATTAATCTCAATTACACCTTTGGAATCAATAATTCCCCAAAACCCTAACTTGAAATTTTCAAACCTCACTGAACATCACTTTATCACTTCTAAACATGCTTGGACACTAATGTGAAAATACTATGCCAGTGGTGATGAAATTATCTCATTTGGCAACTCAATAATTTTCTTGAGTTGACCCAAGTGCTCAAAATCCGATTTTTCTTGGTCCAAAGTGCTTGTAGGGAGCTTGTGCATGTTTTTAATGAAGTGGAGATGGAGTTTTGATGACAGGTTGAGGATGTTTGTGAGGGTGAAGAGAAGGTGGAGGGAGTGAGCTGCCATGAGCGAAGGGGAGAAGAAATGGCGAAGGAAAATAATGAAGGGAAACAATGAGCCCCTCACCTCTCTCTCTCTTCTCTCTCATGCCCATACCGCTTTTCTTTATTCATTTTCATTTTTGTTTTTCTTTTCTTTTCTTCTCTCTTAAAACAAAACCATGCATAAATAAAAATAAAGAAAATCAATGGTAGAATGTAACAAATGGGTAATATGACATGGTACATATCATGATGCACAAATCTAGCTTAATGCACGATTAGCAATATTTAATCACGATTAGCATTAAAATTGTATATAATTAATTATAAAAATTCATAATTTGCCTAAATAACATAAAACACCCTCATTTCAGTAATTTCCATAATTTTCCAAATATTTCCCACTTTATCGGTATTTAATTATACCGCATTATTAAAATATTCATAATATTTGTTATTTAATTATAAAAAATCCCAAAAATAATATTTAATTTTTCTGAAATGTTACAGTCTTCCCCACTTAAAGAAATTCGGTCCCCGTATTTAAAATTTAAACCCCTCAAATACTAAAACATTTCATTAAAATGACCAAGTCGTCGGGGCTCCGAAATCATAAATACATAAAACACATCGTAGCGCAATGCATGCGCAGGAAAAACGAGTATATAAACCAAAATCAAAACTCCGTCAAGCATCCCGCAATGATCGGAGTTATGGCGAAGACACCAATGTCAAAGCCCAATATGAAAACCTACATGATATACTTCAAACTACACATGTACACATCATTAAAACATCTGAAAGAAATGCATGCCAAACTCTTTTCCAATCAATGTGCAATGCGCGTATTGCGGTATAATGGCGGACGTCTATTGTAAGAAAATAACTACATATATATATATATACATATATATATATATATATATATATATACCCTTGTTTAACATACACGTCCCGCCGTTTTAAAAAAAATTAATTTAGAAGGGTTTCCTTTGTTAAATGTTTCGTGTCATCTCGGACACGTAGGTAAATACTGAGACTATAGCTCCTTTTGGAAATCCCTTCGATAACTATCAATGCATGCAAAAATATATTCAGGTACTGTCCTCAGACTAGTCCTTCTCAGCTACTATACCAAATAGTTAATATCATAAAACATACTGCTCTAAAAGAAACCAATCCCAAGATGCGTATAAGAATGCCCCGTGCGTCTGGTGTGCACGGAAAATGAAATCAATAAATGTGACATACATGTGCACAGAAAAAAAACTAAGTGCAACGGGTGTGCACGAAAACAGCTGTCAAGGGCAACGTGTGTACCTGACAGCAATATCAGGTGCATCTGATATGCACGAAGAATCCCGATTTAGTGCATCTGGTGTGCACCAAAATCGCATCAAGCGCGTCAAGTATGCGCAAGAATCCAAATCAAGTGCACAAGGTGCACGAAAACAAATATCGCGTATCACAATCGAAATCGACGGTATAAAATACATTTTAGTCCAAATCCAAATCAGGTATACCGTGGTATATAGTCTCACAACCATGTGCATCAGCATGCACAAAATCGAATCAAAATACCAAAAGTGTAAGAAAACTATGCCGAAAGCATAAGTCAAATCATGTGCATAACATAGGCATGAAATCAAAATCAGCATCTCGAATGACGTCAAATCGAAGTCAAGTGCAACTGTGGTTCACAACATATCAATCATGCAAATAATCGCCCAAAATACCGAAATCAAAGGTGGTGGAAAAAGCCCCGCTCAGGCACATCCTCAAAAAATCTCTGGCCAACTGTCATGGTCACTCGTAACATGTCTCTTCGACAATGCTGAACTCTGGCCTACTGGGTGTGCGCAATATGACCGATCCTGGGTCCAAGTCTTCTTGTATAGTATTCCAGAAAGGTTCTGTCGAAGTCTCTCCCAAATCTCGTTTCTGCCGAACTTCCCGGAAGTTGTCATCTTTTACTAAATCTATTTCTTATACCGGAACGGCTGCATACTCATCGCTACTCCTTCTGGAAGGTATTTCCGTATACAACGCCTCTGCATGCGTATCACATCTCTGATGTCAATGGAGTGGAACGCCATCTCATCAAGATCACGTACGAACGTCTTACTCCACTTTTCTCTAATCTCGACTTATTCGGACTCGTCTCGTCGTGGCTGCATGGACTGCGCTCCAACGGCTACACTCGTATCTGGAGTCTCCCAAGCAATGTATCCCATCACATGATATCCGAAAGACGTCGAACCCTTTGATCGATTCGTCAAAGTTCCTTAATCCCCCAAGAGCTCAACATCTTGAGTACAGTTTAATAGTATTCTAGTACATGCCACAGTACCTATAGACTAGCCGTAGAAGGGCAAACCCAAGGCTCATTAATGGCACCGCTGAACTGCTGCAAACCCTAAGATTTCAAAGCGTTCTCATGGTCATTATATTGAGTTAGGGTTTCATTCTTCTAGAGGGTCCACAGAATTACTTGCGTGTTTTTCCGAATACTTTAAACTTGGAAAAATGGGTTTCTGACATTCGATTCTATCGACTTTCAACGAACCTGCGTGAAGTCTTCTCAAGCTGGAATCAATCAATTTGATGACCTCGCATCGGGGTAGGCAACGAATCACATGTCCTAGTCATTCCTCCTTGGGTGACTAGCGATCTTCTAACATATCTCTAAGTATAACTCGTGCGGCATTAGCTTCAAACATTTGGGCGACATCTTGTCAGTCACAGCAACAACTGAATCATTCGTCCGTACGGTGAACAGTGCCTCAATCATCAAGTATAATCGGTGCATTGACGGTCATCACTTTCTGGCTGGCCTCTAGCAGTGGCCCAATCCTCTAGTGCCGATCTGCACTTCCGAGAAATCTTGTAAAAGCGATCCATCAAACGCTCGTGGCGTAAAAACACAATAAAATGACATATCTATACAATCGTGTGTCCCTGGAATCATGCCCTGGTCAGTCCTCGTCCGTGACGAGCTCGTGCTGACGCAACACTAGCCGTAGCTCTCTCTGCCCGTGTAATCTGTTAGTTATATGTATGCCCTAGAGGCCATTATTGTACATAGGATGTATATTGTAGTAGATGCTGGGACATATATAGGGAGGACTTTCTTGCTCGACATGATAGTATGCTATCTGGTTACTCTTTACCTTAACGTGTGCACTGATTGTCTCTCTGTTACATGTTGGTAAAGCCCTTAGGATGTGTACTTGACTACCTGGACTATGATGCGGATTATACTAGTGGGGACATGGTAGTCCATAAGTACATCCTTGAAAGTCCCTAGTCGTGGGAGTATCGAGATGGGGCATCGATATACCAGAGTAGACTAGCGTGTACCTTCTCGACCCATACAGATAGGCGATGGATGATCCCATATCCATCGGTGTTTGACATCAGAGATGATATACGGGTGCTCAGTAGAGACTGGATACACTGGACGGACTCGCCGAGAACTCCCAGATGGTATTATACCTCACGTCAGATGGCAGTTCTCTGGTGACACTGGTACAGAGTAGTCTGTTGACCCGAGATCGTCATAGTGTTTTGTGTGGTTCCCACTGTGATTTGATTTCCATCTTACCACGTCCAAGAGGGCGTGCAAAACGGTGGTTTTTGGGTACAGTCCCGAGTCACATGGAGGCAATGAGCGATAGCAGGGGATTCGTCTCTCCCGGTATAGGGAGTTGATGTTGCGCTGTGTTCGATTGTCTATAACAGGAAATCCCTGGCCAGGGTTGCTGAGATTTACTGGTAAGTGTTACCAGTAGTTTCTCGAATTGTTATAGACCTCATATCGACACGACTTATCGAGCTATTGGGGTCTGACGTTTACCACCCCTAGGCAAGATATGCGACATATCAGACGATCAGACCGGACTGTACGGTAGTGTTACTGGTTGGATTCACTGGAGTGTGAGCGGGCTTGCTCGTCGATCTTCAGATCGCTCAATACCCGGGTGGCCGTTACGTTTAGCAGACCGCTTGCGGCTTGTGGGTGTTTGATATGATCATCATCTGCTGCCGGCGTATTGACGAGTCTTTAGAGTCCTACAGAGAGGTTTCCTGGCTCAAGCGAAACGAAATAGGAGCGCATATGAGATATGTGCGGGACCGAGAATAATGCGTGTATGTGATACCGTATTTCATTTTCGCGATCAATGTGTCGAATGGTTGTATGCGATATAACCTAGTTATCGATTCAAGCGTTGATTCGATAAGTCGATACATTGTATACTAGTCGGTTGTGTGCGACATGACCGGATCATTGAATCAAGTGTTGATTTAATGATTTAATGCATAATTATATATTTGATATATTATTTTGCATTAACTAGTATTGGTTCACTTTAAATGGATTTTCTCACTTGGATGTGCACATTGTATATTCGATATAGTTTTGTGCACTTGATTGTATCATGTTTGATGATACATGTTTACTTGTGTTTGTGTGAAGATTGAACCATGGTTATATGAATGGTTGGGGTTATGATTATTTATTCATTCATTTATTTATTTATTAGTTTTGGAAAATAATTAGCATAATGAGAAAATGGTGACTTTCTTTGTATGTATTATGAAGCTTCTTGAAGACTTTGACCAAGTGACCATTTTGTCTCATGCTTAACCCTAACCATTCCATTCAACCATGATTAACTCTCTACACATTACCATGGTTACATTATGATAAGGATTCTTATTATTTCTTTTTGGAAAAGAACTTATGATAATATCTTCTTCTTCTTCTTCATCTTCATAAAAGAAGAAAACCTTGGACCATCAATGGTGATTGATGAAAATGAGTGAGAAATCCAATTCTAAAGTCTACCCACTTCCTATTTCTTCATCCTCTACCTCTTGCCAAGTAGTAGAGTGTGTTTCCTTCACGAGTTTTCATGGCTTGGTGAAGATGGAGCTTGATCTAGCGATGCTTCGACGTAGATCATCTTCGGCATGGACATCGACGACCTAGCTCGCCTATTCTCCGATGAAGCCGATGCTAGAGCCCTGGATTTGTTTTGGACAGCGAGAGGACTTCATTGCGGAGCTATGGAGGTGGAGCACCGGATCTACAAAGGTTGTATTTCCGTATTCTATTAGTTAAGTGTTAACTAGTTTATAGTTTCGCCTAGATTTCTAGCCAACGATCCGTAGTCGGGTTTCTCAGCACCGTCAAATTAGAAATTGGCATGGTTGATGCCTTGTGAGACCTCTTGAGAGTGCCTAGGAACCCTACAGTGGTATCAGAGCCTAGCTAGAGCCTTAGGCGATGTCTAGACGGACTTTGAAGTCCGATCGAACCAAAAATCCGAACCCAAAATAGCTCTCTGGACTTTTTCCAAATTCTGGGATTTTTCCAAATTAAAAATTGCTAAAAAATTCAGCAGGGAAATCTATGAATTACGGCGCAAAATTGGACCCATGATTCATCCAACCCGCGGCGGAACCGCGGCAGAAGCCCAGCTTCTGCGGCGGTTCCGCGGCTAGGTGATGACATCACCTTCCCATTGTTGCACAGTAATTCATATTTTAATATGCTGGGTTTTCTGGGAATTTTTAATATTTATTCAAGAGTTGAATTTTCTGGGGTTGTTTTGGGGATTCGGTGTTTCGATCAGAGTATCAGATTTTGTCTATGTGGCTTTCCGGATAAATTTTAGAATATGTTAAAAAGTTCGACCGGATATAAATACCCAATTTTTCCCCTGTCGGGAAATTTCCAAGTGTCGGATTTTTCCGTGGCTTAAAGACGTTCTAAGTAGTGCAAGTAACGCAATGGACCCTCTAGAAGACAACAAACCTTAACTCGATTATGTGACCGTCTTGAACTGCCCTTTGAATCTTCGGGTTTGGGGCAGTACGGCGTGCCACATGTGAGGCGTTGGCTTGACCCTTCTACGGCTGGACCGTTGGTACTGAGGTACGAACTGAATGTTTTTAGACTTGTTTCATGTGTTAATCTGTATCGGGAAAACTTGGGTGTTCGATTGTTCGATCGGAAAGTTTGACATTTTCTATTTATCCGGAATAGGATACAATAATTGGAATTCACAAATAGTTATGAGATAACTGAATGAATGTTATAAACATAGCAGTTTAGTCTCACTTGATCGGATGCCACGGAATTTTGATGTGATCAAAAGTCCGTCGCAATCACGTAGCGTACGCGGATACTCGCCTGGTAAACTTAATAGACAGCTACACCCCATAGCCCCGACCAAGTGACTGTAGGAGAACCCCGTCGCCGAAAGCATCCGTCCGGGTGCTCGCGGTAGCGGTGTTCCGCCTTGGTGCACTTCGTCGGCGGCATCGGGGGTGCGGCCGCCTACTGAAGTTTGCGACGAGCATTCGATCAGGATGTCGGGAATCCTGTTGAATTGCCCGACTTGATATTGAAAAGAGTTTTCGATTTTGAGACTAAAATGCGGGGTTTATAATTGTTAGGCATGCGATATCTAAGTAATTCATTTGATTAGGCATGCGATGTCTAAAAAGTTTGCAGATTCCAACTGTTGTAGTTTTACACTTTCTTTTCTTTGACCGTAAGTGTAATATGTGATATCGCCGGTTTCGTTGCTTTATGTCAACGACAATTGGGATGCGCATGTTTACTTACGTTGATGACATGTGATGTTATGTGTTGCTGGATATGTTATATTGGATCGTCGTGTTCGAATAGCCGGGGGGTTTTTATGTGAGATGAGTGTTTTTCATTTTCATTCATGTAAAAACTTGTATGTAATATTCTTTTATTGGGGCACTTCCAGGTTGCGGAAGTTGTCACCCGTTGTATATTATTTACTTTTCCGCACTAGGATAGACCCAAGGAGGAGGGCACAAGTAACCGGGTTCTGGAGTCCAGTGGGAGACCAACTCGAGGAGTCGAGTCCGGGTCTCCTAACTCCAGAATTGGTAGGGTTGCTTGCCGCTCTCGTAGGGGTCTAGGGGTGTGGGTTTGGCTATTCATCACGACCGTGGAATCTGTGTTTTATACTGGCCGTATTGAAAACACGGACGTCCTAGTATATCCAATATTTCATATGTTTCTTCTGCTGCGATATCTGTGATGTGATCATGTGATGTTCTGTGATAAATACAGTATATAGTATATATGATATATTATATAGCCGTTACTTATGTTTTACACCCACGTTAGCCCTGCCCCGCTCTGTCGTTAGTTACCTAACCTAACGGTGCACGAGGGGACATCGAGGCGAATGCGGATGGCATAAGTGTACGTCGTATTTATCTGTGATGTTTAGGTACTTAAATGATGGGACTTCATTAATGTGATTAATGAAATAAAAGAAACCTAAGATGTTGTAGAATCGAATTTCAAAATAAAACAGGTAGCTACAGTTCTTGCTTTGCACAGCGGTATATGTGATATATCCTGCACCTTATTCGATAAGGAAAGGACCGAGATCCCTTCACCGGGAGTGACTCCTTTAGCAATAACTGGCAGATGCTACACCCCTCGGTTTGTCTTTTGATTGCTTTTAAGTGTTTTTGCTTTGCACAGTGATATATATGATATATCCCGCACCTCATTCGACGAGGAAAGGACCGACGATCCCTTCACCGAGAGTGACTCCTTTAGAAAAATAAGAAAAGCCTCAAAAGCACTCCATTTTAAAATTCATTCGATCCTACAACGATATCAAGTTCATTACGCAATAGGTTTTCATAAAAACCTGTCGTAGCCTTCCGTCATTTCAGATAAGTGCTGTTTAGTATTCGTGCTGCGTTTGTTAGCCTCCATCAAGGCGCAGTGTGCGGTAGCTAACCAGTATTTATCTGCTTATGCATATGATGCAGATTGAGTTAGGGTAGTCGTGCGACCTTGTTGGCCTCCGTCAAGGGTCGTGCGGGTGGGTTTGATTCGATCAAGAAATGACGGGTTGAACTTGACTAGCAGCCTATGGTTTGTTGGCCTCCGTCAAGGTCATAGGGTGCTAGGGGCAAAATATTATCGGGAATTTCAAGTGTTGAAATTTGCAATGAGATTGCATACCTTCAATGAGATAGTTGGATCCCGATACCCGCTGCGAGTAAGAGTTACTCCTGGGAGAGTTTTATACATTACAATTTGCCGATCAAGTAGGTGTCTAGAAAGGTGTCAACGGGGTTACGCCTCTGGGAAAACGAGGTTTACATTAATTAGGTTCGTGCGAAAGCACGGGGGACCTCCCTCAAAGTACCGACACTGGCCTGGCTGAAAGATTGGCGAACTTCTAGTGTGTAATTAATCCCGGCTAGTCTTTCCTTTTAGGGTTTGAAGGAAGATTTGATAAAAAGCAGTGGGAGCCATCCTGATTAGATAAAATAATAACCAATCTATTCTTGCAAGAGCGCACGCTGAGTGTTTTCTTCTCTCTCTCTCCAGGTAGCGACCATATCACGCCTTAATCAAGATAATAATACGGATATTGACCGAACCCGCTTGTTATACTGAGCTGGGGAACGTTGGTCCCGCTCCAACTTATAATTGTTATAAGACAGAGCAGGAAATTGGGGAATACCAGATTTCCCGTGCCGCCCAAACGAAGAGAGTGCATGCTGATGCATCATCTTCGGGTGTGTTCATTACGAAGAACTGTTTCTCAGTATCCTTCGCATCCTTGGTATATGATACTGGATCAGGATCCCAGATATGTAATCTGTTACATAGGGCTACAAAAAGGTAGAAAAACTGAGAACGGGTGAAAAGTTTCATGAGGCAGAAAACGGGGCAAGTGTTGCAGCCAAGTCTGTCGGTCACTGTCACCCTGTATTACCAATACATTGATTCTGAACGAATGTTATTAGATACCGAACCTGATATACAAAATCATATC
Source organism: Agapanthus africanus (assembly GCA_030015575.1). Classification (NCBI taxonomy): domain Eukaryota; kingdom Viridiplantae; phylum Streptophyta; class Magnoliopsida; order Asparagales; family Amaryllidaceae; genus Agapanthus; species Agapanthus africanus. Next base: position 99,729,157 of record CM057351.1, read on the forward strand.
TGTTTCTTTATTAGTAAAGAAACGATAAAATTTTGTATTGATGGATAATGTTTTGAACATTTCCTATCTCAAAAGTTGATCAGTTCAGGCACGTTATCTAAAAGCATTAATGTTCTAAATCAAACTACAGTTCTTAGTATACGGGTCACACACAAGAGGAAGAGTTCAGAAATGAACGAATCCTTCTTGAGGTATTGTAGACTAGGTCAGATCAATGTGACCCGACTAGCTAGAGTTACATAAAGATGCATATTTAAATTAGTTTGAATTTACATCTTGTGAAACTCGCCAGTCATGTAACAAAGATAAGATGACCATAGCTCCGTTTACAGGAAACAGAGAAAGAGTTAGTGAACTCTTGGGACTGATACATGATGATGTATGTAAGGTCTCCTGTCTACACATGCCAGAACTGATTCTTTATACTTCATTATATTCTCTGATAATCTCTCAAGATTCAGCCATATGTTCCTGTTGAAACATGAGTCCGAACCTTTTGAGATATTCACAGAATATAAGCGAGAAGTAGAGAATCAAAATACGGGAAAAAGTATTATGTCCTTTGATGAGATCAAGGAGGAGAATACTTGAGCACGGAAATCCTGGACTATTCTAAAGGAGAATGAGACTCTCTCTCAGCATTACTCCTCCGTATACACCGTAGCACGATGGTATATCGGGGCGGAGCAAACACACCCTATATGATAAGGTGTGCTCTATGATGAGTACTACTGAGTTACCTATTTCCTTTTTGGGAGTTATGCACTTATGAAGCTGCATACCTATTGAATTAGGGTTCGAATCAAATCAAAGCCTACCATTTCATATGTGATATGGAAAGGGAAGAGCCCATATCTTAAATTAGTTAAGATTTGGGGTTGTCCAGCCTATGTCTAAAAGCAAAATCCGAACAAGCTCGAGGAAAGGTCTGTTATGTAGAACTGGAAAGGTTCCAGCTATACAAACTACAGCAGATGATTTGGTAGAACCAAAGGATTCAGTAGATTCCAACGAACCTCAGCCTCTCCGCCGATCTAGTAGGGTTCCTCACCCACCTGAGAGATACTTCTGTTTCTCTATGACAGTGGGAGCGAGGATTGCATCATGAGATGATGACCCAACTAGCTTCGAGCTGGCCATCAGGAGTAAGACTCTGTAAGAATGGCTGGATGCTTAGTGATCTGAGATGGAATCCATATACACCAACAAAGTATGGACTTTGGTTGCTATATCTGAAGGGTTAAATCCCCATCAGGAGCAAGTATATCTTGAGAAGATTACTTGGTGTTCATGGAAAAGTTGAGACTTTCAAAGTTAGACTAGTTAAAGGTTTTCGTCATTGACCAGGCGTGGATAATGATGAAACCTTTTCCAGTACCTATGCTTAAGTCCATCCAGATACTACTTGCCACGGCTACATACCATGACTACGATATCTGGCGGTTGGGTGTCATGACTGCTTTTCTAAATACTGATTTAGAAGAGTGCGTCTATAAGTACACAGCCAGAGGGCCTCGTAGACAGTGAGAGCAGCGGAAACGTGTGCAAGATGCTTTATAGGATAAAGCAGGCATCGCGGAGTTGGAACATCTGTTTTGATGGATTAGTCAAAGAGTTTGACATCATCAAAATGGTAGATGAACCTTGTATATATAAAAAGGTAGTAGGGAGTATGGTGGTGATCCTCGTAGAGTACGTGGATGACATACTCATGATAGGGAAGGAGTTTCCTATGCTATGCTCGATCAATCTCCGCTTATCACAAAGATTCTCCATGAAGGATCAAAATGATACCTACTAAATCCTAGATTTTGGATCTATGAGATAGATCTAAATGGATGTTAGAATACTCACTAGCTGTAGTGAGATGGTATCAATCGATCCTGGGGAGAATCACTGGAAGGGTTCCAGGATGATAAAGACGACTGAATGTCAGTCGCAGGCATTGTCTTTACCCTCAGTAAAGGGACGGTATGTTGGAAGAGTTCCAAGCTAGATACCGTGACATACTAGACGATAAAGGCTGGATACATCGCTACTTATGATGCTACCAAAGAGGATGTTTGGATGTATATTAGTTCATGAGATGAACTACGTTCCTACCATTGTGAGACAATAGAGTTGTGGCTTATGCCAAGGAACGCCGGTCCCATCAGTGATCCAGACATATTCTAAGGCAGTATCACCTGATCATGGAGATGGTTGATCTCCAAGGTGATCGAGGCAAGGAGAGCAGACTCAGAGGATAACATGGTGGATCCACTCACGAAGGCCTATTCCCAGAGAGAGACTTTTATGGAATGGTTGAGTATGAGATACTTCGACCACTGCTACAGATGGCCCTAGTGCAAGTGGGAGATTGTTAGTTATATGTATGCCCTAGAGGGCATTACTGTACATAGGATGTATATTGTAGTGGATGCTGGGACATATATAGGGAGGACTTTCTTGCTCGACATGATAGTATGCAATCTAGTTATTCTTTACCTTAACGTGTGCACGGATTGTCTCTCTGTTACATGTTGGTAAAGCCCTTAGGATGTGTACTTGACTACCGGGACTATGATGCAGATCATACTAGTGGGGACATGGTAGTCCATAAGTACATCCTTGAAAGTCCCTAGTCATGGGTGTATCGAGATGGGGCATCGATATACCAGAGTAGACTAGCGTGTACCTTCTCGACCTATACAGATGGCGATGGATGATCCCATATCCATCGGTGTTTGACATCAGAGATGATATACGGGTGCTCAGTAGAGACTGGGTACACTGGACGGACTCGCCGAGAACTCCCAGATGGTATTATACCTCACGTCAGATGGCAGTTCTCTGGTGACACTGGTACAGAGTAGTCTGTTGACCCGAGATCGTCATAGAGTCTTGTGTGGTTCCAACTGTGCTTTGATTTCCATCTTACCACGTCCAAGAGGGCATGCAAAACGGTGGTTTTTGGGTACAGTCCCGAGTCACATGGAGGCAATGAGCGATAGGTGGGGATTCGTCTCTCCCGGTAAAGGGAGTTGATGTTGCGCTGTGTTCGATTGGCTATAACAGGAAATCCCTGGCCAGGGTTGCTGAGATTTACTGGTAAGTGTTACCAGTAATTTCTCGAATTGTTATAGACCTCATATCGACACGACTTATCGAGCTATTGGGGTCTGACGTTTACCACCCCTAGGCAAGATATGCGACATATCAGACGATCAGACCGGACTGTACGGTAGTGTTACTGGTTGGATTCACTGGAGTGTGAGCGGGCTTGCTCGTCGATCTTCAGATCGCTCAATACCCGGGTGGCCGTTACATTTCGCAGACCGCTTGCGGCTTGTGGGTGTTTGATATGATCATCATCTGCTGCCGGCGTATTGACGAGTCTTTAGAGTCCTACACAGAGGTTTCCTGGCTCAAGCGAAACGAAATAGGAGCGCATATGAGATATGTGCGGGACCGAGAATAATGCGTGTATGTGATACGGTATTTCATTCTCGCGATCAATGTGTCGAATGGTTGTATGCGATATAACCTAGTTATCGATTCAAGCGTTGATTCGATAAGTCGATACATTATATACTAGTCGGTTGTGTACGACATGACCGGATCATTGAATCAAGTGTTGATTTAATGATTTAATGCATAATTATATATTTGATATATTACTTTGCATTAACTATTATTGGTTCACTTTAAATGGATTTTCTCACTTGGATGTGCACATTGTATATTCGATATAGTTTTGTGCACTTGATTGTATCATGTTTGATGATACATGTTTACTTGTGTTTGTGTGAAGATTGAACCATGGTTATATGAATGGTTGGGGTTATGATTATTTATTCATTCATTTATTTATTTATTAGTTTTGGAAAATAATTAGCATAATGAGAAAATGGTGACTTTCTTTGTATGTATTATGAAGCTTCTTGAAGACTTTGACCAAGTGACCATTTTGTCTCATGCTTAACCCTAACCATTCCATTCAACCATGATTAACTCTCTACACATTACCATGGTTACATTATGATATGGATTCTTATTATTTCTTTTTGGAAAAGAACTTATGATAATATCTTCTTCTTCTTCTTCATCTTCATAAAAGAAGAAAACCTTGGACCATCAATGGTGATTGATGAAAATGAGTGTGAAATCCAATTCTAAAGTCTACCCACTACATATTTCTTCATCCTCTACCTCTTGCCAAGTAGTAGAGTGTGTTTCCTTCACGAGTTTTCATGGCTTGGTGAAGGTGGAGCTTGATCTAGCGATGCTTCGACGTAGATCATCTTCGGCATGGACATCGACGACCTAGCTCGCCTATTCTCCGATGAAGCCGACGCTAGAGCCCGGGAATTGTTTTGGACAGTGAGAGGACTTCATTGCGGAGCTATGGAAGTGGAGCACCGGATCTAAAAAGGTTGTATTTCCGTATTCTATTAGTTAAGTGTTAACTAGTTTATAGTTTCGCCTAGATTTCTAGTCAACGATCCGTAGTCGGGTTTCTCAGCACCGTCAAATTAGAAATTGGCATGGTTGATGCCTCGTGAGACCTCTTGAGAGTGCCTAGGAACCCTACATAATCGTGGCAGCAAAAACCATAAACCGATATCGATAAGGATAGATCTTGAATGAATATAATATTGTGCAAGGAAATGTACATCCTTAGGCTTCTTAAACGGAGTAGCGTATCGTAAGTATGCCGTGGAACATACACACGGTACGTCACTCTCCTTAAGTCACATACTCCATCAACCAAGCTCAACCTACGCGACGAAAGTTCAAGTTTAATACCCCCCGTATATATACAAACGCCCTAGGCTCCGCATAGTCAAACATAGACTCGGACCAAGGTTAACCGAGCACTCTGATACCAACTTTGTCACGACCCGAAATGGCACGTGACCGGCACATGAATCATATGAAGTCTATAGGACACCATCTAATTCAAGTAAGCCAAAAATCCTAGAAATCTAAACCATTTTAAATAGAAGTGAAGAAAACTTATTTAAAGAAAGTGGTTTCAATAACATAAACTGAAGTATGCATTTTTAAAACATCATATATTTTCCGAAAATTTCGGCAGAGTTTCCTTTGTAAATACTGGCCCCAAAAGGATACAACATGCATAAAATACATAAAGGCATCCCCAAGCGGGAACTAACTCTTCGCCAATTGGCGGTCACAACCACGCAAACAATATAATATACAACAACGAAGGGCGAGGATCAAAACTCAAAAGAAAACTCGAAATCATCAAGAAAACCATAATAATACAACGCGCGACTCAAAGGTCGAAAGAATATACACCGGTCTTCTAAGTCTATCAAATAAATATACAAGTCTGGTTGATGGAGTTTCTAGATACAACAGAGTATAAATAAGGTATAATGGTGGTCACGATACGAGTGAACCCACCTACCAAAGCAATCACCCAGAATGGAAGCAGTGTGCCAGAAAGCCGCAACGAACCTGTACGACAAAACCTACAAGAAACTGTGGCATAACGGGGGTGAGTTGCTAACTCGTAAGTAGAAAACATCACAGAGCAGAAATCGTATGTATGACTCAATCCTAGGTCAATACGATCATAATATATATCCTCAAAATGATAAAGTCTGAAGCATGATATGGTGGCAAAGGTAAACATCTATACATAAGTGTGATACCATGTGCTCGTGTCAGTGCCTCAGATAGCAACATATCATAAAAATGAGGTATGAAATGAAATATAATGAAAGCATAATACTTCATGAATGAGAAATCTATTTTCTTAATTTAGTGAGATTTATGTATGTATAAAACGAGGTATCATCGGTGAAATCAACAGGGAATCAGTGTCTAGCACCGACAGAAAATATATATAAATCCCAATAAATCAATATCTCAGGCTCCGGCAATCCGAACTGGCCTGTATCCTCGAATCACAATATCTAGGGCTCCGGCTATCCGGACTGACCCATATCATCAAATCTCAATATCTAGGGCTCCGGCTATCCGTAATGGCCCATGCTTCGATCGGTATCCTCCGGATATCCGTCGAGTCACAATACAATCACCGGTCGGTAGTGCTCCCCTACCAGGCTCAATGCCATCATCTACGACCATCTTGCCCTGAGGTACCGCACCGGGTCCACCATGCACCCACAGACGGTTCCTCCTCCACCTCGAATCGGGTATATGATATCGTTCAAGAGCCGAGAAAACTCATGGTGGACATATCGCATATCATATCATGAGAAAACCACATTATCTATTTTTAGAAATGATAATCAGTTTATAAAATCTTTGCGGTTTCTCCAAATCCAGAAATCTCATGGAAATCCGAAATCTCAAATCAATATGTAAATAAATAATGAATACTTGGCTCCGGCAATCCGTACTGGCCCATACAATTGCATGGCAAATGAATATATGAATATACATGCATGGAATAACACAGTAAATAAATGCAATATCTAATCTAACATAATAATAATATATCGGAACTATCAGCAAACAAGCGATATCAATGAATTAATATTCTCTAAAGTGTACGTGACATGGCAATTACCGGTGATAATGTGTATGAGCCGGCAAGTAAGTCTTCGTAGATATACGCATCATCGGTAATGGTGCTGGTGTCCTGATAACATGGGTTTAATATAACAATAAACACATTTAAACATGCAATACGATGCGAATACCAAGAATATGCGGAAAATGAATAATGCACGCAACAACAAAGAATCTACATCAATAAATGTGAGCCACACAGTTTTGACATTTGAAATAACACGAATTGTGATGTTTAGTAAATAGGGACTACGGTGTTTTTACGAAAAGGTATGTCCTTTGAAATATCCGTAGAATCTCTTGTCCTATCTTTAAAATATTCACGATTCGTTAGTTTTGAATTAGGTATGACTCAAGTCTAGTCTAACATCTATAAGTAAACTATAGAACCAACTAACAGGCTAAACGAAAAGGTAAGGAAACCACCTAAATCTGTGTCGATATATATATAAATATAATAGTCGGTGATGTTCGAGATAGTGCCCTCAGAGTCAATTATTGGATCACAGGCACGTGAATGCAATGATTGAGGGAGGACCTATACTGGTTGGACAGTCTTACTCAAGATGATAGTAAGTATGCTATCTGGTTTATCTTTATCATCGTGTACTGCTTTAGGTGATATTACTGATCACTATTGCACGTTGATAGAGCCCCTAGGATTCTTGCTTGACTGCCAGCAGTATGAGGGCGATCATATAAGTGGGAGCTGGGGTCTATAAGCACATCCTTAAAAGGTCCCTAGTCGTGGGAGTTTCGAGATAGGGCATCGATACTACAGAGTAGACTAGTGTATACAGTCGAGACCCCGACGAGGGGAGGTGGCCGGTCTCACAAGCCACTGGTGTCAGTTGGTTCACCTAAGATGTATACAGGTGCTCATTGGATTATGAGTACACCGGACAGGACTCGCCGGGAACATGCTAGTTGGTCTTATACCTAACGTCAGATAGCAGTTCCCTGGTGACATGTGTACAGGTTAGTTCATCGACCTGAGATCATCATTTGTCTCGTGTGAGTTCCCACTGTGCTTTGATTACTACCCTACTATGCTCAAAGGAGTCGTGCAAATAGGTTTTAGTTGGGTACAGTCCCGAGCCACATGGAGGCAGTGAGCGGATCTGCAGGGGTTCGTCTCTCCCGGTATTACGGGTGAGGTCGCGCTGTGTCTAGGAGAGCCATTACACGAAGTCCTTCGCCAAGGCAGGAAATTTACTGGTAGGTATTCCAGTAATATATCAGGGTGTTCTGGGCTACACTCCGACACAACTTGTACTGCTTTTGGAGGTCTGACTTTTACCAACCCCTTAGGCCCGCCATGCGATGCTCATAGACGTGTAAGTCCACGTTACCTCTCCCGGTTCTTTCTGTATTGCGGAAATGATAAAAAAAGATTTTCGGGTCATGGTAACATGGACTATAAAACACGGATCTTTGCTAAACTACACACGAGCAACTAACTAGAGCTTTTCTTACTCGGTTAGGGGTTATACATCAACTTGAACTCCTTCTATTGGGCTCTTTGTGGTGGTCATATGGTTCGTTCCTCATCGCCTTCTCTTGCCGAAGATGGATCCACCTGAGGGTCTCTACCTTGAGCTTCTTTCTCGAACTTGAGAAAACTAAAGTGTCCGGCTTTCTAGACCTTCAACCTTTGGATGAGTAGAGAGTGGCTTTGGTGTTTTATCTCCAAGGAAATGTTTGTCAACACATGAGATGAATTTTCCTTGAGCTAGAGGAAGAGGAAGAAGAAAGGATGAGAGAGAAACAATATGATAGAATGAGAATAGCTTTACAACCATATCAAATATATGTGAAATAATCTAATTAATAATATTAATCAAAATGAAAAAGGTGATGGTTGGTTTGAGAAGACCATTATCATTTCACATTAAACGTTTTTTGCAAAGATCAAACAGTATCTTTGGAAAGAAATGATGATGGTCAATGTTTCAGCCTTGGTCAACAAGTCAACAAACCCTAACCATAACCCAATTTCATTTAAATAACATTATCAATTGATATTTCACATATTCATTAGGGTTTGGTAAACGACAACCGTCAACTGTGCATACACACCCGTACCAAATCCCTAATTAGAATCCTCTTCCTCTACATCAGTCAACTGTGCATACACACCCGCATTCGTATTCCGAGGAGCATGAATACTATGAGATAAAACTAACCCCAAAGCATATACTAGGATCTGGCTTAAACCAGAGCCCGCTAGTAACAACTATCCGGACACCAAACGTGCATAAGTGCGCGGATGTGAACGAACCCTGTCGCAAAACCATGCGACCTCTACTCTGTTTTGCCCAAAGGCAAATAACCCTCTGTGTGGGACTCTAAAGACTCGACACTACGCTGGCAGCGGGTTTAACCACAGACCGCAAGCGGCACTAGCTGTACGTAACGGTCCCCAGGTAGATGCCGATAAGAAGACGGACGAGGTCAAACCAATCTGAACTCTTACTGAGCCTGAATGTGATAATCTCCGTACAGTCCGGTCTGTTCGTCTGAGAATATCGCATGGCAGGCCTAGGGGGCGGTAAACGTCAGTCCCCTAATAGCGGTACAAGTCGTGTCGGAGTGCAGCCCAGAACACCCTGAGATAACACTGGAAACCTACCAATATATCTTGCTTGCCCTGGCCAGGGACTTTGTGTAATGGCTCTCCTAGACACAGCGTGATATCAACCCCCAATACCGAGAGAGACGAATCCTGTCTAACCGTCACTGCCTCCAAGTGCTTCGGGACTGCACCCAACTACTACCTGTTTGCACGACTCCTTTGAGCCGTGGTAGGGTAGTAATCTAAGTACAGTGGGAACACACTCGAGTCGGAGTGACAGTGTCAATTCAGCGGACTAAGCGGTACTCATGTCACCTGGGAACTGGAAATTGACGATAGGTATAGTACCAACCAATATATCTCCAAGTGAGAAATTTCCCGAGGAGTAGCATATACTCACGGTAGGATCGGGATCTAAATATCATTGCGTGATAAAACTGAAGGAATCCTACCAGAATCATCACACTCCAAATGGTATGCAGCGCTAGCAAGTTTCAGTTCTTTTGAAACTCCCGATGTGGATTTTTGCCCCATGCTCTTATGACCTTGACTTTGGCCAACAAATCATAAGTCACATGTCAAATTCTACCCGTCATTCTCCAGGTTAATTTGAACCTACCCGTACCTACCCTTGACTTTGGGCAACAAGGCAGTATGACTGTCCCAAACCAACATATCTATCTATGCTGCACATGAATACCCAATAGCTACCAATCACTATGCCTTGACTTTGGCCAACAAACATAGCTTGAATACTATTGACCATCCATGTGAAACGACGGAGGGCTACGAATGGTTTTGGCGAAACCGTGAACGTAGTGAACTTGATATAATCGATGGAATGAGATAGCTTTTAAAAAGAGTGGTTTAAGCTACGCGTTTAAAAGTTATTTTGAAAAGAAACCGAGTGGTTTTGAAAGTGTTCCAACGAATTTTACTTTGGTTTATTTTTCTTGCATTAATTTTAATGTGTCCCATCAATTAATCCTACCATTGCAGAAAACAACGAAAATATGACGTACGCTTATGCCATCCGCATTCGCCAAGGGGTCCCGTCATCACCCGGTAAGTTACTTAACTAACGACAGAGCGGGGGCTGGACTAGTGCGGATGCAAAACATAAGCAACGCCTAAATAGATATCTACATATAGATATATACATTCGTCAGATGCAATGATAGCCAACCAGATCACAGATGAATACATTAGATATACTAGGAATCCGCATTACGTTCGAGCCTGTAACGAAAAGCGGATTACACAGTCGCGATGAATAGCCAATACCCCACCCTAGACCTCTACGGGTGCGGCAAACTACCCGCCAAGTACCCGAAGCGAAGCAACCTCCCTCAACGACGTGAGTAGGCCACTCGGCACTTCGAGATACCCGGTAGTTTGTGCACCCCACCTTGGGTCTATCCTAGGAGCAAAAACAGTAAAAAGAAATTATACAATGGCGGCTACAACCCCATCCTGGTTGTGCGTCCATATAAATAATATTACATCAATTTACATATTACATGAATTGAAAGATAAAGAAAACTCTCATCTCACAACCCCCGTCTATTCATCCGCGACAATCCAACGAATTCATATACACAAAACATCAACATTACTGATCATAGATATGTATAACCCCCACTAATCGACGTATAGCGATTAGCAGACGTTCAATACATATATAACATTTCAGATACAACCCATTAGCCAAAGTCTACAGAAAATCGACCAAAATACGGATTTGTAAACACCTCAAAAACAAACTTGTTCTTTGGAAATTCTGGGCAGAAACAAACCATCTCAAAAATCACAAAACACCAACAGGAGAATACTGCAGGAGAAACGATCCACGACCGAGTCAACTCGGCCGCGGATCCGCGGCGGGAGCAAGCTCCGGCCGCGGATCCGCGGTGAGTTGATCGACTCACTGGATCGATTTTTTGCCTGTTCTTTAAAAAGACTGAGCCGATTTTTAATACATGATTTATTATTTTTTGAGCAGAAATAAAAATCGGCAGAAACTTGATATTTTTAACGTTTTTTTCGTTTTTTCGTCCGATCGAAATTCTAGATACTTTGCTAACATGCTAGGGTGTGTTTAGCGTGGCTCTGATACCACTGTAAGTCCACGTTACCTCTCCCGGTTCTTTCGGGCATGCGGAAATGATGAAAAACGAATTTTCGGGTCATGGTAACATGGACTATAAAACACGGATCTTTGCTAAACTACACACTAGCAACTAACTAGAGATTTTCCTACTCGGTTAGGGGTTATACCTCAACTTGAACTCCTTCTCTTGGGCTCTTTGTGGTGGTCGGATGGTTCGTTCCTCGTCGCCTTCTCTTGCCGAAGATGGATCCACCTGAGGGTCTCTACCTTGAGCTTCTTTCTCGAACTTGAGAAAACTAAAGTGTCCGGCTTGCTAGACCTTCAACCATAGTATGAGTAGAGAGTGTCTTTGGTGTTTTATCTCCAAGGAAATGTTTCTCAACACATGAGATGAATTTTCCTTGAGCTAGAGGAAGAGGAAGAAGAAAGGATGAGAGAGAAAAAATATGATAGAACGAGAATAGTTTTACAACCATATCAAATATATGTGAATTAATCTAATTAATAATATTAATCAAAATGAAAAAGGTGATGGTTGGTTTGATAAGACCATTATCATTTCACATTAAATGTTTTTGCAAAGATCAAAGAGCATCTTCGGAAAGAAATGATGATGGTCAACAAGTCAACCTTGGTCAACAAGTCAACAAACCCTAACCATAACCCAATTTCATTTAAATAACATTATCAATTGATATTTCACATATTCATTAGGGTTTGGTAAACGACAATCGTCAACTGTGCATACACACCCGTACCAAAACACAAATGAGAATCCTCTTCCTCTGCCTCAGTCAACTGTGCATACACACCCGCATTCGTGTTCCGAGGAACACGAATACCATGAGATAAAACTAACCCCAAAGCATATACTAGGATCTGGCTCAAACCAGAGCCCGCTAGGAACAACTGTCCGGACACCAAACGTGCACAACTGTGCGGATGTGAACGAACCCTGTCGCAAAACCATGCGACCTCTACTCTGTTTTGCCCAAAGGCGAATAACCCTCTGTGTGGGACTCTAAAGACTCGACACTACGCTGGCAGTGGGTTTAACCACAGACCGCAAGCGGCACTAGCTGTACGTAACGGTCCCCAGGTAGATGCCGATAAGAAGACGGACGAAGTGAAACCCATCTGAACTCCTACTGAGCCTGAATGTGACAATCTCCGTACAGTCCGGTCTGTTCGTCTGAGAATATCGCATGGCGGGCCTAGGGGGGCGGTAAACATCAGTCCCCTAATAGCGGTACAAGTCGTGTCGAAATGCAGCCCAGAACACCCTGAGATAACACTGGAAACCTACTAGTATATCTCGCTTGCCCTTATCAGGGACTTTGTGTAATGGCTCTCCTAGACACAGCGCGATATCAACCCCCAATACCGGGAGAGACGAATCCTGTCTAACCATCACTGCCTGCAAGTGCTTCGGGACTGCACCCAACTACTACCTGTTTGCACGACTCCTTTGAGCCCTGGTAGGGAAGTAATCTAAGTACAGTGGGAACACACTCGAGGTGAAGTGACAGTGTCAAGTCAGCGGACTAAGTTGTAGTCATGTCACCTGGGAACTGATAACTGACGATAGGTATAGTACCAACCAACAGTTCCCAACGAGTCATGTCCAGTGTACTCGTAACCTAACGAGCACCCGCATACTATCTCATGTACGACGTACTGACGGCTGTTGGACAGACCGTCTCCCCTGCTGGGATGAGAAGCGCATACGCTTGTCTACTCCGGAGTATCGATGCCCTGTCTCGATAATCCTACAACTAGGGACCTGCATAAGGATGTGCTTGTGGTTTACCCAGCCCCCACGAGTGTGACTGCCATCACAACGCTGGTAATCAAGCAAAGATCCTAAGGGCTCCACTAATGTATAAAGGCGATATGCTATAATAAACACATGCACACATTAAAGTTGAAACAAACCAAGTAGCATACTACTATATTGAGCAAGATTGTCTATACAAGGTGAATATCCCAAGCTTCCATTAAGTAATATACAAACTAGTATGATACAGTAATGACCTCTAGGGCATATACACTAACAAGTCGAACGGACCGGACTGTACGGATATTGTCACTGACAGGCTCAGTAGGGTGTCAGGATGAGTTCGCTCATCGATGTACCTTTTGGTCAATACCTGGTAGCCCGTTACGTATAGGCTAATACCTCTGACGTGCTAGTGGTTAAATCCATAACCAAACTATTGACGAGTCTTTAGAGTCCCCCACAGACCGTTTTCTCAAGTTTCGGGCGAAACGCTGTAGAGGCCGTATGGAGATATGGCAGGGTTTGATCAGATACGTGTGGTATTGCACGGATCATGATCGGAAGGATAATACTAGCAGGCTTTGGTTTAAGCCGGATCCTAGTATTATACAGTGTACATTTTGTCTCATTGCATTTGTATTCGGTCGGAATACAAATGCGGGCATGTATATACAGTCATGGGGTTTTCCTGTAATTTATTACGAGATCAGTTTTCTGAAGTTGCCAGTATGTATTTCGTTCCTTCCAGTTTTCCTTTGTTCCTAATTGGCCGGATTTTTCTGATGGAGGGGCTTATTTGCAGTTGTGCAAATTACCTTTGTGGAGGGAGTTATTTGTATATGTGGCTTAATAATGGTTCTATGCATCATGAGATTCTTTTTACATCTCTTCCTTTGCATTTATTGTGATGGAATTTTGAAAGGATTGATTTGGAAAATGGTGTGACCATTTTTCTTCTCATTTATCATGACTTTTCTTCTCTTGATTATTCTTTCATTTTTCCTCCACCATGGAGATTAGGCCGGCCACATTTGGTGAGTGAGGGAGAGGTTCATTTTGAAGTGGGAAAAATATTCATCACATTTTTTGCTTGCTACAAAATTCCTCACATCACTCCAAAGTTCATTCTCTCCTCCATCATCAAAGGCAACTTCAACCCCATTGAGACAATGGTTTCTACACTTCATCTACAGCTTCCTTGGGAACGTTGACTCGCCAACTTCGTGCCCGAGTTGCCTCGGTCCAGAGGTGGGAGCCCGTAAAAGAACCCGGCGATGTGGTGACCGTTCCGACGAGGAGATGAAGACCGAAGGTTCCGCGAGGAGATCGGAGTGGAGGCCGAAGACCGAAGGACACGGATCGCTCGGTATATCTTCTCTACCCCATTTTCTAGTTTGCTAAAGTTAGGTTAATGGCCCAATCCGGTATTTTAGTGCGCGGTGGTGCCGGTTTCTAGTTTTTAGAAAAGTTTCGTTTCCGCAATCCTGCGTCGGATTGACGGCCGGGGCGTCGCCGTGCACTTACACTGGTTTCAGAGCCACGCCATTAACCTAGTCTAGCTTGCTCTAACGTGTTTACAAGTTCGATCGAACGGATTTTCAAAAATACCGCGTTTCCATGTCATGTTTCTGTCGATTTTTTACAGTGTTTAAAAAATTATTTGGTACATTGTACAAATACGAGCAGGGTTTTTTAAGCATACTGTGAAAATTTGGTCGAGTGAAGTTACTGTTCCACCGCGGAACCGCGGCCAAACCCATGCATTGGCCGCGGTTCCGCCGCCATTTTAACTCTTCACAGTACCAAATTTCTACAGTGCTCTTTGGACATGGAAATAGGGTTTCTGGTATATTCTTTTTGGGCCCAGATTTTCTTTGAGTGCTACAGTAGTGCTTGGGGCCCACTTCGGTAAATTTGATCGATCGAAAATTTTAAACATGTTAGTTCACTGTATTTACATTATATTTGTGACCGTGAATGTCATTTGATCGGTAAATCCTGTGTAACTACTATAGCCCTTTTAGACGGATTTAGGAACGTGACATTCACGTTGATGTTCTGTGTTGTGCAGTGATGTTGCGGATTGGTCGTGGGGATAGCCTGGATGCAATGGTAGTACAGTTTTATTTTATATGTACATTTGATATTGCGGGGCGAGCGTCCGACATGTGGACTGCCGTTACTGAGTGTTTGTATATTATTCTTTTGGGGCACGACCGGGATGAGGTCGATGTACCCGTTGTATATTTTAATTTCTTTACTAGGATTACCCCGCGGTGGGGAGCACGGATAGACGGGTTCAAGAGGGCAACGAGCCCGCATCTCATGGCTTTGAGACTGAAGGGGCTTTACTCTAGAATTGGCGGGCTATTCGCCGCACTCGTAGGGGGAACAGGTTGACCCAAGGAGTGGTGCCCAAGTTACCGGATTCCGTGAAGTGCTGGGTGGTCCATTCACGTTGCTGAAGGGGGCTGCCTCGCTTCAGGTTTTGGAGGGTAACTTGCCGCGCCCGTAGGGGTCTAGGATTTCATTGCGCAGGCTATCCACACAACCAGGGGAACGTCGGGTTTCAGTAGCGGCTCTATGAAACCTGGGGATCCCAGATATCTGTATTGTTCTGTGATGCTTATTTCATTTCTGTGATGTTGCATTTTATCAAGCCATGAGAGAATATTATATATTGTTATATATACTAGTAGATGTTGTATATGTTTTGCATCTGCGCTAGTCCAGTCCCCGCTCTGTCGTTAGTTAAGTAACCTAACGGGTGATGACGGGACCCAGTGGCGAATGCGGATGGCATATACGTACATCATTATTTTCGTTCTTTATTGGTGTGATCAATTGATGGGAGATTCGGATCAATGCAAGCTAAACAAACCTATTCTGATGTTGTTGGAACACTTTTCAAAAAGCTGTTATTGCAAGGGCGTTCTCTTTTGTTTTGTACAGTGGTATTCGGTTATGAATATCCAGCACCACAGTCGACGAGGCAAGGGCCGAGATCCCTTCACCGGGAGTGACCCCTTGGAACGAAGTTTGCGTCAGGTCAATAACTTCACTATAGCCAACTGCCTTTTGCTTTCCTTCGTGGTATTCAGTTGGAATATCCTGCACCTCATTCTACGGGGAAAGAGCCGAGATCCCTTCACCGGGAGTGACCTCTTTAGCAAAGGTTTTCGCCACTATATTTTTCTAAAAATCTATCCGGTTCCTTCAACGATATCAAGTTCATTACGTTAAAGGTTTTTCTCCAGAAACCATTCGTAGCCCTCCATCGTTTCAGAAAGGTAGCACTTAGTATTCATGCTATGTTTGTTGGCCTTAGTCAAGGCATAGTGTATAGTAGCTATTTGTTGCTTTTCTGAAGTATAGATAGATGCGTTGGTTTGGGACAGTCGTATAGCCTTGTTGGCCCTAGTCAAGGGCTTGTATGGATTGGTTCAAATCAACCTGGAGAATGACGGGTAGAACTTAACATGTGACTTATGATTTGTTGGCCTTAGTCAAGGTCATAAGAGCATGGGGAAAAAATCACATCGGGAGTTTCTAAAGAAACTGAAACTTGCCAGATATGCACATACCTTCTTGAGTGTGATAACGTGAGCGGATTCCGTCACGTTATCATGCGATGATAGTTGGATCCCGATTCCCACTGATGAGTTGGTTTACTCCTCTGGTGATCCCGACTAATTCTTCTATCAGGTTTTGAGGAGAATTTGACGGTACAGTGGGAGGTTTCCTGATTAGATAAAGTGATAACCATTCTGATCTAGGTTAGAGTGCACGTTGTGTGTTTCTTTTCTCTCTCTCTTTGGCAGCGACCATGACCCGACCCTTGACTATGACTCAGTGACCAAAATTAACCGAACCTTCTTAAACACTGGCTTTTGGATTGTCAGAGTTGCATACCTCATTGCCACTCCTACTTTTACCCTTTTCTCCAGGACACCCCGTATTACTACGAACGCCCACTTCCATTGGATAAAACCATCGTATGGTTATATACGAACTCGAAGGAATTTATTCGAGGATGGTTTCCGGTTCTGGAGAAAACGAATAGGACTATTCAGTTGTCTTTTCCTTTTACCTTCTCTCAGGTTGTGAGTACTCCTTGGTTTAGGAGATAGTACACCTATTGCGCAAATTGGATAGTCTTCTTCCAAACCTTAGGCTGGTGCCGAACGGTGGGGAATGAAAAAAACCAATTAGCATAACGATGGTGTGCAGAAGGTATTAAGTAAAGACATATCAAGGGATTAGTAAAAGGGCAAAGTAAATTGCGACTGCTATTAACGACCAAACCAAGTATTTCTTCGCCAATCCTAAATCACCTTTGTATTTCTCCAGGACACTCCGTATCACTACGAAGATCCACAGTTATTTGGATACTCCATCGTATGGTTATATACGAACTAGAAAGGAACTTGTTCCAGTTCGGGGATGGATTCTGGTTCAGGAGAAATAGGAATAAGGTTTATTCGGTTGTCTTTTATCATCATCTTCTCTCGCATTGCGAGTGCTCCTAGGATTATGACAGTACACCCATTATGCTTATTGGATAGTCTTCTTCCAAACCATAGGCTGGTGCCGAACGGTAGGGAAGGAAGAAAACCATTTGGCCTAAATGGGTGTGCAGAAGGTAATGACTAAAGACATATAAAGGGATTTGGAGAGATGGCAAAGAGATATACGGTTATAGTTGTGAATCTGATAATGGAAGAGGCATTACTAGGAATACCCGGATACCCCTACGAAACATTTCAATGTTTCAGTTTCATTGTGTACTGTTAAAAGAAAACTGATTTCCCAATTAGCCCTTGCTCCAAGGTATGTATTTACCAGGTATGATTCTCACATCGGTATTGTTTTACAGATGATGAGTGGGAGTAAGTTATTGGGAATTAGGTGATCATCCTCATTATATCGGAATTCGTTGTAATTGGTGATGTTTGACGAAATCGCCCAGGTTGTTTGCCGGACGGCAAATATCTGGTTTTGAATATCCGTCGTTGTGCACCAATTTCAAATTGATATATCTGTACGTCTATCTTTATAGAGTGAGATATAACTTTTTGAAATTATGTCTATGACATTTACTTATATCAGTGGATGGTTAGGTAAGGAGCTTTAAACGGCGGTGTAATTCTTCTTAACCTTAAGTACAGTTTTCAACCTACGACACACAGGGAATGAGTTATTAAACTCAGGGACTTATACAGAGTATTGTATATTGTCCAGTGTCCATTAGGACAGAGGGGTTGGTCCTCATACTATATTCTGTTTACTTATGACTTCTCTAGTTCTTAGACATGTGTTTCCTGGAAACAGAAGGTCTGAGTTTTGAGAAGTTATAAGTATAAGATTAAAGTAGAGAACCAGGTATTGCAAGTATCGGGATTCTTCAAGGTGATCGAAGATGTAGATACTTGTATATGGTATTCAGTTGATAGTAATGATTAAGAGAACTTGCTTCACTTTAGGGTTACTCATATCTGGATGCATTCCAAAATTGAGTAACGCAGATTGGCCTTCTTCCATTTAGTTAACATGCACTAGAGACAGCTGCATGATTTGAATCTGGTTCAATTAAATCAGTGCCTCTGTTTCTGTATTGGATATAGAACAGTTCTTATCTTAACGATGTTAAGGTACGGGGAGTTGTCCGGCTTAAGCTTAAAACCAGACTCTGGATAACTCAAGGCACGTTTCTGTAATGGCTGTTTGTGGGTTGACCCAAACTATGACGAGGGTTGACTTTATACCATCTGGAAGATCAATAGAAATATTGTTCTTGACTCGCCACAGTTTTAATAAAAATGGATTTTTTCAGAAAACAGAAGTGGGAGTATGGTAGAACTGGAAGTGATTCCAGAATCGCAAACGATTACTGAAGATTTGATAAGAACCTAAAGATTCAATCTGGCTTGACATTCCATTGGCCACTCCGCAGATATGGTAGGTAACCTCAGGCGCTCGAGAGGTACTTCGGTATGCTCAAGGACGGTGGCAGGGAGGTTCTTGTTTACCCAGACTTGCCATTGCTGTTGTTCCAGACTGTGAGACCCGGCAGGAGGATGAGTATAGCGTCGTTCTAAACTAGATTTAGAAGTGTACGTCTAAATGACTCTGCCAGAGGGTTGTCGTAGTCAGTAGGAGCAGCGGAAGCAGAGTGGACAAGTAGCTTATGTCTATTTATAGACTAAAGCAGAAATAGAGGAGATAGATCATCTGTTTCTGATGTGACAGACATAGGTTTGACTTCATCAGAATAGGGGATATATCTGTTAAGAAGGTAGTAGGGTGTGATGTCCTGGTATTTGATGACATACACAGAGTAGGAAGTGAAATTCCTATACTACGATCGGTTATAATTTGGTTGTCACACAGTGGTTTCTCCACATAGGATATTGATATAATATCAGACATTCTGGTTACTAGATCTATGGATTTAGATCTAGATTTGGGTAGTTCCCAATCTGGGTACTTAGACAGCATTCTAAAGGTGTTTTAGAATGGACGACTCCTGGCATGGTAGTATACATGGAGGTGATGGAGTCACCCTCTCTAAAGGAGTCTTATAGACTAAAGGGGAGAGGGATGTGCATGATTGGCAGATCACTTACTTAGGCAATTGAGTCAATCATGAGATGTCAAGTACCACACCGGATGTTGTTTTTGCACGAGATGCGGTAAGTTGATATTAATCCAATCCTGGAGAAACGATCGGAAGCGGTTTTAAAACATAAGTTGATGTTCTAGGGAAATGATAACGGCAGCCTCCTTTGGGAGACAGTTATCATTCCAGTCTTCCAAGGTGACCTGGATGACAGAGTGACTGTCAGAGTTATAGTTCTCCCTCTGAAGAGGGGCAGTATTTTGGACAGGTGGTCCATGCGGATACTGAGGGAGGAAAGTCGCAGGATAGTGATTAAGTTCAGTTGACGATATAGTCTAAGAAGTTTGGATTTGGAGTTCACTTATGATCTAGGTCCCATCAGACATCCAAACATATTCTAAGACTGGTATTGCTCATTTCGGGAGATGGGTTTCTCCGCGAACTTGAGATAAAGAGAGACATAAAAAGAAACATCTGAGCGGATCCACTCACTGAGGCTATTCCTCGAACGCAATAGTTTCGCAAACGAGCTTTGTGAGACTGGCTAGTAGAGGAGTTGGGTGTTCGGTATCACACGGGCTGTGAGTATGCGACATCGCAATAATTAGCCTTGAGTGCATGTGGGAGATTGTTGGAGATAGTGCCCTCCGAGTCAATTATTGGATCGCAGGCCGTGATTGCAATGATTGAGGGAGAATCTATACCGGTAGGACAGTCTTACTCAAGATGATAGTATGCTATATGGTTTATCTTTATCATCGTGTACTGCTTTAGGTGACATTACTAATCACTATTGCACGTTGATAGAGCCCCTAGGATTCTTGCTTGACTACCAGCAGTATGAGGGCGATCATATACGTTGGAGCTGGGGTCTATAAGCACATCCTTAAAAGGTCCCTAGTCGTGGGAGTTTCGAGACAGGGCATCGATACTCCAGAGTAGACTAGTGTATACAGTCGAGACCCCGACGAGGGGCAGTGGCCGGTCTCACAAGCCACTGGTGTCAGTTGGTTCACCTAAGATGTATACAGGTGCTCATTGGGTTATGAGTACACCGGACAGGACTCGCCGGGAACATGCTAGTTGGTCTTATACCTGATGTCAGATAGCAGTTCCCTGGTGACATGTGTACAGATTAGTTCATCGACCTGAGATCGTCATTTGTCTCACGTGAGTTCCCACTGTGCTTTGATTACTACCCTACCACGCTCAAAGGAGTCGTGCAATCAGGTTTTATTTGGGTACAGTCCCGAGCCACAAGGAGGCAGTGAGCGGATCTGCAGGGGTTCGTCTCTCCCGGTATTGGGGGTGAGGTCGCGCTGTGTCTAGGAGAGCCATTACAAGAAGTCCTTGGCCAGCAATATCTTAGGGTGTTTTGGGCTACACTCCGACACGACTTGTACCGCTTTGGGGGGTCTGACTTTTACTAACCCCCTAGGCCCGCAATGCGATGCTCATAGACGAACGGACCGGACTGTATGGATATTGTCACTGACAGACTAAGTAGGGTGTCAGGATGAGTTCGCTCATCGATGTCCCTTTTGGTCAATACCTGGTAGCCCGTTACGTATAGGCTAATACCTCTGACATGCTAGTGGTTAAATCCACAACCAAAGTATTGACGTGTCTTTAGAGTCCCCCACAGATCTTTTTCTCAAGTTTCAGGCGAAACACTGTAGAGGCCGTATGGAGATATGGAAGGGTTCGATCAGATACGTACGGTATTGCACGGATCATGATCATACGGATAATACTAGCAGGCTTTGGTTTAAGCCGTATCCTAGTATTGTACAGTGTAGATTTTGTCTCATTGCATTTGTATTCGGTCGGAATACAAATGCGGGCATGTATATATAGTCACGGGGTTTTCCTGTAATTTATTACGGGATCAATTTTCTGAAGTTGCCAGTTTGTATTCCGTTCCGGCCAGTTTTCCTTTGTTCCTACTTGGCCGGATTTTTCTTATGGAGGGGCTTATTTGCAGTTGTGAAAATTACCTTTGTGGAGGGAGTTATTTGTATATGTGGCTTCATGATGGTTATATGCATCATGAGATTCTTTTTACATCTCTTCCATTTCATTTATTGTGATGGAATTTTGAAAGGATTGATTTGGAAAATGGTGTGACCATTTTTCTTCTCATTTATCATGACTTATCTTCTCTTGATTATTCTTTCATTTTTCCTCCACCATGGAGATTAGGCCGGCCACATTTGGTGAGTGAGGGAGAGGTTCATTTTGAAGTGGGAAAAATCTTCATCACATTTTTAGCTTGCTACAAAATTCCTCACATCACTCCAATGTTCATTCTCTCCTCCATCATCAAAGGCTACTTCAACCCCATTGAGACAATGGTTTCTACACTTCATCTACAGCATCCTTGGGCACGTCGACTCGCTAACTTCATGCCCGAGTTTCCTCGGTCCAGAGGTGGGAGCCCGTAAAAGAACCCGGCGATGTGGTGCCCATTACGACGAGGAGATGAAGACCGGAGGTTCCGCGAGGAGATCGGAGTGGAGGCCGAAGACCGAAGGACACGGATCGCTCGGTATAGCTTCTCTACCCCATTTTCTAGTTTGCTAGAGTTTGGTTAATGGACCGATCCGGGTTTAAAGTGCGCGGTGGTGTCGGTTTCTAATTTTTCGAAAAGTTTCGTTTCCGCATTCCGGCATTGGATTGACGGCCGGGGCACCGCCGTGCACTTACAGGGGATCCCGCCTCAATAGTATCACATACGATACAATATATAATTATGACATCCTCGAGTCAAGAGTGCGGATCTATCATCAATATATCGCTTGTACAGTAAATCCATCGTACGACATCCCAAATCTGGGTACGGGTCAATATCACATTTATCTCATCATTTATCTGGTATCCTTATCATCATATCATGCACTGGGGTACTGATCTAAAGTCTAGTACCTACTGATACCATCTACAGATATATATGCGTGTGTATGAAAACACAACGCCTAAGGACCTGCTATAACATCATGTCGTATCTCATAATACGAACCGTATCACATCACCGATCTCGTGGTATCATGCCTAATTTCATCGACTCATCTCCAAATACCATATACTATCCTCATCATCATGTATATATTTACGTATGTATATATACATAGTCCCATACCTATGTGTGTGTGTGTGTGTGTTTGTATACATATCCCCATATACGCATAAGAAAATAAAATGCATGCATGAGTGTGTGCGTGTGTGTAAAACTTTACTCTAGGGTTGGCAACTAGGAAATTAACTAATGACACTATCATCCAAAGTCTTCTAAAGCAATTCTAGCTAAGTATACACATCTTATAATACCATATAAGTATATATCTATATATAACATAACGCATTCGCGTTCTATACTACGAACTGCGGGGGTGCTATACGCCATCCACCAGACTTCCCCCGTAGATATATATCTACTCACCTTGATCCTCACTTGTTGAAGTCGATGACGCCATCCCCTTCTTCATCATCCAAAGTCCACGTGGGGGTACCTACATATCATAACATATCGTGTCGCATTAAAATCCAATTCAAAACCAAAACGACACGCGAATCACACATAGGTTAAAACCTATGATCTACGCATGCAAGAAAGGCAAAACGAATCCTCGAAGTCGATGTACAAATGTCAAACCATCGAGTTAAAACACAATTCCCAAGTTCTTGTTAACAGAATCCGCAAAACCGAAATCAAAAACAATGTAAAACTCTTCCAGATTTTACCGTAGGACAAATTAGCCAACTTTGCATATGTATAGGGTCTAATTTACTGGAGATAAAGCCACAGAACAAATACGAATACATTTCACGTCACCCTGGCCACAAATTGCGGCCAGGAACAATAAATCTGCGGCCTCAGCAAGGGGGTTGGGGCTCAGGTCTTTAGGGTACAATCCAGGTTGCCTACATGACTCTCTGTGTTTGCTAAAATATTTTCAGGTGTCTCGGGTCACAGCAGATGTCAATATACTATCAAAATTTCCGGAAAATACGATATTGGGGGTTTCTAAGTTCATGTCTTGGGTTTGATTCTATGGTTTCAGTCCATGAAACTAACACTAGAGGGGTTATAAGGTCTCTCTTAACTTCAATTACACCTTTGGAATCAATAATTCCCCAAACTCCTAACTTGAAATTTTCAAACCTCACTAAACATCACTTAATCACTTCTAAACATGCATGGTCACTAATGTAAATGGAATACTATTCTAGTGGTGATGAAATTACCTCATTTGGCAAACACAAGAATTTTCTTGAGTTGACCCAAGTGCTCAAAATCCGATTTTTCTTGCTCCAAAGTGCTTGTAGGGTGCTTGTGCACGTTTTTAATGAAGTGGAGATGGAGTTTTGATGATAGGTTGAGGGTGTTTGTGTTAGTTGTATGTATGCCCTAGAGGCCAGTATTGTACAGATGATGTATATTATATTGGATGCTTGGACATATATAGAGAGGACTTTCTTTCTCGATTTGATAGTATGCTATCTGGTTGCACTTTACTTTAACATGTATACTTGTCTCTTTATACTGTCTTACATGTTGGTAAAGCCCTTAGGATGTGTACTTGACTCCTTGGACTATGATGCGGATCATACTAGTGGGGACATGGTAGTCCATAAGTACATCCTTCAAGGTCCCTAGTCGTGGGTGTATCGAGACGGGGCCTCGATATACCAGTGTAGACTAGCGTATACGCTTCTCGAACCATGAGATGGGCGATGGATGATCCCATATCCATTGGTGTTTGACATCAGAGATGGTATACAGGTGCTCAATGGAGACCGGGTACACTGGACGGACTCGCTGAGAACTCCCAAATGGTATTATACCTCACGTCAGATGGCAGTTCTCTGGTGACACTTGTGCAGCTTAGTTTGTAGACCCGAGATCGTCATAGAGTCTTGTGTGATTCCCACTGTGCTTTGATTTCCACCTTACCATGTCCATGAGGGTGTACAAAATGGTGGTTTTTGGGTACAGTCCCGAGTCACATGGGGGCAATGAGCGATAGGAGGGGTTTCGTCTCTCCCGGTATTGGGGGTTGATGTTGCCCTATGCTCGATTGGCCGTAACAGGGAAGTCCCTGGCCAGGGCTGATTTAGAGATTTACTGGAAAGTGTTACCAGTAGTTTCTCGACCCGTTATGAGCCTCACATCGGCACGACTTATCGGTTATTGGGGTCTGACGTTTACCACCCCTAGACTTGATATGCGACATATCAGACGAGGAGACCGGACTGTACGGGATGTGTTACCGGTAGGATTTTACAGGAGTTGGAGCGGGCTTGCTTGCTGATCTTCTGATCGCTCAATACCAGGGTAGCCGTTACGTCCAGCTAGTACCGCTGACGGCTTGTGGGTGCTTGATGTGATCATCACCTACTGCCGGGGTATTGACGAGTCTTTAGAGTCCTACATAGAGGTTATACTGGCTCAGGCAAAACGAAATAGGAGCGCATATGTGCTATGTACGGGACCGAGAATATTGCGTGTATGTGTTACTCTATTCTATTCTCGTGACTTTTTGTATCGGTCGGTTATATATGATATAGCCGGGTTATCGAATCAAGTGTTGATTCGATAAGTCGATATATTGGGTGTTAGTCGGTTATATGTGATATGACCGGATTATTAAGTCAAGTATTGATTTAATAATTTATTGTATAATTGTATATTTGATATACTAGTTTACATTAACTAACACTTGTTCTCTTTAGGTATTTTCTCATATGTACACTTGAATATATATATGTGATATATGTATTAAAAGTGTTTTTTTTTGTATCATGGTTGATGATATACTGTACATGGGTGTGCAAGACATACACCATACTATTTTAGATGGTGGTTAATATTTATTTTAAGTAATTACAAATTAGTGATGCTTAGGTCATAAGCATGAAGCTTGTAGAAGCTTATGGATTCTTTGACAAAGTCCACTTATTTTTTTTTTACTTTAGATTTTTATTAACCTAACCATTTTGAATTAGCTATGGTTATGGCTCTACAAGAGTTAGTATATGATACTCACTCACCATGGTTAGCCTTCTCAGTTGATCATTATCCTCATCTCTTTCTTTTCTTCTTCTTCTTCATTTTGCAAAGACAAAAAAGCTTGCTAGGGTTTGATCCAAAGTGAGATAGATTGTGAGAAATAAAATTCTAAAGAGAACCAACTTCCTATTTCTCCATCCTCTACTAGACTAGCACTTTAGTTTAGGGTGTTTACTTCACTAATTTTCAAGTTAGTGAAGTAGAAGCTTGAGTTGGCATCCCTTCAACATAGATCATCTTCGGCCTCGAAAACTTCAAGCAAGGACGCGTCTTTCGCCTCGTGAAGCCATGCATGGGTCCGGGAGAACCACGATCGCAGCGAAGGGACTTCAACAAGGAGCAAATGAAGTGAAGGACCGATCTACAAAGGTTGTATTTCGTGTTCCCTTAGAAGTAAAGTTGTTTACTTACTATTAGTTTCGCCTAAACTCTAGTATACGATCTTGCTTAGGGTTGTTCGGTATATAAAAATTTAATTTTGGCATGGTCTGTTTGTGTATATGCCCTAGAGGCCATTACTGTATCATACTAGCTTGTATATTACTTAATGGAAGCTTGGGATATTCACAGTTGTATAGACAATCTTGCTCAAAATGGTAGTATGCTACTTGGTTTGTTTCTACTTCAATATGTGCATGTGTTTCTTTTAGCATATCGCATATACATATTAGTAGAGACCTTAGGATCTTTGCTTCATTACCAGCGTTGTGATGGCAGTCACACTCATGGGGGCTGGGTAATCAATAAGCACATCCTTATACAGGTCCCTAGTTGTAGGACTATCGAGACAGGGCATCGATACTCCGGAGTAGACTAGCGTATGCGCTTCTCATCCGAGCAGGGGAGATGGTCTATCCCACAGCCATCAGTACGTCGTACTGGAGATAGTATGCAGGTGCTCGTTGGGTTACGAGTACACTGGACAGGACTCGTCGGGAACTGTTGGTTGGTACTATACCTATCGTCAGTTATCAGTTCCCAGGTGACATGAGTACAACTTAGTCCGCTGACTTGACACTGTCACTTCGCCTCGAGTGTGTTCCCACTGTACTTTGATTACTGCCCTACCACGGCTCAAAGGAGTCGTGCAAACAGGTAGTAGTTGGGTGCAGTCCCGAAGCACTTGGAGGCAGTGATGGTTAGACAGGATTCGTCTCTCCCGGTATTGGGGGTTGACATCGCGAAGTGTCTAGGAGAGCCATTACACGAGTAGTCCCGGGCCAGGGCAAGCGAGATATACTGGTAGGTTTCCAGTGCTATCTTAGGGTGTTCTGGGCTACACTCCGACACGACTTGTACCGTTATTATGGGACTGACGTTTACCGCCCCCTAGGCCCGCCATGCGATGTATCAGACGAACAGACCGGACTGTACAGAGATTGTCACATTCAGACTCAGTAGGAGTTCAGATGGGTTTCACCTCGTCAGTCTTCTTGTCAGCATTTACCTGGGGACCGTTACGCACAGCTAGTGCCGCTTGCGGTCTGTGGTTAAACCCACTGCCAGCGTAGTGTCGAGTCTTTAGAGTCCAACACAGAAAGCTATTCTCCTTTAGGCAAACGAGTAGAGGTCGCATGGTTTTACGACAGGGTTCGGTCACATCCGTGCACTTTTGCACGTTTGGTGTCCGGACAGTTAACACTAGCGGGCTTTAGTTTAAGCCAGATCCTAGTGTACGTTTTGGGATTGGTTTTATCTCGTTTGTATTAGTGTTCCTCGGAACGCGGATGCCGGTGTGTATGCACAGTTGATAGAGAGACAGAGGCAAAGGATTCTCATTGGGGTTATTGATTGTTGACTGTTCACTGTTGAACATTGACTTTTGCTAAACCCTAATGAGAATAAGAAATATGATTAATGATAATATTAATTAAGTATTATTGTGTTATGGTTGAGATGAGGGGTTGACTTTGTTGACCGGTTGACTAGGTTGGACTAGTTGACCATCAACATTGCAATGGCTATCATTTCATGGCAAAGACTTTTGCTTTCTTGTTATGCTTTGCAATATGAGTGCATGAAATGATAATGCCACTTGATATGATATAAACCATCACATAATACTCAATTATTATTATTATTATTATTATTTGTTATGGGAGCATGGGAGGAAAAGCGGTTGGCTCATTCTATCATTCTTTTTTCTCTCATGCTCAAGCTCTCCCTCTTGCTCTTCCTCTTGCTCTCTCTCTCTAGTTCAAGGCAACTCCATCTCATGAGTTGAGAAACATTGCCTTAGAGATAAAAGAAAACCCATATCACTTCTCTACTCATCCTAGTTCACAAGGTTTAGCAAACCAAGTGTTCTATTTTATTCAAGTTCGAAGAAGAAGCCAAAGGTAGAAGCTTTCAGGTGGATCTATCTTCGGCGCAAGAAGACGACGAGGTGAGGCCGATCCGTACACCGGAAAGAGTTGAAGACGAATGAGTTCAAGAATGGTATAATCCCCTAACCGAGTAGCTAAAACTCTTGTTAGGTTTGTTAGATAAGTTGTTTAACAAAGATCCGTATTTTGAGTCCATGTTACAACCTCTTGAAAAATCGGTTTTCATCATTTCCGCAACCCCGTAAGTACTGGGAGAGGTAACGTGGACTTACAGTGGTATCAGAGCCTAGTTAAACGCTATCTAACATGTTAGCAAAGTAACTAGAAGTTCGATCGATGAAAAAGTCACGAAACATGCCCGAAAAATCAAGTTTCTGCCGATTCTGTTTTCTGTTCAAAAAATAAAAAATTTTACACTAAAAATCGGCTCAGGCGTTTTAGAACACACTGTAGAAAAATGGTCCCACGACTCGGTCAAAGCGCCGCGGAACCGCGGCAGGAGCATGCTCCCGCCGCGGAACCGCGGCCGAGTTGACTCGGCCATGGGAGATGTTTCATACAGTGTGTTCAGTGGGGTGTTTTGGGATTTTTACAATATGTTTTTTCTGCCTAGATTTTCCAGAAAGCAAATTTTGTTTTTGGGGCCTAAAAATCCGTATTTTGATCGAACTTCTAAAAGACTTAAGCTAACAGGTTATATCTGTGATGTGATATATGTATTGAACGTCCGCTAATCGCTATACGTCGATTAGTGGGGGTTATACATATCTGTGATCTGAATGTTGATGGTATGTGTATATGAATTCATTGGATTGTCGCGGATGAATAGCCGGGGGGTTGTGAGATGAGAGTTTTCTTTTATCTTTCAATTCATGTAATATGTAAATTGATGTAATATTATTTTTGGCCGCACAACCGGTTCGGGGTTGTAGCCGTCATTGTATAATTTCTTTTTACTGTTTTTGCTCCTAGGTTAGACCCAAGGTGGTGTGCACAAACTACCGGGTATCTAGAAGTGCCGAGTGGCCTACTCACGTCGTTGAGTGAGGTTGCTCCGCTTCGGATATTTGGCGGGTAGTTTGCCGCACCCGTAGGGGTCTAGGGTGGGGTATTGGCTATTCATCGCGACCGTATAATCCGCCTTTCGTTACAGGCTCGTACGAATTGCGGATTCCTAGTATATCCAATGTGTTCATTTGTGATCTGGAATGGCTATCATTGCATGTGATGAATGAGTATATCTATATATGATATCTATTTAGGCGTTGCATATGTTTTGCATCCGCGCTAGTCCAGCCCCCGCTCTGTCGTTAGTTAAGTAACCTAACGGGTAATGACGGGGCCCCGTGGCGAATGCGGATGGCATAAGCGTACGTCATATTTTCGTTGTTTTCTGTAATGGTAGGATTAATTGATGGGACGCATTAAAATTAATGCAAGAAAAATAAACCAAGTAAAAGTCGTTGGAACAATTTCAAAAACCACTCGGTTTATTTTCAAAAAATAACTTTTAAAACGCGGAGCTTAAGCCACTCCTTTTAAAAGCTATCAAGGTTCCTTCGATTATATCAAGTTCACTACGTTCAAGGTTTCGCCAAAACCATTCGTAGCCCTCCGTCGTTTCGTATCAATATTCAATAGTATTCAAGCTATATTTGTTGACCTTTGTCAAGGCATAGTGATTGGTAGCTGTTGGGTGTTCATATATAGCATAGATAGATGCGTTGGTTTGGGACAGTCATATTACCATGTTGACCTTCGTCAAGGGTATATACGGGTGGGTTCAAATTAACCTGGACAATGACGGGCAGAACTTAACATGTGACTTATGATTTGTTGACCTTCGTCAAGGTCATAAGAGCATGGGGAAAAAATCCACATCGGGAGTTTCAAAAGAACTGAAACTTGCTAGCGTTGCATACCATTTGGAGTGTGATGATTTTGGTAGGATTCCTTCAGTTTATCACACGATGATATTTGGATCCCGATCCTACTGTGAGTATATGCTACTCCTCCGGAACTTTCTCACTTAACGATCAATGCTATAAACCAAGTAGGTGCCTAGAAAGGTGTTAGCTGGGCTACGCCCACAGGGAAAAGAGGTTATTTAATTAAGGAACTTCGCGAAAGCGTTGGAAAACCTCCCTCGAAGTACCGACACCAGCCTGTCCGAACGGTTAAGCAAGTATTGTACGGTGAGATTGATCCTGACTAATTCTTCCTGTTTAGATAAATTAAAAACCAATCTAAACTTGCAAGAGCATCATGCTGAGTGTTTTCTTCTCTCTCTCTTAATTGCAGCGACCCAGTGACCAGACATAGGTTACATCTAGATAAGAAAATGACTGAATCTGATTGTTTTGACAGGCAAAGGTCTGTCCAGATGTCCATTGCCTATGACAAGCTGGGACACCTCTTGACTGATCCAACCCATGCCGTCTCAGGTCAAGTTTCACCTGTCACGGATATTTATATCCGCAAGACATCGGAAAAAGACTGTGCGAAAGCCAAGTGCCTCGTTTTAGCCTCAGTTGATGGTGCAAACCAGCGGCAGCACGAGAAGATGGACTTAGTTTCTATCTTCCTCCATAACAAAGATTTATATGGAGAGCAATCTCGTATCGCAAGATATGTGTAACGTTTTCAAAATAATAAAATATGATTTTTGGGAATTTTTACAATTTAATAATATTTTAATGAATATTTTAATATTCTGGTATAATTAAATACAAATAAATGGGGAAAATTATGGAAAATTCTAAAATGGGGTATTTTACGGAATTATGCCATTTTAAAGTTTAAGATTAGTTATATGCTAATTTAGTGCTAATCGCGATTAAAAATCGCTAATTGGATTTTTAGCATTTTTTGTGCAAAAATGTGCACATATCATTTTCCACACTTGTTACACTTGTGTTATATTTCTATTGCCATAGTTGTTCATTTGGGTTCACTATTGGAGTGAGAAGGAAAAGAAAAGAAAAGAAAGAAAAAGTAAGTATGATGATGACAGAAAGAGAGAGAGTAGTTGCTTTTGACTTTTGACCCTTTCCTCCATCATTTCCATATCACTTTCTCTCCCCTCTTCAACAAGAGCTGCTACTGCTCTTGCTCCTGTTCCCTCATCTCCCTCCCCTTCACTTCATAGATCACTCTCATTTCCCTCACCAAAACCCCATTCCCACTTCACAAAACTTGCTCCCAAGCTCACTAGCTGCACTTTGAACCTAGCAAGATTGGATTTGGAGGACTTTGAGCAACTCAAGAATTTTCTTGAGTTTCCAAAGGAGGTAATTTTTGCACCTATTAGAGTAGTATCTCATTTCTTGTGCACCAATACTAGTTTCATATCGATATGGTGTTGTTTGGTGGATTTGTGAAACATCAAGTTAGGGTTTAGGGTTTGATCTGAAATCAAAGTGAAATTGAGGCTTGTGGTGACCTTAGAACCCCTGGTGTGATATTATTTTGGATCAAACTAGAGACTCGAAAACAGAATACGGATTTATGAGACGATGTCGGAGAAAAACTGTGAATCTGTGATCGTATTTAGGAATCTGCTATCACCCCGAGACCCCAAAAATAAAACTGAGTTGACAGTGAGATGTGCAGTCATCATGGAACCACCACACCAAACCCTAGCCCCCAACTCTAAAGTACGGCCGCCAATTAATTCTTACTGGCCGCAAATTGCGGCCAGTGCAGGAGGGAATTTTCTCGATTTTGGTGCATGGCCCTATTTCCAGTAGTCTTGACCGTGGGTATGTCTAGTTTTGACTGATTCCAGTTAGGGTAAAATCTGGGTTGATTTGCTTGAGTTGGCATATGATTTACGACTTGTTTTAGCATGGATTTTGGTATTTGGTGATACGTTTCTGTCGGGTGGTGTTTGGACGTCAACGACCAGTGGGTATTGAACGTGTTTACATGCGAGACGATAGGTTTTTACCTATACGAGTAGCGTGTGCTATTTTGGTTTCCGATGTGATTTTCATGTGCTTTAGCGTTGTGATATACTTGTAGGTACCCTACACGATGTTGAGGCGAAGAAAATGAAGATAGCGACATCGGCATCGGCACACGAGAATCAAGGTGAGTAGATTTATATCTACGGGGAGAAGTCGGGTGGATGGCGTATAGCACCCCCGCAGTCCGTAGTGATGTATACGAATACGTATACACATATATACTTATTATGTGTTGTTAGGATTATTGATGATAATAATGGAATTATTGATGATAATAATGGAATTATTGATGATAAGGATGTATTGGTTTAGTATAGTGCGAACCCTAGAGTAGTGGTTGCACTCACACATACACGCACACATATACTTGCATACATTCTTTCATTTATCTGTGCGCATATGATGGTGTTTATATCTACACATGGGTATGGGACTATGTGTTCATATACGAGATTTGAGGATTTTACGTGGGATTGTGATGAGTCGATGAGAATTGATTGAGGCCGTGAGATTTGGCGACATGACAGAGTTCGTATTTGAGATGTGATATGATGGTAGTGATACCTGTTATGTGATGAGATAATGTATATATTGACTCAGATTTAGGTGGTTTTCATACCCCTCCCGATTGACTTGATTGTTGGGTTCGTAGTTCGCATAGTAGGCGTTAGACTAGACCCGAGTCATACCTATTTCAAAACTAACGAATCAGGGATATTTTAAAGATTGGCAAAAGGGATTCTACGGATATTTTCAAACGACACATCTTTTCATAAAACACCGTAGCCCTTATTTTACCAAAAACCCCGATTCGTCCTTTTTCAAAAGGCAAGGCTGCATGAAATATTTATTGAGGCAGGTTCTTGTTTGTTGCGCTGATTATTCGATTTCCGCACTTTCATGCGATTTGCATTGCATTGCTTGTGTTTATTGATATATTACAGTCATGCTGCTAGGACACCAGCACCATTATCGATGATGCGTATGTTCCACGTACACTGTTTGCCGGCTCATACACTTCATCATCGATAATTGCCATGTCACTACACTGTAGTACTGTTGCATTCAGGATAGGATTCTTGCAGGACAGACTGATGTGCTTACATTTCTTTTACATGTCACATACATCATGCTTTCTGATTATACGCATTGAGATATGTTGTTTCCATGATATTTCTGGTTTTGGGAACCGTGGATGTTTCAAAAGGGAATATGTAACTGTTTTAAAACACGGTTACCCTTGATATGATATTTCAGTGCGTCCACCATGTGTTTTATCGGTGCTGAGAGCGACATGTGAAACCCGATTCGATGAGGCGGATGAGGCCCCTATAGATTTCATATGGTTCAAGGGCCAGTCATGTGCTCTTTCAGGTCGTGAAAATATGAGACCTCGAACGAATTGCTTCAAGCGAAGTTGGCTGTCGGGTCATCTGTAGGGGGCAACGTCCTTACAGAGACCAACTATTTTGAGCTCACGGACCTGAATACCACATTGGAGAATGGGTCAAATACTCACTTGATTCTACAGTCCCTGCCCTCTGCTTATACCCTGAAGGAAACCAGGGAAGAAGAAGGAAAAGCAAGGGCAAAAGTTTTGGGACTGGATGTAGTAAAAGAGGGAGGTTCCTATTGTTACGGGAATGAACATTGGCAGAAGGATTGCAGGGCTAGCAAAGCCAGTAGCCAGAATTCGAAGCATGTTGTGGTTTCGGCTTCGGGTGTGTTTGTAATTGAGAACTGTATGTCGGTTAACCCTACTTCCTATGTATTGGATACCGGATCAGGATCTCACATCTGTAATTCATTACAGGCTCTGAGAAACCATAGGGTTATCAGGAAAGGTGATATGACTCTCAGGGTTGCTAACGGAATGAGCATGGATGTTGAATCCGTAGGGGAATATCATCTTGGACTGACAACTGGGCAGATATTGATTTTGCGTAACTGTTTGTATGTACCAGGTGCGACTTGTAATATCATATCTGTATCCTTACTTTCTAAAGAACGATATGAATTTACTTTTGTAAGCGATGTAGTACACATCCACCTAAATCAAGTTCTGATTGGGTCAGGTACATTAAATAACGGGATATACGTATTAAATCAAGCTCAGATATTCAGTGTCCAGAACACACTTAAAAGAAAGTCTCCAGAAACAAATCAGGCTTTCTTATGGCATTGTAGACTGGGTCACATTAATGAGACACGATTAACTAAGTTACATAAAGAGGGATACTTGAATCCGTTCGAGTATCATTCTTATGCCACTTGTGAATCTTGTCTCATGGGAAAGATGACAAAGACTTCGTTCACTGGACACGGAGTAAGAGCGAGCGAGCTCTTGGGACTCATACACAATGATGTGTGTGGTACAATGTCTACACATGCGCGAAGTGGTTATTCATACTTCATTACTTTCACAGATGATTTCTCTAGGTATGGACATGTCTTCTTAATGAAGCACAAATCCGAGGCCTTTGGGAAATTTCGGGAATACAAGAATGAAGTTGAAAAACAAACAGGAAAAAGTAAAAAGACACTGAGATCTGATCGAGGTAATGAATACTTGAGTTCCGAGTTTCTGGACTACTTAAAAGAGAATGGAATTCTCTCTCATCGTACTCCTCCATACACACCACAACACAACGGTGTATCTGAAAGACGGAATCGAACCCTATTGGATATGGTTCGTTCTATGATGAGTAAGGCTGAGTTACCGCAATCTTTCTGGGGTTATGCAGTAGAAGCAGCTGCATATCTCTTTAACAAGGCTCCAACCAAGACTGTGCCTACCACCCCATATCAGATATGGAGTGGGAAGAAACCCTGTCTTAAGTATCTTAAGATATGGGGATGTCTATCTTTTCTAAAAAAGCAGCATGCGGACAAGCTCGAGGCACGCTCAGTACTGTGTAAGTTTGTGGGATACCCAAAGAACTCTAGGGGGTATCTTTTCTATTCCGCAGAAGAACAAAAAGTTTTTGTTTCTCCGCATGCCCACTTCTTGGAAACTGAATTTCTGGAAAATCAGATAAGTGGGAGCGCAATAGAACTGGAAGAAATTCCAGAACCACAAGCTGTTACTGAAAGATTGGATGAACCAGAAGTTTCAGGAGAACTGGATATTCCTGCGCCGCTCCGCAGGAGTAGTAGGTAGTCTCATCCGCCCGAGAGATACTATGGTTTTCTCATAGACGGGGATAGAAAGGATTGCACTATTGATTATGATGAGCCGACTAGCTTCCAGCAAGCCATTCAGAGCGGTGACTCGGTAAAATGGCTGGATGCAATGCGGAATGAAATGGAGTCCATGTACACCAACAAAATATGGACGTTGGACGTTGCTCCAGATGGGGTAAACCCCGTAGGATGCAAGTGGATCTTCAAATGGAAGATTGGTGTAGATGGACAGGTTGAGACCTATAAGGCTAGACTTGTTGCAAAGGGTTTTCTTCAAAGACCTGGTTTGGACTATGAAGAAACCTTTTCTCCAGTGGCTATGCTTAAATCCATTTGGGTCCTTCTTGCCATTGCTGCCTTCCACGATTATGAAATCTGGCAGATGGACATAAAGACGGCTTTCCTAAATGGATATTTGGAAGAGTGCATCTATATGGATCAGCTAGAGGGATTCATTCAGATTGGGAGCAGCGGTAAAGTGTGCAAGTTGCTCAAGTCTATCTATGGACTGAACCAGGCATCGCGGAGTTGGAACATCTGCTTTGATGATACTGTTAAAGAATTCGACTTTATCAAAAACCCAGATGAACCATGCATTTACAGTAAGATTGTAGGGAGAAATGTGGTATTCCTCGTCTTGTATGTCGATGACATTCTCCTAATAGGAAATGATATTCCTATGTTACAGTCAGTCAAAGGATTCTTGTCACAGAGGTTCTCCATGAAGGACCTGGGCGATGCCAACTACATTCTGCGGATCCAGATCTATCGTGATAGATCTAAAAGGATGTTGGGACTTTCACAGTCAAGGTACATCGACACCATACTGAAACGATTCAGTATGGAAGATTCCAAGCGCGGTAATCTACCGGCTTGTCACGGAATCACCCTCTCCAAAGAGATGTCTCCCAAGACTGATTTGGAAAGGGCTCGCATGTCATCAATACCCTACGCATCTGCGGTAGGATCTATTATGTATGCGATGTTGTGTAGCAGACCAGATGTAGCATACGCATTGACCGTTGTAAGACGGTATCAGTCGAACCCAGGGGAGAAACACTGGATAGCAGTAAAGAACATTCTCAAGTACCTGAGAAGGACAAAGGAGATGTTCTTGGTGTATGGCGGAAAAGACCTCCAAATCGAGGACTTTGCTGACTCCATCTTCCATAGTGACAGGGATGACTCCAAGTCCATGTCGGGTTATGTCTTTACCCTCAATGGAGGGGCGGTTTGCTGGAAGAGCTCCAAGCAGGAAACCATTGCTGACTCAACTATGGAAGCGGAGTACATAGCTGCTTGCGATGCCGCAAAGGAAGCTGTCTGGATGAAGAAGTTCCTCACGGAGCTTCAGGTGGTTCCTACCAGTGTTGATCCAATACTGCTGTATTGTGACAACAACGGCGCTATAGCTTTAGCGAAGGAACCCAGGTCCCATCAGAAGTCCAGGAACATTTTGAGGCGGTACCACCTGATCAGGGAGATCGTAGATCGCCGGGAGATCGAGGTGAAGAGAGTAAATACAGAAGATAAAACTGCTAATCCACTCACGAAGGCCTTACCCTAGAATAAGTTCGAGCGGCTGATCGAGATGATAGGTCTTCGATACGCCAGTTCATGGCCATAGTGCAAGTGGGAGATTGTTAGTGTATATGCCCTAGAGGCCATTACTATATCACACTAGCTTGTATATTACTTAATGGAAGCTTAGGATATTCACAGTTGTATAGACAATCTTGCTAAAAATGGTAGTATGCTACTTGGTTTGTTTCTACTTCAATATGTCCATGTGTTTCTTTAAGCATATCGCTTATACATATTAGTAGAGCCCTTAGGATCTTTGCTTGATTACCAGGATTGTGATGGCAGTCACACTCGTGGGGGCTAGGTAATCTATAAGCACATCCTTATGCAGGTCCCTAGTCGTAGGACTATCGAGACAGGGCATCGATACTCCGGAGTAGACTAGCGTATGCGCTTCTCATCCCAGCAGGGGAGATGGTCTGTCCCACAACCATCAGTACGTCGTACTAGAGATAGTATGCGGGTGCTCGTTGGGTTACGAGTACACTGGACATGACTCATCGGGAACTGTTTGTTGTTACTATACCTATCGTCAGTTATCAGTTCCCAGGTGACATGAGTACAGCTTAGTCCGCTGACTTGACACTGTCACTTCGCCTCGAGTGTGTTCCCACTGTACTTTGATTACTACCCTACCACGGCTCAAAGGAGTCGTGCAAACATGTAGTAGTTGGGTGCAGTCCGGAAGCACTTGGAGGCAGTGACGGTTAGACAGGATTCGTCTCTCCCGGTATTGGGGGTTGACATCGCGCTGTTTCAAGGAGAGCCATTACATGAGTAGTCCCTGGCCAGGGCAAGCGAGATATACTGGTAGGTTTCCAGTGCTATCTCAGGGTGTTCTGGGCAACACTCCGACACGACTTGTACCGCTATTAGGGGACTGATATTTTCCGCCCCCTAGGCCCACCATGCGATGTATCAGACGAACAGACCGGACTGTACAGAGATTGTCACATTCAGGCTCAGTAGGAGTTCAGATGGGTTTCACCTCGTCAGTCTTCTTGTCGGCATCTACCTGGGGACCATTACGCACAGCTAGTGCCGCTTGCGGTCTGTGGTTAAACCCACTGCCAGCGTAGTGTCGAGTCTTTAGAGTCCCACACAGAAAGTTATTCGCCTTTAGGCAAAAGAGTAGAGTTGGCATGGTTTTGCGACATGTCGCATGGTTTTGCGACAGGGTACGGTCACATCCGTGCACTTTTGCACGTTTGGTGTCCGGACAGTTAACACTAACGGGCTTTGGTTTAAGCCAGATCCTAGTGTACGTTTTGGGATTGGTTTTATCTCGTTTGTATTCGGGTTCCTCGGAACGCGGATGCGGGTGTGTATGCACAGTTGACAGAGAGACAGAGGCAGAGGATTCTCATTGGGGTTATTGACTGTTGACTGTTCACTGTTGACAATTGACTTTTGCTAAACCCTAATGAGAATAAGAAATTTTATTAATGATAATATTAATTAAATATTATTGTGTCATGGTTTAAATGAGGGGTTGACTTTGTTGACCGGTGGACTAGGTTGGACTAGTTGACCATCATCATTGCAATGGCTATCATTTCATGGCAAAGACTTTTCCTTGCTTGTTATGCTTTGCAATATGAGTGCATGAAATGATAATGCCACTTGATATGATATGAACCATCACATAATACTCAATTATTATTATTATTATTATTATTATTATTTGTTATGGGAGCATGGGAGGAAAAAGGGGTTGGCTCATTCTATCATTCTTCTTCTCTCTCATGCTCAAGCTCTCCCTCTTGCTCTTCTTCTTGCTCTCTCTCTAGTTCAAGGAAACTCCATCTCATGAGTTGAGAAACATTGACTTAGAGATAAAAGAAAACCCATATCACTTCTCTACACATCCTAGTTCACAAGGTTTAGCAAACCAAGTGTTCTATTTTCTTCAAGTTCGAAGAAGAAGCTAAAGGTAGAAGCTTTCAGGTGGATCCATCTTCGGCGCAAGGAGACGACGAGGTGAGGCCGATCCGTACACCGGAAAGTGTTGAAGACGAAGGAGTTCAAGAAAGGTATAACCCCCTAACCGAGCAGGTAAAGCTCTTGTTAGGTTTGTTAGATAAGTTGTTTAACAAAGATCCGTATTTTGAGTCCATGTTACCACCTCTTGAAAAATCGTTTTTCATCATTTCCGCAAGCCCGTAAGTACCGGGAGAGGTAACGTGGACTTACATGGTCGATGCCTTGTTGAGCCTTGTTAGTGTGCCTAGTAACCCTACAGTGGTATCATAGCCTAGCTAGAGTATTAGGCGATATGTTAACGAAGTTAAAACTCCGAACGAACCCGAATACGTCAAAATGAACCCCTCTCTGTACTTTTTTTAAAATCTGTGAATTTTCAGAATTAAAAATACCTAGAAAATTCAGCAGGGTTTTCTAAGAATTGTGGTGAAAAACGAACACATAATACGTCCAAACCGCCGCGGAACCGCGGCCGTACCGCGCTTGGGCCGCGGAACCGCGGCAGTACAGTGGACTTTTGTGCTCGTTTTTACACTGTTATTTCTATTTCTGTTATTTGTATTTTCTGGGTATTTTTATATTAACTCAAGTGTTGAGTATTTTGGGGTTTATTTTGTAATCGTCAATTCGATCGGAGAATTTAATTTTGTTATGTTATTCCGGATAATTTAGAAAGTACTAAAATGTTCAAACGGATATCATTAACTCAATTTTTCCCGGCACGAAAAACATTCAAGTGTTGAATTTTTCTCGGGTTTAAATCTTTCGAAAAAACGTGCATGTGACGCGATGGACCCTCTAGAAGACAAGAAACCTTAACTCGATTATGTGACCGTCTTGAACTGCCCTTTGAACCTTAGGGTTTGGGCCAGTACGGCGTGCCACATGTGAGGCGTTGGCTTGACCCTTCTATGGCTGGACCGTTGCTATTATAACGTATTCTGGAATTTTTGAACTTCACTCAAGTGTTGAGCTGTTAAGGAAATCTTGGGTGTTTGATTATTCGATCGGAAAGTTTAATACTGTCTATTTATCTGGAATGTGATACAATATGTGGAATTCATACAGTTAGACATGAAATGCGAAGTATGTGATATTTCGGATCTACGATGTCTAAAGAGATTGTGGATTCCAAATGTTGTTGTTTTACACTTTTTTTCTGTGACCGTAAGTGTAATATGTGATATTGCCGGTTTCGTTTCTATATGTCAACGATAATTGGGATGCGCATATTTACTTACGTTGATGACATGTGATGTTATGTGTTGCTGGATATGTTATATTGGATCGTCGCGTTCTGAATAGCCTGGGGTTTTTATGTGAGATGAGAGTTTTCATTTTCATTCATGTAAAATTAAATGTATGTAATATTCTTTTATTGGGGCACTTCCGGGATGAGGTTGATAT
This sequence comes from Agapanthus africanus, assembly GCA_030015575.1. Lineage (NCBI taxonomy): Eukaryota > Viridiplantae > Streptophyta > Magnoliopsida > Asparagales > Amaryllidaceae > Agapanthus > Agapanthus africanus. Next base: position 99,769,312 of record CM057351.1, read on the forward strand.
CACCTTTTGTATATTATTTACATTTCCTTCCTAGGATAGACCCAAGGAGGAGAGCACAAGTAACCGAGTTCTGGAGTCCAGTGGGAGACCAACTCGAGGAGTCGAGTCCAGGTCTCCTAACTCTAGAATTGGTAGGGTTGCTTGCCTCTCTCGTAGGGGTCTAGGGGTGTGGGTTTGGCTATTCATCGCGACCGTGGAATCCGTGTTTTATAGAGGCTCAAAATAAAACACGGACGTCCTAGTATATCCAATGTTTCATATGTTTCTTCTGCTGCGATATCTGTGATGTGATCATTTGATGTGATGTGATAAATACAGTATATATTATATATGATATATTATATAGGCGTTACTTATGTTTTACACCCGTGCTAGCCCTGCCCCGCTCTGCCGTTAGTTACCTAACTTAACGGTGCACGAGGGGACATCGAGGAGAATGCGGATGGCATAAGTGTACGTCGTATTTATCTGTGATGTTTAGGTGACTTAAATGATGGGACTTCATTAATGTGATTAATGAAAGAAAAAAAACCTAAAAGATGTTGTATAATCAAATTTTTCAAAAAGGGTAGCTACAGTTTTGCTTTGCATAGCGGTATATATGATATACCCTGCACCTTATTCGATGAGGAAAGAGCCGAGATCCCTTCACAGGGAGTGACCCCTTTAGGAAAACTGGCAGATGCTACAACACTCGATTTGTTTTTGATTGCTTTTGGAGTTTTTCTTTGCATAGTGATGTATATGATATATCCTGCACCTTATTCCATAAGGAAAGAGCCGAGATCCCTTCACCGGGAGTGACCTCTTTAGCAAAACTAATAAAAGCCTCAAAATCACTCCATTTCATAATTCACATGATTCTACAACGATATCAAGTTCATTACGCAATGGTTTTCGGAAAAACCTGTCGTAGCCCTCCGTCATTTCAGATAGGAACTGTTTAGTATTCGTGCTGCGTTTGTTGGCCTTTGTCAAGGCGTAGTGTACGGTAGCTAAATGGTGCTTATCTGTCTATGCATATGATGCAGATTGTTTTGGGGTAGTCGTACGACCTTGTTGTCCTTTGTCAAGGGTCGTGCGGGTGGGTTTGATTCAATAAAAAAATGACGGGTTGAACTTGACTAGCATCCTATGATTTGTTGGCCTTTGTCAAGGTCATAGGGGTTATGGGCAAAATATTATCGGGAATTTCAAGTGTTGAGATTTGCAATGAGATTGCATACATTCTATGAGATAGTTGGATCCCGATACCGACTACGAGTAATTGTTAGTCCTGGGAGAATTTTACACAGGACAATTAGCCGATCAAGTAGGTGTCTAGAAAGGTGTCAATGGGGTTACGCCTCTGGAAAAACGAGGTTTACTTTAATTAGGTCCGTGCGAAAGCACAGGGAACCTCCCTCAAAGTACCGACACTGGCTTGGCTGAAAGATTGGCGAAGTTGTAGGGTGTAATTAATCCCGGCTAGTCTTTTCTTTTAGGGTTTGAAAGAAGATTTGATAAAAACAGTGGGAGCAATCCTGATTAGATAAAATAATAACCAATCTGATCTTGCAAGAGCATACGCTAAAGTGTTTTCTTCTCTCTCTCTCCAGGTAGCGACCATATCATGCCTTAATCAAGATAATAATATGGATGTAATGACCGAACCCGCATGTTATACTGTGCTAGGGAACATTGGTTCCGTTCTTTCTTATAAGAGTTATAAGACTGAACAGGATATAGGGGAATACCAGGATTCCCATGCCACCCGAATGAAGAAAGTACATGTTGATGCATTTTCTTCGGGTGTGTTCGTTACAGAGAACTGTTTCTCCATTTGCTTTATGTCCTGGGTATTAGATACCGGGTCAGGATCCCATATATGTAATCAGTTACATGGGCTTAGGAAAGGTATAGAACTTGGAGACGGTGATAAATACACAAGGGTTGGAAATGGTACAATTGTTGCAGCTAAAATCGTCGGGGAATATCACCTTGTATTGCCAACTGGTAACACATTGATTCTGAACGAATGCTATTTCATGCCGAACCTGATATGCAACATTATATCGGTTTCTTTGATGAGTAAAGAAGGATCTAATTTTGTATTACAGGATAATGTTATGAATATTTTCCTTAACCAAAAGTTGGTTGGATCAGGAACGTTGTGCAATGGCATTTATGATCTAAATCAATCAACAGTTCTAAGCATAACAAACACACACAAGAGGAAGAGTTCAGAAATGAACGAATCCTTCTTGTGGCATTGTAGACTGGGTCACATCAATGTGACACGACTAGCTAAGTTGCATAAGGATGGATATTTGAATCCGTTTGAATTTTCATCTTATGACACTTGCCTGTCATATCTCAAAGGCAAGATGACCAAAACTCCGTTTACAGGACACGGAGAAAGAGTTACCGAACTCTTGGGACTGATACATAGTGATGTATGCGGTCCTATGTCTACGCATGCCTGGGATGGTTCTTCGTACTTCATTACATTCACTGACGATCTCTCTAGATTCGGAAATGTGTTCCTGATGAAACACAAATCAGAAGCTTTTGAGAAATTTAGAGAATATAAACAAGAAGTCGAGAACCAAACTGGGAAAAGTATTAAAATCCTTCGATCTAATCGAGGAGGTGAATACGTGAGCAATGAATTCCTGGACATCCTAAAAGAGAATGGGATTCTCTCTCCGCTAACTCCTCCATATACACCACAGCACAACGGTGTATCTGAACGGAGGAACCGCACCCTATTAGATATGGTGCGCTCTATGATGAGCAAAGCTGAGTTACCTATTTCCTTCTGGGGGTATGCGCTGGAGACAGCAGCATACCTATTGAATCAAGTTCCATCTAAATCTGTACCTACCACACCATATGAGATATGGAGTTGGAAGAGACCATGTCTTAAACGAGTTAAGATATGGGGTTATCCGGCCTATGTCAAAAGGCAAAATCCGGACAAACTCGAGGCACAGTCAGTTTTATGCAAGTTTGTGGGATATCCCAAACATTAACATGGATATCTTTTCTACCATACTGAGGAACAAAAAGTGTTTGTTTCTCGACATGCCACCTTTTTAGAAAAGGAATTTCTTGCAAAAGAAATTAGTGGCGATGATTGTTAGAGTTTTAGTTTTAACCGCAATCAAGACGGTGTCGCTTTGCAGCTAGCCGATTGAGCACGGGTCGATCCATAAGGAGTTGGTTGTATGTCCGTTCGAGTTTTAGACGAGTGAATAAAGAATGCGTATATGTTTGTTCAATTCTAACCTATATGTTTTATATGCAAGTATAAAGTTGTTAAGAAAAAGATACGAAAGTGTAAGCTAAAAAAATCCGCACTCAAAACTTTTGAGCCGAGTCTTGACCAATTGAAGCTAGAGCAATCGGAAACAACGTGGATTAGGGGATTTAAGCGTGGTATTCATGGAATCCGGCTTATTTACCCTTGTCATTCCGTTCTTGTCTCTTGCTTTCGCCTTCGGCCAAACCGAACGCAACCGGTCGCGGTTAGGAATCACCGTTACCTTGGTAGGGTAGGGTGCCTAACGGAGCGCTTGCGTATGTTGGGTTTACCTAGCACCTCATGAAGGTTTTGGAAGCATCACATGTACCAAACATTAAAATTTTAGGGTGCTAAGTAAGCATACAAAGAATCATTCCTAGAAAAATTAGGGTTTCTAAAACAACACTTCATCACAAGTAGATTAAGCTAGGGTTTTGAGAGTACAACCTTTGTAGCTCCCTACGCTAGACTCCTCGGCTACTTGGGGTTTGGAAAAAGTCCGCTTGAACTCCTCTAGGTCCACGATGATCCACCCGGAGTCCTCTTTGTCCAAGCTTGCAACTTCACTTTATCATGAGAATGAAATGAAGCTAACACTCTAAACAAGTAGGCAAGACTTGTGTAGAATGGTGTTGAGGTGGCTTTTCTCACTTCAAAATCCTAACTTGATGAGTAATTTGCTCACTAGATAAATCTAGAGAGCAAAAGATGAAGGAGGAAGAAGATGGTGGCCCTTTTGAATAAGAGAAAAGATAAACTCTCTTGAGAAAATAGAAAATATATATATATATATATATATATATTTTTCTTCTCTCATCTCAAATCATGGTTAAACAATAAATATATTATTGAACTTGAGTTAAAACCCAAAAGGAAAGTTAATCCATGGTTAAATGGTGGGTGAGCATGGTTAGGTCAAAGAAGAGTGTAGAAAGAAACCATGAATTATCCTTTCCTTTTACTTTTTGTTTTAAATCAAATTCAATAATAATTCATATATATAAAACCATGGTGTGAGTCTTATATTGCCACCATTTTCTTTGTATATACAACCATGAAGGATGATGTATGTATGTATGTGTGCATGCACATCCATATGTGTATGAAACAAGAAAGAATCCATACATGCATGCATACATCCAAAAATACAAGAAAGGATTTCTAGTGAGAATCTAATGGTTAAATGATAAATCAACACTTGATTTATCAATCCGGCCATATCACATACGACCCAACCAAAAGCAAGCCGCCCGATTAATATACCGTATCTCATACGCGCATTTTAACCGGGTCCATGCGCATATCGTATACGCGCACCACAACGTTTCGCCTGGACTAGATAACTCCTTTGTGGGACTCAAAGACTCGTCAATACACCGGCAATGGGTGATGATCATATCAAGCACCCCCAAGCCTCAAGAGGTCAGCTAAACGTAACGGCCACCCGGGTATTGAGCGATCAGAAGAAAACAAGCGAACCTGCTACAACTCCCGTCGAGCCAACCGGCAACACTACCCGTGCAGTCCGGTCTTCTCGTCTGATATGTCGCATATCAAGTCTAGGGGTGGTAAACGTCAGACCCTAATAACCGATAAGTCGTGCCTATGTGAGGCTCATAACGGGTTGAGAAACTACTGGTAACACTTAACAGTAAATCTCTAATCAGCCCTGGCCAGGGACTTCCCTGTTACGGCCAATCGAGCACTGTGCAACATCAACCCCCAATACCGGGAGAGACGAAACCCCTCCTATCGCTCAACGCCTCCATGTGACTCGGGACTGTACCCAAAAACCACCATTTTGCACGCTCTCATGGACGTGGTAAGGTGGAAATCAAAGCACAGTGGGAATCACACAAGACTCTATGACGATCTCGGGTCTACAGACTAACCTGCACAAGTGTCACCTGAGAACTGCCATCTGACGTGAGGTATAATACCATCTGGGAGTTCTCGGCAAGTCCGTCCAGTGTACCCAGTCTCCACTGAGCACCCGTATACCATCTTTGATGTCAAACACCAATGGATATGGGATCATCCATCGCCCATCTCATGGGTCGAGAAGCGTATACGCTAGTCTACACTGGTATATCGATGCCCCGTCTCGATACACCCATGACTAGGGACCTTGAAGGATGTACTTATGGACTACCATGTCCCCACTAGTATGATCCGCATCATAGTCCAGGTAGTCAAGTACACAACCTAAGGGCTTTACCAACATGTAACTATAAGACAGTATAAAGAGACAAGTATACATGTTAAGATAAAGAGCAACTATATAGCATACTATCATATCGAGCAAGAAAGTCATCTCTATATATGTCCAAGCATCCAATATAATATACATCTGTTAGTGTTTATGCCCTAGAAGGCCATTACTGTATGATACTAGTTTGTATATTACTTAATGGAAGCTTGGGATATTCACATGTATATAACAGTCTTGCTAAACATGGTAATATGCTACTTGGTTTTTCTATCTTAATATGTGAGCATACGTATTGATAGAGCTCTTAGGATCCTGCTTGACTACCAGCGTTGTGATGGCAGTCACACTAGTGGGAGCTGGGTAGTCTACAAGCACATCCTTATTCAGGTCCCTAGTCATTGGGTTATCGAGACAGAGCATCGATAATCCGGAGTAGACTAGTGTGTACGCTTCTCATCCCAGTTGGGGAGATGGTCTGTCCCACAGCCGTCAGTACGTCGTACTGGAGATAGTATGCAGGTGCTCGTTAGGTTACGGGTACACCGGACAGGACTCACAGGGAACTGTTGGTTGGTTTTATACCAGTCGTCAGTGAACAGTTCCCAGGTGACATGAGTACAGCATAGTCCGCAGACTTGACACTGCTACTTCGCCTCGAGTGTGTCCCACTGTTCTTAGATTGCTACCCTACCATGACTCAAATGAGTCATGCAAACAGGTAGCAGTTGGGTGCAGTCCCGAGCACTTGGAGGCAGTGACGGTTAGACAGGATTCGTCCCTCCCGGTATTGGGAGTAGATATCGCGCTGTGTCAGAGAGCCATTACGCAAAGTCCCTGGCCAGGGCAAGCGAGATTTGCTGGTAGGTTCCAGTAGTTTCTCAGGGTGTAATGGGCTTCCCTCCGACACGACTTATACAGCCATTAGGGGACTGACGCTTGCCGCCCCCTAGGCCGGATATGCGATAGTCTTGGACGAACGGACCGGACTGTATGGAGATTGTCACATTAGACTCAGTAGGAGTTCAGATGGGTTTTCTCATCGGCCTTCTTATCGACAACTACCTGGGGACCGTTACGTACAGCTAGTGCCGCTTGCGGTCTGTGGTTAAACTCACTGCCAGCGTAGTAGTCGAGTCTCTAGAGTCCCACACAGAGAGTTTCCTATTCCAGGCAAAAGGATATAGAGGTCGTATGGTTTTACGACAAGGGTTCGGACACATACGTGCGTTTACGCACGTACGACTTTCGGACAGTTTTTACCAGTTGGCTTTGGTTTAAGCCAGTTACTGGTATCCGGTTATTGGATTTTTTCAGTCTAAAGTTTTTCCGTATTTTTACGGATTGGAGGGGCGTTCTCGTAATTTTTGCGGGAAGCTTCTAGAAGATGGTGACTAAGGAGGTTAAGGTGTAAAATGAAATGAGTGTAAAAATGAGTCACCTTGATGATTCATAAAAGTATTTTGTCATTCTAATGAATCATCACAAGATATATTCTATCATGGTTGCTAAATTAATTATTTATTATTTTCTAGTAAAAATAAATGATAGATATATATATCTTCTTGATTCACTATTCTCATAAGAAGAATGCTCATTTTCATTTTCATCTTCTCTCTCCTCTAGCTCTCCTTCTTCAAGACTAATCCTCCCTTCTCATGAGTTGAGTACAAGGGTTAGTAAGACTTAACAATCCATAACCATCACTCTATATCGATCTATCTTCTTCGATTAGCAATCCAAGAAGGTTAGTTGCCTCAAGTTTAGAGGCGAAGCTTGGAGTTTTGCTCTCGGGTGGATCGTCTACTACCTAGAGAAGGCCGAGGAGAACAAGGAGTTCGTAAAGACGAAGGAGTTGATTCATTAGGTATAATCCCGAAACACCGTATTTTAGAAACACTTTGTGTTTGGTTATTTATAGTTTAGCTTCGATTCAAGCGGTTAGTCGATGTTCGTTCTTTAAACATGATCGTTTTGGAAAATTCCGCCTCCCCACAAGTTCTGGGGTGAAGTACATCGACTTACAGTGGTATCAGAGCCTCGCTAAACAATAAATAACTTTATTGCAAATTTGTACGAATTTCGAACGGAAAAACGAAGCCGGAAAACCCCAAAACTGTCAAGTTTCTGTCGATTTTAAAATGATGTTCAAAAATTTTTCATGGATGTTCAGAAAGCTAGAAATGACCACACTAGAACACCCAAGAAAAACAGTCACCTGATTCGTCTAAACCGCCGCGGAACCGCGGCCTCACCCTACTGAGCCGCCGCGGTTCCGCCGCCGAGTTGGCGAGTCAGGGGCCGATTTTTCTTCTGTTGTTTCTGTGCAATATTTGGGATTTTCTGGAATATTTAATATTTGCTCAGGTTACTGTTTAACAGAGCAGATTTTGGAGCAATATTGATGTTGTTTAATCGATCGAAATTGTACAGTATTTGCATGTTGGATTATATCTGTGATTGATAAATGTGTTCGTAAACCTCCCCTAACTGCTAGTATGTCAGTTGGCAGGGGGTTGCACATTTCTGAAATGGTTATATCTGTTTGTTCATATAAACTGTATTGGACTGTTGTGGTGTATAGCCGGGGTTTTGAAATGGGTTATTATTCAATTCATTTGTTGTAAATGTAATTTGTTGTAATATTATTTTGCGGGGCACATCCAGGTTGCGGTTGTAGCCACCGTTCTATTATTTCATCTTACTGTTTTTGCTCCTAGGACTGACCCAAGGTGGGGTACACAAACTGCCGGGTGGGTAGTTTGCCGTACCCGTAGGGGTCGAGGGTGGGGTAACGGCTATTCATCATAACTGTGTAATCTGTCTTTTCTTGCAGGCTCAAAAGAAATACAGATTGCTTGCAAATCCAATAAAGTTTATCTGTGTTCTGGAATGTATATCATTGCGTCAGACGAATGTAAAATATCTATATATATGATAGCTATTTAGACGTCACTTATGTTTTACACCCGCGCTAGCCCACTCCCCGCTCTGTCGTTAGTTAAGTAACCTAACGAGTAATGACAGGACCCAGTGGCGAATGCGGATGGCATAAGAGGACGTCATATTTTCGTTGTTTTCTGCAATGATAGGTTAATGATGGGACGCATTATCTATAATGAAAAGAAAATAAACCAAGTTTAAAATCGTTGGAACAATTTAAAAGGAAACCAATCGGTTATTTTTAAAAACAGATATTTTTAAAAATGCGGAGCTTTAACCACTCCTTTTAAAAGCTATCAGGTTCCTTCGGTTATATCAAGTTCACTACGTTCACGGTTTCGCCAAAACCATTCGTAGCCCTCCGTCATTTCTTATGGATAGTCAGTAGTATTCAAGCTGTGTTTGTTGGCTTTCGTCAAGACATAGTGTTTGGTAGCTGCTGGGTATTCATTTGTTACATAGATAGATGTGTTGGTTTGGGACAGTCGCATTACCTTGTTGACTTTCGTCAAGGGTATATACGGGTGGGTTCAAATTAACAAGATAATGATGTGCAGAACTTGATATGTGACTTATGATTTGTTGGCTTTCGTCAAGATCATAAGAACATGGGGCAAAAACTTATATCGGGTATTTCTAAAGAAACTGAAATTTGCAAAGAGATGCATACCATTTGGAGTTTGATGAATGTTGGTAGAATTCCTTCAACATTATCATACGATGATATTTGGATCCCGATCCTACTGTGAGTATATGCTACTTATCAGGATATTCGTCACTTAACGATCAATGCTATAAACCTAGTAGGTGTCCAGAAAAGTGTCAGCGGGGTTACGCCCCAGAGAAAAGAGGTTATATAATTAAGGAACTTCGCGAAAGCGTTGGAAAACCTCCCTCGAAGTACCGACACCAGCCTGGCTGAACGGTTAAGCAAGTATTGTACGGTGAGAATAGTCCTGGCTAATTCTTCTTTTATGGTTTGAGGAAGGATTCGAGAAACAGTGGGAGCCATCCAGTTTAGATAAACTAAAAACCACTCTAAACTTGCAAGAGCATCATGCTAAAGAGTTTTCTTCTCTCTCCTAATTGCAGCGACCCTGAAAATGACTGGACTTAAGTTACTTTTAGAGAAAAATATACTGACAGGGCCAAACTATAAAGATTGGCTGCGGAATGTCAAAATGGCTTTGACCTATGACAAATTGGGGCACGTCCTCACCGCTACGGCACCTGCTGTCCCTAGTCCCAAATCCAGCAATGCGGATAAGGAAATCCGCAAAACCTGGGATTTAGATTGCGCGAAAGCCAAGTGCATCGTGCTTGCCTTGATGAACAATGAACATCAGAGGAGGCACGAGGATATGGGCCTTGATGGCATATTTCTCCATACAAAAGAACTTTATGGAGAGCAATCTCGTATAGCAAGATACGAGACCTCAAAGAACTTGTTTCGAGCGAGGTTGGCTGTCGGGTCATCGGTAGGAGAACATGTCCTAAAGATGATCGGCTATATAGAAGAGCTCGCAGACCTTGGGACGACTTTGGATAATGAGCTCTATACAGACCTTATTCTCCAGTCCCTTCCTCACACCTACACCCAGTTTATCCTGAACTTCAACCTTCAGAGAAAAGAAGTTGAACTTCCGGAACTCCTGAACATGTTAAGGAGTGCAGAGGGCACCTTGAAGAATTCAAGGGAAACACCCGCTATGTTTGTTGGCGGTGCATCTTCTTCCGGGTCCAAGGCTAAGGCCAAAGGAAGGAAGAAGAAGGCCGCACCCAGACCTAGAGGAGGTGTTGGTAAGGTGGGAGGGAAGGGAAAGAAAAAGTTTGCAGCACCTGTAGTTGGCCAGGATGAGTGTTTCCATTGTCACAGGAAAGGGCACTGGAAGAAGGATTGCAAGGGGTGGAACGCCAAGAACCAGGAACCGAAGCAAGCTGTGGCTTCGACTTCAGGTGTGTTTGTAATTGAGAATTGTTTGTCAATCAACTCTACTTCCTGGGTATTGGATACCGGATCAGGATCTCATATTTGCAATTCATTGCAGGGACTGAGAAACCGTAGAGTGCTGAAGGAAGGTGATATGATCCTCAGGGTTGCTAACGGAGCTAGCGTGGGAGCTGCGTCCGTCGGGGATTATCACCTAGGATTGACGAGTGGACACATCTTGGTTTTACATAACTGTTATTTTGTACCCAGCTTAACGTGTAATATCATATCAGTTTCCTTGTTATCAAATAAAGGTTATGATTTCACGTTTGTAAGAGATGTTGTCAACATCCACCTTAATCATGGTTTGATTGGGTCCGGTACTCTAAATAACGGCATATATGTTTTAAACCAACTCCAAATTTTCAATGTCCAGAACACACTAAAAAGAAAGTCTCCAGATTTGAATAAAGCTTTCTTATGGCATTGTAGACTGGGTCACATCAATGAGAGAAGGTTGACTAAGTTGCATAGAGAAGGATATTTGGACTCGTTCGAATATCAATCTTATGACACTTGTCAATCTTGTCTCAAAGGAAAGATGACAAAGACTCCATTTACTGGACAAGGAGTAAGAGCGAGCGAGCTCTTAGGACTCATACACAGCGATGTATGTGGTCCAATGTCTACAAATGCAAGAGGTGGTTATTCCTACTTCATTACTTTTACAGATGATTTCTCTAGGTATGGACATGTTTTCTTAATGAAGCATAAATCCGAGGCCTTTGAGAAATTTCAGGAATACAAGAGTAAAGTGGAAAACCAAACAGGCAAAAGTATTAAGACACTGAGATCTGATCGAGGTGGAGAATACTTAAGTGCCGAGTTCCTAGGTTATCTAAAAGAGAAAGGAATTCTCTCTCAGCTTACTCCTCCATACACCCCACAGCACAACGGTGTATCGGAGAGACGGAATCGAACCCTATTGGATATGGTACGATCCATGATGAGTAATGCTGAGTTACCACGATCTTTTCTGGGGTTATGCGCTAGAATCAGCAGCATATCTTTTGAACAAAGTTCCAACCAAAACTGTGCCTACCACACCATATCAAATATGGAGTGGGAAGAAACCCTGTCTTCAGTACCTGAAGACGTGGGGATGTCCAGCTTTTGTGAAAAAGCAGCATTCGGACAAGCTCGAGGCACGCTCAGTAGAGTGTAAGTTTGTGGGATATCCAAAGAACTCTATGGGATTTTATTTCTATTACGCAGAGGAACAAAAGGTTTTTGTTTCTCGTCATGCCTGATTCTTAGAAACTGAATTTTTAGAAAATCAGAAGAGTGGGAGCGTAGTAGAACTGGAAGAAATTCCAGAACTACAAACTGCTACTGAAAGTTTGGTAGAACCAGAAGTTCAAGAAGAACAGGACATTCCCGCACCCCTCCGCAGGAGTAGTAGGCCGTCTCATCCGCCTGAGAGATACTACGGTTTTCTCATAGATGGGGATAGAGAGGACTGCATCATAGAAGATGATGAACCTACTAGCTTCCAGCAGGCCATCCAGAGCGGCGACTCGGTACGATGGCTAGATGCAATGCGAAGCGAAATGGAGTCCATGTACACCAACAAAGTATGGACTTTGGACTTTGCTCCAGGTGGGGTAAAACCCATAGGATGCAAATGGATCTTCAAAAAAAAGATTGGTGTTGATGGGCAGGTGGAAACCTATAAAGCTAGACTTGTTGCAAAGGGTTTTCGTCAAAGACCTGGTTTGGACTATGACGAAACTTTTTCTCCAGTGGCTATGCTCAAATCCATTCGTATCCTTATTGCAATTGCTGCCTTCCATGATTATGAAATCTGGCAGATGGACGTAAAGACGACTTTTCTGAATGGAAATTTAGAAGAGAGCGTCTATATGGATCAGCCAGAGGGTTTCAATAAGAGTGGGAGCAGCGGGAAAGTATGCAAGCTGCTTAAGTCTATTTATGGACTAAAGCAGGCATCGCGGAGTTGGAACATCTGTTTTGATGAGACAGTCAAAGAATATGACTTTATCAAAAATCCAGATGAACCGTGCATATATAGTAAAGTTGTAGCCAGAAGTGTCGTATTCCTCGTATTATACGTGGATGACATTTTATTGATAGGAAATGATATTCCTATGCTACAATCTGTCAAAGGATTCTTGTCACACAGGTTCTCCATGAAAGACCTGGGTGATGCCTCTTACATTCTGGGGATCCGGATCTATCGTGATAGATCCAAGAGGATGTTGGGACTTTCGCAGTCCAGGTATATCGACACTATATTGAAAAGATTCAGTATGGAAGATTCTAAACGCGGTAATTTACCGGCTTGTCACGAAATCACCCTCTCCAAAGAGATGTCTCCCAAGACTGATTTGGAAAGGGAACGCATGTCAGTTATACCCTACGCTTCTGCGGTAGGCTCTATAATGTATGCGATGTTGTGTACCAGACCAGATGTAGCTTACGCACTGAGCGTGGTAAGCCGGTATCAGTCAGACCCAGGGCAGAAACACTGGATAGCAGTAAAGAACATTCTCAAGTACCTGAGGAGGACTAAGGAGATGTTCTTGGTTTATGGCGGAAAAGACCTCAAGTTGGAGGCCTTTGCTGATTCCGGCTTCCAGAGTGATAAGGACGATTCCAAGTCCATGTCGGGTTATGTCTTTACCCTCAATGGAGGGGCGGTGTGCTGGAAGAGCTCCAAGCAGGACACCGTTGCTGACTCGACGATGGAAGCGGAGTATATAGCTGCTTGCGATGCCGCAAAAGAAGCAGTCTGGATGAAGAAGTTCCTAACAGAAATTCAGGTGGTTCCTACCATAGTTGATCCAATACCTCTGTATTGCGACAACAACGGAGATATAGCTTTAGCGAAGGAACCAAGGTCCCATCAGAAGTCCAGACACATCTTGAGGCGGTATCACCTGATCTGGGAGATCATTGATCATCAGGAGATCGAGGTTCGGAGAGTTGCAACAGAAGAGAACATTGCTGATCCATTCACGAAGGCCCTACCTCAGATTCAGTTCGAGAGGCTACTCGAGATCATTGGTCTTCGATATGCCAGTACATGGCCCTAGTGCAAGTGGGAGATTGTTAGTGTTTATGCCCTAGAAGGCCATTACTGTATCATACTAGTTTGTATATTACTTAATGGAAGCTTGGGATATTCACATGTATATAACAGTCTTGCTAAACATGGTAGTATGCTACTTGGTTTTTCTATCTTAATATGTGAGCATACGTATTGATAGAGCTCTTAGGATCCTGCTTGACTACCAGCGTTGTGATGGCAGTCACACTAGTGGGAGCTGGGTAGTCTACAAGCACATCCTTATTCAGGTCCCTAGTCGTTGGGTTATCGAGACAGAGCATCGATAATCCGGAGTAGACTAGTGTGTACGCTTCTCATCCCAGTTGGGGAGATGGTCTGTCCCACAGCCGTCAGTACGTCGTACTGGAGATAGTATGCAGGTGCTCGTTAGGTTACGGGTACACCGGACATGACTCACAGGGAACTGTTGGTTGGTTTTATACCAGTCGTCAGTGAACAGTTCCCAGGTGACATGAGTACAGCATAGTCCGCAGACTTGACACTGCTACTTCGCCTCGAGTGTGTCCCACTGTTCTTAGATTGCTACCCTACCATGACTCAAATGAGTCATGCAAACAGGTAGCAGTTGGGTGCAGTCCCGAGCACATGGAGGCAGTGACGGTTAGACAGGATTCGTCCCTCCCGGTATTGGGAGTAGATATCGCGCTGTGTCAGAGAGCCATTACGCAAAGTCCCTGGCCAGGGCAAGCGAGATTTGCTGGTAGGTTCCAGTAGTTTCTCAGGGTGTAATGGGCTTCCCTCCGACACGACTTATACAGCCATTAGGGGACTGACGCTTGCCGCCCCCTAGGCCGGATATGCGATAGTCTTGGACGAACGGACCGGACTGTATGGAGATTGTCACATTAGACTCAGTAGGAGTTCAGATGGGTTTTCTCATCGGCCTTCTTATCGACAAATACCCGGGGACCGTTACGTACAGCTAGTGCCGCTTGCGGTCTGTGGTTAAACTCACTGCCAGCGTAGTAGTCGAGTCTCTAGAGTCCCACACAGAGAGTTTCCTATTCCAGGCAAAAGGATATAGAGGTCGTACGGTTTTACGACAAGGGTTCGGACACATACGTGCGTTTACGCACGTACGACTTTCGGACAGTTTTTACCAGTTGGCTTTGGTTTAAGCCAGTTACTGGTATCCGGTTATTGGATTTTTTCAGTCTAAAGTTTTTCCGTATTTTTACGGATTGGAGGGGCGTTCTCGTAATTTTTGCGGGAAGCTTCTAGAAGATGGTGACTAAGGAGGTTAAGGTGTAAAATGAAATGAGTGTAAAAATGAGTCACCTTGATGATTCATAAAAGTATTTTGTCATTCTAATGAATCATCACAAGATATATTCTATCATGGTTGCTAAATTAATTATTTATTATTTTCTAGTAAAAATAAATGATAGATATATATATCTTCTTGATTCACTATTCTCATAAGAAGAATGCTCATTTTCATTTTCATCTTCTCTCTCCTCTAGCTCTCCCTCTTCAAGACTAATCCTCCCTTCTCATGAGTTGAGTACAAGGGTTAGTAAGACTTAACAATCCATAACCATCACTCTATATCGATCTATCTTCTTCGATTAGCAATCCAAGAAGGTTAGTTGCCTCAAGTTTAGAGGCGAATCTTAGAGTTTTGCTCTCGGGTGGATCGTCTACTACCTAGAGAAGGCCGAGGAGAACAAGGAGTTCGTAAAGACGAAGGAGTTGATTCATTAGGTATAATCCCGAAACACCGTATTTTAGAAACACTTTGTGTTTGGTTATTTATAGTTTAGCTTCGATTCAAGCGGTTAGTCGATGTTCGTTCTTTAAACATGATCGTTTTGGAAAATTCCGCCTCCCCACAAGTTCTGGGGTGAAGTACATCGACTTACAAAATCATCTGTACAATACCGGCCTCTAGGGCAAACATACAACTAACAATCTCCTACTTGCATTAGGGCCAGCTGCCGTAGTATCTCATACCGAGCATCCCGAAGAGTCTCTCAAACGGTATCTGGGGAATGGCCTTCGTGAGTGGATCCGCTGTGTTATTCTTCGTGTCAACCCTCCTGACCTCGATCTCCCGGCGATAAACTATCTCCCGGATCAGGTGATACCGCCTCAGAATGTGCCTGGATTGCTGATGGGACCTGGGTTCCTTGGCCAAAGCCACCGCTCTATTGTTATGACAATACAAACGTATTGGATGCTCAATGGATGGAACCACTCCAAGTTCATTAAAGAACTTCTTGATCCAGACAGCCTCTTTGGCAGCATCGTTGGCAGCGATGTATTCAGCCTCCATCGTCGAGTCTGCCACGGTTTCCTTCTTGGAACTCTTCCAGCTAACCGCCCCTCCGTAAAGGGTAAAAACAAATCCCGACTACGACTTATGGTCGTCCTTATCACTCTGGAAGCACGAATCGGTAAAGGACTCCACTTGGAGTTCTCCGTTACCATACACCAAGAGCATCTCTTTAGTCCTTCGCAAGTACTTAAGAATGCTCTTCACAGCTGTCGAGTGACTCTCTCCAGGATCAGCTTGATAGCTGCTAACTACATTTAGTGACTATGCTACATCGGGTCTGGTAGATAGCATCGCGTGCATGATAGATCCTACAGCGGAAGCATAGGGTATCCCTTGCATGCGAGCTCTCTCCAAATCAGTCTTGGGAGACATCTCTTTGGAGAGAGTGACTCCAGAGATCGTGGGTAAGTTCCCACGCTTAGATTCTTCCATACTAAACCTCTTTAGTATGGTGTCAATGTACCTGGATTGGGACAATCCCAATATCCGTTTGGATCTATCTCTATAGATCCTAATTTCCAATATGCAGGAGGCATCACCAAGATCTTTCATTGAGAATCTTTGTGATAAGAAGAGCTTGACCCATTGCAGCATAGGAATGTCATTTCCTATCAAGAGTATGTCGTCCACGTACAATACGAGGAAGACAACCTTACTCTCTGCTACCTTCTTATAGATACAAGGTTCATCTACGTTTTTGAAGAAATCAAACTCTTTGATAACGACGTCAAAGCAGATGTTCCAACTCCGCGACGCTTGCTTTAATCCATAAATGGATTTAAGCAGCTTGCACACCTTCCCGTTGCTCCCACTATCTACGAAGCCCTCTGGCTGAGTCATGTACACGCACTCTTCTAAATCACCATTTAGAAAGGCGGTCTTAACATCCATTTGCCAGATTTCGTAATCTTGATATGCAGCGATGGCAAGCATGATCCGGATAGATTTAAGCATAGCCACTGGAGAAAAGGTCTCGTCATAGTCCACACCTGGTCTT
Organism: Agapanthus africanus; assembly: GCA_030015575.1. NCBI lineage: Eukaryota > Viridiplantae > Streptophyta > Magnoliopsida > Asparagales > Amaryllidaceae > Agapanthus > Agapanthus africanus. Next base: position 99,786,106 of record CM057351.1, read on the forward strand.
TGACGAAAACCCTTTGCAACAAGTCTATCTTTGAAAGTCTCTACTTTCCCATCTACACCAAGTTTTTTCTTGAAGATCCACTTGCTCCCAATGGGTTTTACCCCTTCAGGAGCAACTTCCAATGTCCATAATTTGTTGGTGTACATGGATTCCATCTCGGACCGCATAGCATCCAGCCATTTCACTGAGTCCCCACTCGTGATGGCCTGCTCGAAGCTAGTTGGGTCATCATCCTTCATGAAGCAGTCCTCACTCCCACCATCCATGAGAAAACCGTAGTATCTTTCAGGTGGGTGAGAAACCCTACTAGATCGGCGGAGAGGCTGAGGTTCTTTGGGAACTACCGAATCCTCCGGTTCAACCAAATCTTCTGTCGTAGTCTGTATTGCTGGAACCTCTTCCAGTTCTACCTCCTTGCCACTAATCTCTTTTTCAAGAAATTCCTTTTCTAAAAAGGTGGCATGTCGAGAAACAAACACCTTTTGTTCCTCGGTGTGGTAGAAGATATACCCACGCGAATGTTTGGGATATCCAATAAACTTACACAGAATAGTCCTTGCCGCGAGTTTGTCCGGATTCTGTGTTTTGACATAGGCCGGGCAACCACATATCTTAACATAATTAAGACATGGTCTCTTACCTTTCCATATCTCATATGGAGTGGTTGGCACGGATTTGGTGGGAACCATATTTAATAGGTCTGCTGCTGTTTCCAGTGCATACCCCCAGAAGGAAATTGGTAACTCAGCTGTGCTCATCATAGAACGCACCATACCTAATAGGGTGCTGTTCCTCCGTTCCGATACACCATTGTGCTGTAGTGTATATGGAGGAGTTAGCTGATAGAGAATCCCATTCTCTTTTTGGAAGTCCAGGAATTCTCTGCTCAAGTATTCACCTCCTCGATCAGATCGAAGGATTTTAATACTTTTTCCGGTTTGGTTCTCGACTTCTTGTATATATTCTCTAAATTTCTCAAAAGCTTCTGATTTGTGTTTCATCAGGAACACATATCCGAATCTAGAGAGATCGTCAGTGAATGTAATGAAGTACGCAGAACCATTCCTGGCATGTGTAGACATTGGACCGCATACATCACTATGCACCAGTTCCAAGAGTTCCATAACTCTTTCTCCGTGTCCCGTAAACGGAATTTTGGTCATCTTTCCTTTGAGACATGACTGGCAAGTGTCATAATATGAAAATTCAAACGGATTCAAATATCCATCCTTATGCAACTTAGCTAGTCGTGTCGCACTGATGTGACCCAGTCTACAATGCCACAAGAAGGATTCGTTCAGTTGTGAACTCTTCCTCTTGTGTGTATTTGTTATACTCAGAACTGTTGATTGATTTAGAACATAAATGCCATTGCACAACGTGCCTGATCCAACCAACTTTTGGTTAAGGAAAAATGTTCATAACATTATCCTGTAATACAAAATTATATCCTTCTTTACTCAACAAAGAAACTGATATAATGTTGCATATCAGGCTCGGTATGTAATAGAATTCGTTCAGAATCAATGTATTACCAGTTGGTAATACAAGGTGATATTCCCCGACGGTCTTAGCTGCAACAATTGCACCATTTCCAAACCTTATGTCTTTATCACCTTCTCCAAGTTCTCTACCTTTCTTAAGCCCATGTAACTGATTACATATATGGGATCCTGACCCGGTATTAATTTAAGATGGACAATGCATATGCTTTAGTGATTTTTGGGGTCCTGGGAAGGGTGATGAAATCCCCACCCAATCTGGATTGGTTTCAAGCCCCTTAAGTCCGTTTTAAAGAATGCAAAACAGTAACAAATCAACTGCAAACAATTTTTATTTGCGGCGCAAAGAATCCTGCACAAGAAAAGTTTATTGGAAGGGGGAGAAGAATTTGCGCAAAGAAGCCTGCAGAAAACACAATTCAGTGGAGTTCAGAGGAGTGGAGAGAGGTAGAGAAACTTACAGAGAGAATTTGGCACACTGAAGGCACTGAATGGCCGCGGTTCCGCGGCCAAACACCTACTTAGGCCGCGGATCCGCGGCTAAGTTGAGGAATTGGGGCTCTGAAAAAAAATTGGGTGTACTCTGTTGGTGTCCTCTGCTTGTCTGGATGTACTGAATCTTGATTTACTTACTGTATTTGCTCCAGATTTGTACAGTAGACCGGATGCTTCGTTTTTGTCCGTCGCGGTGTAGCCGCGAAAATGTGGGTCTATCTTCCCACGTCTTTGGCACTGTACTTGAACTCCGTATTTCCAACGTCTTTGGCGTCGATCTTGAGCTTCGTATTTCCTGCACACTTGCACAAAAACTAATCAAGAATAACAAGATGGTTTCTTTACAAAGAATGTATTTTTTTCGTTTTTTTTATACTTACAAATTAACCCGAAATTTCACAAAGAAACAAACTACCGTCTCCCCTGCAACGGCGCCATTTGATTGATATGTTACGTGCGTGTTCAAGTTTAGTTTAAAATACCGCAATCAAGACGGTTTCGCTTGTAGCTAGCCGGTTGAGTACGGGTCGTCCGCAGGGAAATGGTTGTCTTTTTCAAAGTGTTTTAACGAGTTAATTCCTGTTTTCAGATTTTGTTGTGGTTATCTAAGTGTAAGTTGATATTTAAAGAGAGCTTGTTAGGGTTAGGATTAGGTTAGTTTGAGTTAGGAGTCTCCACATCTTTCGTTGCCCCTCTTAATATCGGTGTTACGGTAATCGGCAACAACGGGGATTAGCACGACTAGGAAGGTACTTGCGAGTATAAGCTAGGCTTTCCAACGCATAGTCCTTCCTTTTGGTGCTTGTCCGTCCGTTCTTGGCTCTTATCCATAACCTCCGGTTAATTCAACCACAACCGGTCTCACTACGGAATCACCGCTATCATGTAGGATAGGGTGCCGTAAGGAGCGGATTGTGGTTCAATTAACGGGAGTTGATTTAAGTTGTTGGGCAAGGAAAGAGTGAGAGAGATTTCCTTCTCTCAAACTTCCCTTATCCTACCCTAACAAGTATAGAACTACTCACACTTCATAATACGGAAAAATAAAACAAGCAAAAGAGGAAGATAGAAAGAAGGAGACTAGAAGAATACGACTAACTATTTGCGACCTCACCTTGGCGAGGACCAAGCGTAAGTATCATTGTCGTATGTAAGGATAAAGAAAAAGAGAGATGAAAGAAATAGCAAGAAAATAACAACAACTACTTAGCAATTAAAATTACAACAAGTTACAACAAGGGACAAGCATGATAATAAAAATGGTCTTCTTTATTCATCACTCTTCACTCAAAAGCTCACTACAAGTTTTAATGGAGAAGAGGTGAGAGGAGGAGGAAGAACAACACTACAACTAGGCAAAATGAAAATACAAGAAATGGCCCCCTTCCTTCACAAAGTTCTGGGCTATTTATAGGCCAAAAAATGAAACCCTAGGGCAACCACCAGAACCCAAACAGAATGACCAAACTACCCCCCAAAAATTATCAGCTGCCGCCACTATATGGCCGCGGATCCGCGGCCTGGACCCCACTTTGGCCACGGATCCGCGGCCTTCTGGTCGAATTGGGCCCCCCAATTTCTTGTGGTCACCTGGTTTGATGTGTACATTTTTCTGGTATGTGTATTTTTTCATAATTCCTTCACGAATTTTCCAGAATTTCTGTTGAGGGAAAGGTGGACTTTTTGTCAAGATTTTGTCATGATTGCCTCGAGCTCCGTGTAGATTTCTTGGAAGTTGTTGTTGCCATTGAGCCTTGTGCTTGAGAGTGACATTGATTTGACCTTTTGTCTTCCTATTGATATCTGGCAACATACGGATGAAGAGCAGAGACCGTGTTTTATCTGTGGTTGGCAGGAACCCGGACTTTTTTCGTGTTTTCCATGAATTTCACCGTTTTAGAACCGGGAACCTGTATCCTGCAATTGACTAGCAAACACGGCTCAAGAGTATCTACCGATATGCAATGTGACAAAAATTGGGCGGTATGAAAATGCAAAAATCTGATATGAACAAATAACCCCAAACATATCATTTGCTCGTCCCGAGCAAAGCCCATTTATTCACAAAAAATTTCCTAACCTCACTTTCGCAGGGAACGCGATTGCACTGAGCATGTGCAACAAGCCGTTAAACCTCTAGGTGTCCCTAGTAGGAGGAGTGTTGTCTCCTGAGGGTTTTCAGCGGATACTACCCACAAAATCCGGTCAAGTTGGTTTTGTAAAATAACTAAGCTTCAAACCCTAAAGTTTTGTTTTAGAAAATAACAATTCTATAATCCTAAGTCTAGACCATCGAACCTTTATTTTTCACACCTCGCTTCTTATTTAACTACAGATTTTATATGTCTTTACGTGCAGTGCAAATAGTGTCGTTAAGTTCCCGAAAGGTCGAATAAACTCATCATGTCGCACAATAAAGCCCAGATAACAATTTTAAAAGGATCACATAAGTTTTATAAAGAATTAAGCATTTTTCAAGTTTCGTTTTCCAGTAAGGTTTCAACGTCAGAATTTCTATCTTCCTTAACAGGAAACTAAGTCGTATTTTTCACTCCACCTTTTTCTTGTTTTCATTTCATACACACCTCTGTGAACGTGCAATAGTCTTTATCAAAGAGTAAAACCTTCATATCTCCGTTAAAATTTTTTTTTTATAAAAGCCTGTCTTTTATCAAGATTATTCTCACACAAAGAACCGTTAGGAATTTTAACTCGGAGAGAACACTTGCTTGACTTTGTGTTAAACTGGACTTTCTAGGCTTCTTAGCGAGCTTTGGGCCAATGCACCCAAACCAGTTGGTTTCAGGGCATTAGGTGTAGAAACACCCCAGCGGACTTAATTACTCAAGTTACCTAGGACCAAAAACAAAAGACAGTTTGTCGTGAAAATCAGATGATTTGATACGAACGGAGATATAACTGGCAGTTCAAATATTTTTTTGGATAAAAGACGTGTTTGGTGTGTTTGGTGTGTAATCATTCCAATCAAGTTTTAGATGGGTTATTTTTCAGACTTAGCTCCAATTACGGCATCAATAACATTCCTTCATATTTGCTTTACTTCATAAACTATTCTTGACATTACTTATTTCAGAACAAACCTATTTGATCCTCAGAAAATCATTTATCTGTTTAAAAGTTTAAACATGAAAGACTTGTCATCTAATTCCCAAAATCTTACGACACGTGTAGTGTGATGTAAAGACGTATATCCGCTATAGTTAACTTCAAAGGAGAGTTATCTTTCAGGTTTTCAAAATCCAAACATAAGATCTAGTTATTTCTATTTTTTCAAACAAAAACCGTCGAAATGTTGAATCAAAGTTCTTCCACAAGCTAACTTGACAAAAAAGTTTATATATTTTTTTATAGAAAATTTTCCGATTTTTATGGATTTTATGGATTTTTATGCAGATGCAAAATATACATATGAATGCGAAGGTAAGAAATGCGTACCGAGCGTACCCCCAAACTTAAACTCGACAGTGTCCTCACTGTCGTGGCATGAAGAGAGCAGTTGGAAGGTTCAAAATTGTCGGTTAGTGATACACCATTTTTATTTGTTTATGTTTTTAAAGAAAAGAAAAAGAATATACACAAATATAAACAAAATGGTTTGTACATACCCCCAAACTTATTTGGAACAGTGTCCACTGTTCTTGGCTGGATAACCGAAGTTTGGAGGTAGGCAGAGGAAGATCATTCAGGGTAAACCGGCTCCTGTAAGAACAGGAGCTCCTCTGTTGGTTCGGTGCTAAGGTACGGTTTGCATCGGTGTCCATTTACCTTGAAGAGTGAACCGTCCTTTGGATTTTCCAAATCCACAGCGCCCTGCGGATACACATTCCGCACAAAATACGGCCCTTTCCAGCGAGATCGGAGCTTTCCTGGATGAAAATGAAGTCGGGTGTCGTAAAGAAGTACCTGCTGACCAGGTACGAAGGTTTTGCGCAAAAGGTGTTTATCATGAAACACCTTCGTTCGATTCTTAACGACAACCGCGTTGTCGTAAGCCTCATCCCTAAGCTCGCTCAGTTCGTACAGCTGCAGCTTCCGATGGCTGCCCGCGTCCTCAAGAGATAGATTCAGCTCCTTAATCGCCCAAAATGCGCGATGCTCGATTTCGACAGGAAGGTGGCAGGCTTTTCCGTACACAAGCCGATAGGGAGACATGCCAAGGTCGGTCTTATAAGCGGTTCTAAACGCCCAAAGGGCATCAGTGTGTTTTAGAGACCAATCCTTACGGTTCTTGGAAACCGTCATCTCCAATATCTGCTTGATTTGCCGATTTGAATCTTCGGCCTGCCCGCAGGTTTGGGGGTGGTAGGGCGTAGAAAGCTTATGATTGATGGAATACTTCCGCATCAAGGCCTCGAAAGTCCTATTGCAGAAATGACTTCCATTGTCGCTAATGATCGCTCGGGGGTGCCCAAACCGTGAGAAAATGTTTTCTTTAAGGAACCTAACGACAACCTTGTTGTCGTTAGTTCGGCTGGGCACAGCCTCGACCCATTTAGAGACGTAATCAACAGCTAGAAGGATGTACAAGTTCCCAAAAGAGCTGGGAAACGGCCCCATGAAGTCTATCCCCCAAACATCGAAAATCTCCACAACCAAGATCGGTTGGAGCGGCATCTCGTTCCTCCGGGATATCCGTGTTTTTTTAATTTAAGATGGACAATGCATATGCTTTAGTGATTTTTGGGGTCCTGGGAAGGGTGATGAAATCCCCACCCAATCTGGATTGGTTGCAAGCCCCTTAAGTCCGTTTTAATGAATGCAAAACAGTAACAAATCAACTGCAAACAATTTTTATTTGCGGCGCAAAGAATCCTGCACAAGAACAGTTTATTGGAAGGGGGAGAAGAATTTGCGCAAAGAAGCCTGCAGAAAACACAATTCAGTGGAGTTCAGAGGAGTGGAGAGAGGCAGAGAAACTTACAGAGAGAATTTGGCACACTGAAGGCACTGAATGGCCGCGGTTCCGCGGCCAAACACCTACTTAGGCCGCGGATCCGCGGCTAAGTTGAGGAATTGGGGCTCTGAAAAAAAATTGGGTGTTCTCTGTTGGTGTCCTCTGCTTGTCTGGATGTACTGAATCTTGATTTACTTACTGTATTTGCTCCAGATTTGTACAGTAGACCGGATGCTTCGTTTTTGTCCGTCGCGGTGTAGCCGCGAAAATGTGGGTCTATCTTCCCACGTCTTTGGCACTGTACTTGAACTCCGTATTTCCAACGTCTTTGGCGTCGATCTTGAGCTTCGTATTTCCTGCACACTTGCACAAAAACTAATCAAGAATAACAAGATGGTTTCTTTACAAAGAATGTATTTTTTTTCGTTTTTTTTTTATACTTACAAATTAACCCGAAATTTCACAAAGAAACAAACTACCGTCTCCCCGGCAACGGCGCCATTTGATTGATATGTTACGTGCGTGTTCAAGTTTAGTTTAAAATACCGCAATCAAGACGGTTTCGCTTGTAGCTAGCCGGTTGAGTACGGGTCGTCCGCAGGGAGATGGTTGTCTTTTTCAAAGTGTTTTAACGAGTTAAGTCCTGTTTTCAGATTTTGTTGTGGTTATCTAAGTGTAAGTTGATATTTAAAGAGATTTTGTTAGGGTTAGGATTAGGTTAGTTTGAGTTAGGAGTCTCCACATCTTTCGTTGCCCCTCTTAATATCGGTGTTACGGTAATCGGCAACAACGGGGATTAGCACGACTAGGAAGGTACTTGCGAGTATAAGCTAGGCTTTCCAACGCATAGTCCTTCCTTTTGGTGCTTATCCGTCCATTCTTGGCACTTATCCATAACCTCCGGTTAATTCAACCACAACCGGTCTCACTACGGAATCACCGCTATCATGTAGGATAGGGTGCCGTAAGGAGCGGATTGTGGTTCAATTAACGGGAGTTGATTTAAGTTGTTGGGCAAGGAAAGAGTGAGAGAGATTTACTTCTCTCAAACTTCCCTTATCCTACCCTAACAAGTATAGAACTACTCACACTTCATAATACGGAAAAATAAAACAAGCAAAAGAGGAAGATAGAAAGAAGGAGACTAGAAGAATACGACTAACTATTTGCGACCTCACCTTGGCGAGGATCAAGCGTAAGTATCATTATCGTATGTAAGGATAAAGAAAAAGAGAGAAGAAAGAAATAGCAAGAAAATAACAACAACTACTTAACAATTAAAATTACAACAAGTTACAACAAGTAAATAAAGGGACAAGCATGATAATAAAAATGGTCTTCTTTATTCATCACTCTTCACTCAAAAGCTCACTACAAGTTTTAATGGAGAAGAGGTGAGAAGAGAAAGAAGAACAACACTACAACTAGGCAAAATGAAAATACAAGAAATGGCCCCCTTCCTTTACAAAGTTCTGGGCTATTTATAGGCCAAAAAATGAAACCCTAGGGCAACTACCATAACCCAAACAGAATGACCAAACTACCCCCCAAAAATTATCAGCCGCCGCCACTATATGGCCACGGATCAGCGGCCTGGACCACACTTTGGCCGCGGATCCGCGGCCTTCTGGTCGAATTGGGCCCCCCAATTTCTTGTGGTCACCTGGTTTGATGTGTACATTTTTCTGGTATGTGTATTTTTTCATAATTCCTTCACGAATTTTCCAGAATTTCTGTTGAGGGAAAGGTGGACTTTTTGTCAAGATTTTGTCATGATTGCCTCGAGCTCCGCGTAGATTTCTTGGAAGTTGTTGTTGCCATTGAGCCTTGTGCTTGAGAGTGACATTGATTTGACCTTTTGTCTTCCTATTGATATCTGGCAACATACGGATGAAGAGCAGAGACCGTGTTTTATCTGTGGTTGGCAGGAACCCGGACTTTTTTCGTGTTTTCCATGAATTTCACCATTTTAGAACCGGGAACCTGTATCCTGCAATTGACTAGCAAACACGGCTCAAGAGTATCTACCGATATGCAATGTGACAAAAATTGGGCGGTATGAAAATGCAAAAATCTGATATGAACAGGTATCTAATACCCAGGACGTAGGGCAAATGGAGAAACAGTTCTCTGTAACTAACACACCCGATGAAAATGCATCATCATGTACTTTCTTCATTCGGGTGGCATGGGAATCCTGGTATTCCCCTATGTCATGTTCAGTCCTATAACTCTTATAAGATAGAACGGAACCAACGTTTCCCAGCACAGTATAACATGCGGGTTCGGTCAATACATCCATATTATTATCTTGATTAAGGCATGACATGGTCGCTACCTGGAGAAAGAGAGAAGAAAGACACTTTAGCCTATGCACTTGCAAGATCAGATTGGTTATTATCTTATCTAATCAGGATGGCTCCCACTGTTTTTATCAAATCTTCCTTCAAACCCTAAAAGGAAAGACTAGCCGGGATTAATTACATCCTATAACTTCGCCGATCTTTCAGCCAGGCCAGTGTCGGTACTTTGAGGGAGGTTCCCCATGCTTTCGCACGGACCTAATTAAAGTAAACCTCGTTTTTGCAAAGGCGTAACCCCGTTGACACCTTTCTAGACACCTACTTGATCGGTTAATTGTCCTGTGTACAACTCTCCCGGGAGTAACAATTACTCGCAGTGGGTATCGGGATTCAACTACCTCATAGAAGGTATGCAATCTCATTGCAAATTTCAACACTTGAAATTCCCGATAATATTTTACCCCTAGCGTCCCATGACCTTGACGCAGGCCAACAAACCATAGTGCGCTAGTCAAGTTCAACCCGTCATTTCTTGATTGAATTAAACCCACCCGTATGACCCTTGACGCAGGCCAAAAAAGTCGCACGACTACCCTAATCCAATCTGCATCATATGCACAAACAGATAAATACTAGTTAGCTACCGCACACTGCGCCTTGACGCAGGCCAACAAACGTAGCGCGAATACTAAGTAGGACTTATCTGAAATGACGGAGGGCTACAACAGGTTTTTCTGAAAACCTATTGCGTAATGAACTTGATATCGTTGTAGAATCAAGTGAATTTTGAAATGGAGTGATTTTGAAGCTTTCATTAGTTTTGCTAAAGAGGTCACTCCCGGTGAAGGGATCTCGTCTCTTTCCTCATCGAATAAGGTGCGGGATATATCATATATATCACTGTGCAAAGCCAAACTCCAAAAGCAATCAAAAACCAAACCGAGTTTTGTAGCATCTGCCAGTTTTGCTAAAGAGGTCACTCCCGGTGAAGGGATCTTGGCTCTTTCCCCATCGAATAAGGTGCATGGTATATCATATATATCGCTATGCAAAGCAAGACTGTAGCTACTCTTTTTGGAAAAATTCGATTCTACAACATCTTTTAGGTTTCTTTTCTTTCATTAATCACATTAATGAAGTCCCGTCATTTAAGTCACCTAAACATCACAGATAAATACGACGTACACTTATGCCATCCGCATTCTCCTCGATGTCCCCTCGTGCACCGTTAGGTTAGGTAACTAACGGCAGAGCAGGTCAGGGCTAGCGCGGGTGTAAAACATAAGTAACGCCTATATAATATATCATATATACTATATACAGTATTTATCACAGAACATATCTAATGATCACATCACAGATATTACAGCAGAAACATAGATATAATGTGGGATATACTAGGACGTTCGTATTTAGTATTTAGCCAACAATAGAAAATACGGATTCAACAGTCGCGATAAATAGCCAAGCCCACACCCTGGACCCCTACGAGAGCGGCAAGCGACCCTACCAATTCTGGAGCTTAGGAGACCCGGTCTCGACACCTCGAGATGGCCTCCCACTGAACCCCAGAACCCGGTCACCTGTGCTCCCCTCCTTGGGTCCATCCTAATGCGTAAAAGTAAATAATATACAACACTGGTGGCATCAACCTCAACCCGAAAGTGCCCCAAATAAAAGAATATTAAATTACATTTAAATTTACATGAATGAAAATATAAAGCTCGCATCTTACATAAAACCCCCAGGCTATTCAATTGCTACAATCCTGCACATCATATCTCAGCAACACATAATTTCATAAATCATCAACGTAAGTAAGTATGCGTACCCTAATTGTCGTTGATGTATAGCAACGAAACCGGAGATATCGACATACTACACTTACGGTCACAGAAAAGAAAGTGTAAAACTGCAATATCTGGAATCCACATTCTCTTTAGACATCGTAAATGCGAAATATCATATATTTCGTATTTCATATATAGCTATATGAATTCCACACATTGCATCACATTCCAGATAAATAGACGGTATTAAAGTTTTCGAACGAATGATCAAATACTCAAAATTCCCTAAAGCTCAACACTTGAGCGGAGTTCAAAAACCCGGAGTATGACACAGTAGTAGCGGTCCAGCCGTAGAAGGGTCAAGCCAACGCCTCACATGTGGCACGCCGTACTGCCCCAAACCCTAAGGTTCAAAAGGCAGTTCAAGACGGTCACATAATCGAGTTAAGGTTTATTGTCTTCTAGAGGGTCCACCACAAACAAACTTGCACGTATTTCCGAAAGATTTAAACCCCGCGAAAAGTGAGCAAATGACACTCGTTCGAACAATTCAATACTTTCTAATTATCCGGAAAAACATGAAGTTAAAATTCCGATCGAATCATTGAACTCAAAACAATCTCCAGAACAAATAATACTAAGACCAGATTAAAAATACCCAAAAATATCAACATGCAGTTATAAGTATTACTGTGCAAAAAGTATTTGTTGACTCATCTGCACGGCCGTGGAACCGCGGCCCAAGCAAGCTTTGGCCGCGTTTCCGCGGCGATAATGACTGTTCACAGCATCGTGTTTTCCAATTTGTCTTAGATTTCCCTGCTGATATTTTTACATATTTTTAATACTGAAAAATCACTGTTTTGAAAAAATGTCCACAGAGTGTCCCAAAAAGCCGTATTTTGTTTCGAGCGGGGTTTTAACTTCGCTAAAGTGTCGCCTTATGTTCTAGGTCGGCTATGATACCAATGTTGGGTTTACCTAGCACCTCATGAAGGGTTTGGAAGCATCACATGTACCAAACATTAAAATTTTAGGGTGCTAAGTAAGCATACAAAGAATCATTCCTAGAAAAATTAGGGTTTCTAAAACAACACTTCATCACAAGTAGATTAAGCTAGGGTTTTGAGAGTACAACCTTTGTAGCTCCCTAGGATAGACTCCTCGGCTACTTGGCGTTTGGAAAAAGTCCGCTTGAACTCCTCTAGGTCCACGATTATCCACCCGGAGTCCTCTTTGTCCAAGCTTGCAACTTCACTTTATCAAGAGAATGAAATGAAGCTAACACTCTAAACAAGTAGGCAAGACTTGTGTAGAATGGTGTTGTGGTGGCTTTTCTTACTTCATAATCCTAACTTGATGAGTAATTTGCTCACTAGATAAATCTAGAGAGCAAAAGATGAAGGAGGAAGAAGATGGTGGCCCTTTTGAATAAGAGAAAAGATAAACTCTCTTGAGAAAATAGAAAATATATCTATACATATTTTTCTTCTCTCATCTCAAACCATGGTTAAACAATAAATATATTATTGAACTTGAGTTAAAACCCAAAAGGAAAGTTAATCCATGGTAAAATGGTGGGTGAGCATGGTTAGGTCAAAGAAGAGTGTAGAAAGAAACCATGAATTATCCTTTCCTTTTTCTTTTTGTTTTAAATCAAATGCAATAATAATTCATATATATAAAACCATGGTGTGAGTCTTATATTGCCACCATTTTCTTTGTATATACAACCATGAAGGATGATGTATGTATGTATGTGTGCATGCACATCCATATGTGTATGAAACAAGAAAGAATCCATACATGCATGCATACATCCAAAAATACAAGAAAGGATTTCTAGCGAGAATCTAATGGTTAAATGATAAATCAACACTTGATTTATCAATCCGGCCATATCACATACGACCCAACCAAAAGCAAGCCGCCCGATTAATATACGGTATCTCATACGCGCATTTTAACCGGGTCCATGCGCATATCGTATACGCGCACCACAACGTTTCGCCTGGACTAGGTAACTCCTTTGTGGGACTCTAAGACTCATCAATACGCCGGCAGTGGGTGATGATCATATCAAGCACCCTAAGCCGCAAGAGGTCAGCTAAACGTAACGGCCACCCGGGTATTGAGCGATCAGAAGAAAACAAGCGAACCTGCTACAACTCCCGTCGAGCCAACCGGCAACACTACCCGCGCAGTCCGTTCTCCTCGTCTGATATGTCACATATCAAGTCTAGGGGTGGTAAACGTCAGACCCCAATAATCGATAAGTCGTGCCGATGTGAGGCTCATAACGGGTCGAGAAACTACTGGTAACACTTACCAGTAAATCTCTAATCAGCCCTAGCCAGGAACTTCCCTGTTACGGCCAATCGAGCACTGTGCAACATCAACCCCCAATACCGGGAGAGACGAAACCCCTCCTATCGCTCATCGCCGCCATGTGACTCGGGACTGTTGATTGTTAGGACACGTGCGTGTTCAAGTTTAGTTTAAATACCGAAATCAAGACGGTTTCGCTTGTAGCTAGCCGGTTGAGTACGGGTTGTCCGCAGGGAGATGGGAGTCTTTTTCAAAGTGTTTTAACGAGTTAAGTCCTGTTTTCAGATTTTGTTGTGGTTATCTAAGTGTAAGTTGATATTTAAAGAGAGCTTGTTAGGGTGAGGATTAGGTTAGTTTGAGTTAGGAGTCTCCACATCTTTCGTTGCCCCACTTAATATCGGTGTTACGGTAATCGGCAACAACGGGGATTAGCACGACTAGGAAGGAACTTGAGAGTATAAGCTAGGCTTTCCAACGCATAGTCCTTCCTTTTGGTGCTTGTCCGTCCGTTCTTGGCTCTTATCCATAACCTCCGGTTAATTCAACCACAACCGGTCTCACTACGGAATCACCGCTATCATGTAGGATAAGGTGCCGTAAGGAGCGGATTGTGGTTCAATTAACGGGAGTCGATTCAAGTTGTTGGGCAAGGAAAGAGTGAGAGAGATTTCCTTCTCTCAAACTTCCCTTATCCTACCCTAACAAGTATAAAACTACTCACACTTCATAATACGGAAAAATAAAATAAACAAAAGAGAAAGATAGAAAGAAGGAGACTAGAAGAATACGACTAACTATATGCGACCTCACCTTGGTGGGGATCAAGCGTAAGTATCATTGTCGTATGAATGATAAAGAAAAAGAGAGAAGAAAGAAACAATCAAGCAAATAACAACAACTACTTAACAATTAAAATTACAACAAGTAAAGAAAGAGCATTTAACAAAATAAAGAGATAAGCATGATAATAAATGGTTCTTCTTTATTCATCACTCTTCACTCAAAAGCTCACTACAAGTTTAATGGAGAAGAGGTGAGAAGAGGAAGAAGAAGTGAACTAAATCCTAGAAAAAGAAAATACAAGAATGGACCCTTTCCTTCACAAAGTTCTGGGCTATTTATAGGCCAGAGAATGAAACCCTAGGGCAACCACCAGACCACACATGCAATGACCAAAATACCCCTGGAAACTTTTTGCCTGCCGCCACTATACGGCCGCGGATCCGCGGCCTGGACCCCACTTTGGCCGCGGATCCGCGGCCGTTTAGTTGAGTTGGGCCCCCAAATTTGCGGTGGTTCCCTGGTTTGATGTGAACATTTCTCTGGTATGTGTATTTTTTCATAATTCCTTCATGAATTTTCCAGAATTTCTGTTGCGGGAAAGGTGGACTTTTTGTCAAGATTTTGTCATGATTGCCTCGAGCTCCGCGTAGATTTCTTGGAAGTTGTTGTTGCCATTGAGCCTTGTGCATGAAGGTGACATTGATTTGACATTTTGTCTTCCTAAACTGGTATCTGGCAACATACGGATGACGAGCGGAGACCGTGTTTTATCTGTGATTGGCAGGAACCCGGATTTTGTCGTGTTTTCCATGAATTTCACCGTTTTAGAACCGAGAACCTGTATCCTGCAATTGACTAGCAAACACGGCTCAAGAGTATCTACCGATATGCAATGTGATAAAAATTGGGCGGTATGAAAATGCAAAAATCTGATATGAACAAATACCCCCAAACTTATCATTTGCTCGTCCCGAGCAAAGCCCATTTATTCACCAAAAATTTCCTAACCTCACTTTCGCAGGGAACGCGATTGCACTGAGCATGTGCAACAAGCCGTTAAACCTCTAGGTGTCCCTAGTAGGAGGAGTGTTGTCTCCTGAGGGTTTTCAGCGGATACTACCCACAAAATCCGGTCAAGTTGGTTTTGTAAAATAACTAAGCTTCAAACCCTAAAGTTTTGTTTTAGAAAATAACAATTCTATAATCCTAAGTCTAGACCATCGAACCTTTATTTTTCACACCTCGCTTCTTATTTAACTACAGATTGTATATGTCTTTACGTGCGGTGCAAATAGTGTCGTTAAGTTCCAGAAGGATCGATTAAAGTCATCATGTCGCACAATAAAGCCCAGATAACAATTTTAAAAGGATCACATAAGTTTTATAACGAGTTAAGCATTTTTCAAGTTTCGTTTTCCAGTAAGGTTTCAACTTCAGAATTTCTATCTTCCTTAACAGGAAACTAAGTCGTATTTTTCACTCCACCTTTTTCTTGTTTTCATTTCATACACACCTCTGTGAACGTGCAATAGTCTTTATCAAAGAGTAAAACCTTCATATCTCCGTTAAAAAGTTTTTTAAAAGCATGTCTTTTGTCAAGATTATTCTCACACAAAGAACCGTTAGGAATTTTAACTCGGAGAGAACACTTGCTTGACTTTGTTTTAACCTGGACTTTCTAGGCTTCTTAGCGAGCTTTGGGCCAATGCACCCAAACCAGTTGATTTTAGGGCATTAGGTGTAAAAACACCCCAGCGGACTTAATTACTCAAGTTACCTAGGTCCAAAAACAAAAGACCGTTTGTCGTGAAAATCAGATGATTTAATACGAACGTAGATATAACCGGCAGTTCAAATATTTTTTGGATAAAAGACGTGTTTAGTGGGTTTGGTGTGTAATCATTCCAATCAAGTTTTAGATGGGTTATTTTTCAGACTTAGCTCCAATTACGGCATCAATAACATTCCTTCATATTCGCTTTACTTCATAAACTATTCTTGACATTACTTATTTCAGAACAAACCTATTTGATCCTCAGAAAATCATTTATCTGTTTAAAAGTTTAAACATGAAAGACTTGTCATCTAATTCCCAAAATCTTACGACACGTGTAGTGTGATGTAAAGACGTATATCAGCTATAGTTAACTTCAAAGGAGAGTTATCTTTCAGGTTTTTCAAAATCCAAACATAAGATTTAGTTATTCCTATTTTTTCAAACAAAAACCGTCGAAATGTTGAATCAAAGTTCTTCCACAAGCTAACTTGACAAAAAGTTTTTATGTTTTTTAGAAAATTTTCAGATTTTTATGGAATTTATGGATTTTAATATGCAGATGCAAAATATACATATGAATGCGAAGGTAAGAAATGCTTACCGAGCGTATCCCCAAACTTAAACTGGACAGTGTCCTCACTGTCATTGCATGAAGAGAGCAGTTGGAAGGTTCAAAATTGTCGGTTAGTGATACACAAATTTTTATTTGTTTTTGTTTTTAAAGAAAAGAAAAAGAATATACACAAATATAAACAAAATGGTTTGTACATACCCCCAAATTTATTTGGAACAGTGTCCGCTGTTCTTGGCTGGATAACCGAAGTTTGGAGGTAGGCAGAGGAAGATCATGCAGGGTAAACCGGCTCCTGTAAGAACAGGAGCTCCTCTGTTGGTTCGGCGCTAAGGTACGGTTTGCATCGGTGTCCGTTTACCTTGAAGAGTGAACCGTCCTTTGGATTTTCCAAATCCAGAGCGCCCTGCGGATACACATTCCGCACAAAATACGGCCCTTTCCAGCGAGATCTGAGCTTTCCAGGATGGAAGTGAAGTCGGGTGACGTAAAGCAGTACCTGCTGACCAGGTACGAAGGTTTTGTGCAAAAGGTGTTTATCATGAAACACCTTCGTTCGATTCTTAACGACGACCGCGTTGTCGTAAGCCTCATCCCTAAGCTCGTTCAGTTGCAGCTTTCGATGGCTGCCCGCATCCTCCAGAGACAGATTCAGCTCCTTTATCGCCCAAAATGCACGATTCTCGATTTCGACAGGTAGGTGGCAGGCTTTTCCGTACACAAGCCGATAAGGAGACATGCCAAGGTTGGTCTTATAAGAAGTTCTAAATGCCCAAAGGACATCAGTGAGTTTCAGAGACCAATCCTTACGGTTCTTGGAAACCGTCTTCTCCAATATCTGCTTGATTTGCCGATTTGAAACTTCGGCCTGCCCGCAGGTTTGGGGGTGGTAGGGCGTAGAAAGCTTATGATTAATGGAGTATTTCCGCATCAAGGACTCGAAAGTCCTATTGCAGAAATGACTTCCATTGTCGCTAATGATCGCTCGGGGGTGCCCAAACCGGGAGAAAATGTTTTCTTTAAGGAACTTAACGACAACCTTGTTGTCGTTAGTCCGGCTGGGCACAACCTCGACCCATTTAGAGACGTAATCAACAGCTAGAAGTATGTACAAGTTCCCAAAAGAGCTGGGAAACGGCCCCATGAAGTCTATCCCCCACACATCGAAAATCTCCACAACCAAGATTGGTTGGAGCGGCATCTCGTTCCTCCGGGATATCCGGCCCAAGTGTTGGCACCGGGAGCAAGTCTTGCAATAGTCGTTAGCGTCTTTGAAAAGTTGTGGCCAGTAGAAACCACATTGCAAGATCTTCTCAGCTGTCTTTCTGGGCCCAAAATGCCCGCCACACGCTTGATCGTGGCAAAATGACAGCACACTCTTGAATTCCTCATCGGGGACACACCGACGAATAATCTGGTCGGGACAGTACTTGAACAAGTAGGGTTCGTCCCAGTAAAAGTGTTTTACTTGGGATAAGAAGCGAAGTCTGTCCTGACTAGACCATTCGGTCGGTAGTAATCCCGTGGCCAAATAGTTCACAATATCTGCGAACCAGGGTTCGCAAGATACTGTCAAGAGTTGTTCATCCGGGAAAACGTCGTTAATTGGAATTGGAAGCGAACGAGAAGAAAGAAGTCGTGAGAGATGGTCGGCAACTACGTTTTCACATCCTCGTTTGTCCTTAATGACAAGGTCAAACTCTTGAAGCAAGAGGATCCAACGTATTAACCGAGACTTGGCATCTTTCTTCGCAAAAAGATGGCGCAGAGCTGAATGGTCCGTGTAGACAATGACTGGAGAGCCGATTAGGTAGGGCCTGAACTTTTCTAAAGCAAATACAACAGCTAAGAATTCCTTCTCAGTGGTTGTATAGTTCAGTTGGGCGTCGTTCAGGGTCCGGCTCTCGTAATAGATTACGTGCGGCATCTTGTTGATGTGCTGTCCAAGGACAGCACCGATGGCAAAGTCGGATGCATCGCACATAATCTCGAATGGGTGCGTCCAGTCAGGAGAAGAGAGAACGGGAGCAGAAGTGAGTGAGCGTTTCAGTGACTCGAATGCAGTCACACAGCTCGAGTCGAAGTCGAAAGGCGTGTCCTTGGCCAGCAAAAGCGTCAAGGGCCTAGCAATCTTGCTAAAGTCCTTGATAAACCGTCTATAGAAACCGGCATGGCCAAGGAAGGCTCGGATATCTCTGACGCATCGGGGAGGAGGCAGATTGGAAATGACCTCAATCTTTGCTCTGTCAACCTCTATGCCATTTTGCGAGATGATATGTCCTAAGACAATACCTTCGCGCACCATGAAGTGGCATTTCTCCCAGTTCAAAGTGAGATTCTTGTCCTTACATCGGGTAAGGACAGCGTCAAGATGAAGCAAACACTCGTCAAAGGAGTCGCCAAAGATGGAGAAGTCATCCATGAAAATCTCCAAAAATTTTTCCACCATGTCAGAGAAAATTCCCATCATACACCGCTGGAAGGTAGCGGGCGCATTGCATAACCCAAAGGGCATGCGTCGATATGCAAACGTGCCGAAAGGACAAGTGAAAGTGGTCTTGTCCTGGTCTTTTTCGGCGATGGGAATTTGATTGTAGCCAGAGTAGCCATCTAGAAAGCAATAGTACTCATGTCCGGCCAATCGTTCAAGCATCTGGTCAATGAAGGGTAGCGGAAAGTGGTCTTTCCGCGTAGCGGCGTTGAGTTTTCTGTAATCAATGCAAACTCGCCACCCAGTTTGGGTGCGAGTAGGGATTAACTCATTCGCCTCGTTGGTTATGACCGTGATGCCCGACTTCTTGGGGACAACATGAATGGGGCTAACCCACTGGCTATCAGAGATAGGGTAAATGATACCACTATCTAGACATTTGACGATCTCCTTCTTCACAGCCTCCTTCATGACTGGATTAAGACGTCTTTGTGGATCCCGGGCTGGTTTGGCATCATCCATCAGATGAATGTGATGCTCAACGATCAGGGGACTAATCCCCTTGATGTCCGCCATGGACCAGCCAAAAGCTTGCCTGTTGCTGTGCAAGACCGCGAGAAGGGCTTTCTCTTGCTCGGGAGCTAGAGAAGCCGAAATGATGACAGGGAGGGTCTCGTTCTCACCTAAGTAAGCATACTTAAGTTGAGACGGCAACAACATGAGTTCGAGCGTTGGAGGTGAAATGCTGGAAGGCAAGACTGGTGCAAAGGTCTCGAACTCAAAGGATTCCAGCAAAGGTTCAAAACGAGTGTAGGCAACCGAGTCGGATGGTTCAGGTAACTCATCCGGAAAGTCGAAAGATTCGAACTCGGGTTGTGCGCGGCTAAGATCGTTCGAGAACGTGAAACACTCGTATTCGTTATCGGGCGCAGAAACAGTAGCAGATTCGAAGAGAAACGCACTAGTGGCGTCAAGATTATCGTGGTCAAACAGAAACTCCTCGGATTCACACTCTTCTGGTGTGATCTCCTGGATCGAGCAGACGTCCAGTATATGAGCATTAGGTTCGGCGGGCTGATTCCTCAACCTAAAAATGTTGAGTTCAATCGTCATGTTTCCAAAAGAGAGGTTCATCGAACCGTTGCGACAATTGATCACAGCATTTGAGGTTGCAAGAAATGGGCAACCGAGTATCACCGGAATTTGATTCCGGGGGTTAGCTACAGGCTGTTTATCTAATACAATAAAGTCAACGGGGAATATGAAGTCCCCGACTTTTATTAACACATCCTCTAGCTCACCCCTAGGGTGGGTGATTGATCGGTCGGCCATTTGGAGAGTGCAGTGTGTGGGTTTCAACTCTCCGACGCCTAATTGCTCGTATACTGAATACGGAAGCAAGTTAACACTGGCACCAAGATCTAATAGTGCGCGGTTGATGTTCTTATCCCCAATGGTAATTGAAATCGTATGACAGCCAGGGTCCGTCCGTTTTTGTGGTAAAGATTGGGTAAGGGCATCACTCACAGCACTAGCCAAGAAAACTTTCTTGGGTACCTGAGACTTCCTCTTTTTCGTGCACAAGTTCTTTAAGATTTTCGCGTAAGACGGGACTTGTTGGACAACATCTAAAAGAGGAATGTTAATGTTAACTTGCTTGAATAACTCCAGAATCTTCTCCATTTGAGGATTTTGTTTGTTAGACCTCAACCGGTTTGGAAATGGAACATTTTGAAAATTGGTTGAGTCTAATGCTGGAGGAGGAGATTTTGGAGTTGGAACGGATCCCAGAATAGGTGTTTTCGTGGAGTGAGAAGTGGGTCCGTTCAGAGCAGAAGAAGAGGAAGGGGAGCCTTGTGATGAACGGAGAATAGGCTCAGAAGACGAAGAAGAAGAAGAAGGAGAAGAAGAAGAAGAAGAAGAAGCGGCGGCCGGGGTGTCATCGTTGATTCGCTTGCCAATGTTGTTTTGCAGCATCCTTCCCGATCTCAGCGTAGTCACGGCACTCACATTATGGTTTTGTTGTTCAGGAGCAACATGTGCATTATGTGGGTGACCGGGATTTGGAAGTGGCTGGGACGGGAGCTTCCCCTTCTCTCGCTCGCTTAAGGCCGCGTTCAGCTGTGCAATCTGGGCCTCGATCGTCTTGATGCTCTGCCCGTGTGCGGCGGTGTGTTGCACTAAAGATTGGATCGAAGACTGGATGTTGGCGGTGGATTGAGTCGATTGTTTAACAAACTCCTCCAGACTTCGCTCGAGCGAGGAAACCTTATCAGTGTTTGACGGAACAAAGTTGTTTGGTGGAAAAGAGTTGTTGGGTGCAAAGTTGTTCGTCTGGTTTTGGTAAGGCTGGGTTGGAAGGGCTGCTGATGCTGAGTTTGTTGTTGCGCTTGTTGTTGCGGCGGAGGGGCCCTTTGGAAGTTGTTGCCCTGGAATTGATTCTGATTCTGATTCCAGGCGAAATTGGGGTGATTCCTCCAACCGGGATTGTAGGTGGAAGAGTATGGATCATTCCTCGGTCTTTGCTGGAAGGCAGCATTAACCTGATCCTGTCCTTGCGAGGGTGGATTGTAAGGACACTCTTCGGTCAAGTGGGAAGGATCGGAACAACAAGCGCAGATGGTACGAAGGGGGAGAACAGGGGCAGGAGCAGGAGCAGAAAATTTGCTCTCTATCGCTTCAAGCTTTCGTGTTATTGCAGCCATTTCAGCTTTCATCGCGATAGAGACATCGAGTTGGTGGATTCCTACCCTAGACTGACCGGTAGAAGTGGAGGTAGAAGAAGAAGAAGTCGGTCTTGTGCTCTCCCACTGTAGCGTTTGCTCCGCAAGATCGTCAAAGAACTGCCATGCTTCCTCGTCAGATTTCGATAGGAAGTGGCCCTGACAGATGGTTTTTAGCAACTGCTTCGTTGCTGGGTTCAGTCCCTCGTATAAGGTTTGGCAGAGCTGCCATTTCTCTATACCGTGGTGAGGACACTGAACAAGAAGGTCTTTGTACCGGTCAAAGCACTTCCAGAAGGGTTCAGAAGGAAGCTGGGAGAATTTGTTGATTTCATTTCGAATTCTTGCGGTCTTATGATTTGGATAGAATTTTTTTAGAAACACTTTAACAAACTCGTCCCAGCTGGTGATTGAGTGGGAAGCGGTGCTATACAGCCATTTTTCAGCGAGATCGCATAAAGTGAACGGAATGACCCGTAGACGTATAGCATCGTCCGACAGCTGGGTTGTTTTCATCATGGCACAGACATTTTGAAATTTATTGATGAAGATATAGGCATCTTCAGTTTCAAGCCCATGAAAACGTGGAAGCATGTTGATGAAATGGGGCTTAATTTCAAAGTTGTCCCCATTGGCCGGAGGAAGAGAAAGGCAGGTGGGAAGTGCAGAACGGGTGGGGTAGAAACGATCCTGGAGCGCAATTCGCTGCGGCGCTACAACAGGCGGAGGTGGTGGGAGATTGGTCTCCGTAGGAGGTGGAGCCAATCCAGCGGTGGTCAAAGAGATGTTCGGATTAAATCCCGACATCGCGGAAGAAGAGGTTGGTGAAGGTGAAGGTGAAGGTGAAGATGTATGAACAGAATTCCGGTCAACGTCGGAGTTGGCCGGCAAAGGAAGGGGTGAAAGAGGAGTGGACGGAGTATCGACTTCTGAATCGATAGCGTAGTCGGTCGCGACTAACGTAACGCGGACTAGACGGGCGCTAGTGTCCCGAGTCCAAGCGGACATACACTAAACGAGTTTAGTATAGTCAAAGCGGAGAAGGTGAGGGTAAGAAAACGTCAATGGAGAAAGGCGATGGGTGGTGGGTGAAAATGGATTTGGCGACAAAAGGGCAAGTTTTTATAGAAAGTTTATGATTTTTTTTCTTTTCTTTTTTTTTTTAGAAAGAGATTTACAGAAGTATGTACGGAAATACGGCTTAAGCAATCACAAACAAGATATGCACAATCATACCTAGATCTACGGTCGCCTAGGTCTACTAGACCTGCTCCTGAACTTGATTTTCGAAGTTAAACAGTATCGAGAAACAGGCTTAAAAATACACCGATCACGGGGCCAGGTAAGTGCAGAGATAAGGGGAGGTTGTCCAACGCTTTCGCGAAGTTCCTTAATTAAATAACCCTTTCTCTTTCGGCGGTTGCGCCTTTAACACTTTCCTAGACACCCCGTAATCAATATACGGTTAAGCGAGGTTCTAAACACGGTTTATCTTCTCCTAATGAGCGCGAAGTCCTTAGGGCTGAAGTCTAGTATTTTTTAATTTACAATGGACAATGCATATGCTTTAGTGATTTTTGGGGTCCTGGGAAGGGTGATGAAATCCCCACACAATCTGGATTGGTTTCAAGCCCCGTAAGTCCGTATTAAAGAAATGCAAAGCAATAACAAATCAACTGCAAACAATTTTTATTTGCGGCGCAAAGAATCCTGCACAAGAACAGTTTATTGGAAGGGGGAGAAGAGTTTGTGCAAAGAACGCTGCAGAAACACAGTTCAGTGGAGTTCAGAGGAGTGGAGAGAGGCAGAGGGACTTACAGAGAGATTTTGGAAGCCTGAAGCCACCAAGTGGCCGCGTTTCCGCGGCCAAACGCATGCAATGGCCGCGGATCCGCGGCTAGGTTGGGGAATTGGGGCACTGAAAAAATTGGGTGTTCTCTGTTGGGTGTCCTCTGCTTGTCTGGATGTACTGAATCTTGATTTGCTTACTGTATTTGCTCCAGATTTGTACAGTAGACCGGATGCTTCGTTTTGTCCGTCACGGTGCAGCCGCGAAAATGTGGGTCTATCTTCCCACGTCTTTGGCACTGTACTTAAACTCCGTATTTCCAACATTTTTGGCGTCGATCTTGAGCTTCGTATTTCCTGCACACTTGAACAAAAACTAATCAAGAATAACAAGATGGTTTATTTACAAAGAATGTATTTTTTTCGTTTTTTTTTATACTTACAAATTAACCCGAAATTACACAAGGAAATAAACTACCGTCTCCCCGGCAACGGCGCCATTTGATTGTTAGGACACGTGCGTGTTCAAGTTTAGTTTAAATACCACAATCAAGACGGTTTCGCTTGTAGCTAGCCGGTTGAGTACGGGTCGTCCGCAGGGAGATGGGAGTCTTTTTCAAAGTGTTTTAACGAGTTAAGTCCTGTTTTCAGATTTTGTTGTGGTTATCTAAGTGTAAGTTGATATTTAAAGAGAGCTTGTTAGGGTGAGGATTAGGTTAGTTTGAGTTAGGAGTCTCCACATCTTTCGTTGCCCCACTTAATATCGGTGTTACGGTAATCGGCAACAACGGGGATTAGCACGACTAGGAAAGAACTTGCGAGTATAAGCTAGGCTTTCCAACGCATAGTCCTTCCTTTTGGTGCTTGTCCGTCCGTTCTTGGCTCTTATCCATAACCTCCGGTTAATTCAACCACAACCGGTCTCACTACGGAATCACCGCTATCATGTAGGATAGGGTGCCGTAAGGAGCGGATTGTGGTTCAATTAACGGGAGTCGATTCAAGTTGTTGGGCAAGGAAAGAGTGAGAGTGATTTCCTTCTCTCAAACTTCCCTTATCCTACCCTAACAAGTATAAAACTACTCACACTTCATAATACGGAAAAATAAAATAAACAAAAGAGAAAGATAGAAAGAAGGAGACTAGAAGAATACGACTAACTATTTGCGACCTCACCTTGGCGAGGATCAAGCGTAAGTATCATTGTCGTATGAATGATAAAGAAAAAGAGAGAAGAAAGAAACAATCAAGCAAATAACAACAACTACTTAACAATTAAAATTACAACAAGTAAAGAAAGAGCATTTAACAAAATAAAGAGATAAGCATGATAATAAATGGTTCT
Organism: Agapanthus africanus; assembly: GCA_030015575.1. Taxonomy (NCBI): domain Eukaryota; kingdom Viridiplantae; phylum Streptophyta; class Magnoliopsida; order Asparagales; family Amaryllidaceae; genus Agapanthus; species Agapanthus africanus. The sequence goes on from CM057351.1 coordinate 99,810,857, forward strand.
TCTTTATTCATCACTCTTCACTCAAAAGCTCACTACAAGTTTAATGGAGAAGAGGTGAGAAGAGGAAGAAGAAGTGAACTAAATCCTAGAAAAAGAAAATACAAGAATGGACCCTTTCCTTCACAAAGTTCTGGGCTATTTATAGGCCAGAGAATGAAACCCTAGGGCAACCACCAGACCACACATGCAATGACCAAAATACCCCTGGAAACTTTTTGCCTGCCGCCACTATACGGCCGCGGATCCGCGGCCTGGACCCCACTTTGGCCGCGGATCCACGGCCGTTTAGTTGAGTTTGGCCCCCAAATTTGCTGTGGTTCCCTGGTTTGATGTGTACATTTTTCTGGTATGTGTATTTTTTCATAATTCCTTCACGAATTTTCCAGAATTTCTGTTGAGGGAAAGGTGGACTTTTTGTCAAGATTTTGTCATGATTGCCTCGAGCTCCGCGTAGATTTCTTCGAAGTTGTTGTTGCCATTGAGCCTTGTGCATGAAGGTGACATTGATTTGACATTTTGTCTTCCTAAACTTGTATCTGCCAACATACGGATGACGAGCGGAGACCGTGTTTTATCTGTGATTGGCAGGAACCCGGATTTTGTCGTGTTTTCCATGAATTTCACCGTTTTAGAACCGAGAACCTGTATCCTGCAATTGACTAGCAAACACGGCTCAAGAGTATCTACCGATATGCAATGTGATAAAAATTGGGCGGTATGAAAATGCAAAAATCTGATATGAACAACTGTACCCAAAAACCACCGTTTTGCACGCCCTCATGGACGTGGTATGGTGGAAATTAAAGCACAGTGGGAATCACACAAGACTCTATGACGATCTCGGGTCTACAGACTAACCTGCACAAGTGTCACCTGAGAACTGCCATCTGACGTGAGGTATAATACCATCTGGGAGTTCTGGGCGAGTCCGTCCAGTGTACCCAGTCTCCACTGAGCACCCGTATACCATCTCTGATGTCAAACACAAATGGACATGGGATCATCCATCGCCCATCTCATGGGTCGAGAAGCGTATACGCTAGTCTACACTGGTATATCGATGCCCCGTCTCGATACACCCATGACTAGGGACCTTGAAGGATGTACTTATGGACTACCATGTCCCCACTAGTATGATCTGCATCATAGTCTAGGTAGTCAAGTACACATCCTAAGGGCTTTACCAACATGTAACTATAAGACAGTATAAAGAGACAAGCATACATGTTAAGATAAAGAGCAACCAGATAGCATACTATCATATCGAGCAAGAAAGTCGTCTCTATATATGTCCAAGCATCCAATATAATATACATCATCTGTACAATACTGGCCTCTAGGGCATACATACAACTAACAGCGTAACGTTTGGGCGGAGTTCAAAGGAAAATAACGGGAGAAGGAAATGAGGAAAGAAACCTTAACTTACGATATTGTATTTATTCTTAACTACAACATATTACAACCATTCACAAAACGAACCAAAAAGAGCAAAAGAAAAGATAAACAAAGAAAAGAAAAGATTACAAGCAAGTAATTAAAAGTGCATGGAATTTAAGTGCATGAAAGTAAATGAGTAAGAAATGAAACTAGGAACCATAAAACCCAAAACAAGACATGGGTTCAATAACCAAATCTTAAACTTGCAATCTCACTTAAGAGGTTGCAAGATCAAGAAAAGACAAAGAACTCATGGAGAATGAAGCACAAAAGAGAGAACAAAATGATACAACCCCTTGAGATCAATGACCAAAGCTTAAACTTGCAAGCTCACTTAAGAGGTTGCAAGATCAATTTAAGGTAGAGAGCTCAAGGGGGAAGCTAAGCAAAAAGAATGATACAAAATAACCCTCATCTTCATTTAACATCCACTCAAAAGCTCTCACAACAATTTCATGGAGGAAAGAATGAACAAGAAGAAGTAAACTAAAACCTAACAAAAAGTGGGCATGAAAAAGAACACCAATGGCTTGGCAAGTTCTGAACAATTTATAGGCAGGAAACCGAGAACCTAGGGCAACATTCTGACCCTACATGATATTACCAAACAGCCCCCCAAAAATCATCAATTGAAGAGTCTATACGGCCGCGGTTCCGCGGCCTATGCGCGCTTATGCCGCGGAACCGCGACCATAAAGAGGAATTGGTGCCTCGTTTTTTGTGGTTTTCCCTGGTTCTCTGTACTCTTCAGTGTGGTATATTTTGTTTCTCAGAATCTCTTCACAATGCTTCCAGAATTTCAGCATATCAAAATGGTGATGTGATGTGGATCTTTTGCCATGATTTTCTTGAGCTCCGCGTAGATATGTTGGATCTTGTGTTGACATTGAGCTTTATGCATGAAAATGACAATCGGTTTGCCATTTTGTCCCTTAAACTGATGTGTGGCGACACGGATAGAGAGCGGAGACCCGTGTTTATCTTTGGTTTGCAGTAATCCGGAATTTTTCGTGCTTTTTCATGAATTTCACTGTTTAGAGCTGAGAACCTGTATTCTGCAATTAACTAGAAAACACGGCTCAAGAGTACCTACCGATAAGCAAACGAGCATAAGAATGGGTGGTATAAAATGCAATATTCTGGTATGAACAAATACCCCCAAACATAACTTTTGCTCGTCCCGAGCAGCAAAACCAATTATTCACAAAAAAGACTCTTAACCGCACTTTCGCAGGGAACGTGATTGCACTGAGCATGTGCAACAAGCCGTTAAACCTCTAGGTGTCCCTAGTAGGAGAAGTGTTGTCTCCTGAGTGTTTTCAGCGGATTACACCCACAAAATCCCGTCAAGCTAGTGCCATAAGTTAACATCGATTCTACTCATACAATTTAGTATCTATGTTAGAAACTCTATCATCCTAAGTTAGAAATATCCAACCCTTATTTTTCACGCCTCCTATCTATTTAACTTTAGATCTTATACGTTCCAAAAAAGTTTAGAAAGATGTTGGTTCTCCTGAGTTTTCCCTCTTCAAGTGTGCTCTCAAATCAGGGATTTTTATCAACTTTACAGAAAACATAAGTCTTATTCTTCATTTCTATCTTTTATCCAAATATCGATTGTATACCCCTACGTGTGTGTATATTTGCACCCCTATACTCAAGAATTCAATTCAAGCTATAATACCCTTGCCCTAATACCTAATACTACTTCTTTTCATTAAGGATGGACGGATTTGCTTGCAAACCTTTCATGCGATTATTAATGCTTCTTGAGGCACTAACAGCCGATTACTGAATGTGTGAGCTTAAAGCGTAAATAGCAGTTTCCAGGTCTTGACTTTATTTACTTTTTTCTTTTTCTTTTTCTTTTCTTCTTTTTCAAGACAGGATATATTTTTCAATATGCTCTTTTGGTGTTTAGCTTTAAATACCGTTTTTTCTTTCATACTAGGTTTTCAGGCAAGAGTATTTCTCGGTATCCTCTATTATCCCAAGTTTCAAGGTGCGTGTAAGTGCAGTTTGTAGAGTATATACTTTATGAATTTGAACTCAAGAAAAGAAACTATTTTTCAGACTTATTCTTCAGTAAAGCATCAATACTTTCCCTTCATCTTGACTTAACTCAAGAACTGAACTCAAGATTACCTATTTCTCAAAAAATTGTAAGGACGTATACTTACCAAGCTTAGACAGAAGAAGGGTTATTTTTAGGGTTTTCAATTCCTAAGCCTAGGATTTAATTATTTCTAACATATCAACTAAGCTTTCAGAATAAAAATCCAAGTTACCCTATTAGCTAACTTGACGACAAAGTTTTTGTATTTTTGGAAAAAATTTCGATTTTATGGTTTTTTAATAAGATATGCAAATGCAAAATATACAAATGGATGCGAAGGAAGAAAGCTTACTGAGCACACCCCCAAACTTAAACTTGACAGTGCCCTCACTGTCAGGCTACACCAAGAGGGTCAAAATTGTCGACGCTCCCTAAAAAAAAATTTATATACATAAAAAAAAAAGGAAAACAAAAAAATTATATACAAAAAGGTTCCCCCCAAACTTAAGTAAAACAGTTTTTCCACTGTTATGCGTTGAAGTTCAGGATTAGGGGGGAAAGAGAATAGTATCAATCTATACAAGGCCTTACACAGGCCAAAAGTTAACACCAACCATTCGAAGACTTTATCTCTATAATGGGCTAGTTGGTGAAAGAATGCGGAGAGGTAAGAAATGGAGAATACGCGAGACCGTATGGAGATAAAAGCGGGATACGTTCTCGGTATATTAGAGGAAGAATGGCGGAAGGGAGAAAGAAGTGGAATACGAACTTGTGGGTGGAAATGGATTGAATAAATTAGTACAATCTGTAATGATCGATGTGAAAAGATGGATTGTACTAAACTATCAATATGGAGAAAAATGGGGTCAAATCCCTCAAGATTCGTGAGAAACCATGGGTACGCTGAACTCGGTAAACCAGACATATGAAATGAAAGTGAGACGGTTTCTTGCAAGGTCGGAACGAGATCGAGGTAGGTGATTGAGGAAGGTTATCGGTTAAAGGTTCAGGAGGGTGTACACAGTCAATGAAACGAACAGGATGAATTGGAAAATCCGACTCATCAATTAAAACTGGTTCATCCTCAAAAATTTCCTCAAAAGTTTCCTCAAAATTCAGCTTATCCATGCAAATTTCATCAAAATCAAGACGCATATGGGGTTCGGGAAAAACACTTAATGACTCGGGATGATGAATTGGAGAGAAAAACTGTGCCAAATCTACAGGTTCATCATCCAAAATATTCCCGGCGTCAATATCCTCAATCAAGTGAAAATCAATATTCTCAGACACCTAAACAAAAGCATAGATATTAATCAATTCAGGTTCTAGAGTGGAGGTGTAGAGGTCAAAAGGATTGGGTGTGGTTTCACTCGAAAGGGACCCTTCACAATCGGGAAAATCAAACACTACAAAGTCACACAACTCATTATCTGTTCTATCTTTAATCAATGAATCGTTTGGAACACTAGATAGACATTCAAAACCGCAGTTGTGGGATTCAAGTTGAAACGGGCAGGCTTGATTCGGAAGGGGGTACATCTCACTCTCTCCACTCAAATTCTCAACCTGTCCTACCGCCTCTTTATACATTGGAAAATTTGGAGCTAGTTGAAAACTAGCTACCGGGTCACTAGGTTGTATGAGGGCGGCCATGGATGCATTCAAATCCATCATCTGTTGGTACGACACTACCCTAAAGTCTTCCAAAGACTGTTCCAGTATAAACATGGGTTGTGAAGGTGTTTCAGTAAAAGATTCAAAGTTGTTTGGATACTGAAAACTCCCAAATGGCGGTTCAGAAGCAATGTCTAGGGAAGGTGCAAAAGTCGGGTAGGACTAGTAGGAATTGAATGGCTGGACAGGAGCAGGATCAACATTTGGATAAGAAGGTGAATGGAATTGTTGATCCCAAGAATCTGTAGTGGTGAAAGGAGTGAAAGATCGGCTATAGGATTGTTCAATATGTTCAGCGACGGACAAAGGACGACTTGCAAAAGGGGTATTAACATAAGAGGGTGGGGGAGGTTGAAAAGGTTGATACAAAGTGGATTGCGGAGGGCAAGTGTTTGTCCTAGACGCGTCTATCCGATCTTTCAAAGAGATTTTGGGCATGGAGGGATCGTTCGACGTTCGGCCAAAGCAAGAACTGTAAGAAGTAATGTCTGGTTGTGGGTACCGAAGTTCGGCCAGAGTTTTTCTAGGTAGAGTACCCATGATTTGAAGAGAAGAAGATGAAAAAGGTGGGGAAAAAGAATGTGGATTTTTTTTTTAGTAAGATATTAACAAAAGAATGAAATATACACATAAAATGAATCTGGACAAAAAAAAATCATGACACAAAAATACCACACAGCTAATCGGTTTAGGGTTCACCTAGGTCAACTAGACCTGCTCAAGAACTTGATTGTCGAAGTAAAACTGTGTCGAGAAACGAGCTCAAGATATACTGATCACGAGGCCAGGTAAGTGCAGAGATAAGGGGAAGTTTTCCTGACGCTTTCGCGAAGGTCCTTAATTAAATAACCCTTTCTCTTTTGGCGGTTTCGCCGTGAACACTTTCCTAGACACCCCGTAAGCAATATACCGTAAAGCGGTATTCTAAACAGAGTTAACTTCTACTAGTGAGCGCGGAGTCCTTAAGGCTTAAAGTCTAAGTTCTTTTAAAATTTGTGCGGGTAAACATTATGCTCAAGTTCATGATTTGTGGGCCACGGAAAAGGTGATGAAATCCTTTACCGTATATTCTGGGGTTCGCTTGCCCTTAAGTCCGTATTAATGTATGTAATGCGCAATTTAATAAAAATTCTATAAAGAATCAAACAATCGTTTTTTTAGTTTAAGCACGGCACTGCAACAAATACGGGTTAGTCAATTTTTAGCGTTTGCGAGCGAACTTGCAAAGAATCCTGCAAAGAATAGTATATTGGATGCTTCGGATTTGAGAAGAAGGTGTTTAAGAAATACGTACCGTTAATTTTTTGGGTTAGGAAACCCCCGTTGAATCAAATCCGGTAAGCTTGAAAAGTTTGCTTGCGCGGGTCAAACTACCCGGATCTTTGGCACTGTACTTTGCAATCACCTTAGCCTTGAACGTATACTTTTCTCCCCACAATCGAAGTTCGCAAATTCGCAAAAATCTGCAGAAAATACAGTATGGTGGAATTCACAGAGAAGATAAAAGAAAAGAAAAAGTGGTGGAGAAAAAATTGGACACAGAGGCCTCAATGGGACCGCGGAACCGCCGCTCAAGGCAACTTTTGACCGCGGTTCCACTGTCAAAATGATGAATTGGGGATTTTTATTTGGTCAACGAACTTCACTTCTTCTCTTTTCCAAAATAAAAACCTCAGTTTTCTTTTTGGATTACTGTACTTGCTCCAGATTAGCCTGCAAACTTGCTCACAAAAATTATCAAAAATTACAAAAAGATTTTATTTTTTTTAATTTATAAATATATACAAAAAGAATATTAACCTGAATAACAAGAAAGAAAATACGCTACCGTCTCCCCGGCAACGGCGCCATTTGATTGTTAGAGTTTTAGTTTTAACCGCAATCAAGACGGGGTCGGTTTGCAGCTAGCCGGTTGAGCACGGGTCGATCCACAGGGAGATGGTTGTATGTCCGTTCGAGTTTTAGACAAGTCAATAAAGAATGTGTATATGTTTTATATGCAAGTATAAAGTTGTTAAGAAAAAGATACGAAAGTGTAAGCTAAAGAAATCCGCACTCAAAACCTTTGAGCCGAGTCTTGACCAATTGAAGCTAGAGCAATCGGCAACAACGTGGATTAGGGGATTTAAGCTCGGTATTCGTGGAATCCGGCTTATTTACCCTTGTCCTTCCGTTCTTGTCTTTTGCTTTCGCCTCCGGACAAACCGAACGCAACCGGTCGCGGTTAGGAATCACCGTTACCTTGGTAGGGTAGGGTGCCTAACGTAGCACTTGCGTAAAGTTTGGGCGGAGTTCAAAGAAAAATAACGGGAAAAGGAAATGAGGAAGGAAACCTTAACTTACAATATTGTATTTTTTCTTAACTACAACATATTACAACCAATCACAAAACGAACCAAAAAGAGCAAAAGAAAAGATAAACGAAGAAAAGAAAAGATTACAAGCAAGTAATTAAAAGTGCATGGAATTTAAGTGCATGAAAGTAAATGAGCAAGAAATGAAACTAGGAACCATAAAACCCAAAACAAGACATGGGTTCAATAACCAAATCGTAAACTTGCAAGCTTACTTAAGAGGTTGCAAGATCAATAAAAGGCAAAGAACTCATGGAGAATGAAGCACAAAAGAGAGAACAAAATGATACAACCCCTTGAGATCAAAGACCAAAGCTTAAAATTGCAAGCTCATTTAAGAGGTTGCAAGATCAAGTTAAGGTAGAGAGCTCAAGGGGGAAGCTAAGCAAAAAGAATGATACAAAATAACCCTCATCTTAATTTAACAACCACTCAAAAGCTCTCACAACAATTTTATGGAGGAAAGAATGAAGAAGAAGAAGAAGAAGTAAACTAAAAACTAACAAAAAGTGGGCATGAAAAAGAACACCAATGGCTTGGCAAGTTCTGGGCAATTTATAGGCAGGAAACAGAGAACCTAGGGCAACATTCTGACCCTACATGATATTACCAAACAGACCCCCAAAAATCATCAATTGAAGAGTCTATACGGCCGCGGTTCGCGGCCTAAGCGCGCTTATGCCGTGGAACCGCGGCCATAATGAGGAATTGGTGCCTCGTTTTTTGTGGTTTTCCCTGGTTCTCTGTACTCTTCAGTGTGGTATATGTTGTTTCTCAGAATCTATTCACATTGCTTCCAGAATTTCAGCATATCAAAAAGGTGATGTGATGTGGATCTTTTGCCATGATTTTCTTGAGCTCCGCGTAGATATGTTTGATCTTGTGTTGACATTGAGCTTTATGCATGAAAATGACAATCGATTTGCCATTTTGTCCCTTAAACTGGTGTGCAGCAACACGGATAGAGAGCGGAGACCCGTGTTTATCTGTGGTTGGCAGTAATCCGGAATTTGTCGTGCTTTTTCATGAATTTTACTGTTTAGAGATGAGAACCTGTATTCTTCAATTAACTAGCAAACACGGCTCAAGAGTACCTACTGATAAGAAAACGAGCATAAGAATGGGCGGTATAAAATGTAAGTCCACGTTGCTCACCCCGGTTCTTACGAGGAGGCGGAAACGGTGAAAAACAATGATTTTGGCGCAAAGCAACATGGGCTAAAAGTCGGATCTTTGCTAAACTAGAAACTAGTAAACACTTAGAGGTTTTAGCTACTATGCTGTAGAAAGTATACCTCACGGAACCGGTCCTTCGGGTCTTCATCCCGCTGTCCCACTCGTCCATCCAAGCACCAAGCGTCGATCCGGACCTTGGGCACCTCCGCGGCCTTCCCTAGTCGAAGACGATCCACCCGAAAGTTGTACACTAATCTTCTCCTCAAGCCAAGGCAACTAGGGCAAAGAGATTGCAAATCTAAATGCCTTAGGTTGTGTAGAAGAGAAAGATGGAAGTGTTTGTCTATGTGGATTCTTTTTCTCTCAACACATGAGATCAGAAGAAGAGATCAAGAGGAGGAAGAAGAAGGAGAAAGTTTGCAACCATGGAGCTTTCCTTTTTCTTCTCACTTCATGAGAGAGAATGAAAAGAGAATAATGAAAAGATTAAGCCAAATGAAAATGAACCATGGTTGCAATAATACACTATAATCATCATTACTAATCCTATCATGAAAGACTTGATGGCACATTGAATTGACCATTATCATAACACAAGAAATAAAAAGAAAATAAAAGAAGAGTGTAAATCCCTCTTGAAGGTCAATGGTCAACACGATCAACGGGTCAACAAAGTCAAGAGGGGTCTAAGTGGTCAAATGGTCAATGCAATTAGCCATCACTAATCTATCACTAAAAGGATTAGTAAACAATGTCTCCCTACTCATAACGGTTTTGACCAAACGAATTGTCAAAACCCTAATGAGTGTGCCACATTACGGTTTTGGCCGAACCAACTGCCAAAACCCTAATGGGGCACCTCCTCCTTCATCACTCCTCAAAACTGTGCATACGCACCCGCATCCGCATTCCGTAGAATGCGAATGCACAGAAGACAAATCAAATCCATCTGTGCAATACTAGGATCTGGCTTAAACCAAAGCCCACTAGTATTGCCTGCCCGAACAGCATACACACACAAGTGCACGTAAGTGATCGTAGCCCTGCCGTAAAACCATACGGCCTCTACACGTTTCGCTCAGTGCAGGGAAACTCTCTGTGTGGGACTCTAAAGACTCGACACTACGCTGGCAGTGGGTTTAACCATAGACCGCAAGCGGCACTAGCTATACGTAACGGTCCCCAGGTAGATGTCGATAAGAAGGCCGATGAGGTAAACCCATCCGAACTCCTACTGAGCCTGTATGTGACAATCTCCGTACAGTCCGGTCTGTTCGTCTGATACATCGCATGGCGGGCCTAGGGGGGCGGTGAACGTCAGTCCCCTAATAGCGGTACAAGTCGCGTCGGAGTGTAGCCCAGAACACCCTGAGATAACACTGGAAACCTATCAGTATATCTCGCTTGCCCTGGCCAGAGACTACTTGTGTAATGGTTCTCCTTGACAGAGGGCGATGTCAACCCCCAATACCGGGAGAGACGAATCCTGTCTAACCGTCACTGCCTCCAAGTGCTTCGGGACTGCACCCAATAACTACCTGTTTGCACGACTCCTTTGAGCCGTGGTAGGGTAGTAATCTAAGTACAGTGGGAACACACTCGAGGCGAAGTGACAGTGTCAAGTCAGCGGACTAAGCTGTACTCATGTCACCTGAGAACTGATAACTGACGATAGGTATAATACCAACCAACAGTTCACGACGAGTCATGTCCAATGTACTCGTAACCTAACGAGCACCCGCATACTATCTCAAGTACGACGTACTGACGGCTGTGGGACAGACCTTCCCCGCCGCTGGGATGAGAAGCGCATACGCTTGTCTACTCCGGAGTATCGATGCCCTATCTCGATAGTCCAACGACTAGGGACCTGTATAAGGATGTGCTTATGGATTACCCATCCCCCACGAGTGTGAGCACCACCACAACGCTGGTAATCAAGCAAAGATCCTAAGGGCTCTACTAATATGTATATAAGCGATATGCTAAAAGAAACACATGCACATATTGAAGTAGAGACAAACCAAGTAGCATACTACCATTTTGAGCAAGATTGTCTATACAACTGTGAATATCCCAAGCTTCCATCAAGTAATATACAAGCTAGTATGATACAGTAATGGCCTCTAGGGCATATACACTAACAATCTCCCACTTGCACTAAGGCCATGTACTGGCGTATCGAAGATCTATCATCTCGATCAGCCGCTCGAACTGAGTCTGGGGTAGGGCCTTCGTGAGTGGATCTGCAGTGTTGTTCTCCGTATTTACTCTCTTCATCTCGATCTCCCGGCGATCTACGATCTCCCTGATCAGGTGGTACCGCCTCAAAATGTGCCTAGACTTCTGATGGGACCTGGGTTCCTTCGCTAAAGCTATAGCGCCGTTGTTGTCGCAATACAGCGATATTGGATCAACAATGGTAAGAACCACCTGAAGCTCCGTGAGTAACTTCTTCATCCAGACAGCTTCCTTTGCGGCATCGCAAGCAGCTATGTACTCCGCTTCCATAGTTGAGTCAGCAACGGTCTCCTGCTTGGAACTCTTCCAGCAAACCGCCCCTCCATTGAGGGTAAAGACATAACCCGACATGGACTTGGAGTCATCCTTGTCACTCTGGAAGCTGGAGTTAGCAAAGGCCTTGAGCTAGAGGTCTTTTCCGCCATACACCAAGAACATCTCCTTAGTCCTTCTCAGGTACTTGAGAATGTTCTTTACCGCTATCCAGTGTTTCTCCCCTGGGTTTGACTGATACCGGCTTACAATGCTCAATGCGTATGCTACATCTGGTCTGGTACACAACATCGCATACATTATAGAGCCTACCGCAGAAGCGTAGGGTATAATGGACATGCGATCCCTTTCCAAATCAGTCTTGGGAGACATCTCTTTTGAGAGGGTGATCCCGTGACAAGCAGGTAAATTACCGCGCTTGGAATCTTCCATACTGAACCTTTTTAGTATGGTGTCAATGTACCTTGACTGTGAAAGTCCCAACATCCTCTTAGATCTATCACGATAGATCTGGATCCCCAGAATGTAGTTGGCATCGCCCAGGTCCTTCATGGAGAACCTCGTCGACAAGAATCCTTTGACTGACTGTAGCATAGGAATATCATTTCCTATTAGGAGAATGTCATCCACGTACAAGACGAGGAATAGCACAGTTCTCCCTACAATCTTACTGTAAATGCATGGTTCATCTGGATTTTTGATAAAGTCGAATTCTTTGACAGTTTCATCAAAGCAGATGTTCCAACTCCGCGATGCCTGCTTAAGTCCATAAATGGACTTGAGCAACTTGCACACTCTACCGCTGCTCCCTCTCTGAATGAATCCTTCTGGCTGATCCATATAGACGCACTCTTCCAAATTTCCATTTAGGAAAGCCGTCTTTACGTCCATTTGCCAGATTTCATAATCGTGGAAGGCAGCAATGGCAAAAAGGATCCGAATGGATTTCAGCATAGCCACTGGAGAAAAGGTCTCGTCATAGTCCAAACCAGGTCTTTGACAAAAACCCTTTGCAACAAGTCTAGCTTTATAGGTCTCAACCTGCCCATCTACACCAATCTTCTTTCTGAAGATCCATTTGCAGCCTACGGGTTTTACCCCTTCTGGAGCAAAGTCCAAAGTCCAAACTTTGTTGGTGTACATGGACTCCATCTCGGCCCGCATTGCATCCAGCCATTTTACCGAGTCGCCGCTCTGAATGGCTTGCTGGAAGCTAGTATGCTCACCATAATCCATAGTGCAATCCTCTCTATCCCCGTCAATGAGAAAACCGTAGTATCTCTCGGGCGGATGAGACTGCCTACTACTCCTGCGGAGTGGCGCTGGGATGTCCTGTTCTTTCGAACCCTCTGGTTTTACCAAGCTTTCAGTAATAGCTTGTGGTTCCGGAATTTCTTCCAGTTCTATTGCGTTCCCACTTATCTGATTTTCCAAAAACTCAGTTTCCAAGAAGCGGGCACGACGAGAAACAAAAACCTTTTGTTCCTCTGCGTAATAGAAAAGATACCCCTTGGAGTTCTTTGGGTATCCCACAAACTTACACTGTACTGAACGTGTCTCGAGCTTGTCCGCATGCTACTTTTTTACAAAAGATGGACATCCCCAAGTCTTAAAGTGTTTAAGACTGGGTTTCTTCCCACTCCACATCTGATATGCTGTGGTAGGCACTGACTTAGTAGGAACTTGGTTCAAAAGATATGCAGCTGTTTCTAGTGCATAACTCCAGAAGGATCGCGGCAACTCAGCCTTACTCATCATGGAACGAACCATATCCAATAGGGTTCGATTCCTCCATTCCGATACACCGTTGTGTTGTGGTGTGTATGGAGGAGTAAGCTGAGAGAGAATTCCATTCTCCTTTAAGAAGCCCAGATACTCGGCACTCAAGTATTCCCCACCTCGATCAGATCTCAGTGTCTTGATACTTTTGCCTGTTTGTTTTTCAACTTCATTCTTGTATTCCTAAAATTTCTCAAAGGCCTCGGATTTGTGCTTCATTAAGAAGACATGCCCATACCTAGAGAAATCATCTGTGAAAGTAATGAAGTATGAATAACCACTTCGCGCATGTGTAGACATTGGACCACACACATCACTGTGTATGAGTCCCAAGAGCTCGCTCGCTCTTTCTCCGTGTCCAGTGAACGGAGTCTTTGTCATCTTTCCTATGAGACAAGATTCACAAGTGGCATAAGACTGGTACTCGAACGGATTCAAGTATCCTTCTTTATGTAACTTTATCAACCGTGTCTCATTAATGTGACCCAGTCTACAATGCCATAAGAAAGCCTGATTTAATTCCGGAGACTTTCTTTTAAGTGTGTTCTGGATACTGAAGACCTGAGCTTGATTCAAAACGTATATACCGTATTTCAATGTACCTGACCCAATCAGTACTTGATTTAGGTGGATGTTTACTACATCGCTTACAAAAGTAAGATCATATCCTTCCTTAGAAAGTAAGGATACAGATATGATGTTATAAGTCGAACCTGGTACATAAAAACAGTCACGCGGAATCAATATCTGCCCAGTTGTCAGTCCTAGATGATATTCCCCTACGGATTCAGCATACATGCTCATTCCGTTAGCAACCCTGAGAGTCATATCACCTTTCCTGATAACCCTATGGTTTCTCAAAGCCCGTAACGAATTACAGATATGAGATCCTGATCCGGTATCCAATACCCAGGAAGTAGGGTTAACTGACATACAGTTCTCTATTACAAACACACCCGAAGCCGAAACCACAACATGCTTCGAATTCTGGCTACTGGCTTTACAAGCCCTGCAATCCTTTTGTCCATGTTCATTCCCGTAACAATAGGAACATCCCTCTTTTACTGCATCCATTCTTGAAACTTCTGCCCTTCTCTTTCTTTCTACTTCCCTAGTTTCCTTTAGGGTTGTAGGTAGAGACTGTTGAACTAAGTCAGTATCTGACCCGTTCTTCAACGTGGTCTTCAGGTCCGAGAGCTCAAAAGAGCTGGTCTCTGTAAGGACGGTGTCCCCTACAGAAGACCCGTTAGCTAACCTCGCTGGAAGCAATTCGTTCGAGATCTCATATCTTGTGATACGAGATTGCTCTCCATATAAAACTTTGTTATGGAGGAAGATAGAAGCTGAGTCCATCTTCTCGTGCTGCCTATGGTATATACCATCAACTGAGGTTAACACAAGGCACTTGGCTTTCGCACAGTCTTCTTCCGATGTCCTATGGATATCAAAATCCGTGACAGGGGAAACTGGACCTGAGACGGCAAGGGTTGGATCAGTCAAGAGGTGTTCCAGCTTGTCCTGGGAAATGGACATCTGGACAGACCATTGCCAGTCATAACAGTCAGATTCAGTCGTTTTATTAACTAGATGTAACCTAGGTGCGGTCACTGGGTCGCTGCAATTAAGAGAGAGAGAAGAAAACACTCAGCATGATGCTCTTGCATATTTAGATTGGTTTTAAATTTATCTAAACAGGATGGCTCCCACTGTCTCTCAAATCCCTCCTCAAACCACAAAGGAAAAATTAGTCGGGATCTTTCTTACCGTACAATACTTGCTTAACCGTTCAGCCAGGCCAGTGTCGGTACTTCGAGGGTGGTTTTCCAACGCTTTCGCGATGTTCCTTAATTTAAGAACCTCTTTTCCCTTGGGGCGTAGCCCCGCTAACACCTTTCTAGACACCTACTTGGTTTATAGCATTGATCGTTAAGTGAGAAAGTTCTCGAGGAGTAGCATATACTCAGAGTAGGATCGGGATCCAAATATCATCGCGTGATAAAACCGAAGGTATCCTACCAGAATCATCACACTCCAAATGGTATGCAGCGCTAGCAAGTTTCAGTACTTTTGAAACTCCCGATGTGGATTTTTGCCCCATGCTCTTATGACCTTGACTAAGGCCAACAAATCATAAGTCACATGTCAAGTTCTACCCATCGTTGTCCAGGTTAATTTGAACCCACCCGTATATACCCTTGACTATGGCCAACAAAGCAATACGACTATCCCAAACCAACGCATTCTATCTATGCAACATATGAATACCCACCAGCTACCAAACACTGTGCCTTGACTAAGGCCAACAAACACAGCTTGAATACTGTTGAATATTCATATGAAACGACAGAGGGCTACGGATGGTTTTGGCGAAACCGTGAACGTGGTGAACTTGATATAGTCGATGGAACGAGATAGCTTTTAAAAGGAGTGGTTCAAGCTCCGCGTTTAAAATGCTTGTTTTTGAAAAGAACCGAGTGGTTTTCAAAGTGTTCCAACGACTTTTACTTGGTTTATTTTCTTGCATTAGTTCTTTTAATGCGTCCCATCATTTAATCCTACCATTGAAGAAAACAACCAAAATATGACGTACGCTTATGCCATTCGCATTCGCCACGGGGCCCCATCATCACCCGTTAGGTTACTTAACTAACGACAGAGCGGGGGCTGGGCTAGCGCGGCTGAAAAACATAAGCAACGCCTAAATAGATATCATATATAGATATATAGCAATGATGGACATTACAGATCACAGATGAACACTTTGGATATACTTGGAATCCGCGATTCGTTCGAGCCTGCAACGAAATACGGATTACACGGTCGCGATGAATAGCCAAACCCCACCCTAGACCCCTACAGGTGCGGCAAACTACCCGCCAAGTACCCAAAGCGAAGCAACCTCCCTCAACACCATGAGTAGGCCACTCGGCACTTCGAGGTACCCGGTAGTTTGTGCACCCCACCTTGGGTCTATCCTAGGAGCAAAAACAGTAAAAAGAAATTATACAATGACGGTTACAACCCCGACCCGGTTGTGCGGCCAAACAAATAATATTACATCAATTTACATATTTTACAATGAATGAAAGAAAAAGAAACTCCCATCTCACACCCACCCATTCCCGGCTATTCATCCGCGACAATCCACCGAGTTCATATACACAAACCATCAACATTACAGATCACAGGTATGTATAACCCCCACTAATCGACTTATAGCGATTAGTAAACGTTCAATACATATATCACATCACAGAAAATATTCATTAGCCAAAGAGTACGGAATATCGATCAAAATACGGATTTTTAACCGCCCCAAAATCAATTTGCTCTCTGGAAAATCTGGGTAGAAAAAATATGTATTAAAAATCCCAAAACATCCAAACTAAAACACTGCACAAAACCCGATCCAGTGCCGAGTCAAAACGGCGGCGGAACCGCGGCAATGAGCATGTCATTGCCGCGGAACCTCGGTCGTTTGAACGAATCACTGGATCGTTTTTCTGCAGTGTTTTAAAAAACCCTGAGACGATTTATCATATATTTTAAAACACCTTTTGAACTGTATAAAAATCGACAGAAACTTGAGGGTTTGCGGATGTGCTTTGCGACTTTTTTCCGATCGATGTTCTTAACACTTTGCTAACTTACTAGTTTATGTTTAGTTAGGCTCTGATACGACTGTAAGTCCACGTTGCTCACCCCGGTTCTTACGGGGAGGCGGAAACGGTGAAAAACAATGATTTTGGCGCAAGGCAACATGGACTAAAAGTCGGATCTTTGCTGAACTAGAAACTAGTAAATACTAAGAGGTTTTAGCTACTATGCTGTAGAAAGTATAGCTCACGGAACCGGTCCTTCGGGTCTTCATCCCGCTGTCCCACTCGTCCATCCAAGCTCCAAGCGTCGATCCGGACCTTGGGCACCTCCGCGGCCTTCTTGAGTCGAAGACGATCCACTCGAGAGTTGTACACTAAGCTTCGCCTCAAGCCAAGGCAACTAGGGCAAAGAGATTGCAAATCTAAATGCCTTAGGTTGTGTAGAAGAGAAAGATGGAAGTGTTTGTCTATGTGGATTCTTTTTCTCTCAACACATGAGATCAAAAGAAGAGATCAAGAGGAGGAAGAAGAAGGAGAAAGTTTGCAACCATGGAGCTTTCCTTTTTCTTCTCACTTCATGAGAGAGAATGAGAAGAGAATAATGAAAAGATTAAGCCAAATGAAAATGAACCATGGTTGCAATAATACACTATAATCATCATTACTAATCCTATCATGAAAGACTTGATAGCATATTGAATTGACCATTATCATAACACAAGAAATAAAAAGAAAATAAAAGAAGAGTGTAGATCCCTCTTGAAGGTCAATGGTCAACACGGTCAACGGGTCAACAAAGTCAAGAGGGGTCTAAGTGGTCAAATGGTCAATGCAATTAGCCATCACTAATCTATCACTAAAAAGATTAGTAAACAATGTCTCCCAACTCATAACGGTTTTGACCAAACGAATTGTCAAAACCCTAATGAGTGTGCCACATTACAGTTTTGGCCGAACCAACTGCCGAAACCCTAATGGGGCACCTCCTCCTTCATCACTCCTCAAAACTGTGCATACACACCCGCATCCGCATTCCGTAGAATGCGAATGCACAGAAGACAAATCAAATCCATCTGTGCAATACTAGGATCTGGCTTAAACCAAAGCCACTAGTATTGCCTGCCCGAACAGCATACGCACACAAGTGCACGTAAGTGATCATAACCCTGCCGTAAAACCATACGGCCTCTACACGTTTCTCTCAGGCAGGGAAACTCTCTGTGTGGGACTCTAAAGACTCGACACTACGCTGGCAGTGGGTTTAACCACAGACCGCAAGTGGAATTAGCTGTACGTAACGGTCCCCAGGTAGACGTCGATAAGAAGGCCGATGAGGTCAACCCATCCGAACTCCTACTGAGCCTGTATGTGACAATCTCCGTACAGTCCGGTCTGTTCGTCTGATACATCGCATGGCGGGCCTAGGGGGCGGTGAACGTCAGTCCCCTAATAGCGGTACAAGTCATGTCGGAGTGTAGCCCAGAACACCCTGAGATAACACTGGAAACTTACCGGTATATCTTGCTTGCCCTAGCCAGGGACTACTTGTGTAATGGCTCTCCAAGACACAGCGCGATGTCAACCCCCAATACCGGGAGAGACGAATCCTGTCTAACCGTCACTGCCTCCAAGTGCTTCGGGACTGCACCCAACAACTACCTGTTTGCACAACTCCTTTGAGCTGTGGTAGGGAAGTAATCTAAGTACAGTGGGAACACACTCGAGGAGAAGTGACAGACTCAAGTCAGCGGACTAAGCTGTACTCATGTCACCTGGGAACTGATTACTGACGATAGGTATAATACCAACCAACAGTTCCCGACGAGTCCTGTCCAGTGCACTCGTAACCTAACGAGCATCCGCATACTCTCTCAAGTACGACGTACTGACGGCTGTGGGACAGACCGTCCCCCCCGCTGGGATGAGAAGCGCATACGCTAGTCTACTCCGGAGTATCGATGCCCTGTCTCGATAGTCCAACGACTAGGGACCTGTATAAGGATGTGCTTATGGATTACCCAGCCCCCACGAGTGTGAGTGCCATCACAACGCTGGTAATCAAGCAAATATCTTAAGGGCTCTACTAATATGTATATAAGAGATATGCTAAAAGAAACACATGCACATATTGAAGTAGAGACAAACCAAGTAGCATACTACCATTTTGAGCAAGATTGTCTATACAACTGTGAATATCCCAAGCTTCCATCAAGTAATATACAAGCTAGTATGATACAGTAATGGCCTCTAGGGCATATACACTAACATAAAATGCAATATTCTGGAATGAACAGGCGACGAGGTAGAACTGGAAGAAATTCCGGCTACACAAACTCAAACTGAAGATTTAGTGGAACCGGAGGATTCGGTAATTCCCAACGAACCTCAGCCTCTCCGCCGATCTAGTAGGGTTTCTCACCCACCTGAGAGATACTACGGTTTTCTCATGGACGGTGGGAGCGAGGATTGCATCATGGTTGATGACGACCCAACTAGCTTCGAGCAGGCCATCACGAGTGGGGACTCAGTGAAATGGCTGGATGCAATGCCGTACGAGATGGAATCCATGTACACCAACAAAGTATGGACTTTGGAAGTTGCTCCTGAAGGGGTAAAACCCATTGGGAGCAAGTGGATCTTCAAGATAAAACTTGGTGTAGATGGGAAAGTGGAGACTTTCAAAGCTAGACTTGTTGCAAAGGGTTTTCGTCAAAGACCAGGTGTGGACTATGACGAAACCTTTTCTCCAGTAGTTATGCTTAAATCCATCCGGATCATGCTTGCCATCGCTGCATATCATGACTACGAAATCTGGCAAATGGATGTTAAGACCGCCTTTCTAAATGGTGATTTAGAAGAGTGCGTGTACATGACTCAGCTAGAGGGCTTCGTAGATAGTGGTTGCAGCGGGAAGGTGTACAAGCTGGTTAAATCCATTTATGGGTTAAAGCAAGCATCGCGGAGTTGGAACATCTGCTTTGACGTCGTTATCAAAGAGTTTGATTTCGTCAAAAACGTAGATGAACCTTGTATCTACAAGAAGGTGGCAGAGAGTAAGGTTGTCTTCCTCGTATTGTACGTGGACGACATACTCTTAATAGGAAATGACATTCCTATGCTGCAATGGGTCAAGCTCTTCTTATCACAAAGATTCTCAATGAAAGAACTTTGTGATGCCTCCTGCATATTGGGAATTATGATCTATAGAGATAGATCTAAAAGGATATTGGGATTGTCCCAGTCCAGGTACATTGACACCATACTAAAGAGGTTTAGTATGGAAGAGTCCAAACGTGGATTTTTACCCACGATCTCAGGGCTCACTCTCTCCAAAGAGATGTCTCCCAAGACTGATTTGGAGAGAGCTCGCATGCAAGGGATACCCTATGCTTCGGCTGTAGGCTCTATCATGTATGCAATGCTATGTACCAGACCCGATGTAGCATACTCACTAAGTGTAGTGAGTAGGTATCAAGTTGATCCTGGAGAGAGTCACTGGACAGCTGTGAAGAGCATTCTCAAGTACTTGCGAAGAACTAAGGAGATGCTCTTGGTGTATGGTAACGGAGAACTCTTAGTGGAGTCCTTTACCAATTCAAGCTTCCAGAGTCATAAGGACGACTCTAAGTCGCCGTCGGGATTTGTCTTTACCCTTTACGGATGGGCGGTTAGCTGGAAGAGTTCCAAGCAGGAAACCGTGGCAGACTCGACGATGGAGGCTGAATACATCGCTGCCAACGATGCTGCCAAAGAGGCTGCCTGGATAAAGAAGTTCATTACTGAACTTGGAGTGGTTCCATCCATTGGGCATCCAATACATTTGTATTGCGATAACAATGGAGCGGTGGCTTTGGCCAAGGAACCCAGGTTCCATCAGCGATCCAGGCATATTTTGAGGCGGTATCACCTGATCCGGGAGATAGTTGATCGCCGGGAGATCGAGGTCAGGTGGGTTGACACGAACAACAACACTGCGGATTCACTCACGAAGGCCATTCCCCAGATACAGTTTGAGAGACTCTTCGGGATGCTTGGTAAGCGATACTACAGCAGCTGGCCCTAGTGCAAGTGGGAGATTGTTAGTTGTATGTATGCCCTAGAGGCCAGTATTGTACAGATGATGTATATTATATTGGATGCTTGGACATATAAAGATAGGACTTTCTTGCTCGATATGATAGTATGCTATCTGGTTGCACTTTACTTTAACATGTATACTTGTCTCTTTATACTGTCTTATAGTTACATGTTGGTAAAGCGCTTCGGATGTGTACTTGACTACCTGGACTATGATGTGGATCATACTAGTGGGGACATGGTAGTCCATAAGTACATCCTTCAAGGTCCCTAGTCGTGGGTGTATCGAGACGGGGCATCGATATACCAGTGTAGACTAGCGTATACGCTTCTCGACCCATGAGATGGGCGATGGATGATCCCATATCCATTGGTGTTTGACATCAGAGATGGTATACGGGTGCTCAGTGGAGACTGGGTACACTGGACGGACTCGTTGAGAACTCCCAGATTGTATTATACCTCATGTCAGATAGAAGTTCTCTGGTGACACTTGTGCAGGTTAGTCTGTAGACCCGAGATCGTCATAGAGTCTTGTGTGATTCCCACTGTGCTTTGATTTCCACCTTACCACGTCCATGAGGGCGTGCAAAACGGTGGTTTTTGGGTACAGTCCCGAGTCACATGGAGGCAATGAGTGATAGGAGGGGTTTCGTCTTTCCCGGTATTGGGGGTTGATGTTGCTCTGTGCTCGATTGGCCATAACAGGGAAGTCCCTGGCCAGGGCTGATTTAGAGATTTACTGGTAAGTTTTACCAGTTGTTTCTCGACCCGTTATGAGCCTCACATCGGCACGAATTATTGATTATTGGGGTCTGACGTTTACCACCCCTAGACTTGATATGTGACATATCAGACGAGGAGACCGGACTGTACGGGAAGTGTTACCGGTAGGCTTTTACAGTAGTTGGAGCGGGCTTGCTTGCTGATCTTCTTATTGCTCAATACCCAGATAGCCGTTACGTCCAGCTAGTACCGCTGATGGCTTGTGGGTGCTTGATGTGATCATCACCTACTGCCGGCGTATTGACGAGTCTTTAGAGTCCTACATAAGGATTATACTGGCTCAGGAAAAACGAAATAGGAGCGCATATGTGATATGTGCGGGACCAAGAATAATGAGTGTATGTGATACCGTATTCTATTCTCGTGACTTTTTGTATCGGTCGGTTATATATGATATAGCCGGGTTATCGAATCAAGTGTTGATTCGATAAATCGATATATCGGGTGTTAGTCGGTTATATGTGATATGACCGGATTATTAAGTCAAGTATTGATTTAATTATTTATTGTATAATTGTGTGTTTGATATACTAGTTTACATTAACTAACCCTTGTTCTATTTAGGTATTTTCTCATATGTACACTTGAATATATATATGTGATATATATATTAAAAGTGTTTTCTTTTGTATCATGGTTGATGATACACTATACATGGGTGTGCAAGACATACACCATACTATTTTAGATGGTGGTTAATATTTATTTTAAGTAATTACAAATTAGTGATCCTTAGGTCATAAGCATGAAGCTTGTAGAAGCTTATGGATGCTTTGACAAAGTCCACTTAATTTGTTTTACTTTGGATTTTTATTAACCTAACCATTTTGAATTAGCTATGGTTATGGCTCTACAAGAGTTAGTATATGATACTCACTCACCATGGTTAGCGATCTCACTTGATCATTATCCTCATCTCTTTCTTTTCTTCTTCTTCTTCATTTTGCAAAGAGAAAAAGCTTGCTAGGGTTTGATCCAAAGTCAGATAGATTGTGAGAAATAAAATTCTAAAGAGAACCCACTTCTTATTTCTCCATCCTCTACTAGACTAGCACTTTAGTTTACGGTGTTTACTTTACTAATTCTCAAGTTAGTGAAGTAGAAGCTTGAGTTGGCATCCCCTCGACGTAGATCATCTTCGGCCTCGAAGACTTCAACCAAGGACGCGTCTTTCGCTTCGTGAAGCCATGCAAGGGTCCGGGAGAACCACGATCGCAGCGAAGGGACTTCAACAAGGAGCAAATGAAGGGAAGGACCGATCTACAAAGGTTTTATTTCGCGTTCCCTTAGAAGTAAAGTTGTTTACTTATTATTAGTTTCTCCTAAACTCTAGTATACGATCTTGCTTAGGGTTGTTCAGCACATAAAAATTTAATTTTGCCATGGTCGATGCCTTGTTGAGCCTTGTTAGTGTGCCTGGTAACCCTACAGTTTGTGAGAGTGAAGAGGAGGTGGAGGGAGTGGGCTGCCATGAGTGAAGGGGAGGAGAAATGGTGAAGGAAAATAATGGAGGGAAACAATGAGCCATGGTCAAGTTTGACACCCCACCTCTCTCTCTCTCTTCTCTCTCATGCCCATACCTCTTTTCTTTATTCATTTTCTTTTCCTTTCTTCTCTCTTAAAACAAAACCATGCATAAATAAAAATAAAGAAAAGCCATGGTAGAATGTAACAAATGGGTAATATGACATGGTACATGTCATGATGCACAAATCTTGCTTAATGTACGATTAGCGATATTTAATCGCGATTAACATTAAAATTATATATAATTAATTATAAAAATTCATAATTTTCCTAAATCTCATAAAACACCCTCATTTCAGTAATTTCCATAATTTTTCAAATATTTCCCATATTATCGGTATTTAATTATACCGCATTATTAAAATATTCATAATATTTATTATTTAATTATAAAATTTCCAAAAATAATATTTTATTTTTCTGAAATGTTACAAAGAATCCCGATTTAGTGCATCTGGCGTGCACTAAAATCGTATCAAGCGCGTCAAATATGCGCAAGAATCCAACTCAAGTGCACAAGGTACACGAAAACAAATATCGAGTATCATAATCGAAATCGACGGTATACAGCACATCTCAATCCAAATCAGGTATACCGTGGTATATAAACTCACAACCAGGTGCATCAGCGTGCACAAAATCGAATCAAAATACTAAAAGTGCATGAAAACTATGCCGAAAGCACAAGTCAAATCACATGCATACCGTAGGCATGAAATCAAAATCAACCATCTCAAGTGATATCAAATCGAAACCGAGTACAATTGTAGTGCACGAAAACTCAATCATGTAAATAAATCGCCCAAAATACCGAAATCCAAAATGACGGAAACAGCCCCGCTCTGGCACATCCTCTAAAGATCTCTGACCAACTATCATGGTCACTCATAACATATCTCGTCGGCGATGCCGAACTCTGTCCTACTGGGTGTGCACAATACGACTGATCCTGGGTCCAAGTCCTCTCGTTTAGTATTTCATAAAGATCTCGTCGGGGTCTCTCCTAATCTCGTTTCTGCTGAACTGCCCGGAAGTTATCATCTTTTACTAAATCTATTTCTTATTTCGGAACGGCCGCATACTCGTCACGACTTCTTCTAGAAGATATATCCATATTCAACGCCTCTACATGCGTTTCACATCTCTGATGTCAGCGGAGTGGAACAGTATCTCATCAAGATCTCGTACAAACCTTTTACTCCAGTTTTGTCTAATGTCGACTGATTCGGACTCGTCTCTTCGTGGCTGTATGGACTGCGCTCCAATGGCTATACTCATATCTGGAGTCTCCCAAGTAATGTATCCCATAACATGATATCCGAACGACGTCGAACTTTTCGATCGATTCGTCAAACTTCCATAATCCCCCAAGAGATCAACTCTTGAGTACTGTTTAATAATATTCAGTACATGCCACAATACCTATGGACCAGCCGTAGAACGGCAAACCCAAGCCTCATTAATAGCACAGTGGAACTGCTGCAAACCCTAAGGTTTCAAAGCGTTCTCATGGTCATTATACCGATTTAGGGTTTCATTCTTCTAGAGGGTCCATAGAATTACTTGCATGTTTTTCCGAATACTTTAAACATGGAAAAATGGGTTTCTGACATTCGATCGTTTTCTATCGACTCTCAACGTACCTGCGTGAAGTCTTCTTAAGCCGGAATCAATCAATCTGATGACCTCGCATCGGGGTATGCAAACGAACCACATGTCCTAGTCATTCATCCTTGGGTGACTAGCGACCTTCTATCATATCTCTAAGTATAAACTCGTGCTACAATAGCTCCGGACATCTGGGGCGCTATCTCGTCAGTCGCAGCAACATTTGGCTTATTCGTCCGCACGCTAAACAGTGCCTCAATCATCAAGAATAACGGTGCATTGACGGCCATCACATTCTTGTCGTCCTCTCTCCGTGACCCAATCCTCTGGTGCTGATCTGCACGTTCGAGAAATTGTAAAAGCAATCCATCAAACGCTCATGGTACGAAAAACACAATAAAACGATACATCTATACAATCGTGTGTCACTGGAATACATCCCTGGTCAGTCCTCGTCCAAGATGAACTCATGCTGACCGCAACTCTAGCCGCAGCTCTCTCTGCCTATGCAATCGTTGTAACAAAACCACCAACCGATATCGATGATGATAGATTATAGGAATGAATATAATACTGTGCAAAGAAATGTACATCCTAAGGCTCCTTAAGCGGAGTAGCATATCGTAAGTATGCCGCGGAACATACACACGGTACGTCACTCTACTTAAGTCACCTACTCCATCAATCAAGGTCAACCTTTGCGACGAAAGTTCGGGTCTAAAATCCCCTCGACCGAGTTCTATGTTCCGTAAGGTCATGCCTAGGTTCCGAATATATATATACGCCCTAAACTCTGCATAGTCAAACATAGACTCAAACTAAGGTTAAACCTAGCGCTTTGATCCAACTTTGTCACGACCCGAAATAGCACGTGACTGGCACTTGAATCATATGAAGTCTATAGGACCCCATCTAATTCAAGTAAGATAAAAGCCTAGAAATCTAAACCATTTTAAATAAGAAGTGAAGGAAAACTTGTTTAAAGAAAGTGGTTTAAATAACATAAATGGCATTAAACATATAAAAGCAACATCATATTTTCTCGAAAATTTCGGCAGAGTCTCCATTGTAAATACCGACCCCAAACGGGTAGAAACATGAATAATATACATAATGATAAAAGGCATCCCCAAGCGGGAGCTAGCACTTCGCCAATTGGCGGTCACAACCACGCAAGCAATATAATATACAACGCCGAAGGGCGAGGATCAAAACTCATCAAGAAGAGCAATATCCACCAGAAAACCAAAAGAAAACCATAATAATACAGCGCATGACTCTAAGGTCGAAAGAATATACAACTGGTCGTCTAAGTCTATCAAAATACAAGTCTGGTTGATGGAGTTTATTAGATACAACAGAATGTAAATAAAGTACAATGGTGGTCGCGATGCGAGTGAACCCACCAACCAAAGTAATCACCCGAAAGGAGCAGTATGCCAGCAAAGCCGCAACGAAACCTGTACGGCAAAACCTGCAAGAAACTGTGGCACAATGGGGGTGAGTTGCCAACTCGTGAGTAGAAAACATCACCGAGAAGAAATCGCATGTGTGTTCAATCCTAGGTCATACGATAATAATATATCCTCTATATAATATCCTGAACCATCTACACATAAGTGTAATACAACGTGCTAGTGTCAGTGCCTCATATAGCAAAATATCATATATATGATGTATGAATGCATCGAAATGAAAACAGAATACATCATGAAGGAGAAAACTATTTTCTTTATTTAGTGAGATTTCTGTATATATAAATCGAGGTATCATCAATGAAATAAACATAAATTCGTGTCTAGCATCGACACAAAACTTAAATCCCAATATCCAATATCTCGGGCACCGGCTATCCGGACTGGCCCATAGTATATAATCTCAATAACTCAAAGTCTCAATATCTCGGGCTCCGGCTATCCGGACTGGCCTCTGGGCTCCGGCTATCTGGATTGGCCCCTCATCAAATCTCACGACTACGTCGCTATCCTCCGGATATCCGCCACATCACAAATAACCATTCGATAGTGCTCCCCTGCCAGGCTCAACGCCATCATCTACGACCTTGTCACCCCAGGGTACCGCACCGGGTCCACCATGCACCCACAGACGGTTCCTCCTCCTCCTCGAATCGGGTGTATGATATCGCTCAAGGGCCGAGAAAACTCATGGTGGACGTATCTCACATAATATCACGAGAAAACCGCACTTTTTATCTTTTGAAATGAAAATGAGTTATAAAATCTTGCGCTTTCTCCAAATCCAGAAATCTCATGGAAAATCCGAAATCCCAAAATGAAGAGTCAATAATAGTAAATACCGGGCTCCGGCAATCCGGACTGGCCCATAATATCGCATGGTAAATGAATACATAAATATACATGAAATATCACAGTAATGAATCCAATAGCTAAATTAGCATAGTAATAATGTATCAGAACTATCAGCTAACAAGCGATATCAATAAAATATTGTTCTCTAAAGTGTACGTGACATGGCAATTTCCGATGATGATGTGTGTGAGCCGGCAAGAAAGTGTAGGGTCCCTAGGCACTCTCTAGAGGTCTCACAAGGCATCAACCATGCCAATTTCAAATTCAACGGTGTCGAGAAACCCTAGTGTACGGATCGTTGGCTAGATTTCTAGGCGAAAAAGCTAACTAGTTAACACTTAACTAAAAGAATACGGAAATACAACCTTTGTAGATCCGGTTCTCCACCTCCATAGCTCCGCAACGAAGTCTCCTCGCTGTCCAAATGAATTCCCGGGCTCTAGGGTCGGCTTCGTCGGAGAAATGGCGAGCTAGGTCGGCGATGTCCATGCCGAAGATGATCTACGTCGAAGCATCACTAGATCAAGCTCCACCTTCACCAAGCCATGAAAACTTGTGAAGGAAACACACTCTACTACTTGGCAAGAGGTAGAGGATGATGAAACAGGAAGTGGGTAGACTTTAGAATTGGATTTCTCACTCTAATTCATCACTTTCCATTGATGGAAGCAAGCTTTCTTCACTTGAAGAAATGAAGAAGAAGAAGAATAATGTTATGATAAGTTAATTCCAAAAAGAAAATTAAAAGAATACTTATCATGACCAAACCATGGTCAAGTGTAGAGAATAAATCATGGTTAGTGCGATGGTAAGGGTTAAGAATGAGACAAAATGGTCACTTGGTCAAAGTCTTCATGAAACTTCATGAACAAAACAAAAACAAGCCACCATTTTCTCATTTGCTTTTCTTTTTCCAAAAGAATGAATAAATGAATAAGGAAATAGTAAACCCTAACCATTTCATTAACCAATGTTTAATTCTTTACACTTAACCAAAAGGCATGTATCATCAAACAAGATACAAGCAAGTGCACAAAATCATATCGCATATGCAATGCGCACAACCGAGCGAGAAAATCCATTTAAAGTGAACCGATACTAGTTAATGCAAAGTAATATATCAAATATATAATTATGCATTAAATCATTAAATCAACACTTGATTTAATGATCCGGTCATATCGCATATAACCGACTAATATTTACAGTAACAACTTATCGAATCAACACTTGATCCGATAACCCAGCTATATCGCATATAACCGATCAATGTCATAAATCGCGAGAATCGAATACAGTATCACATACTAGTATCATTCTCGGTCCCGCACATATCTCATATGCGCTCCTATTTCGTTTTGCTTGAGCCAGGAAACCTCTGTGTAGGACTCTAAAGACTCGTCAATACGCCGGCAGCAGATGATGATCATATCAAACACCCACAAGCCGCAAGCGGTCTGCTAAACGTAACGGCCACCCGGGTATTGAGCGATCAGAAGATCGACGAGCAAGCCCGCTCACACTCTAGTGAATCCAACCAGTAACACTACCGTACAGTCCGGTCTGATCGTCTGATATGTCGCATATCTTGCCTAGGGGTGGTAAACGTCAGACCCCAATAGATCGATAAGTCGTGTCGATATGAGGTCTATAACAATTCGAGAAACTACTGGTAACACCTACCAGTAAATCTCAGCAACCCTGGCCTGGGATTTCCTGTTATAGCCAATCGAACACAGCGCAACATCAACTCCCTATACCGGGAGAGACGAATCCCCTCCTATCGCTCATTGCCTCCATGTGACTCGGGACTGTACCCAAAAACCACCGTTTTGCACGCCCTCTTGGACGTGGTAAGATGGAAATCAAAGCACAGTGGGAACCATACAAGACTCTATGACGATCTCGGGTCAACAGACTACTCTGTACCAGTGTCACCAGAGAACTGCCATCTGACGTGAGGTATAATACCATCTTGGAGTTCTCGGCGAGTCCGTCCAGTGTACCCAGTCTCTACTGAGCACCCGTATATCATCTCCGATGTCAAACATCAATGGATATGGGATCATCCATCGCCCATCTGTATGGGTCGAGAAGGTATACGCTAGTCTACTCTGGTATATCGATGCCCCGTCTCGATACACCCACGACTAGGGACTTTGAAGGATGTACTTATGGACTACCATGTCCCCACTAGTATGATCCGCATCATAGTCCAGGTAGTCAAGTACACATCCTAAGGGATTTACCAACATGTAATAGAGAGACAATCTGTGTACACGTTAAGGTAAAGAGCAACCAGATAGCATACTATCATGTCGAGCAAGAAAGTCCTCCCTATATATGTCCCAGCATCCACTACAATATACATCCAATGTACAGTAATGGCCTCTAGGGCATACATATAACTAACAATCTCCCACTTGCACTAGGGTCATCTGTAGTAGTGGTTGTAGTATCTCATACTCAACCATCCCATAAAAGTCTCTCTCTGGGAACTGGCCTTCGTGAGTGGATCCACCGTGTTGTCCTCTGAGTCTACTCTCCTAACCTCGATCCCTTAGAGATCAACCATCTCCATGATCAAGTGATACTGCCTTAGAATATGTCTGGATCACTGATGGGACGGGGGTTCCTGGCATAAGCCACAACTCCATTGTCACACAAAGGTAAGAACTAAGTTCATCTCATGAACTATAATACATCCAAACAGCTTCTTTGGTAGCATCTTTAGTAGCGATGTATCCTGCCTTTATCGTCTAGTATGTCACAGTATCTAGCTTGGAACTCTTCCAACATACCGTCCCTTTACTGAGGGTAAAGACAATACCTGCGACTGAAATTCAGTCGTCTTTATCACCGTGGAACACTTCCAGTGATCCTATATGGAGAATCATTGTGATAAGCGGAGATTGACCGAGCGTAGCATAGGAAACTCCTTTCTTATCAAGAGTATGTCATCCACGTACTCTACGAGGATCACCACCATACTCCCTACTACCTTTTTGTTTATACAAGGTTCATCTACCATTTTGATGATGTCAAACTCTTTGACTAAGACATCAAAACAGATGTTCCAACTCCGCGATGCCTGCTTTATCCTATAAATCATCTTGTTCACGTTTCCGCTGCTCCCACTTTCTACGAAGCCCTCTGGCTGTGTTCTTATAGACCTTCTCTTCTAAATCATTATTTAGAAAAGGAGTCATGGCACCCAACCACCAGATATCGTAGTCATGGTATGTAGCCGTGGCAAGTAGGATCTGGATGGACTTAAGCATAGATCCTTAGAAAAGGTTTCATCATGATCCACACCTGGTCAACGATGCAAACCTTTAATAAGTCTAGCTTTGAAAGTCTTTACCTTTCCATTTACACCAAGTAATCTTCTCAAGATATACTTGCTCCTGATGGGGATTTAACCCTTCAGATATAGCAACTAAAGTCCATACTTTGTTGGTGTACATGGATTCCATCTCAGATCGATAAGCATCCAGCCAT
Organism: Agapanthus africanus; assembly: GCA_030015575.1. Taxonomy (NCBI): domain Eukaryota; kingdom Viridiplantae; phylum Streptophyta; class Magnoliopsida; order Asparagales; family Amaryllidaceae; genus Agapanthus; species Agapanthus africanus. Next base: position 99,841,287 of record CM057351.1, read on the forward strand.
CCTAACAGAGTCCTACTCCTGATGGCCAGCTCGAAACTAGTTGGGTCATCATCTCATGATGCAATCCTCGCTCCCACTGTCATAGAGAAACCGAAGTATCTCTCAGGTGGGTTAGGAACCCTACTAGATCGGCGGAGAGGCTGAGGTTCGTTGGCATCTACTGAATTCTTTGGTTGTACCAAATCATCTGCTGTAATTTGTATGGCTGGAACATTTCCAGTTCTACATAACAGACCTTGCCTCGAGCTTGTCCGGATTATGCTTTTAGACAAAGGCCGGACAATCCCAAATCTTAACTAGCTTAAGACATGGGCTCTTCCCTTTCCATATCACATATGAAGTGGTAGGTATCTGATTTGATTCGAACCCTATTCAATAGGTATGCAACTTCTCAAGTGCATAACACCCAATAGGAAAAAGGTAACTCAGTAGTACTCATCATAGAGCACACCATATCATATAGGGTGTGATTGCTCCGCCCCGATATACCATCGTGCTATGGTGTATGCGGAGGAGTAATGCCGAGAGAGAATCTCATTCTCCTTTAGAATAGTCCAGGAATTCCGTGCTCAAGTATTCTCCTCCTTGATCTCATCAAAGGACATAATACTTATACCCGTATTGGTTCTCTACTTCTATCTTATATTCTGTGAATATCTCAAAAGGTTCAGACTTGTGTTTCAACAGGAACATATGTCTGAATCTCGAGAGATTATCAGAGAATGTAATGTAGTACAAAGAACCTTACCAGGTATGTATAGACAGGGGACCTTTATACATCAACATGTATCATCCCAAGAGTTCACTAACTCTTTCTCTGTTTCCAATAAACAGAGCTATGGTCATTTTATCTTTGTGACATGACTGGCGAGTTTCACAAGATGTAAATTCAAACTGATTTAAATATGCATCTAAATGTAACTCCAGCTAGTCGGGTCGCATTGATATGACCTAGTCAACAATACCTCAAGAAGAATTCGTTCATTTCTGAATTCTTCCTCTTGTGTGTGTTCTTTATACTAAAGAACTGTAGTTTGATTTAGAACATTAATGCTTTTAGATAACGTGCCTGAACCGATCAACTTTTGATATAGGAAATGTCCAAAACATTATCCAACAATACAAAATTTTATCGTTTCTTTACTAATAAAGAGACAGATATGATTTTGTATATCAGGTTCGGTATCTAATAACATTCGTTCAGAATCAATGTATTGGTAATACAGGATGACAGTGACCGACAGACTTGGCTGCAACTCTTGCCCCGTTTTCTGCCTCATGAAACTTATCACCCGTTCTCAGTTCTTTACCTATCTGTAGCCCTATGTAACAGATTACATATCTGGGATCCTGATCCGGTATCATATACCCAGGACGTAAAAGACATTGAGAAACAGTTCTGTGTAATGAACACACCCGAAGATGATGCATTAGCATGCACTCTCTTCGTTTGGGCGGCATGGGAATCTTGGTATTCCCCTTATTTCCTGCTCTGTCTTATAACAATTATAAGTTGGAGCGGGACCAACGTTCCCCAGCTCAGTATAACAAGCGGGTTCGGTCAAATATCCGTATTATTATCTTGATTAAGGCATGATATGGTCGCTACCAGGAGAGAGAGAGAAGAAAACACTCAGCGTGCGCTCTTGCAAGAATAGATTGGTTATTATTTTATCTAATCAGGATGGCTCCCACTGCTTTTTATCAAATCTTCCTTCAAACCCTAAAAGGAAAGACTAGCCGGGATTAATTACACACTACAAGTTCGCCAATCTTTCAGCCAGGCCAGTGTCGGTACTTTGAGGGAGGTCCCCCGTGCTTTCGCACGAACCTAATTAATGTAAACCTCGTTTTCCCAGAGGCGTAACCCCGTTGACACCTTTCTAGACACCTACTTGATCGGCTAATTGTAATGTATAAAACTCTCCCAGGATTAACTCTTACTCGCAGCGGGTATCGGGATCCAACTATCTCATAGAAGGTATGCAATCTCATTGCAAATTTCAACACTTGAAATTTCCGATAATATTTTGCCCCTAGCGTGCTATGACCTTGACGAAAGCCAACAAACCATAGCGCGCTAGTCAAGTTCAACCCGTACATTTCTTGATCGAATTAAACCCACCCGCACGACCCTTGACGAAAGCCAACAAAGCCGCACGACTACCCTAATCCAATCGCATCGTATGCTTGCAGATAAGCAGCATATAGCTACTGCACACTGCAACTTGACGAAAGCCAACAAATGCAGCACGAATACTATATACAACTTATCTGAAATGACGGAGGGCTACGACAGGTTTTTCTGAAAACCTATTGCGTAATGAACTTGATATTGTTGTAGAATCAAATGATTTTGAAATGGAGTGTTTTTGAGGCTTTTCTAGTTTTGCTAAAGGAGTCACTCCCGGTGAAGGGATCGTCGGTCCTTTCCTCGTCGAATGAGGTGCGGGATATATCATATATATCACTGTGCAAAGCAAAAACACTTAAAAGCAATCAAAATAGAAACCGAGTGTGTAGCATCTGCCGGTTATTGCTAAAGGAGTCACTCCCGGTGAAGGGATCTCGGTCCTTTCCTTATCGAATAAGGTGCAGGATATATCGTATATACCGCTGTGCAAAGTAAGAACTGTAGCTACCTGTTTTATTTTGAAATTCGATTCTACAACATCTTAGGTTTCTTTTATTTCATTAATCACATTAATGAAGTCCCATCATTTAAGTACATAAACATCACAGATAAATACGACGTACACTTATGCCATCCGCATTCGCCTCGATGTCCTCTCGTGCACCGTTAGGTTAGGTAACTAACGGCAGAGCGGGGCAGGGCTAGCGCGGGTGTAAAACATAAGTAACGTCTATATAATATATCATATATACTATATACTGTATCTATCACAGAACATCACATGATCACATCACAGATATCACAGCAGAAGAATCATATGAAATATTCGATATACTAGGACGCCCGTGTTTTCAATACGAGCCAGTATAAAACACAGATTCCACGGTCGTGATGAATAGCCAAACCCACACACCTAGACCCCTACGAGAGCGGCAAGCAACCCTACCAATTCTGGAGTTAGGAGACCCGGACTCGACACCTCGAGTTGGTCTCCCACTGGACTCCAGAACCCGGTTACTTGTGCCCTCCTCCTTGGGTCTATCCTAGTGCGGAAAAGTAAATAATATACAAACGGTGACATCTTCCGCAACCTGGAAGTGCCCCAAATAAAAGAATATTACATACAAGTTTTTACATGAATGAAAATGAAAAACACTCATCTCACATAAAAACCCCCGGCTATTCAAACACGACGATCCAATATAACATATCCAGCAACACATAACATCACATGTCATGTAAGTAAATATGCGCATCCCAATTGCCGTTGACATATAGCAACGAAACCGGAGATATCACATATTACACTTACGGTCACAGAAAAGAAAGTGTAAAACTACAACAGTTGGAATCCGCAACCACCTCAGACATCGCATGTCTGACCAAATGAATTACTTAGACATCGCATGTCTAACAATTATAAACCCCGCATTTTAGTCTCAAAATCGAAAACTCTTTTCAAAATCACGTCGGGCAATTCAACAAGATTCCCGACATCGTGATCGAATGCTCGTCGCAAACTTTAGTAGACGGCCGCACCCCCGACGCCGTCGACGAAGTGCACCAAGGCGGAACACCGCCACCGCGAGCACCCGAACGGATGCTTTCGGCGACGGGATTCTCCTACAGTCACTTGGTCTGGGCTATGGGGTGTAGCTGTCTATTAAGTTTACCCGGCGAGTATCCGCGTACGCTACGTGATTGCGACGGACTTTTGATCACATCAAAATTCCGTGGCAACCGATCAAGTGAGACTAAACTTCTATGTTTATAACATTCATTCGGTTATCTAATAACTCTTTGCGAATTCCAAGTATCGTATCACATTCCGGATAAATAGAAAATGCTAAACTTTTCGATCGAACACCCAAGTTTTCCCTATACAGCTCAACACATGAAATAAGTCTAACAACATTCAGTTCGTGCCTCAGTACCAACGGTCCAGCCGTAGAAGGGTCAAGCCAACGCCTCACATGTGGCACGCCGTACTGCCCCAAACCCGAAGGTTCAAAGGGCAGTTCAAGACGGTCACATAATCGAGTTAAGGTTTGTTGTCTTCTAGAGGGTCCATCGAGTTACTTGCACTACTTAGAACGTCGTTAAACTACGGAAAAGTCCAACACTTGGAAATTTCCCGACAGAGGAAAAATTGGGTATTTATATCCGGTCGAACATTTTAACATATTCTAAAATTTATCCGGAAAGCCAAATAGACAAAATTTGATACCCCGATCGAAACACCGAATCCCCAAAACAACTCCAGAAAATTCAACTCTTGAATAAATTTTAAAAATACCCAGAAAAGCCAGCATAATATAATAGGTGTTACTGTGCAAAAAGTGTACGATGACGTCATCATTCCGCCGCGGAACCGCCGTAGAAGCCAGGCTTCTGCCGCGGTTCCGCCGCGATTTGTACTGATCATCAGTAAATTTTGGCGACGTAATTCTTAGAATTCCCTGCTGAGTTTTCTGCATATTTTTAATTTGGAAAAATCAACGATTTTAGAAAAAGTACAGAGAGCAAGTTTGTGATAGGGTTTCGGGTTCGTTCGGACTTCAAACTCCGTCTGGACTTCGCCTAAGGCTCTAGCTAGGCTCTGATACCACTGTAGGGTTCCTAGGCACTCTCTAGAGGTCTCACAAGGCATCAACCATGCCAATTTCAAATTCAACGGTGCCGAGAAACCCTAGTGTACGGATCGTTGGCTAGATTTCTAGGCGAAAAAGCTAACTAGTTAACACTTAACTAAAAGAATACAGAAATACAACCTTTGTAGATCCGGTTCTCCACCTCCATAGCTCCGCAACGAAGTCTCCTCGCTGTCCAAATGAATTCCCGGGCTCTAGGGTCGGCTTCGTCAGAGAAATGCCGAGCTAGGTCGTCGATGTCCATGCCGAAGATGATCTACGTCAAAGCATCAATAGATCAAGCTCCACCTTCACCAAGCCATGAAAACTTGTGAAGGAAACACACTCTACTACTTGGCAAGAGGTAGAGGATGAAGAAATAGGAAGTGGGTAGACTTTAGAATTGGATTTCTCACTCTAATTCATCACTTGCCATTGATGGAGGCAAGCTTTCTTCACTTGAAGAAATGAAGAAGAAGAAGAATAATGTTATGATAAGTTAATTCCAAAAAGAAAATTAAAAGAATACTTATCATGACCAAACCATGGTCAAGTGTAGAGAATAAATCATGGTTAGTGGGATGGTTAGGGTTAAGCATGAGACAAAATGGTCACTTGGTCAAAGTCTTCATGAAACTTCATGAACAAAACAAAAACAAGCCACCATTTTCTCATTTGCTTTTCTTTTTCCAAAAGAATGAATAAATGAATAAATGAATAAGGAAAAAGTAAACCCTAACCATTTCATTAACCAAGGTTTAATTCTTTACACTTAACCAAAAGGCATGTATCATCAAACATGATACAAGGAAGTGCACAAAATCATATCGCATATGCAATGCGCACAACCGAGCGAGAAAATCCATTTAAAGTGAACCGATACTAGTTAATGCAAAGTAATATATCAAATATATAATTATGCATTAAATCATTAAATCAACACTTGATTTAATGATCCGGTCATATCGCATATAACCGACTAAAATTTACAGTAACAACTTATCGAATCAACACTTGATCCGATAACCCGGCTATATCGCATATAACCGATCAATGTCACAAATCGCGAGAATCGAATACAGTATCACATACTAGTATCATTCTCGGTCCCGCACATATCTCATATGCGCTCCTATTTCGTTTTGCTTGAGCCAGGAAACCTCTGTGTAGGACTCTAAAGACTCGTCAATACGCCGGCAGCAGATGATGATCATATTAAACACCCACAAGCCGTACGCGGTCTGCTAAACGTAACGGCCACCCGGGTATTAAGCGATCAGAAGATCGACGAGCAAGCCCGCTCACACTCCAGTGAATCCAACCAGTAACACTACCGTACAGTCCGGTCTGGTCATCTGATATGTCGCATATCTTGCCTAGGGGTGGTAAACGTCAGACCCCAATAGCTCGATAAGTCGTGTCGATATGAGGTCTATAACAATTCGAGAAACTACTGGTAACACTTACCAGTAAATCTCAGCAACCCTGGCCAGGGATTTCCTGTTATAGCCAATCGAACACAGCGCAAGATCAACTCCCTATACCGGGAGAGACGAATCCCCTCCTATCGCTCATTGCCTCCATGTGACTTGGGACTGTACCCAAAAACCACCGTTTTGCACGCCCTCTTGGACGTGGTAAGATGGAAATCAAAGCACAGTGGGAACCACACAAGACTCTATGACGATCTCGGGTCAACAGACTACTTTGTACCAGTGTCACCAGAGAACTGCCATCTGACGTGAGGTATAATACCATCTGGGAGTTCTCGGCGAGTCCGTCCAGTGTACCCAGTCTCTACTGAGCACCCGTATATCATCTCCGATGTCAAACACCAATGGATATGGGATCATCCATCGCCCATCTGTATGGGTCGAGAAGGTATACGCTAGTCTACTCTGGTATATCGATGCCCCGTCTCGATACACCCACGACTAGGGACTTTGAAGGATGTACTTATGGACTACCATGTCCCCACTAGTTTGATCCGCATCATAGTCCAGGCAGTCAAGTACACATCCTAAGGGCTTTACCAACATGTAATAGAGAGACAATCTGTGTACACGTTAAGGTAAAGAGCAACCAGATAGCATACTATCATGTCGAGCAAGAAAGTCCTCCCTATATATGTCCCAACATCCACTACAATATACATCCAATGTACAGTAATGGCCTCTAGGGCATACATATAACTAACAGAAAGTGTACGTGGAGCATACGCATCATCGGTAATGGTGCTGGTGTCCTGACAGCATGGGTTCATAATAACAATAAAAGTACATTTAAACATGCAATGCGATACGATATGAACAACTTGAGTATACAGAAATGAATAGTAAATGCAACAATAAGGAATCTACATTAGATATACGAGTCATATAGTTTTTCATTTGAAATAACATGAATTGTGGTGTTAGAAAATAGGGCTACGGTGTTTTTAGGAAAGGTACGTCCTTTGAAATATCCGTTCTAACCCTTGGCCTGTCTTTAAAATATTCACGATTCGTTGGTTTTGAAAATAAGTATGATTTGAGCCCAGTCTAACATCTACTAAGTAAACTACAGGACTAAACTAACAGACTAATCGAAATGGTAAGGAAAACCACCTATGTTTGAGTCGATATATATATATATATATATATATATATATATATATAATAGTCGATGATCCCGCCTCAATAGTGTCATACAGTATATAATATAACATTCTCGAGTCAAGAGTGCAGATCAATCATCATAACACCCGAATGCAAAACACCCGAATGTAGATACAAGAGTGGAAATAATACAAGTGTCCCGCCTACCAATGTAAAACACCCGAATGCAACTGTCTGCCAGCGAAGCCGCTACTGATCCAAGCGGTCAACCTGCAAGAACTGTGGCACAACGGGGGTGAGTTGCCAACTCGTGAGTAGAAAAATATCAACAGATATAAATCGAATAAACAACGACTCCTAGGTCAACTATAACATAAAGGTAATACTATGATATCTAGGGTGACCGGGTCTGTATATGTGCCAACAAGGTAGTCAATACCTATATGCACTCGTCCAACCATAATCAAGGTATGTATGCATGTGGATCTCGTCCAACCATAATCAAGGTATGTATGCATGTGGATCTCGTCCACCCAAAATCAATGTCTGTATGCACGTAAATATCATAAAGTAGTGTGCATGAAAGTATGAGGATATATATCAACGGTGTCCTTCCCGACACATCAAAATCATGGAACCTGAGTACCTAGCATCGACACTCAAAAACATCATGAAAATCGTAGCCAGCATCGGCACGTAAATCCTCATATATCGGGCTCCGTCAGTCCGGATCGGCCCACGGGCTCCGTCAGTCCAGATCGGCCCATATCATCTCTCGACTCCGGTCGGTATCCTCCGGATATCCGCCGAGCCCAAATACTATCACCAGTAGGTAGTAGTCCTTCTGCCAGGCTCACCGTCTACTACACAGCGATCCGTTCTCACCCTGGGGTACCATACGGGGTCCACCATGTGCCCGCAATCGGCCTAATCCGCCTTCTCGAATCGGGTTTCACATGTCGCTCTCAGAACCGAGAAAACACATTGTGGACGCACTGAAATATCATATCAAGAGAAACCGGGTATTTAAAACAACACATAATCTCTTTTGAAATATCCACGGTTCTCAAATCCAGAAATCTCATGAAAACAACATATCTCAATAAGTAAAATAATAGAGCATGATGTATGCGACATATAAAAAGAAATGCGAGCATATCCGTGTATCATGCAACATGGAACAGTGTTATGATATATTAAGGGGAAAACCGCTCTTTTAAAATGATTCCAGTTTTTAAAGTATAACATGTGGTTCCCAATTTTATCGAATAAAATCAGTTATCTATGTAGGTACAATATGAATATGTGCAAGTGTAGATGTACCAATGTATGTGTGCGCAAATATGGATATACAATATGTATGTAAGCATGTTATGCGAAAAGTCATATCATGATGCAGCAATCCTACTGTCTAGTGACATGGCAATTATCGAAGATGAAGTGTGTGAGCCTACAATCTGTGTACGTGTATCATACGCATCATCGATAAGGGTGCAGGTGTACTATCACAGGTATAAGAGATGCAATGGGAATAACATGAAGGCAGCATAAGGTAAAACATATGCAAATACTGACGGGTATACGTATCTAATATGACCGAGTCTGGGAATCTATCAATCGGCAACCAGCCTAACAACATCGCGTACGGTATGATCCATCGTACTGCAACCTCTAGTCAAGGGTAAGGATCAATCATCAAGCTAAACTCATCACGCACGAAAAATCATCGTACGGCAGCATTGAGCTAATAGGGATCCTATCATCCTATAAGACAACTGAGGGTACGTCCTGAAATCACGTACGGCCTATCATCTATGATTCACAACATTCTATATATGTATATGTATTTATGTACCTATGTCCCGGTTCACATCCGCAAAAATCTCATATCAGGGGACCGGCAGGGTATAAATCATCTCGATCGACTCGCATCCGTATACCAACTATAGGGTTACTAGGCACTCTAACAAGGTTCTACAAGGTATCAACCATGCCCGGTTAAAATTTTAGCCGTGCCGAACAACCCTAAACAAGATCTTTAAACTAGAGATTAGGCGAAAACTAGCAAGTTAAATACTTTAACACTAAGTGAATACGAAATACAACCTTTGTAGATTGGTCCTTCACTTCATAAGCTCCTTGTAGTAGTCCCTTCGCTGCGATCATGGTGCTTACGACTCTCGGACGGCTCCATGAGAAGATGGAAACGGTTTTGCTTGAAGTCTTCGAAGCCGAAGATGATCAACGTCGAGGGAATACGAACTCAAGCTACCACTTCACCAAAGTGAAGCAAACACCCTATACTAAAGTGCTAATCTAGTAGAGGATGGAGAAATAGGAAATGGGTACACTTTAGAATTTCTTTTCTCACTATATTTTCTTTCTCTTTATCAAACCCTAGAAATCTTTTGAAGGAGGAAGAAGGTGAGCTCAAGAAAAATGAGAATGAAAAACTAATCAAGAGAGAGAGTGAACAATGGATGAGTTTATATCATATATTAACTCATGTAGAGACATAACCATGGCTACATTATAATGGTTTGGTTAATTAATATCTCAAGTAAAACAAAACTAGTAGACTAAGTCAATGCAACCCTAACCTTCATGAAGCTTCGTGCATGTGTGCTCATCATCCACTAATTTTTGAATTACATTAAATATAAAAACCTAACACTATAATTAGTATGGTATAAGTCTTATACACCCATGTAAGTTGTATCAACAACCATGATACAAAATGAACACAAATAAATATATATCTCATATATATTAAATTGTGCACAAGTGAGAAAAACAAATGCTTAAGTGAACCAATGTTAGTTAATGTAAATTAGTATATCACATGTAAAATTATACACTAAATTATTAAATCAACACTTGACTTAATAATCCGGTTATAACACATACAACCGACTAACATCCAATGTATTGACTTATCGAATCTGTTGGAGATGGTGCCCTCAAGGTCAATTATTAGGTCATAGGTACGTGATTGCAATGATTGATGGAGGACCTATCCCGGTAGGACAGTCTTACTCGAGATGATAGTATGCTATCTGGTTTACCTTTATCATCGTGTACTGCTTTAGGTGACCAGACAAGTCGCTATTACACGTTGATAGAGCCCCTAGGATTCTTGCTTGACCACCAGCAGTATGAGGGCGATCATATAAGTGGGAGCTGGGGTCTATAAGCATATCCTTAAATGGTCCCTAGTCGTGTGAGTTTCGAGACAGGGCATCGATACTTCAGAGTAGACTAGTGTATACAGTCGAGACCCCGACGAGGGGCGGTGGCCGGTCTCACAAGCCACTGGTGTCAGTTGGATCACCTAAGATGTATACAGGTGCTCATTGGGTTATGAGTACACCGGACAGGACTCGCCGGGAACATGCCAGTTGGTCATAAACCAGACGTCAGATGGCAGTTCCCTGGTGACATGTGTGCAGGTTAGTTCATCGACCTGGGGATCGTCATTTGTCTCGTGTGAGTTCCCACTGTACTTTGATTACTACCCTACCACGGCTCAAAGGAGTCGTGCAAACAGGTTTTAGTTGGGTACAGTCCTGAGCCACATGGAGGCAGTGAGCGCATCTTCAGGGGTTCGTCTCTCTCGGTATTGGGGGTGAGGTCGTGCTGTGTCTAGGAAAGCCATTACACGAAGCCCTCGGCCGAGGCAAGGAGATTTACTGGTAGGTATTCCAGTAGTATCTCAGGGTGTTCTAGGCTACACTCCGACACGACTTGTACCGCTTTTGGGGGTCTGACTTTTACCAACCCCCTAGGCCCGCCATGCGATGCTCATAGACGAACGGACCGGACTGTACGGATATTGTCACTGACAGGCTCAGTAGGGTTGTCAGGCTGAGTTCGCTCACAAACGTCCCTTTTAGTCAATACCTGGAAGACCGTCACGTATTGGCTTATACCTCTGACGTGCTAGTGGTTAAATCCACAACCAAGGTGTTGACGAGTCTTTAGAGTCCCCCACATTCTGTTACTCAGCTTTCGGGCGAAAAGTTGTAGAGGCCGTATGGAGATATGGCAAGGTCCGATCAGATACGTGCGGTATTGCACGGATCAGGATCGGACAGTTTGTACTATAGGCCGTATGGTTATATGGCAGGGTTCGATCAGATACGTGCGGTATTGCACGGATCAGGATCGAACAGATAATACTAGCCGGCTTTGGTTTAAGCCGGATCCTATATAGTACAGTGGAGATTTTGTCTCATTGCATTTGTATTTCGGTCGGAATATAAATGCGGGTGTGTATGCACAGTATCGGGGTTTTCCTGTAATTTATTACGGGACCAGTTTTATGGAATTGCCAGTTTGCTTTCCGTTTCGGCCGATTTCCATTGTTCCGTTCATTGGCCGAAGATTGGTGGAGGAGGGCTTACTTGCATTGTTGCAAATAAGCATTTTGTGGAGGGGGTCTTTGCTTATATTTGTATCATGATGGTTTTCATGATAAGCACCATCACTTGACTTCTTCTTCTCATGATGGCTTGACTTTTTGAAGCCATCATGCATGAGATGATGGCTGCCTTGGAGTGTTGGATTTGTTGTGATCATTCCCTTTTGCATGATAGCCTTCTCTCTCTCTCCCTTGTATGAATGAGATGGTCTCTCATTTTTCCTTGGATCACTATCTCACTCTCTCCATTTTCCTCACTTGCATGGCCGGCCACATTGGTGGTGGCTGTCCAAAATTTTGAGGGGGTATTTTTGGTTCATTTCATGCTCCAAAATACCCCCAAGTTCCTCCACATTTTTCTTGTTTCATACCTCCACCAAATGGCACCTCCATGAATCCCAAATGAGACATGTAATCCACATTATATTCTACAGCAAATCTTGGGCACGTCGACTAGCCAGCTTCGTGCCCCGAGTTGCCTCGGCATTGAGGTGGGAGCCCGTAAAAGAAGTAGACGATGTGGTGCACTTCCGGCGACGAGGAGGAGACGGGACATTCCGCAGGAGATCGGGACGACGAGGAGAAGACTGGAGGACTCGGATCTGTCGGTATATCTCTCTTCCCTTTCTTGTAGATAGCTAGGACTAGTTAGTGGTTCGATCCGGGTATTAGTGCGCGGCGGTTTGCCAGTTCAAGAAAATTAAAGTTTATCACCGCTTCCGCATTTGGCCGTCGGATTGACGGCCGGGGCGCCGCCGTGCACTTACAGTGGTATCAGAGCCTCGCCATTAACTTAGTCTAGCTTGCCTTAATGTGTTTTACATTTCCGATCGACCAAAATTCCAAAATCCGCATTTTAGTTCGCATCAGTTTCTGTTGAAAATTTTTGGTCTCGAAAAATTTTTCAGGTTGTAAAATAGTGATGCACTGGATGTTATAAGAATACCGTAGAAATACGACACATTCAGTCGACGAACAGAGCGCGGAACCGCGGCCAAACCCCCACTTGGGCCACGGTTCCGCCGCTGAACAGTGTCCTTGCTGTGTGAAATTTCTTCAGTAGCTTTATGGGGTCTAAATTGGGGTTTTGGAATATTAATATTGGGCCCAGAATTTCTTGATCTGCTACAGTAATGTTTGGGGGCCCACTTGTTAAAATTTGATTGATCGGATATTTTAAATACATTATTTCACAGTATTTACATTATATCTGCGACCGTGAATGTCACTTGATCGGTAAATCCTGTCTAACTGCTATAGCCCGGTTAGACGGATTTGCGAACGTGACTTTCACGTTGATGTTCTGTTTTTGCTGTGATGTTGCGGATCGGTCGTGGGGGATAGCCTGGATGCAATGCTAGTACAGTTGTGGTTGTATTATGTACATTTGATATTGCGGGGCGAGCGTCCGACATGTGGACTGCCGTCACTGCCAGTTTGTATTATTATTTTGGGGCACGGCCAGGTTGCGGTCGTTGTACCCGGTGTATGTATATTTTACTTTCTGTACTAGGATTACCCTACGGTGGAGTGCACGGATAGCCGGGTTCTAGAGGGCAACGGGCCCGCATCTCATGGCATTGAGATGGAGGGGGCATCACTCTAGGATTGGCGGGCTATTCGCCGCACTCGTAGGGGGTACAGGTTGACCCAGGAGGGGTGCCCAAGTTACCGGATTCCGTGAAGTGCCGGGTGGTCCATTCACGGTGCTGAAGGGGGCTGCCTCGCTTCAGGTTTTGGCGGGTAACTTGCCGCGCCCGTAGGGGTCTAGGATTTCATTGCACAGGCTATCCACACAACCAGGGGAACGTCGGGTTTCAGTAGTGGCTCTGTGAAACCCGGGGATCCCAGATATCTGTATTGTTTCTGTGATGCTGTTCATTCTCTGTGATGTTGCTTTTTTTTTATCATGCCTTGAGCGAATATAATATATTGGTATATATATTTGTAGATTTGTATATGTTTTACATCCGCGCTAGTCCAGTCCCCGCTCTGTCGTTAGTTAGCTAACCTAACGGGTAATGACGGGACCCAGTGGCGAATGCGGATGGCATATACGTACATCAGTATATTTTCGTTCTTTTTGGTGTGATCAATTGATGGGACTGCATTGATTCGGATCAATGCAAGTTAAAAACAAACCTAATCTGATGTTGTTGGAACACTTTTCAAAAAGCTGTTATTGCAAGGACGTTCTCTTTTGTTTTGCATCGTGATATTCAGTTAGAATATCCTGCTCCTCAGTCGACGAGGCAAGGGCCGAGATCCCTTCACCGGGAGTGACCCCTTAGACAGAAGTTTGCGTCAGGGCATTAACTTCACTATAGCCGATTACTTTTGCTTTGCATCGCGGTATTCATTTGGAATATCCTGCAGCCCATTCTACGGGGAAAGAGCCGAGATCCCCTCACCGGGAGTGACCTCTTTAGCGAAGATTTTCGTCACTATATTTTTAAAAAAAGCTATCCGTTCCTTCAACGATATCAAGTTCACAACGTTAAAGGTTTTCGCCAGAAACCATTCGTAGCCCTCCGTCGTTTCATATGGGTGGTCAATAGTATTCAAGCTGTGTTTGTTAGCCTTAGTCAAGGCACAGTGTTTGGTAGCTATTGGGTGTTCATATGCTGCATAGATAGATGCGTTGGTTTGGGACAGTCGTATAACCTTGTTGGCCCTAGTCAAGGGCTTGTACGGGTGGGTTCAAATCAACCTGGATAATGACGGGTAGAACTTGACATGTGACTTATGATTTGTTGGCCTTAGTCAAGGTCATAAGAGCATGGGGTAAAAATCCACATCGGGAGTTTCAAAAGAACTGAAACTTGCCAGATATGCGCATACCTTCTGGAGTGTGACACCGTGAGCGGATTCCGTCATGTTATCATGCGATGATAGTTGGATCCCGATTCACACTGATGAGTTATTTTACTCCTCGGGTGATCCCGACTAATTCTTCTTTTAGGTTTGGAGGAGAATTTGACAGTACAGTGGGAGGTTTCCAGATTAGATAAATTGGTAACCATTCTGATCTTGGTTAGAGTGCACGCTGAGTGTTTCTTTTCTCTCTCTCTTTGGCAGCGACCATTGACCCGACCCTAAGACTTTGACTCAGTGACCAAGTTGACCGAACCTTCTTAAACACTGGCTTATGGATTATCAGAGTTGCAAACCTGATTGCCACTCCTACTTTTACCCTTTTTCTCGAGGACACCCCGTATTACTACGAACGTCCACTTCCATTGGACAAAACCATCGTATGGTTAGATACGAACTCGAAGGGATTTATTCGAGGATGGTTTCCGGTTCTGGAGAAAACGGATAGGACTATTCAGTTGTCTTTTCTTTTCACCCTCTCTCAGGTTGCGAGTACTCTTTGGTTTAGGAGTAGTACACCTATTACGCAAATTGGATAGTCTTCTTCCAAACCATAGGCTGGTGCCGACCGGTAGGGAAGGAAGAAAGCCAATTAGCCTAAACGGTGTACAGAAGGTATTAAGTTAAGAAAAAGCAAGGGATTAGTGAGAGGGCAAAGTAAATTGCAACAGATATTCACGACCAAACCAAGTATTCCTTCGCCAATCCTAAATCACCTTTGTATTTCTCCCGAACACTCCGTATCACTACGAAGATCCACAGTTTATTGGATACTCCATCGTATGGTTATATACGAACTCGAAAGGAACTTGTTCCAGTTCGGGGATGGATTCTGGTTCAGGAGAAATAGGAATAAGATTTATTCAGGTGTCTTTTATCTTCACCTTCTCTCGCATTGCGAGTGTTCCTAGGATTAGGACAGTACACCCATTATGCTTATTGGATAGTCTTCTTCCAAACCATAGGCTGGTGCCGAACGGTAGGGAAGGAAGAAAACCATTTGGCCTAAAGGGGTGTGCAGAAGGTAATGACTAAAGACATATGAAGGGATTTGGAGAGGTGGCAAGGAATTACACGGTTACAGTTGTGAATCTGGATAATGGAAGAGGCATTACTAGGAATACCGGAATACCCCTACGAAACATTTCAATGTTTCAGTCTCACTGTGTACTGTTAAAGGAAAGCTGATTTCCCGACTAGATACTTACTCCAGGGTATGTATTTACCAGGTATGATTCTCACATCTGTATGGTTTTACAGATGATGAGTGGGAGTAAGTTGTTGAGAATTGGGTGACTATCCTCATTATATCGGGATTCGTTGCAATCGGTGATATTTGAGGAAATCACCTTGGTTGTTTGCCGGTCGACAAATATTTGGTTTTGAATATCCGCTGTTATGCACCAATTTCAAATCGATATATCTGTACTTCTATTTTCATAGAGTGAGATATACTTTTTGAAATTATGTCGATCACATTTACCTATACCAGTGGATGGTTAGGTAAGGAGCATTAAACAGCGGTGTAATTCTTCTTAACCATAAGTACAGTTTTCAACCTACGACACACAGTGAATGAGTTATCAAACTCAAGGGACTTATACAGAGTATTGTATGTTGTCCAGGGTCCATCAGGACAGAGGGGTTGGTCCTCGTACTATATTCGGTTTACTTATAACTTCTCTAGTTTTTAGAAAGGTGTTTCGCGGAAACACAGGGTCTGAATTTTGAGAAGTTATAGGTATTTGAATAGAGTAGAGAACCAGGTGTAGCAAGTATCGGGATTCTTCAAAGTGATAGAAGATGTAGATACTTGTGTATGGTATTCAGTTGATAGTAATAATCAAGAGATCTTGCTTCTCTTTCAGGTTACTCATAATTGGAAGCATTCCTGAGTTGAGTAGCGCTGATCGGCTTCCTTCCATTTAGTTGACATGCACTGGAGACAGCTGCATGATTTGAATCTGGTTCAATTAAATCAGTGCCTCTGGTTCTATATTGGATATAGAACAGTTCATATCTTAACGTTGTTAAGGTACGGGAGGTTGTCCGGCTTATGCTTAAAACCAGACACTGGACAACTCAAGGCATGTTTCTGTAATGGCTGTTTGTGGGTTGACCCAGGCTATGACGAGGGTTGACTTTCTACCATCTGGCAGATCAATAGAAATATTGTTCTAGACTCGCCACAGTTTTATTAAAAATGGATTTTTTCAAAAACAGTAGTGGGAGTATGGTAGAACTGGAAGTGATTCCAGAACCACAAACGATTACTGAAGATTTGATAAGGAACCTAAAGATTCAATCTGTATTGACATTCCATTGGCCACTCCGCAGATATGGTGGGTAACTTCAGGCACCCGAGAGGTACTACGGTAGCCTCAAGGACGGTGACAGGGAAGTTCTTGTTTTACCCACACTTACCTTTGCTGTTGTTCCAGGCTGCGAGACCCGGCGGGAGGATGAGTATAGCGTCGTTCTAAACTAGTTTTATAAGTGTACGTCTATATGACTCTGCCAGAAGGTTGTCGTAGTCAGTGGGAGCAACGGAAGCATTGGTGGACAGGTAGCTTATGTCTATTTATAGACTAAAGCAGATGTAGCGGAGATAGATCATCTATTTCTGACGTGACAGTCATAGGTTTGACTTCATCAGAATAGGGGATGGATCTGTTGAGAAGGTAGTAGGGTGTGATGTCATGGCATTTGGATGACATACACAGAATAGGAAAAGAAACTCCTATACTACAATGGGTTATACTTTGGTCGTCACACAGTGGTTTCTCCACAGAGGAAATCGATTTTGTATCAGACATATTGGTTACTAGATCTATGGCTCTAGATCTAGATTTGGGTGGTTTCCCAATCAGGGTACTTTGACAGCATTCTAAGAGTATTTAGAATGGACGACTCCTGGCACGGTAGTGTACCTGCAGGTGATGGAGTCACCCTCTCCAAAGGTGTCTTACAGACTAAAGGGGAGAGGGACGTGCATGATTGGCAGATCACTTGCTCAGGCAATTGAGTCAATCATGAGATGTCAAGTACCACACCAAATGTTGTTCTTGCACTAGATGCAATAAGTTGACATTAATCCAATCCTGGAGAAACAGTCGGAAGCAGTTTTAGAACATAAGTGGATGTTCTAGGGATATGATAACGACAGCCTCATTCGGGAGACAGTTATCATTCCAGGCTTCCAAGGTGACCTGGACGACAAGGAGGTTGTCAGAGTTTTAGTTTTCCTTCTGACGAGGGGCAGTATTTTGGACAGGTGGTCCAAGGCAATACTGAGGGTGGCATGGCGCAGGATACTGATTAAGTTCAGTTGACGATACAGTCTAAGAAGTTTGGATTTGGAGTTCATTTATGAGCTATGTCCCATCAGACATCCAGACACATTCTAAGACGGGTATTGCTCATTTCGGGAGATGGGTTTCTCCGCGAACTTGAGATATAGAGAGACATAGAAAAAGACTACGAAGCGGATCCACTCACTGAGGCTATTCCTCGAACGCAATAGTTTCGCAAACGAGCTTTGTGAGACTGACTAGTAGAGGAGTTGGGTGTTCGGTATCACACGGGCTGTGAGTATGCGACATAGCAATAATTAGCCTTGAGTGCAAGTGGGAGATTGTTGGAGATGGTGCCCTCAGAGTCAATTATTAGGTCACAGGTACATGATTGCAATG
The DNA here is from genome assembly GCA_030015575.1 of Agapanthus africanus. Taxonomy (NCBI): domain Eukaryota; kingdom Viridiplantae; phylum Streptophyta; class Magnoliopsida; order Asparagales; family Amaryllidaceae; genus Agapanthus; species Agapanthus africanus. Next base: position 99,859,634 of record CM057351.1, read on the forward strand.
ATTGATGGAGGACCTATCCCGGTAGGACAGTCTTACTCGAGATGATAGTATGCTATCTGGTTTACCTTTATCATCGTGTACTGCTTTAGGTGACCTGACAAGTCGCTATTACACGTTGATAGAGCCCCAAGGATTCTTGCTTGACCACCAGCAGTATGAGGCGATCATATAAGTGGGAGCTGGGGTCTATAAGCATATCCTTAGATGGTCCCTAGTCGTGTGAGTTTCGAGACAGGGCATCGATACTCCAGAGTAGACTTGTGTATACAGTCGAGACCCCGACGAGGGGCGGTGGCCGGTCTCACAAGCCACTGGTGTCAGTTGGATCACCTAAGATGTATACAGGTGCTCATTGGGTTATGAGTACACCGGACAAGACTCGCCGGGAACATGCCAGTTGGTCATATACCAGACGTCAGATGGCAGTTCCCTGGTGACATGTGTGCAGGTTAGTTCATCGACCTGGGGATCGTCATTTGTCTCGTGTGAGTTCCCACTGTACTTTGATTACTACCCTACCACGGGTCAAAGGAGTCGTGCAAACAGGTTTTAGTTGGGTACAGTCCCGAGCCACATGGAGGCAGTGAGCGCATCTTCAGGGGTTCGTCTCTCTCGGTATTGGGGGTGAGGTCGTGCTGTGTCTAGGAGAGCCATTACACGAAGCCCTCGGCCGAGGCAAGGAGATTTACTAGTAGGTATTCCAGTAGTATCTCAGGGTGTTCTGGGCTACACTCCGACACGACTTGTACCGCTTTTGGGGGTCTGACTTTTACCAACCCCCTAGGCCCGCCATGCGATGCTCATAGACGAACGGACCGGACTGTACGGATATTGTCACTGACAGGCTCAGTAGGGTTGTCAGGCTGAGTTCGCTCACAGACGTCCTTTTTAGTCAATACCTGGTAGCCCGTCACGTATTGGCTTATACCTCTGACGTGCTAGTGGTTAAATCCACAACCAAGGTGTTGACGAGTCTTTAGAGTCCCCCACATTCTGTTACTCAGCTTTCGGGCGAAAAGTTATAGAGGCCGTATGGAGATATGGCAAGGTCCGATCAGATACGTGCGGTATTGCACGGATCAGGATCGGACAGTTTGTACTATAGGCCGTATGGTTATATGGCAGGGTTCGATCAGATACGTGCGGTATTGCACGGATCAGGATCGAACAGATAATACTAGCCGGCTTTGGTTTATGCCGGATCCTAGTATAGTACAGTGGAGATTTTGTCTCATTGCATTTGTATTTCGGTCGGAATATAAATGCGGGTGTGTATGCACAGTATCGGGGTTTTCCTGTAATTTATTACGGGACCAGTTTTATGGAATTGCCAGTTTGCTTTCCGTTTCGGCCGATTTCCATTGTTCCGTTCATTGGCCGAAGATTGGTGGAGGAGGGCTTATTTGCATTGTTGCAAATAAGCATTTTCTGGAGGGGGTCTTTGCTTATATTTTTATCATGATGGTTTTCATGATAAGCACCATCACTTGACTTCTTCTTCTCATGATGGCTTGACTTTTTGAAGCCATCATGCATGAGATGATGGTTGCCTTGGAGTGTTGGATTTGTTGTGATCATTCCCTTTTGCATGATAGCCTTCTCTCTCTCTCCCTTGTATGAATGAGATGGTCTCTCATTTTTCCTTGGATCACTATCTCACTCTCTCCATTTTCCTCACTTGCATGGCCGACCACATTGGTGGTGGCTGTCCAAAATTTTGAGGGGGTATTTTTGGTTCATTTCATGCTCCAAAATACCCCCAAGTTCCTCCACATTTTTCTTGTTTCATCCCTCCAACAAATGGCACCTCCATGAATCCCAAATGAGACATGTAATCCACATTATATTCTGCAGCAAATCTTGGGCACGTCGACTAGCCAGCTTCGTGCCCCGAGTTGCCTCGGCATTGAGGTGGGAGCCCGTAAAAGAAGTAGACGATGTGGTGCACTTCCGGCTACGAGGAGGAGACGGGACATTCCGCAGGAGATCGGGACGACGAGGAGAAGACCGGAGGACTCGGATCTGTCGGTATATCTCTCTTCCTTTTCTTGTAGATAGCTAGGACTAGTTAGTGGTTCGATCCGGGTATTAGTGTGCGGCGGTTTGCCAGTTCAAGAAAATTAAAGTTTATCACCGCTTCCGCATTTGGCCGTCGGATTGACGGCCGGGGCGCCGCCGTGCACTTACAGAATCAACCCTTGATTCGATAACCTGCTTATATCGCATATAACCGATCGATACAAACTTCATGAGAATAGAATACGGTATCACATACTCGCATTATTCTCGGTCCCGCACATATCACATATGTGCTCCTATTTCGTTTTGCCTGAGCCAGTAAAACCTCTATGTAGGACTCTAAAGACTCGTCAATACGCCGACAGTAGGTGATGATCATATCAAGCACCTATAAGCCGTCAGCGTTACTAGCTAGATGTAACGGCTACCTGGGTATTGAGCGATCAGAAGATCAGCAAGCAAGCCCGCTCCAACTCCTGCAAAAATCCTGACAGTGACACTACCGTACAGTCCGGTCTCCTCGTCTGATATGTCGCATATCAAGTCTAGGGGTGGTAAACGTCAGACCCCAATAACCGATAAGTCGGGCCGATATGAGGATCATAACGGGTTAAGAAACTACTGGTAACACTTACCATTAAATCTCTAAAGCAGCCCTGGCTACGGACTTCCCTGTTATGGCCAATCGAGCACGGCGCAACATCAACCCCCAATACCGGGAGAGACGAAACCCCTCCTATCGCTCATTGCCTCCATGCGACTTGGGACTCTACCCAAAAAACACCGTTTTGCACGCCCTCTTGGACTTGGTAAGGTGGAAGTCAAAACACAGTAGGAATCACACAAGACTCTATGACGATCTCAGGTCTACAGACTAACCTGCACCAGTGTCACCAGAGAACTGCCATCTGACATGAGGTATAATACCATCTGAGAGTTCTCGGCGAGTCCGTCAAGTGTACCCAGTCTCCACTGAGCACCCGTATATCATCTCTGATGTCAAACACCAATGGATATGGCATCATCCATCGCCCATTTACATGGGTCGAGAAGCTATACGCTAGTCTACTCGGGTATATCGATGCCCCGCCTCGATACGCCCTCGACTAGGGACCTTGAAGGATGTACTTATGGACTACCATGTCCCCACTAGTATGATCCGCATCATAGTCCAGGCAGTCAAGTACACATCCTAAGGTCTTTACCAACATGTAACAGAGAGACGATCAGTATACACGTTAAGGTAAAGAGTGACCAGATAGCATACTATCATGTCGAGCAAGAAATTCCTCCCTATATATGTCCAAGCATCCACTACAATATACATCTCATGTATAGTAATGGCCTCTAGGGTATACATATAACTAACAATCTCCCACTTGCACTAGGGTCATCTAATAACAGTGGTTGTACTATCTCATACTCAACCATCCCATAATAGTCTCTCTCTGGGAAAAGGCCTTTGTGAGTGGATCCGCTATGTTGCCCTCAGTATCTACTCTCCTAACTTCGATCCCCTGGAGATCAACCATCTCCATGATCTGGTGATACTGCCTTAGAATATGTCTGGATCACTGATGGGATGGACGTTCATTGGCATAAGCCACAACTACATTGTCACACAATGGAAGGAACGAAGTTCATCTCATGAACTAATATATATCCAGACTGCCTCTTTGGTAACATCCTTGGTAACGATGTATCTTGCCTTTAATCGTCTAGTAAGTCACGGTATCTAGCTCGGAACTCTTCCAACATACCGTCCCTCTACTGAGGGTAAAGACAATGCCTGTGACAGACATTCAGTCGTCCTTATCACCCTGGAACCTTTCCTGTGATTCTCCCCAGGATCGTTTGATACCATCTCACTACAACTAGTGAGTATCATAATATCCAATTAGATCTATCTCATAGATCCAAAAGCCAGGATTTAGTAGGTATCACTTTGATCCTATATGGAAAATCATTGTGATAAGCGGAGATTGACCGAGCGTAGCATACGAAACTTCTTCCCCATCAAGAGTATGTCATCCACGTACTCTACGAGGATCACCACCATACACTCTACTCCCTTTTTGTATATACAAGGTTCATCTACCATTTTGATGAAGTCAAACTTTTTGACTACCACATTAAAAAAGACGTTCCAACTCCGCGATGCCTGCTTTATCACATAAAACATCTTGCACACGTTTCCGCTGCTCCCACTACTTACGAAGCCTTCTGGCTGTGTACTTATAGACGCTCTCTTCCAAATCATTATTTAGAAAAGCAGTCACGACACCCAACCGCCAGATATCGTAGTCATGGTATGTAGCCGTGGCAAGTAGAATCTAGATGGACTTAAGCATAGCTTTGAAAGTCTCAACTTTTCCATGTACACCAAGGAATTTTCTTAAGATATACTTGCTCCTGGTAGGGATTTAACCCTTCAGATAAGGCAACAAAAGTCCATACTTTGTTGGTGTATAAGGATTCCATCTCAGATCGTTAAGCATCCAGCCATTCTTACAGAGTCCCACTCCTGATGGCCAGCATGAAACTAGTTGGGTCATCATCTCATGATGCAATCCCCGCTCCCACTGTCATAGAGAAACTGAAGTATCTCTCAGGTGGGTGAGGAACCCTACTAGATCGACGGAGAGGATGAGGTAAGTTAGAATCTATTGAATCCTTTGGTTCTACCAAATTATCTGCTGCAATTTGTATAGCTGGAACTCTTTCCAGTTCTTCCTCATGTCCACTAATTTCTACACAAGAAATTCCCTTTCACAAAGGTGGCATGCTGAGAAATAAAACATCTTTTGTTCTTCGGTTTGGTAGAAGATATTCCTTTGCGATTGCTTGGGATATCCAACAAACTTCCACAGAACTGACTTTGCCTCGAGCTTTTCTGGATATTGCTTTTAGACTTAGGCCGGACAACCCCAAATCTTATCAAACTTAAGATATGGGCTCTTCCTTTTCCATATCTCATATGAAGTGGTAGGCAATTGATTTGATCGGAACCCTATTCAATAGGTATGCATCTTCTCCAGTGCATAACTCCCAAAAGGAAATAGGTAACTCAGTAGTACTCATCATAGAGCACACCTTATCACATAGGGTTTGATTGCTCCGCCCCGATACACCGACGTGTTGTGGTGTATACGGAGGAGTAATGCTGAGAGAGAATCTCATTCTACTTTAGAATAGTCCAGGAATCCCATGCTCAAGTATTCTCTTCTGTGGTCACATCAAAGGACAAAATACTTATACCCGTTTTGGTTCTTTACTTCTAACTTATATTTTGTGAATATTTCAAAAGATTCGGACTTCTGTTTCAACAGGAACATATGTCTGAATCTTGAGAGATCATCAGAGAATGTAATGAAGTAGAAGGAACCGGTCGTGGCATGTGTAGACATGGGACCTTCATACATCAGCATGTATCAATCCTAAGAGTTCACTAACTCCTTCTCTGTTTCCAATAAACAGAGATATGGTCATCTTATCTTTGTGACATGACCGGCAAGTTTCACAAGATGTAAACTCAAACTAATTTAAATATGCATCTATATGTAACTTCAGCAAGTCGGGTCGTATTGATATGACCTAGTCTACAATACCTCAAGAAGGATTCGTTCATTTCTGAACTCTTCCTCTTGTGTGTGTTCTGTATACTAAGAACTGTAGTTTGATTTAGAACGTCAATGCTTTTAGATAACGTGCCTAAACCGATCAACACTTGATATAGGAAATGTTCAAAACTTTATCCAACAATAAATAATTATATCCTTCTTTACTAATAAAGAGACTCATATGATGTTGTATATCAGGTTCGGTATCTAATAACATTCGTTCAGAATCAATGTATTCTGGTAATACAGGGTGATAACTACCAAAAGACTTGGCTGCAACACTTGCACCGTTTCTATCTCATGAAACATATCACCAGTTCTCAGTTCTCTACCTATCTGTAGCCCATGTAACAAATTACATATGTGGGATCCTGATCCGGTATCACATACCCAGGACATAAAGGATACCGAGAAACAGTTCTCTGTAATGAACACACCCGAAGAAGATGCATCGGCATGCATTTTCTTCGTTTGGGCGGCACGAGAATTCTGGTAATCCCCTATTTCCTGCTCTGCCTTATAACATTTATAAGTTGGAGCGGGACCAACGTTCCCCAGCTCAGTATAACAAGAGGGTTCGGTCAATTCATCCGTATTATTATCTTGATTATGGCGTGATATGGCCGCTACCTGGAGAGAGAGAGAGAAGAAAACACTCAGCGTATGCTCTTGCAAGATTAGATTGGTTATCTAATATATCTAATCAGGATGTCTCCCACCGTTTTAGTCAAATCTTCCTTCAAACCCTAAAAGGAAAGACTAGCTGGGATTAATTACTCGCTACAAGTTCGCCAATCTTTCAGCCAGGCCATTGTCGGTACTTTGAGGGAGGTTTCCCGTGCTTTCGCACGGACCTAATTAATGTAAACCTCGTTTTCCCAGGGGCGTAACCCCGTTAACACTTTTCTAGACACCTACTTGATTGGCTTATTGCAATGTGTAAAACTCTCCCAGAAGTAACTCTTACTCGCAGCGGGTATCGGGATCCAACTATCTCATAGAAGGTATGCAATCTCATTGCAAATTTCAACACTTGAAATTCCCAATAATATTTTTCCCCTAGCATCCTATGACCTTGATGAAAGCCAACAAACCATATGCTACTTGTCAAGTTCAACCCGTCATTTCCCGATTGAATTAAACCCACCCGCACGACCCTTGACGAAAGCCAACAAAGCCGCACGACTACCCTAACTCAATCGCATCATATTCTTATACAGATAAGCATAAATAGCTACCACACACTACGCCTTGACGAAAGCCAACAAACGTAGTACAAATACTATGAAGTACTTGTAAGTCGATGTAGTACACCCCAGTACTTATGGGGAGGCGGAATTTTCAAAAACGATCAAGTTTAAACAACGAACATCGACTAACCGCTTGAATCGAAGCTAAACAAATAATAACCAAACACATAGCTATACTAAACTATAGTGTTAAGGGATTATACCGATCGAAACTAGTCCTTCGTCTTTGTGTCCTCCTTTGTTCTCCTCGGCCTTCTCTAGGTAGTAGACGATCCACCCGAGAGCGAAACTCCAAGCTAAACCTCTAACTTGAGGTAACTAATCAACTTTGATTACTAATCAAAGATGAAAGGATGATGTAGAGTGAAGGTTATGGATTGTTTAGTCTAACTAATCCTTTGATCTCAACACATGAGGATTAAGAATTAGGGTTTGAAGATGAGAGCTTGAGGAGAGAGAATGTGAGATAAGATAATGAGAGGAGAGAGAGTGTATCATAATATATTATGAAGCATTCCTTTTTAAGAATAATGTATAAAAGAAATGAATAAGCATGCTTCATGAAATATCTAGTGGTGATTCATTAGCATGAGTCATTAAGCAATAAATGTGCATTAATGAAATGAATGAATCACCACCATGACTCACTCTCTTATCCAAAAGAAACCTCCTTAGTCACATCTTCTAGAAGCTTCTCGTACAATTACGAGAACGCCCCTCCAATCCGTAAAAATACGGAAAAACTTTAGACTGTAAAAATCCAATAACCGGATACCAGTAACTGGCTTAAACCAAAGCCGACTGGTAAAAACTGTCCGAAAGTCGTACGCGCGTAAACGCACGTATGCGTCCGAACCCTTTGTCGCAAAACCATGCAACCTCTATATCGTTTCGCCTGGAGTAGGAAACTCTCTGTGTGGGACTCTAGAGACTCGACTACTACGCTGGAAGTGGGTTTAACCACAGACCGCAAGCGGCACTAGCTGTACGTAACGGTCCCCAGGTAGTTGTCGATAAGAAGGCCGATGAGTAAACCCATCCGAACTCCTACTGAGTCTGATGTGACAATCTCCATACAGTCTGGTCCGTTCGTCCAAGTCTATCGCATATCGGGCCTAGGGGGCGGCAAGCGTCAGTCCCCTAATAGCGGTATAAGTCGTGTCGGAGTAAAGCCCATTACACCCTGAGAAACTACTGGAACCTACCAGCAAATCTCGCTTGCCCTGGCCAGGGACTTTGCGTAATGGCTCTCTGACACAGCACGATATCTACTCCCAATACCGGGAGGGACGAATCCTGTCTAACCGCCACTGCCTCCAAGTGCTCGGGACTGCACCCAACTGCCACCTGTTTGCACGACTCCTTTGAGCCGTGGTAGGGTAGCAATCTAAGAACAGTGGGACACACTCGAGGCGAAGTAGCAGTGTCAAGTCTGCGGACTACGCTGTACTCATGTCACCTGGGAACTGTTTACTGACGACTGGTATCAAACCAACCAACAGTTCCCTGTGAGTCCTGTCCGGTGTACCCGTAACCTAACGAGCACCTGTATACTATCTCCAGTACGACATACTGACGGCTGTGGGACAGACCATCTCCCCAACTGGGATGAGAAGCGTACACACCAGTCTACTCCGGAGTATCGATGCTCTGTCTCGATAATCCAACGACCGGGGACCTGAATAAGGATGTGCTTGTAGACTACCCAGCCCCCACTAGTGTGACTGCCATCACAATGCTGGTAGACAAGAAAGATCCTAAGAGCTCTATCAATACGTACACTCACATATTAAGATAGAAAAACCAAGTAGCATACTACCATGTTTAGCAAGACTGTTATATACATGTGAATATCCCAAGCTTCCATTAAGTAATATACAAGCTAGTATGATACAGTAATGGCCTTCTAGGGCATAAACACTAACAATCTCCCACTTGCACTAGGGCCATGTACTGGAATATCGCAGACCAATGATCTCGAGCAGCCTCTCGAACTGAATCTTAGGAAGGGCCTTCGTGAATGGATCAGCAATGTTCTCTTCTGAAGCAACTCTCCGAACCTCGATCTCCTGACGATCAATGATCTCCCTGATCAGGTGATACCGCCTCAAGATGTGTCTGGACTTTTGATGGGACCTTGGTTCCTTCGCTAAAGCTATAGCTCCGTTGTTGTCGCAATACAGAGGTATTGGATCAACTATGGTAGGAACCACCTGAAGTTCTGTTAGGAACTTCTTCATCCAGACTGCTTCCTTTGCGGCATCGCAAGCAGCTATATACTCCGCTTCCATCGTCGAGTCAGCAACGGTGTCCTGCTTGGAGCTCTTCCAGCACACCGCCCCTCCATTGAGGGTAAAGACATAACCCGACATGGACTTGGAATCGTCCTTATCACTCTGGAAGCCGGAATCAGCAAAGGCCTCCAACCTAAGGTCTTTTCCGCCGTAAACCAAGAACATCTCCTTAGTCCTCCTCAGGTACTTGAGAATGTTCTTTACTGCTATCCAGTGTTTCTCCCCTGGGTCTGACTGATACCGGCTTACCACGCTTAGTGCGTAAGCTACATCTGGTCTGGTACACAACATCGCATACATTATAGAGCCTACCGCAGAAGCGTAGGGTATAATAGACATGCGTTCCCTTTCCAAATCAGTCTTGGGAGACATCTCTTTGGAGAGGGTGATTCCGTGACAAGCCGGTAGATTACCGCGCTTAGAATCTTCCATACTGAATCTTTTCAGCACAGTGTCGATATACCTGGACTGCGAAAGTCCCAACATCCTCTTGGATCTATCACGATAGATCCGGATCCCCAGAATGTAAGAGGCATCACCCAGGTCTTTCATGGAGAACCTGTGTGACAAGAATCCTTTGACAGATTGTAGCATAGGAATGTCATTTCCTATCAATAGAATGTCATCCACGTACAAGACGAGGAATACGACACTTCTGGCCACAACTTTACTATATATGCACGGTTCATCTGGATTTTTGATAAAGTCATATTCTTTGACTGTCTCATCAAAATAGATGTTCCAACTCCGCGATGCCTGCTTTAGTCCGTAAATGGACTTAAGCAGCTTGCATACTTTCCCGCTGCTCCCACTCTGATTGAAACCCTCTGGCTGATCCATATAGACCCTCTCTTCTAAATTTCCATTCAGAAAAGCCGTCTTTACGTCCATCTGCCAGATTTCATAATCATGGAAGGCAGCAATAGCAAGAAGGACCCGAATGGATTTGAGTATAGCCACTGGAGAAAAAGTTTCGTCATAGTCCAAACCAGGTCTTTGACGAAAACCCTTTGCAACAAGTCTAGCCTTATAGGTTTCCACCTGTCCATCTACACCAATCTTTTTCTTGAAGATCCATTTGCATCCTATGGGTTTTACCCCATCTGGAGCAAAGTCCAAAGTCCATACTTTGTTGGTGTACATGGACTCCATCTCGGTCCGCATTGCATCTAGCCATCGTACCGAGTCGCCGCTCTGGATGGCCTGCTGGAAGTCAGTAGGTTCATCATCATCTATGATGCAATCCTCTCTATCCCCGTCTATGAGAAAACCGTAGTATCTCTCAGGCGGATGAGACGGCCTACTACTCCTGCGGAGGGGTGCGGGAATGTTCTGTTCTTCTTGAACCTCTGGTTCTACCAAAATTTCAGTAGCAGCTTGTGGTTCTGGAATTTCTTCCAGTTCTACTTCGCTCCCACTCTTCTGATTTTCTAAAAATTCAGTTTCTAAGAAGTGGGCATGACGAGAAACAAAAACCTTTTGTTCTTCTGCGTAATAGAAATAATATCCCTTGGAGTTCTTTGGATATCCCACAAGCTTACACAGTACTGAGCGTGCCTCGAGCTTGTCCACATGCTGCTTTTTTACAAAAGCTGGACACCCCCATGTCCTAAAATGTTTTAGACAGGGTTTCTTCCCACTCCACATCTGATATGGTGTGGTAGGCACAGTCTTGGTTGGAACCTGGTTCAAAAGATATGCCGCTGATTCTAGCGCATATCCCCAGAAAGATCGCGGTAACTCAGCATTACTCATCATGGATCGTACCATATCCAATAGGGTTCGATTCCGTCTCTCCGATACACCGTTTTGCTGTGGAGTGTATGGAGGAGTAAGCTGAGAGAGAATTCCTTTCTCTTTTAGGTAACCTAGGAACTCGGCTCTTAAGTATTCTCCACCTCGATCAGATCTTAGTGTCTTAATACTTTTGCCTGTTTGGTTTTCCGCTTCATTCTTGAATTCCAGGAATTTCTCAAAGGCCTCTGATTTATGCTTCATTAAGAAAACATATCCATACCTAGAGAAATCATCTGTAAAAGTAATGAAGTAGGAATAACCACCTCTCGCATGTGTAGACATTGGACCGCATACATCACTGTGTATGAGTCCTAAGAGCTCGCTCGCTCTTACTCCTTGTCCAGTGAATGGAGTCTTTGTCATCTTTCCTTTGAGACAAGATTGACAAGTGTCATAAGTTTGATATTCGAACGTGTCCAAATATCCTTCTCTATGCAACTTAGTCAACCTTCTCTCATTGATGTGACCCAGTCTACAATGCCATAAGAAAGCTTTATTTAAATCTGGAGACTTTCTTTTTAGTGTGTTCTGGACATTGAAAATTTGGAGTTGGTTTAACACATATATGCCGTTATTTAGAGTACCGGACCCAATCAAACCATGATTAAGGTGGATGTTGACAACATCTCTTACAAACGTGAAATCATAACCTTTATTTGATAACAAGGAAACTGATATGATATTACACGTTAAGCTGGGTACAAAATAACAGTTATGTAAAACCAAAATGTGTCCACTCGTCAATCCTAGGTGATAATCCCCGACGGACGCAGCTCCCACGCTAGCTCCGTTAGCAACCCTGAGGATCATATCACCTTCCTTCAGCACTCTACGGTTTCTCAGTGCCTGCAATGAATTGCAAATATGAGATCCTGATCCGGTATCCAATACCCAGGAAGTAGAGTTGATCGACAGACAATTCTCAATTACAAACACACCTGAAGTCGAAGCCACAGCTTGCTTCGGTTCCTGGTTCTTGGCGTTCCACGCCTTGCAATCCTTCTTCCAGTGCCCTTTCCTGTGACAATGGAAGCACTCATCCTGACCAACTATCGGTACTGCTTTCTTTTTCTTTCCCTTCCCTCCCACCTTACTAACACCTCCTCTAGGTCTGGGTGCGGCCTTCTTCTTCCTTCCTTTGGCCCTAGCCTTGGACCCGGAAGAAGATGAACCGCCAACAAACATAGCGGGTGTTTCCCTTGCCTTCTGCAAGGTGCCCTCCGCACTCCTTAACATGTTCAGGAGTTCCGCAAGTTCAACTTCTTTTCCTTGAAGATTGAAGTTGAGGATAAACTGGGCGTAGGTGGGAGGAAGGGACTGGAGAACAAGGTCTGTATAGAGCTCATTATCCAAAGTCGTCCCAAGGTCTGCGAGCTCTTCTATATAGCCAATCATCTGTAGGACATGTTCACCTACCGATGACCCGACAGCCAACCTCGCTCGAAACAATTTCTTAGAGGTCTCGTATCTTGCTATACGAGATTGCTCTCCATAAAGTTCCTTTGTATGGAGAAATATGCCATCTAGGGACATATCCTCGTGCCTCCTCTGATGTTCAATATTCATCGAGGCAAGCACGATGCACTTGGCTCTCGCGCAATCTAAATCCCAGGTTTTGCGGATTTCCTTATCCGCATTGCTGGATTTGGGACCAGGGACAGCAGGTGCCGTAGCGGTGAGGACGTACCCCAGTTTGTCATAGGTCAAAGCCATCTTGACATTCCGCAGCCAATCTTTATAGTTTGGCCCCGTCAGTATATTTTTCTCTAAAAGTAACTTAAGTCCAGTCATTTTCAGGGTCGCTGCAATTAGGAGAGAGAGAAGAAAACTCTTTAGCATGATGCTCTTGCAAGTTTAGAGTGGTTTTTAGTTTATCTAAACTGGATGGCTCCCACTGTTTCTCGAATCCTTCCTCAAACCATAAAAGAAGAATTAGCCAAGACTATTCTCACCGTACAATACTTGCTTAACCGTTCAGCCAGGCCGGTGTCGATACTTTGAGGGAGGTTTTCCAACGCTTTCGCGAAGTTCCTTAATTAAATAACCTCTTTTCTCTGGGGGCGTAACCCCGCTGACACTTTTCTGGACACCTACTAGGTTTATAGCATTGATCGTTAAGTGACGAATATCCTGATAAGTAGCATATACTCTCAGTAGGATCGGGATCCAAATATCATCGTCTGATAATGTTGTAGGAATCCTACCAACATTCATCAAACTCCAAATGGTATGCATCTCTTTGCAAATTTCAGTTTCTTTAGAAATTCCCGATATGGATTTTTGCCCCATGCTCTTATGATCTTGACTAAGGGCCAACAAATCATAAGTCACATGTCAAGTTCTGCCCATCATTATCCTGTTGATTTGAACCCATCCGTATACTCTTGACTAAGGGCCAACAAAGTAATACGACTGTCCCAAACCAACTCATCTATCTATGCAACAAATGAATACCCCAGCAGCTACCAATCACTATGTCTTGACTAAGAGCCAAACAAACATAGCTTGAATACTACTGACCATTCATAAGAAATGACGGAGGGCTACGACTGGTTTTGGCGAAACCGTGAACGTAGTGAACTTGATATAACCGAAGGAACCTGATAGCTTTTTTAAAAGGAGTGGTTAAATCTCCGCATTTAAAAATATCTGTTTTAAAAATAACCGAGTGGTTTCTTTTTAAATTGTTCCAACGATTTAAACTTTGGTTTATTTTCTTTGCATTATAGATAATGCGTCCCATCATTAACCTATCATTGCAGAAAACAACGAAAATACAACGTCCTCTTATGCCATCCGCATTCGCCACGGGGTCCCGTCATCACCCGTTAGGTTACTTAACTAACGACAGAGCGGGGGCTGGGCTAGCGCGGGTGTAAAACATAAGTGGCGTCTAAATAGCTATCATAAATATAGATATTTTACATTCGTCTGACGCAATGATATTCATTCCAGAACACAGATAAACAATATTGGATTTGCAAGCAATCTGTATTTCTTTTGAGCCTGCAAGAAAAGACAGATTACACAGTTGTGATGAATAGCCGTTACCCCACCCTCGACCCCTACGGGTACGGCAGACTACCTACCCGGCAGTCTGTGTACCCCACCTTGGGTCAGTCCTAGGAGCAAAAAATAGTAAAATGAAATAATACAACGGTGGCTACAACCGCAACCTGGAAGTGCCCCGCGAAAATAATATTACAACAAATTACATTTACAACAAATGAATTAAACAATAACCCATTGCTAACCCCGGCTATACACCACAACAGTCCAATACAGTTTATATGCACAAACAGACCATTTCAGAAATGTGCAACCCCCTGCCAACCGACATACTAGCAGTTGGGGGAGGTTTACGAACACATTAAACAATCACAGATATAATCCAATACGCAAATACTGTACAATTCGATCGAATAAACAACTTCAATATTGCTCCAAAATCTGCTCTGTTAAACAGTAACCTGAGCAATAATTAAATATTCCAGAAAACCCAAAACACCACAGGGGACCCACCCAAAAAAAACGAGTTCCTGACTCGTCAACTCGGCCGCGGTTGCGCGGCGGATCGGTGGGATCCGCCGCCCTTCCGCGGCACTGTAGACGAATCAGAAGCCCAAATTTTTTGGGTGTTCTCCTGTGGTCATGTCAAGCTCTCTGAACACACCTGAAAAATTTTCTGACTTGATTTTAACTTCGACAGAAACTTGACAGAATTAGTGTTTTGCGCCTTTGTTTTTCCGTTCGAAATTCGTACAAATTTGCAATTAAGTTATTTATTGTTTAGCCTGGCTCTGATACCACTGTAAGTCGATGTAGTACACCCCAATACTTATGGGGAGGCGGAATTTTCAAAAACGATCAAGTTTAAACAACGAACATCGACTAACCGCTTGAATCGAAGCTAAACAAATAATAACCAAACACATAGCTATACTAAACTATATTGTTAAGGGATTATACCGATCGAAACTAGTCCTTCGTCTTTGTGTCCTCCTTTGTTCTCCTCGGCCTTCTCTAGGTAGTAGACGATCCACCCGAGAGCGAAACTCCAAGCTAAACCTCTAACTTGAGGTAACTAATCAACTTTGATTGCTAATCAAAGATGAAAGGATGATGTAGAGTGAAGGTTATGGATTGTTTAGTCTAACTAATCCTTTGATCTCAACACATGAGGATTAAGGATTAGGGTTTGAAGATGAGAGCTTGAGGAGAGAGAATGTGAGATAAGATAATGAGAGGAGAGAGAGTGTATCATAATATATTATGAAGCATTCCTTTTTAAGAATAATGTATAAAAGAAATGAATAAGCATGCTTCATGAAATATCTAGTGGTGATTCATTAGCATGAGTCATTAAGCAATAAATGTGCATTAATGAAATGAATGAATCACCACCATGACTCACTCTCTTATCCAAAAGAAACCTCCTTAGTCACATCTTCTAGAAGCTTCTCGTACAATTACGAGAACGCCCCTCCAATCCGTAAAAATACGGAAAAACTTTAGACTGTAAAAATCCAATAACCGGATACCAGTAACTGGCTTAAACCAAAGCCGACTGGTAAAAACTGTCCGAAAGTCGTACGCGCGTAAACGCACGTATGCGTCCGAACCCTTTGTCGCAAAACCATGCAACCTCTATATCGTTTCGCCTGGAGTAGGAAACTCTCTGTGTGGGACTCTAGAGACTCGACTACTACGCTGGCAGTGGGTTTAACCACAGACCGCAAGCGGCACTAGCTGTACGTAACGGTCCCCAGGTAGTTGTCGATAAGAAGGCCGATGAGTAAACCCATCCGAACTCCTACTGAGTCTGATGTGACAATCTCCATACAGTCCGGTCCGTTCGTCCAAGACTATCGCATATCGGGCCTAGGGGGGCGGCAAGCGTCAGTCCCCTAATAGCGGTATAAGTCGTGTCGGAGTAAAGCCCATTACACCCTGAGAAACTACTGGAACCTACCAGCAAATCTCGCTTGCCCTGGCCAGGGACTTTGCGTAATGGCTCTCTGACACTGCACGATATCTACTCCTAATACCGGGAGGGACGAATCCTGTCTAACCGCCACTGCCTCCAAGTGCTCGGGACTGCACCTAACTGCCACCTGTTTGCACGACTCCTTTGAGCCGTGGTAGGGTAGCAATCTAAGAAATGTGGGACACACTCGAGGCGAAGTAGCAGTGTCAAGTCTGCGGACTACGCTGTACTCATGTCACCTGGGAACTGTTTACTGACGACTGGTATCAAACCAACCAACAGTTCCCTGTGAGTCCTGTCCGGTGTACCCGTAACCTAACGAGCACCTGTATACTATCTCCAGTATGACGTACTGACGGCTGTGGGACAGACCATCTCCCCAACTGGGATGAGAAGCGTACACACCAGTCTACTCCGGAGTATCGATGCTCTGTCTCGATAATCCAACGACCGGGGACCTGAATAAGGATGTGCTTGTAGACTACCCAGCCCCCACTAGTGTGACTGCCATCACAACGCTGGTAGACAAGCAAGATCCTAAGAGCTCTATCAATACGTACACTCACATATTAAGATAGAAAAACCAAGTAGCATACTACCATGTTTAGCAAGACTGTTATATACATGTGAATATCCCAAGCTTCCATTAAGTAATATACAAGCTAGTATGATACAGTAATGGCCTTCTAGGGCATAAACACTAACAGTACTTATCTGAAATGACGGAGGGCTATGACAGGTTTCTAAGGAAACCTATTGCGTAATGAACTTGATATCGTTGTAGAATCGAGTGATTTTAAATAGAAAGTTTTTTAGGCCTTTTTCTAGTTTTGCTAAAGAGGTCACTCCCGGTGAAGGGATCGTTGGCTCTTTCCTCATCGAATAAGGTGCAGGATATTTCATAAATATCACTATGCAAAGCAAAAACTATATAAGCAATCAAAAGACAAACCTAGTTTGTAGCATCTTCTAGTTTCGCTAAAGAGGTCACTCCCGGTGAACGGATCTCGGCTCTTTCCTTATCGAATAAGGTGTTGGATGTTCTACAAGGAACACCGCTATGCAAAGCAAGAACTAGAGCTACCAGTTTTTATTTCATTAATCTCATTAATGAAGTCCCATTTTATTATGCTTCACAAGCATCAGATATGAAACGAAATCAACAATATATAATATATATCTCATATATATAATATAAAGATTCGTCTCAGGCAGTAATATGACCTCATCATAGAATATTGCATCAGAAGAACGTATATGAAATATTGGATATACTAGGAGGTCCTTGTTTTTAATACGAGCCTGTATAAAACACGGATTACACGGTCGCGATGAATAGCCAAACCCACATCCCTAGACCCCTACGAGAGCGGCAAGCAACACTGCCAATTCTAGGGTTAGGAGACCCGGTCTCGACTCCTCGAGATGGTCTCCCACTTGAACCTAGAACCCGGTTACTTGTGCTCCCCGCCTTGGGTCTACCTAATGCGGAAAAGTAAATAATATACAATGGTGACATCATCCTCAGCCCGGAAGTGCCCCAATAAAAGAATATTACATACAGATTATCTTTACACGAATGAAAAAGAAAAACTTTCATCTCACATAAAACCCCCGGCTATTCAAAACGCGACGATCCAATATAACATATCACAGCAACACATAATATCACATATCATCAACGTAAGTAAATATGCGTATCCCAATTGTCGTTGATGTATAGCAACAAAACCGGCGATACACCACATATTACACTTACGATCGCAGAAAAGAAAGTGTAAAACTACAACAGTTGGAATCCGCAACCTCCTTAGACATCTTATGCCTAAGCAAATGAATACCTTAGACATCGCATGCCTAACAATTATAAACCCCGCATTTGAGTCTCTTTATTGAAAACTCTTTTCAATACCAAGTCGGGCAATTCAACAAGATTCCCGACATCCTGATCAAATCCTCGTCGCAAACTTTAGTTGACGGCCGCACCGCCGGATGCCGTCGACGAAGTGCACTAAGGCGGAACACCGCTGCCACGAGCACCCGAACGGATGCTTTTGGCGACGGGGTTCTCCTACAGTCATTTGGTCGGGGCTATGGGACGTGGCTGTCTATTAAGTTCACCTGGCAAGTATCCGCGTACGCTACATGATTGTGACGGACATTTGATCGCATCAAAATTCCGTGGCAACCGATCATCTGAGACTGAACTGCTAGATTTATAACATTCAAATTAGTTATCTCATAACTACTTGTGGATTCCAAATATTGTATCACATTCCAGATAAATAGACAATGTTAAACTTTCCGATCGAATAATCAAACACCCAAGTTTTCCCAAATAGTTCTCAACACTTGAGGGGAGTTTAAAAACATCCATCACATGTCACAGTACCAATGGTCCAGCCGTAGAAGGGTCAAGCCAACACCTCACATGTGGCAACGCCGTACTGTCCCAAACCCTAAGGTTTAGACGCAGTTCAAGACGGTCACATAATCGTGCTAAGATTTGTTGTCTTCTAGAGGGTCCATCGCGTAACTTGCACGATTTAGAACGTTCTTAAACTACGGAAAAATCCAACACTTGGAAATTTTCCGGCAGGGGAAAAAGTGAGTTATTGGTATCCGTTCGAGCTTTTTAACACGTTCTAAAATTTACCCTGACAAACTAAACGAAGTTATACTTTCCGATCGAATCAACGAGCTCCCAATACAACCCGGAAAACTCAACACTTGAGTAAGATTAAAAACACCCACAATCATCAGGAAATATATACGGATATAACTGTGAAGACACGTCTTCACAACACCATAGTACGGCCGCGGAACCGCCGCGGGAAGTAGGTTCCTGCCGCGGTTCCGCGGCGACTTGATAGTGTCGTGCGCCCGTGTTTCACCATAATTCTTAGAATTCCCTGCTGATTTTTTTGAGTATTTTTAATGCAGAAAAAAAATCATATTTTAAAAAAAATTCCAGAGAAGGGTAAGTTTTGGGGTTTCGGGGTTCGATCGGACTTTAAATTTTGTTTAGACATCGCCTAAAGCTCTAGCTTGGCTATGATACCACTATAGGGTTACTAGGCAATCAAACAAGGTTCTATAAGGTATCGACCATGCCTAGTTAAAATTTTAGCCGTGCCGAACAACCCTAAACAAGATCTTTAATCTAGAGATTAGGCAAAAACTAGCATATTAAACACTTTAACACTAAGTGAATACGAAATACAACCTTTGTAGATCGGTCCTTCACTTCATAAGCTCCTTGTAGTAGTCCCTTCGCTGCGATCATGGTGCTTCCGACACTCGGACGACTCCATGAGAAGATGGTAACGATTTTGCTTGAAGTCATCGAGGCCGAAGATGATCTACGTCGAGGGAATACGAACTCAAGTTACCACTTCACCAAAGTGAAGCAAACACCCTATACTAAAGTGCTAATCTAGTAGATGATGGAGAAATAGGAAATGGGTACACTTTAGAATTTCTTTTCTCGCTTTATTTCTCTCTCTTTATCAAACCCTAGAAAGCTTTTGAAAGAGGAAGAAGATGAGCTCAAGAATAATGAGTATGAAAAACTAATCAAGAGAGAGAGTGAACCATGGGTGAGTTTATATCATATATTAACTCATGTAGAGACATAACCATGGCTACATTATATTTGTTAGGTTAATTAATATATCAAGTAAAACAAAACTAGGAGACTAAGTCAATGCAACCCTAAGCTTCATGAAGCTTCATGCATATGAGCTCATCATCCACTAATTTTAGAATTACTTTAAATATAAAAACCTAACACTATAATTAGTATGGTATAAGTCTTATACACCCATGTAAGTTGTATCAACAACCATGGCACAAAATTAACACAAATAAATATATATCTCGTATATATTAAGTTGTGCACAAGTGAGAAAAACAAATACTTAAGTGAACCAATGTTAGTTAATGTAAATTAGTATATCACATATACAATTATAAACTAAATTATTAAATCAACACTTGACTTAATAAGCCGGTTATAACACATACAACCGATTAACATCCAATGTATCGACTTATCAAATCAACCCTTGATTTGATAACCTGGTTATATCGCATATAACCGATCGATACAAACATCACGAGAATAGAATACGGTATCACATACCCGCATTATTCTCGTTCCCGCACTTATCACATATGTACTCCTATTTCATTTTGCCCGAGCCAATAAAACCTCTATGTAGGACTCTAAAGACTCGTCAATACGCCGGCAGTAGGTGATGATCATATCAAGCACCCACAAGCCGTCAGCGGTACTAGCCCGGGTATTGAGAGATCAGAAGATCAGCAAGCAAGCCCTCTTCAACTCCTGCAAAAAGCCTGACAGTGACACTACCAAACAGTCCGGTCTCCTGGTCTGATTTGTCGCATATCAAGTCTAGGGTTGGTAAACGTCAGACCATAATAACTGATAAGTCGTGCCGATATGAGGCTCATTACGGGTTGAGAAACTACAGGTAACACTTACCGGTAAATCTCTAAACCAGCCCTGGCCAGGGACTTCCCTGTTATGGCCAATCGAGCACAGCGCAACATCAACCCCCAATACCGGGAGAGACGAAACCCCTCCTATCGCTCATTGCCTCCATGCGACTTGGGACTGTACCCAAAAACCACCGTTTTGCATGCTCTCTTGGAGATGGTAAGGTGGAAATCAAAGCACAGTGGGAATCACACAAGACTCTATGACGATCTTCGGTCTAAAGACTCACCTGCACCAGTGTCACCAAAGAACTGCCATCTGACGTGAGGTATAATACCATCTGGGAGTTCTCAGCGTGTCCGTCCAGTGTACCCAGTCTCCACTGAGCACCCGTATATCATCTCTGATGTCAAACACCAATGGATATGGGATCATCCATCGCCCATCTACATTGGTCGAGAAGCTATAGCTAGTCTACTCGGGTATATCGATGCCCCATCTCGATACACCCTCGACTAGGGACCTTGAAGGATGTACTTATGGACTACCATGTCCCCACTAGTTTGATCTGCATCATAGTCCTGGTAGTCAAGTACACATCCTAAGGGCTTTACCAACATGTAACAGAGAGATGATCAGTGTACACGTTAAGGTAAAGAGTGAGCAGATAGCATACTATCATGTCGAGCAAGAAAGTCCTCCCTATATATGTCAAAGCATCCACTGCAATATACATCTCATGTATAGTAATGGCCTCTAGGGCAAACATATAACTAACACCAACATAACATCATATCAGCATATCTGTCTTATAATCCTTTCATCGCATTTATAACTCATATCAAGCCGAGTTTACCTAAACATTCTATCTCTACTATAAGTATAAGTATCTAATCTATCATACACACCCGAACTATACAAGCAGATTTTAAAAGAAGCGAATCGTAGTTTTGAAAATATGGGTTACGGTGTTTTAAGGAAAAGATATAATTTGAAAATCCGTAACATGACTCAAGGTACATATTTAAAAGATACATACGATTCTTCGGTTTAGGAAAAGGTAAGGTTCGGATGACGCATCTATATCGACTATCTAGTCCTACAGTACCCTAAATGGTAATATCGCTAAACGCAATCCTATGATAGTCGTAACATATCACTTCTAACTATCCTCTAGTTTCTAATATGGTTTCATAGCTATCTCATTCTAACCCTACTTTCCTAATCTAGGTTTCCTTAACCATATTCTATAATCGGTTTCCACCAAAACGTTGCGGGGGTGCTATACGCCATCCACCCGACTTCCCTCGTGGATATAGATCCACTCACCTGGTCTTCGCTTGCCGAAATCGATGACGCCGCGCTCCTTCGCCTCGGAATCCATTTGAGGGTACCTACAATAATAAATAATCGCAATACGTATTAAAATCGAATCCGGAAAACCGATACGGTGCACGGTGCGCTCATAGGTTAGAACCTATGGCCTACACATGCAAAAACAATCAATCAACCCCTGTTGTCGATGTACAAACATCCAAAAACCAAATACAAATCCAAATGTCAAGAAATTGCATTTCAAAATACGGAAAACATAGCCTAAAACACACAAAAATGCTCCCAAATTTTCCCCAGGTGACGACTAGCCAATTCTGCATATAGGAGGGGTTTATTTTAGTGCAAAAGGAGCCATGGACCAAACCTAGGACCCTATTTCCCTGCTTTGGCCGCAAATTGCGTCCAGAATCGATAAATCTACGGCCTTGGGTTGGGGTATGGGGCTAGGGTTTCAGTGGTAGCTTCCTAGGTGCTTGCACGACTCACAGTAATTCCAAAATCATTTCTAGTGTCCCCGGGTTGCTCCAGATTCCAAAATACCCTCACAAATCACACTTTTATCCGATGTCGGGTTTCTAAATCCGTGTTTTTGGGTTTCTAAGCTCTGGTCCAGGTCATTAAACAGCACCTAAGTCTAGTTAACAGCCACAACACATCACCAATTTCAACAAACACTCAACCCTTTACTAGGGTTTTCCAAAGTTGCACTAATCTTCACAATTTCACATCTAAACACATAAGAATACAAAAGTAAATGAAAAACTACCCAATTGGTGAAGGAATTACCTCATATAGCACCCATGAATCCCTAAGATCATCAAAACTGAATTTTTCTTGGTCCCATGTTTAGAGGTTGAAGAGGGGATTAATTTTTGTGAATGGAGTGTAGGGTTTTGGGGCTTATTAAGAGATAGATCTAGGGATGGAAGGGGAGGGTTGTGAGCTTGAGGAAGATGAAGGAGATAAGAGAAAATGATGGGGGATCCAAATGAGGCAGCAGCCCCCTCCCTCTCTCTCACTAAATCATGCACACACTCTCTCACATAATCTACCTAACCTCATCATTTTGTCCCCTTTGACCTTTTTCTTTTTCTTTTTATTTTCTCACCACCAATAACCCAATTGAAATGAAACATGCAACAAAATGAAACATGTCATCGTGCACTAACCATGGAAAACTGTAGAAAACGCGGATTTGGCTTAATCGCGATTAGCAGTGCACTAATCGGGCTTTTATCAAAATTGCCAATAATAAATTTTGAAAATGCCAAATCCTTTAAATACTTTATTAAATAAATAATTCATTTTAATTTTCAATTATTTAACAATTATTGGTATATATTTATACCCTTTTTCGAAAACCCCAATTTCGCAAATCGGGCAGCTTTCGGGAAAAATATTATTTTAATATTGAATTCCAAAAATAATATTTTATATTTTCTGAAATGTTACATAAACGTAACAGCCACCCAGGTATTGAGCGACCAGAAGATCAACAAGCAAGCCTATACACTCACCTGCGAATCCAATCAGTAACACTCCCGTACAGTCCGGTCTCTTCGTCTGATATGTCGCATATCTCGCCCAAGGGTGGTAAACGTCAGACCCCAGTAGCTTGATAAGTCGTGTCGATATGACGTCCATAACTCTTCTAGAAACTACTGATAACACTTACCAGTAAATCTCAGCAACCCTGGCCAGGGATTTCCAGTTATATCCAATCGAACACAGCGCAACATCAACTCCCTATACCGGGAGAGACGAATCCCCTCCTATCGCTCATTGCCTCCATGCGATTCGGGACTGTACCCAAAAGCCACCATTTTTCTTGCCCTCTTAGATGTGGTATGATGGAAATCAAAGCACAGTGGGAATCACACAAGACTATATGACGATCTCAGGTCTACAGACTAACCTGTACCAGTGTCACCAGAGAACTGCCATCTGACGTGTGGTATAATACCATCTTGGAGTTCTCGGCGAGTCCGTCCAGTGTACCCAGTCTCTACTGAGCACCCGTATACCTTCTTTGATGTCAAACACCAATGGATATGGGATCATCCATCGCCCATCATATGGGTCAAGAAGCGCATACGCTAGTCTACTCTGGTATATCGATGCCCTGTCACGATACACCTACGACTAGGAACATTTGTAAGATGTACTTAGCGACTAAACTGTCCCCACTAGTATGATCTGCATCATAGTCTTGGTAGTCAAGTACTCATCCTAAGGGCTTTATCAACATGAAACATAGAGACAATCAGAGTACATGTTAAGATAAAGAGCAACCAGATAGCATACTATTATGTCGAGCAAGAAAGTCCTACCTATATATGTCCAAGCATACACTACAATATACATCGTATGTACAGTAATGGCCTCTAGGGTATACATATAACTAACAATCTCCCACTTGTACTAGGACCATCTCTTGTGGTATCTCATACCCAACAATCAGCTGTTGTTTAAGTATCTCATACTCAACCATCCCATAAAATCTCTACTGGGAAATAGGCCTTTGTGAGTGGATCCGCGCTGTTGTCCTCTGTGCCTACTCTCCTAACCTTTATCTCCCTAGAGATCAACCATCTCCATGATCAGGCGATACAGCCTAAGAATATGTCTGGATCTCAGATGGGACGGGGGGTTCCTTGGCAAAAGCCACGACTCCATTGTCACACAATGGTAGGAACGAAGTTCATCTCATGAATTATTATATATATCCAGACTACCTATTTGGTAGCATCCTTGGTAGTGATTTATCATGCCTTTATCGTCTAGTATGCCACGGTATCTAGCTTGGAACTCTTCCAGCATACCATCCCTCCTTTGAGGGTAAAGACAATGCCTGTGACTGACATTCAGTCGTCCTTATCACTCTGGAACCTTTCCGGTGATTCTCAACAGGATCAGTTGATACCATCTCACTACAACTAGTGAGAAACCTAATATCCAATTAGATCTATATCATAGATATAAAACTCAGGATTTAGGAGGTATCACTTTGATCCTTATATGGAGAATCCTTGTGATAAGTGGAGATTGAACGAGCGTAGAATAAGAAACTCCTTCCCTATCAAGAATATGTCATCTACGTACAATATGAGGATCATCACCATACTTTCTACTATCTTTTTGTATATACAAGGTTCATCTACCATTTTGATGAAATCAAACTCTTTGACTACCACATCAAAACAGACCTTCCAACTCCGCGATGCCTGCTTTATCGCATAAAACAACTTGCACATTTTTCCGCTGCTCCCACTAGCTACGAAGCCTTCTGGCTGTGTAGTTATAGACGCTTTCTTTTAAATCATTATTTAGAAAAGCAGTCATGACACCCAACCGCCAGATATCGTAGTCATGGTATGTAGCAGTGACAAGTAGGATCTGGATAGACTTAAGCATAGCTTTGAAAGTCTCAACTTTTCCATGTACACCAAGTACTCTTCTCAAGATATACTTGCTTCTGATGGGGATTTAACCCTTCAGATAAAGCAACCAAAGTCCATACTTTGTTGGTGTATAAGGATTCCATGTCAGATCGCTTTAGCATCCAGCCATTCTTACAGAGTCCCACTCCTGATGGCCTGCTCGAAACAAGTTGGGTCATCATCTCATGATGTAATCCTCGCTCCCACTGTCATAGAGAAACCGAAGTAACTCTCAGGTGGATGAGGAACCCTACTAAATCGGCGGAGAGGCCGAGGTCCATTAGAAACTATTGAATCCTTCGGGTTTACCGAATCATCAACTGCAGTTTGTATAGCTGGAAGTCCTTCCAGTTCTACAGAACTGACTTTGGCTCGAGCTTGTCCGGATTTTTCTTTTAGACATAGGCCGGACAACCCCAAATCTTTATATCCTTAAGAGATGGGCTTGTTAGTTATATGTATGCCCTAGAGGCCATTACTGTACATACGATGTATATTGTAATGGATGCTTGGACATATATAGGGAGGACTTTCTTGCTCGACATGATAGTATGCTATCTGGTTGTACTTTATCTTAACATGTACTCTGATTGTCTCTATGTTACATGTTGATAAAGCCCTTAGGATATGTACTGGACTACTGGGACTATGATGAGATCATACTAGTGGGGCCACAGTAGTCGACGAGTACATCCTATAATTGTTCCTAGTCGAGGGTGTATCGAGACAGGGCATCGATGCACCAGAGTAGACTAGCGTATACGCATCTTGACCCATATGATGGGCGATGGATGATCCCATATCCATCGGTGTTTGACATCAAGGATGCTGTACGGGTGCTCAGTAGAGACTGGGTACACTGGACGGACTCGCCGAGAACTCCCAGATGGTATTATACCTCACGTCAGATGGCAGTTCTCCGGTGACACTGGTACAGAGTAGTCTGTTGACCCGAGATCGCCATAGAGTCTTGTGTGATTCCCACTGTACTTTGATTTCCATCATACCAGGTCCAAGAGGGCATGCAAAAAGGTGGCTTTTGGGTACAGTCCCGAATCACATGGTGGCAATGAGCAATAGGAGGGGATTCGTCTCTCTCGGTATAGGGAGTTGATGTTGTGCTGTGTTCGATTGGCTATAACCGGAAATCCCTGGACAAGGTTGCTGAGATTTACTAGTAAGTGTTATCAGTAGTTTCTCGAACTGTTATGACCTCATATCGACACGACTTATCGAGCTACTCGGGTCTGACGTTTACCACCCCTAGGCGAGATATGCGACATATCAGACGACGAGACCGGACTGTACGGGAGTGTTACTGATTGGATTCACAGGAGAATGTACAGGCTTGCTTGTTGATCTTCTGAGCGCTCAATATCTCGGTGGCTGTTACGTTTAGCTGACCGCTTGCAGCTTGTAAGTGTTTGATATGATCATCACCTACTGCCGGCGTATTGACGATTCTTTAGAGTCCTACACAGAGGTTTCTTGGCTCAGGCAAAATGGAGTAGGAGCACATATGTGATATGTGCGGGACCGAGGATAAAACGATATGAGATACCGTATTCTATTCTTGGGATATTTGATATCAGCCGGGTCATCGGATCAAGTGTTGATTCGATGAATCGGTACGGATAAATATTAGTCGGTTATATGCGATATAGCTGGATTGTCGGATCAAGTGTTGATTCGATAATTTAATGTATAATATTATATATGATATATTAAATTACATTAACTAATATTTGCTCACTAAAAGATTCTTTTTCTCACTCGGGTAATACATTGATATATATGCGATATATGTTAAATGTATTATTTTATTTTGTTACAATAAATATTATATATGTGATATATAATATTGTAACATGTTATAATTATTAATGCAACATAATTAGTGGAGTTTAAACATGATTAGGGTTTGGATTAGGGTTAAAACTTCTAGTAGATTCTAGAAGGTTTCTTTTTGTCATGAAGAAGATATTTGTCTTGATATTTTCTAGTGACTCACATATAACTCAACCCAAACCCTAACCCTCGTAAACTCTCTACATAGGTTACTACAACCATGGTTGCGTAAATGATTATGACAACATTTTATTATTCATCACAAAAGGAATTCTATTATTCTTCTTCTTCTTCTTCCTTCTACTTTTCATGGAAAAAGCTTACTAGCTTTTTTCCAAGTGATGAATATGAGTAAGAATAAGAAAATAAAAGAGAGCAAAAATCCTACTTCATCATCCTTATCTATACTTGCCATTTAGATGAGAGTGTTCACTTCATATTTTGAGTGTTAGCTTCTGTTAACGAAACTTCAAGGTAGATCATCTTTGTATCGAAGATCGGAAGCAAGACCGCATCTTTCTCTTCGTGGAACCTCTCGAGAGTCCGGAACACGATGATCGCAGTGAAGGGACTTCAACACGGAGCATTAGAAGTGAAGGACCGGATCTACAAAGGTTGTAATCCCTCTCACTTAGTGTTAAACTGTTTAACATACTTGTTTTCGCCTAAACTCTAGTTTAAAGATCCGGCTTCGGGTTGTTCGGCACGGCTAATTTCAAATCAGGCATGGTTGATGTCTCGTAGAACCTTATGAGCGTGCATAGCAACCCTACAATGGTATCAAAGCCAAGCTAGAGCTTTAGGCGAAGTCTAGATGATGATTAAAGTCCGATCGAACCCGAGAACCCCGATAAAACCCCTTCTCTGGAAATTTTTCAAAAACTGCGATTTTTGCATATTAAAAATACTCAAAAAAATCATCAGGGAATAACATGTGTTACTGTGAAGCACGTGTCTCCAATTCCTCTAAAGAGCCGCGGAACCACGGCCGTACCATGGTATTGGCGGCAGTTCCACGGCCAAAAAGTTGCCTCATGTTTTCAATTTTGCACAGTAACCTCCGTATGTGATTCTTGATTCTTCTGGGAATTTTTAATTCTATTCAAGTGTTGAGTTTTCTGGGTTGTATTGGGGACTCGTTGTTTCGATCGGATATTTTAACTTTGTTTAGTTTGTCCAGGTAATTTTTAGAAACTGTTAAAAAGTTCGAACGGATATCAATAACTCACTTTTTCCCCAGTCGAATTTTTTTTTCAAAAGTTGGATTTTTTCTCGAGTTTAAGAACGTTCTAAGTCGTGCAAGTAACGCGGTGGACCCTCTAGAAGAAAAC
This sequence comes from Agapanthus africanus, assembly GCA_030015575.1. Lineage (NCBI taxonomy): Eukaryota > Viridiplantae > Streptophyta > Magnoliopsida > Asparagales > Amaryllidaceae > Agapanthus > Agapanthus africanus. The sequence continues at coordinate 99,888,017 of CM057351.1, forward strand.
AAACCTTAACTCGATTATGTGACCGTCTTGAACTGCCTATGAACCTTAGGGTTTGTGGCAGTACGACGTGCCACATGTGAGGCGTTGGCTTGACCCTTCTACGGCTGGACCATTGGTACTGTGGCATGTGATGGATGTTTTTAAACTGATTTCAAGTGTTGAGATATATTGGGGAAATCTTGGGTGTTTGATTATTCGATCGGAAAGTTTAACATTGTCTATTTATCTGGAATGTGATACAATATTTGGAATCCACAAGTAGTTATGAGATAACTAATTTGAATGTTATAAATCTTGCAGTTTAGTCTCAATTGATCGGTTGCCACGGAATTTTGATGTGATCAAAAGTCTGTCGCAATCACGTAGAGTACGCGGATACTCGCCGGGTAAACTAAACAGACAGCCACGCCCCATAGCCCCTACCAAGTGACTGTAGGAGAACCCCGTCGCCAAAAGCATCCGTTCGGGTGCTCGCAGCTACGGTGTTCCGCCTTAGTACACTTCGTCGACGGCATCTTGGGGTGCGGCCGTCTACTAAAGTTTGCGACGAGCATTCGATCAGGATGTTGGGAATCTTGTTGAATTGCCCGACTTGATATTGAAAAGAGTTTTCGATAATGAGACTAAAATGCGGGGTTTATAATTGTTAGGCATGCGATGTCTAAGGAATTCATTTGGTTAGGCATGCGATGTCTAAAGAGGTTGCGGATTCCAACTGTTGTAGTTTTACACTTTCTTTTCTGTGACCGTAAGCGTAGTATGTGGTGTATCGCCGGCTTCGTTGCTATACATCAACGACCATCGGGATATGCATACTTGCTTACGTCGATGATATGAGATATTATGCGTTGCTGTGATATGTTGTATTGGATCGTCGCGTTTTGAATAGCCGGGGGTTTTATGTGAGATGAGAGTTTTTTCTTTTTCATTCATGTAAAATTCATTTGTATGTAATATTCTTTTATTGGGGCATCCGGGCAGAGGATGATGTCACCGTTGTATATTATTTATCTTTCCGCATTAGGTAGACCCAAGGCGGGGAGCACAAGTAACCGGGTTCTATGGTCCAGTGGGAGACCATCTCGAGGAGTCGAGACCTGGTCTCCTAACCCTAGAATTGCCAGTGTTGCTTGCCGCTCTCGTAGGGGTCTAGGGATGTGGGTTTTGGCTATTCATCGCGACCGTGGAATCCGTGTTTTATACATGCTCGTATTGAAAACACGGGCGTCCTAGTATATCCAATATTTCATATATGTTCTTCTGCTCCAATGTTCTGTGATGAGATCATATTACTGCCTGAGATGAATGTTTATATTATATATATGAGATATATGTTATATTGCAGATTTCGTTTCAACTGTGATGCTTGTGATGCATAATTAAAATGGGACTTCATTAATGAGATTAATGAAACTAAAAGAAACCTAAAGATGTTGTAGAAACTTGTTTAAAAACTGGTAGCTCTAGTTCTTGCTTTGCATAGTGGTGTTCCTTGTAGAACATCCAGCACCTTATTCGATAAGGAAATAGCCGAGATCCCTTCACCGGGAGTGACCTCTTTAATGAAACTAGCAGATGCTACAAACTCGTTTGTCTTTTGATTGCTTCTATAGTTATTGCTTTTCACAGAGATAATTGTGAAATATCCTGCACCTTATTCGATGAGAAAAGGGTCGACGATCCCTTCACCGGGAGTGACCCCTTTAGCAAAACTAGAAAAGCCTCAAAAGCACTCCATTTAAATCACTCGATTCTACAATGATATCAAGTTCATTACGCAAAAGGTTTTCTTTAAAACCTGTCGTAGCCCTCCGTCATTTCAGATAAGTACTTCATAGTATTCGTGCTGTGTTTGTTGGCTTTCGTCAAGGCGTAGTGTGCGGTAGCTATTTATGCTTATCTGTATAAGCATATGATGCGATTGAGTTAGGGTAGTCGTGCGACTTTGTTGGCATTCGTCAAGGGCCGTGCGGGTGGGTTTAATTCAAACGGGAAATGACGGGTTGAACTTGACTAGTAGCCTATGGTTTGTTGGCATTCGTTAAGGTCATAGGATGCTAGGGGTAAAATATTATTGGGAATTTCAAGTGTTGAAATTTGAAATGAGATTGCATACCTTCTATGAGATAGTTGGATCTCGATACTCGCTGCGAGTAAGAGTTACTCCTGGGAGAGTTTTACACATTGCAATTAGCCGATCAAGTAGGTGTCTAGAAAGGTGTTAACGGGGTTACGCCTCTGGAAAAACGAGGTTTACTTTAATTAGGTTCGTGCGAAAGCACGGGGGACCTCCCTCAAAGTACCGACACTGGCCTGGCTGAAAGATTGGCGAACTTGTAACGTGTAATTAAACCCGGCTAGTCTTTCCTTTTAGGGTTTGAAGGAAGATTTGATTAAAACAGTGGGAGACATCCTGATTAGATATATTAGATAACCAATCTAATCTTGCAAGAGCATACGCTGAGTGTTTTCTTCTCTCTCTCTCCACGTAGCGACCATATCACGCCTTAATCAAGATAATAAAACGGATGAATTAACCGAACCCGCTTGTTATACTGAGCTGGGGAACGTTAGTCCCGCTCCAACTTATATTTGTTATAAGACAGAGCAGGAAATTGGGGAATACCAGATTTCCCGTGCCGCCCAAACGAAGAAAGTGCATGTTGATACATAATCTTCGGGTGTGTTCATTATAGAGAACTGTTTCTCAGTATCCTTTACGTCCTGGGTATGAGATACCGGATCAGGATCCCGCATATGTAATCTGTTACATGGGCAACAGATAGGTAGAGAACTGAGAACGGGTGATAAGTTTCATGAGATAGAAAACGGTGCAAGTGTTGCAGCCAAGTCTGTTGGTCACTATCACCCTGTATTACCAGAATACATTGATTCTGAACGAATGTTATTAGATACCGAACCTGATATACAACATCATATCAGTCTCTTTATTAGTAAAGAAAGGATATAATTTTGTATTGTTGGATAATGTTTTGGACATTTCCTATATCAAGAGTTGATTGGTTCAGGCACGTTATCTAAGAGCATAGACGTTCTAAATCAAACTACAGTTCATAGTATACAGAATACACACAAGTGGAAGAGTTCAGAAATGAACGAATCCTTCTTGAGGCATTGTAGACTAGGTTATATCAATGCGACCCGACTTGCTGAAGTTACATTAAGATGCATATTTAAATTTATTTGAATTTAGATCTTGTGAAACTTGCCGGTCATGTCACAAAGATACGATGACCATAGCTCTGTTTGTTGGAAACAGAGAAAGAGTTAGTGAACTCTTGGGATTGATACATGCTGATGTATGAAGGTCCCCTGTCTACATATGCCAGGACCGGTTCTTTGTACTTCATTACATTCTCTGATGATCTCTCAAGATTCAGACATATGATCCTGTTGAAACACAAGTCCGAACCTTTTGAGATATTCACAGAATGTAAGTTAGAAGTAGAGAACCAAAATATGGGTAAAAGTATTATGTCCTTTGATGTGATCAGGGAGGAGAATACTTGAGCACGGAATTCCTGGACTATTCTAAAGGAGAATGAGATTCTCTCTCAACATTACTCCTTCGAATACTCCACAGCACCTCGGTGTATCGGGGCGGAGCAATTTCACCCTATGTGATATGGTGTGCTCTATGATGAGTACTACTGAGTTTCCTATTTCCTTTTGGGTGTTATGCGCTTGAGAAGCTGCATGCCTATTGAATATGGTTCAAATCAAATCAGTTGCCTACCACTTCAAATGTGATATGGAAAGGGAAGAGCCCATATCTTAAGTTTTTTAAGATTTGGGGTTGTCCGGACTATGTCTAAAAGCAAAATCCGGACAAGCTCGAGGCAAGGTCTGTTATGTAGAAATGGAAAGGTTCCAGCTATACAAACTGCAGGTGATGATTTGGTAGAACCAAAGGATTCAATAGTTTCCAATGAAACTTAGCCTCTCCGCCGATCTAGTAGGGTTCCTCACCCACCTGAGAGATACTTTGGTTTCTCTATGACAGTGGGAGCGAGGATTGCATAATGAGATGATGAACTAACTAGTTTCCAGATGGCCATCAGGAGTGAGACTCTATAAGAATGGCTGGATGCTTAGCGATCTGAGATGGAATCCTTATACACAAACAAAGTATGGACTTTGGTTGCTTTATCTGAAGGGTTAAATCCCTATCAGGAGAAAGTATATCTTGAGAAGATTACTATGTGTACATGGAAAAGTTGAGACTTTCAAAGCTATGCTTAAGTCCATCCAGATCCTACTTGCCACGGCTACATACCATGACTACGATATCTGGCGGTTGGGTGTCATGACTGCTTTTCTAAATGATGTTTTAGAAAAGAGCGTCTATAAGTACACAGCCAGAGGGCTTCATAGACGGTGGGAGCAGCGGAAACGTGTGCAAGATGCTTTATAGGATAAATCAGGCATCGCGGAGTTGGAACATCTGTTTTGATGCGGTAGTCAAAGAGTCTGAATTTATCAAAATGGAAGATGAACCTCGTATATACAAAAAGGTAGTAGAGAGTATGGTGGTGATCCTCGTAGAGTACGTGGATGGCATACTCATGATAGGGAAGAAGTTTCCTATGCTACGCTCGGTCAATCTCCGCTTATCACAAGGATTCTCCATATAGGATCAAAGTGATACCTCCTAAATCCAGGGTTTTGGATCTATGAGATAGATCTAATTGGATGTCAGGATTCTCACTAGATGTAGTGAGATGGTATCAATCGATCCTGGGGAGAATTATTGGAAAGGTTTCAGGGTGATAAGGACGACTGAATGTCAGTCGCAGGCATTGTCATTACCCTCAGTGGAGGGACGGTATGTTGGAAGAGTTCCAAGCTAGATACCGTGACATACTAGACGATTAAAGGCAAGATACATCGTTACCAAGGATGCTACAAAAGAGGCAGTCTGGATAAATATAAGTTCATGAGATGAACTTTGTTCCTACCATTGTGTGACAATGGAGTTGTGGCTTTAGCCAAGGAACTACCGTCCCATCAGAAATCCAGATATAATTCTTAGGCAGTATCACCTGATCATGGAGATGGTTGATCTCTAGGAAGATCGAGGTTAGGAGAGTAGACATAGAGGACAATAGCACGGATCCACTCACAAAGGCTTTTTTCCCAGTAGAGACTTTTATGGGATGGTTGAGTATGAGATACTTCAACCACAGCTAATTGTTGGGTATATGATACCACAACAGATGGCCCTAGTGCAGGTGGGAGATTGTTAGTTATATGTATGCCCTAGAGGCCATTACTGTACATACGATGTATATTGTAATGGATGCTTGGACATATATAGGGAGGACTTTCTTGCTCGACATGATAGTATGCTATCTGGTTGTACTTTATCTTAACATGTACTCTGATTGTCTCTATGTTACATGTTGATAAAGCCCTTAGGATATGTACTGGACTACTGGGACTATGATGAGATCATACTAGTGGGGCCACGGTAGTCGAAGAGTACATCCTATAATTGTCCTAGTCGAGGGTGTATCGAGACAGGGCATCGATGCACCAGAGTAGACTAGCGTATACGCATCTTGACCCATATGATGGGCGATGGATGATCCCATATCCATCGGTGTTTGACATCAAGGATGGTGTACGGGTGCTCAGTAGAGACTGGGTACACTGGACGGACTCGTCGAGAACTCCCAGATGGTATTATGCCTCACTTCAGATGGCAGTTCTCCGGTGACACTGGTACAGAGTAGTCTGTTGACCCGAGATCGTCATAGAGTCTTGTGTGATTGCCACTGTGCTTTGATTTCCATCATACCACGTCCAAGAGGGCGTGCAAAAAGGTGGCTTTTGGGTACAGTCCCAAATCACATGGAGGCAATGAGCGATAGGAGGGGATTCGTCTCTCCCGATATAGGGAGTTGATGTTGTGCTGTGTTCGATTAGCTATAACCGGAAATCCCTGGCCACGGTTGCTGAGATTTACTGGTAAGTCTTATCAGTAGTTTCTCGAACTGTTATAGACCTCATATCGACACGACTTATCGAGCTACTGTGGTCTGACGTTTACCACCCCTAGGCGAGATATGCGACATATCAGACGACGAGACCGGACTGTACGGGAGTGTTACTGATTGGATTCACAGGAGAATGTACAGGCTTGCTTGTTGATCTTCTGAGCGCTCAATACCTGGGTGACTGTTACGTTTAGCTGACCGCTTGCAGCTTGTAGGTGTTTGATATGATCATCACCTACTGCCGGCGTATTGACGATTCTTTAGAGTCCTACACAGAGGTTTCTTGGCTCAGGCAAAACGGAGCAGGAGCATATATGTGATATGTGCGGGACCGAGGATAATACGATATGAGATACCGTATTCTATTCTCGCGATATTTGATATCAGCCGGGTCATCGGATCAAGTGTTGATTCGATGAATCTGTACGGATAAATATTAGTCGGTTATATGCGATATAGCTGAATTGTCGGATCAAGTGTTTATTCGATAATTTAATGTATAATAATATATATGATATATTAAATTACATTAACTAATATTTGCTCACTAAAAGATTCTTTTTCTCACTCGGGTAATACATTGATATATATGCGATATATGTTAAATGTATTATTTTATTTTGTTACAATAAATATTATATATGTGATATATAATATTGTAACATGTTATAATTATTAATGCAACATAATTAGTGGAGTTTAAACATGATTACGGTTTGGATTAGGGTTAAAACTTCTAGTAGATTCTAGAAGGTTTCTTTTTGTCATGAAGAAGATATTTGTCTTGATATTTTCTAGTGACTCACATATAACTCAACCCAAACCCTAACCCTCGTAAACTCTCTACATAGGTTACTGCAACCATGGTTGCTTAAATGATTATGACAACATTTTATTATTCATCACAAAAGGAATTATATTCTTCTTCTTCTTCTTCTTCTTCCTTCTACTTTTCATGGAAAAAGCTTACTAGCTTTTTTCAAAGTGATGAATATGAGTAAGAATAAGAAAATAAAAGAGAGAAAAAATCCTACTTCATCATCCTCATCTATCCTTACCATTTAGATGAGGGTGTTCAGTTCATATTTTGAGTGTTAGCTTGTGTTAACGAAATTTCAAGGTAGATCATCTTTGTATCGAAGATCGGAAGTAAGACTGCATCTTTCTCTTCGTGGAACCTCTCGAGAGTCCGGAACACGATGATCGCAGCGAAGGGACTTCAACACGGAGCTTTAGAAGTGAAGGACCGGATCTACAAAGGTTGTAATCCCTCTCACTTAGTGTTAAACTGTTTAACATACTTGTTTTCGCCTAAACTCTAGTTTAAAGATCCGACTTCGTGTTGTTCGGCACGGCTAATTTTTAAATCGGGCATGGTTGATGTCTCGTAGAACCTTGTGTGAGTGCATAGCAACCCTACAGGGCTCTTCCCATACCATATCACATATGGAGTGGTAGGCACCTGATTCGATTGGAACCCTATTCAATAGGTATGCAGCTTCTCAAATGCATAACCCCCAAAAGAAAATAGGAAACTCAGTAGTACTCATCATAGAGCGCACCATTTCAAATAGGGTGTGATTGCTCCGCCCCGATACACCAACGTGCTGTGGTGTATACGGAGGAGTAATGCCGAGAGAGAATCTCATTCTCCTTTAGAATAGTCCTGGAATCCCGTGCTCAAGTATTCTCCTCCCTGATCACTTCAAAGGACATAATACTTATACCCATTTTGGTTCTCTACTTCTAACTCATATTCATTGAATTTCTCAAAAGGTTCAGACTTGTGTTTCAACAGGAACACATGTGTGAATCTTGAGAGATGATCAGTGACTGTAATGAAGTACAAAGAACCGGTCCTGGTATGTGTATACTGGGGACCTTACATACATCATCATGTATCAATCCCAAAAGTTCATTAACTCTTTCTCTGTTTCCAACAAACAGAGTTGTGGTCATCTTATCTTTGAGACATGACGAGCAAGTTTCACAAGATTTAAATTCAAACTGAATTAAATATGCATCTTGATGTAACTTCAGCATGTCGGGTCACATTAACATGACCTAGTCTACAATACCTCAAGAAGGATTTGTTCATATATGAACTCTTCCTCTTGTGTGTGTTCTGTACGTTAAGAACTGTAGTTTGATTTAGAACGTCTATGCTATTAGATAACGTGCCTGAAACGATCAACTCTTGATATAGGAAATATTCAAAACATTATCCAACAATACAAAATTATATCCTTTTTTAATAAATAAAGAGACTGATATGATGTTGTATATTTGGTTCGGTATCTAATAACATTCGTTCAGAATCAATGTATTTGGTAATACAGGGTGATAATTGCCAACAAACTTGGCTGCAACACTTGCACCATTTCCAACTCTTGAAACTTATCACCCGTTCTCAGTTCTCTACCTATCTGTAGCCCATATAATAGATTACATATCTGGGATCTTGATCCAGTATCTCATACCCAGGACGTAAAGGATACTGAGAAACAGTTCTCTGTAATGAACATACCCGAAGAAGATGCATCAGTATGCACTTTCTTCGTTTGGGTGGTACGGGAATTCTGGTAATCCCCTTTTTCCTGCTCACTCTTATAACAATTATAAGTTGGAGCGGGACCAACGTTCCCCAGCGCAGTATAACAAGCAGGTTCCGTCAATACATCCGTATTATTATCTTGATTAAGGCGTGACATGGTCTCTACTTGGAGAGAGAGAGAAGAAAACACTCGGCGTATGCTCTTGCAAGATTAGATTTGTTATTAATATATCTAATCAGGATGTCTCCCACTGTTTTTGTCAAATCTTCCTTCAAACCCTAAAAGGAAAGACTAGCCGCGATTAATTACACCCTATAAGTTCGCCAATCTTTCAGCCAGGCCAATGCCGGTACTTTGAGGGAGGTTCCCCGTGCTTTCGCATAGACCTAATTAAAGTAAACCTCATTTTCCCAGGGGCGTAACCCCGTTAACACCTTTCTAGACACCTACTTGATCAGCTAATTGTAATGTGTAAAACTCTCCCAGGAGTAACTCTTACTCGCAGCGGGTATCGGGATCCAACTATTTCATAGAAGGTATGCAATCTCATTGCAAATTTCAACACTTGAAATTCCCAATAATTTTTTACCCCTAGTACTTATGAGCTTAACTATTGTCAACATATCATAAGCACTAGTCATGTTCTACCCGTCATTTCATGATTAATTAGACCCACCCATATGACCCTCAACTATGGTCGACATAATCACATAACTGTCCTAATTAATCGCATAATATGCTGTGTAGGAAGACATCACTTAGCTACCGTACTGTACGCCTCAACTAAAGTTGACATTGTTAGTTATATGTATGCCCTAGAGGGCATTACTATACATGAGATGTATATTGTAGTGGATGATTGGACATATATAGGGGAGACTTTCTTGCTCGACATGATAGTATGCTATCTGGTTACTCTTTACCTTAACGTGTACATTGATTGTCTCTCTGCTACATGTTGGTAAAGACCTTAGGATGTGTACTTGACTACCTGGACTATGATGCGGATCATACTAGTGGGGACAAGGTAGTCCATAAGTACATCCTTCAAGGTCCCTAGTCGTGGGTGTATCGAGACGGGGGATCGATATACCAGAGTAGACTAGCGTATACCTTCTCGACCCATACAGATGGGTGATGGATGATCTCATATCCATTGGTGTTTGACATCAGAGATCATATACGAGTGCTCAGTGGAGACTGGGTACACTGGACGGACTCGCCGAGAACTCCCAGATGGTATTATACCTTACGTCAGATGGCAGTTCTCTGATGACACTGGTGCGGGTTAGTCTGTAGACCCGAGATCATCATTGAGACTTGTGTGATTCCCACTGTTCTTTGATTTCCGACTTACCACGTCCAAGAGGGCGTGCAAAACGGTGGTTTTCGGGTACAGTCCCGAGTCATATGGAGGCAATGAGCGATAGGATGGGTTTCGTCTCTCCCGGTATTGGGGGTTGATGTTTCGCTATGCTCGATTGGCCATAACAGGGAAGTCCCTGGCCAGGGATGGTTTAGAGATTTACTGGTAAGTGTTACCAGTAGTTTCTCGACCCGTTATGAGCCTCATATCGGCATGACTTATCGGTTATTGGGGTCTGACGTTTACCACCCCTAGACTTGATATGCGACATATCGGACGAGGAGACCGGACTGTATGCTAGTGTCACTGTCAGGCTTTTTGCAGGAGTTGGAGCGGGCTTGCTTGCTGATCTTCTGATTGCTCAATACCCGGGTAGCCGTTACGTCCAGCTAGTACCGTTGATGGCTTGTGGGTGCTTGATATGATCATCACCTACTGCCGGCGTATTGATGAGTCTTTAGAGTCCTACATAGAGCTTTTTCTGGCTCAGGCAAAACGAAATAGGAGCGCATATGTGATATGTGCGGGACCGAGAATAATGCGTGTATATGATACCGTATTCTATTCTCACGACTATTGTATCGGCCGGTTATATGAGATATAGTCGGGTTATCGAATCAAGTGTTGATTCGATAAGTTGGTACATTTTGTGTTAGTCGGTTTTATGAGATATAACCGGATTATTAAGTCAAGTGTTGATTTAATAATTTAGTGTATAATTGTATATGTGATATACTAATTTACATTAACTAACATTGGTTCACTTAAGCATTTGTTTTTCTCACTTATGCACAACTTAATATATATGTGATATATATTAATTTGTGTTCATTTTGTATCATGGTTGTTGATACAACTTTCATGGGTGTATGAGACTTATACCATGCTATTTGTTATGTTGGGTTTAACGTATTTAAAGTAATTACAAAATTAGTGGAAAATTAGAAAATACAAGAAGCTTGTGGATGCATTGACTAAAGTCCACTAAGTTTGTTTTTACTTTGGATTTTTGTTAACCTAACCATCACACTTAACCATGATTAAGTCACTACATGAGTTAGTATATGATACTCACTCACCATGGTTAGCTAACTCTCTCTTGATTGGTTTTCATTCTCATTTTGAGATCATCTTCTTCCTCCTTCAAATTCTTTCTAGGGTTTGATAAAGAGAGAGATATGTTGTGAGAAAAGAAATTCTAAAGTGTACCCATTTCCTATTTCATCATCCTTTACTATACTAGCACTTTAGTTTTGGTTGTTTGCTTCACTAATTCTTTAGTTAGTGAAGTAGAAACTTGAGTTTGTATTCCCTCGACATAGATCATCTTCGGCCTCGAAGACTTCAAGTAAAACCGTTGCCCTCTTCTTATGGAGCCGTCCGAGAGTCCGGGAGCACCATGATCACAGCGAAGGGACTACAACAAGGAGCTTTAGAAGTGAAGGACCGATCTACAAAGCTTGTATTTCGTATTCACTTAGTGTAAATGTTATTTACTTGCATGTGTTACCCTAATTATCTAGCAAAGATCTTGTTTAGGGTTATTCGGCACGGCTAAAAATTTAATCGGGCATGGTTGATGCCTTGTAGAACCTTGTTAGAGTGCCTAGTGACCCTACAATGGTATCGGAGCCTTGCTAGAGCATTAGGCGACGTGTATACGAAGTTAAAACCTCGATCGAACCCGGAAACGTCAATTTAACCCCCTCTCTGTACATTTTTTAAAACTGTGGTTTTTTCTGTATTAAAAATACCTAAAAAATTCAGCAGGGAAATGTAGGAATTACTGTGAAAAATGACAAAGTAACTCGTACGGACCGCCGCGGAACCACGACAATAACCTGCTTGTGCCGCGGATCCGCGGACGTACAATGAGCATTTGCTTTGATTTTTGTACAGTATATACCCTTATCTGTTAGTACTATTTTCTGGGTATTTTTAATCTTGCTCAAGTGTTGAGTGTTCTGGGGATTATTTTGTATTCGTTGATTCGATCGGAAAATTTAATTTCGTGCTTTTTCCGGATAATTTAGAAAGTGTTAAAAAGATCGAACGGATATCAATAACTCACTTTTTCCCCTGCCGGAAAATTTCAAGTGTTGGATTTTTCCGTAGTTTAAGAACGTCTAAATCGTGCAAGTTACGCAATGGACCCTCTAGAAGACAACAAACCTTAACTCGATTATGTGACCGTCTTGAACTGCCTTTTGAACCTTAGGGTTTGGGGCAGTATGGCATTGCCACATGTGAGGCGTTGGCTTGACCCTTCTATGGCTGGACCATTGGTACTGTGGCATGTGAAGGATGTTTTTAAACTCCCCTCAAGTGTTGAGAACTATTTGGGAAAACTTGGGTGTTTGATCATTCGATCGGAAAGTTTAACATTGTTTATTTATCTGGAATGTGATACAATATTTGGAATCCACAAGTAGTTATGAAATAACTAATTTGAAGGTTATAAACATAGCAGTTTAGTCTCAAATGATCGATTGCCACGGGATTTTGATGCGATCAAAAGTCCGTTGCAATCACGTAGCGTACGCGGATACTCGCCGGGTAAACTTAATAGACAGCCACGCCCCAAAGCCCCGACCAAGTGACTGTAGGAGAACCCCATCGCCAAAAGCATCCGTTTGGGTGCTCGCGGTAGCGGTGTTCCGCCTTAGTGCACTTCGTCGTCGGCATCCGGGGGAGCGGCCGTCTACTAAAGTTTGCGACGAGCATTAGATCACATATCGGGAATCTTGTTGAATTGCCCGACTAGATATTGAAAAGTGTTTTCGATATAGAGATTAAAATGCGGGGTTTATAATTGTTAGGCATGCGATGTCTAAGGAGGTTGCGGATTCCAACTGTTGTAGTTTTACACTTTCTTTTCTGCGACCATAAGTGTAATATGTGATATCGCCGGTTTCGTTGCTATATGTCAACGACAATTGGGATACATATATTTACTTACGTTGATGACATGTGATGTTATGTGTTGCTGGATATGTTATATTGGATCGTCGTGTTCTGAATAGCCGGAGTTTTTATGTGAGATGAGGGTTTTTATTTTCATTCCTGTAAAATTAAATGTACGTAATATTCTTTTATTGGGGCACTTCCGGGATGAGGTCGATGTCACCATTTGTATATTATTTACTTTTCCGCACTAGGATAGACCCAAGGAGGAGAGCACAAGTAACCCGGTTCTAGAGTCCAGTGGGAGACCAACTCGAGGAGTCGAGTCCGGGTCTCCTAACTCTAGAATTGGAAGGGTTGCTTGCCGCTCTCGTAGGGGTCTAGGGGTGTGGGTTTGGCTATTCATCACGACCGTGGAATCCGTGTTTTATAGAGGCTCAAAATAAAACACGGACGTCCTAGTATATCCAATGTTTCATATGTTTCATATGTTTCTTCTGCTGCGATATCTGTGATGTGATCATTTGATATGTTGTGATAAATACTGTATATAGTATATATGATATATTATATAGACGTTACTTATGTTTTACACCCGCCCTAGCCCTGCCCCGCTCTGCCGTTAGTCACCTAACCTAACGGTGCACGAGGGGACATCGAGGCGAATGCGGATGGCATAAGTGTACGTCGTATTTTTCTATGATGTTTAGGTGTTTAAATGATGGGACTTCATTAATATGATTAATGAAAGAAAAGAAACCTAAAAGATGTTGTGGAATCGAATTTTCAAAAACAGGTAGCTACAGTTCTTGCTTTGCATCGCGGTGTTCCTTGTAGAACATCCTGCACCTTATTCGATAAGGAAAGGGCCGAGATCCCTTCACCGGGAGTGACCCCTTTAGCAATGACTGTTAGATGCTACACCTCTCGGTTTTTTCTTTTGATTGCTTTTCTAGTTCTTGCTTTGCACAGTGATATATATGATATATCCTGCACCTTATTCCATAAGGAAAGAGCCGAGATCTCTTCACCGGGAGTGACCGCTTTAGCGAAACTAGTAAAAGCCTCAAAAACACTCCATTTTAAAATCATTTGATTCTACAACGATATCAAGTTCATTACGCAATTGGTTTTCAGAAAAACCTGTCGTAGCCCTCCGTCATTTCAAATAAGTTGTATATAGTATTCGTGCTGCATTTGTTGGCTTTCGTCAAGGTGTAGTGTGTGGTAGCTATATGCTGCTTATCTGCTGCATATGATACGATTGGATTATGGTAGTCGTATGGGTTTGTTGGCTTTCGTCAAGGGTCGTGCGGGTGGGTTTAATTCAGTCAAGAAATGTACGGGTTGAACTTGACTAGCGGTCTATGATTTGTTGGCTTTCATCAAGGTCATAGCACGTTAGGGGTAAAATATTATAGGGAATTTCTAGTGTTGAAATTTGAAATGAGATTGCATACCTTCTATGTGATAGTTGGATCCCGATACCCACTGCGAGTAATTGTTACTCCCGGGAGAGTTTTACACAGGACAATTAGCCGATCAATTAGGTGTCTAGAAAGGTGTCAACGGGGTTACGCTTCTGGGAAAACACGGTTTACTTTAATTAGGTCCGTGTGAAAGCACGGGGAACCTCCCTCAAAGTACCGACACTGGCCTGGCTGAAAGATTGGCGAAATTGTAGGGTGTAATTAATCCCGGCTAGTCTTTCCTTTTAGGGTTTGAAGGAAGATTTGATAAAAACATTGGGAGCCATCCTGATTAGATAAAATAATAACCAATCCGATCTTGCAAGAGCGCACGCAGAATGTTTTCTTCTCTCTCTCTCCAAGTAGCAACCATGTCACGCCTTAATCAAGATAATAATACGGATGTATTGACCGAACCCGCTTGTTATATTGAGCTAGGGGAACGTTGGTCCCGCTCCAACTTATAAATGTTATAAGACAGAGCAGGAAATAGGGGATTACTAGAATTCCCGTGCCGCCCAAACAAAGAAAGTGCATATTGATGCATCATCTTCGGGTGTGTTCATTACAGAGAACTGTTTCTCAGTATCCTTTACGTCCTGGGTATGAGATACCGGATCAGGATCCCACACATGTAATTTGTTACATGGGCTACAGATAGGTAGAGAACTGAGAACGGGTGATAAGTTTCATAAGATAGAAACGGTTTAAGTGTTGCAGCCAATTCTGTTGGTAGTTATCACCCTGTATTACCAGAATACATTAATTCTGAACGAATGTTATTAGATACCGAACATGATATACAACATCATATCCGTCTCTTTATTAGTAAAGAAAGGATATAATTTTGTATTGTTAGATAATGTTTTGAACATTTCCTATATCAAGAGTTGATCGGTTCAGGCACGTTATCTAAAAGCATTGACGTTCTCAATCAAACTACAGTTCTTAGTATACAGAACACACACAAGAGTAAGAGTTCAGAAATGAACGAATCCTACTTGAGGTATTGTAGACTAGGTCATATCAATATGACCCGACTAGCTGAAGTTACATATAGATGCATATTTAAATTAGTTTGAATTTACATCTTGTGAAACTTGCCGGTCATGTCACAGAGATAAGATGACCATAGCTCTGTTTTTAGGAAACAGAGAAAGAGTTAGTGAACTCTTGGGATGATACATGTTGATGTATGAAGGTCCCCTGTCTACACATACTAAGACCAAGTCTTTGTACATCATTACATTCTCTGATGATCTCTCAAGATTCAGAAATATGTTCCTGTTGAAACACAAGTCCGAACCATTTGAGATATTCACAGAATATAAGTTATAAGTAGAGAAACAAAAAGGTGTATAAGTATTATGTCCTTTGATGTGATCAAGGAGGAGAATACTTGAACACGGTATTCCTGGACTATTCTAAGAATGAGATTCTCTCTCAGCATTACTCCTCCGTATACACCACATCACGTCGGTGTATCGGGGCGGAGCAATCACACCCTATGTGATAAGGTGTGCTCTATGTTGAGTATTACTGAGTTTCCTATTTCCTTTTAAGGAGTTATGCACTTGTGAAGTTGCATACCTATTGAATAGGGTTCCGATCAAATCAGTTGCCTACCACTTCATATGAGATATGGAAAGGGAAGAGCCTATATCTTAAGTTTGTTAAGATTTGTGGTTGTCCAGCCTATGTCTAAAAGCATAATCCGGACAAGCTCAAGGCAAAGTAAGTACTGTAGAAGTTTTGTTGGATATCCCAAGCATACGCAAGGGAATATCTTCTACCAAACCGAGGAACAAAAGATGTTTTGTTTCTTAACATGACGGCTTTGTGAAAGGGAATTTCTTGAGAAGAAATTAGTGGTCATGAGGTAGAACTGGAAGGAGTTCCAGCTATACAAACTGCAGCTGATGATTTGGTAGAACCAAAGGATTCAATAGTTTCCAACGATCCTCAGCCTCTCCGCCGATCTAGTAGGGTTCCTCACCCACCTGAGAGATACTTCAGTTTCTCTATGACAGTGGGAGCGAGGATTGCATCATGAGATGATAACCCAACTAGTTTCGAGTAGGCCATCAGGAGTGAGACTCTGTAAGAATGGCTGGATGCTTAACGATCTGAGATGGAATCCTTATACACCAACAAAGTGTGGACTTTGATTGCCTTATCTGAAGGGTTAAATCCCCATCAGGAGCAAGTATATCTTTAGAAGATTACTTGGTGTACATGGAAAAGTTGAGACTTTCAAAGCTTTGCTTAAGTCCATCCAGATCCTTCTTGCCACGGCTACATACCATGACTATGATATCCGACGGTTGGGTGTCTTGACTGCTTTTCTAAATGATGTTTTAGAAGAGAGAGTCTATAAGTACACAGTGAGAGGGCTTCATAGACAGTGGGTGCAGCGGAAACGTGTGCAAGATGTTTTATGTGATAAAGCAGGCATCGCGGAGTTGGAACGTCTGTTTTGATGGGTTAGTCAAAGAGTTTGACATCATCAAAATAGTAGATGAACCTAGTATATACAAAATGGTAGTATAGAGTATGGTGGTAATCCTCGTGGAGTACGTGGATGACATACTCTTGATAGGGAAGTAGTTTCCTATGCTACGCTCGGTCAATCTCCGCTTATCAAAATGATTCTCCATATAGGATCAAAATGATACCTACTAAATCCTGGGTTTTGGATCTATGAGATAGATCTAATTGGATGTTAGGATACTCACTAGTAGTAGTGAGAAAGTATCGATCGATCCTGGGGAGAATCACTGGAATGGTTCTAGAGTGATAAGGACGACTGAATGTCAGTCACAGGCATTGTCTTTACCCTCAGTAAAGGGACGGTATGTTGGAAGAGTTCCAAGCTAGATACCGTGGCATACTAGACGATAAAGGCTGGATACATCGCTACCAAAGATGCTACCAAAGAGGCAGTCTGGGTGTATATTAGTTCAACTTGTTTCATCTCTTCTATCGGCAATAAATGAGATGAACTTCGTTCCTACCATTGTGTGACAATGGAGTTGTGGCTTATGCCAAGGAACGCCCATCCCATCAGTGATCCAGACATATTCCAAGTCAGTATCACCTGATCATGGAGATGGTTGATCTCCAGGGGATCGAGGTCAGGAGAGTAGACTCAGAGGACAACACGGCGGATCCACTCACAAAGGCCTTTTCCCAGAGAGAGACTTTTATGGGATGGTTGAGTATGAGATACAACAACCACTGTTATCAGATGGCCCTAGTGAAAGTGGGAGATTGTTAGTTATATGTATGCCCTAGTGGCCATTACTATACATGAGATGTATATTGTAGTGGATGCTTGGACATATATAGGGAGGACTTTCTTGCTCGACATGATAGTATGCTATCTGGTTACACTTTACCTTAACGTGTACACTGGTTGTCTCTCTGCTACATGTTGGTAAAGCCCTTAGGATGTGTAATTGACTACCTGGACTATGATGCGGATCATACTAGTGGGGACATGGTAGTCCATAAGTACATCCTTCAAGGTCCCTAGTCATGGGTGTATCGAGACGGGGCATCGATTTTCCAGAGTAGACTAGCATATACTTTCTCGACCCATACAGATGGGCGATGGATGATCCCATATCCATTGGTGTTTGACATCAGAGATCATATACGGGTGCTCAGTGGAGACTGGGTACACTGGACGGACTTGCCGAGAACTCCCAGATGGTATTATACCTTACGTCAGATGGCAGTTCTCTGGTGACACCGGTGCAGGTTAGTCTGTAGACCCGAGATCGTCATTGAGTCTTGTGTGATTCCCACTGTGCTTTGATTTCAACCTTACAACGTCCAAGAGGGCGTGCAAAACGGTGGTTTTTGGGTACAGTCCCGAGTCACATGGAGGCAATGAGCGATAGGAGGGGTTTCGTCTATCCCGGTATTTGGGGTTGATGTTGCGCTATACTCGATTGGCCATAACAGGGAAGTCCCTGGCCTGGGCTGGTTTAGAGATTTACTGGTAAGTGTTACCAGTAGTTTCTCGACCCGTTATGAGCCTCATATCGGCATGACTTATCGGTTATTGGGGTCTGACGTTTACCACCCCTAGACTTGATATGCGACATATCAGACGAGGATACCGGACTGTATGCTAGTGTCACTGTCAGGCTTTTTGCAGGAGTTAGAGCGGGCTTGCTTGCCGATCTTCTGATCGCTCAATACCTGGGTAGCCGTTACGTCCAGCTAGTACCGCTGACGGCTTGAGGGTGCTTGATATGATCATCACCTACTGCCAGCGTATTGATGAGTCTTTAGAGTCCTACATAGAGCTTTTACCTGCTCAGGCAGAACGAAATAGGAGCGCATATGTGATATGTGCGGGACAGAGAATAATGTGTGTATGTGATACCGTATTCTATTCTCGCGACTATTGTATCGGCCGGTTATATGAGATATAGCCGGGTTATCGAATCAAGTGTTGATTCGATAAGTTGGTACATTTTGTGTTAGTCGGTTATATGAGATATAAGCGGATTATTAAGTCAAGTGTTGATTTAATAATTTAGTGTATAATTGTATAAGTGATATACTAATTTACATTAACTAACATTGGTTCACTTAAGCATTTGTTTTTCTCACTTTTGCACAACTTAATATATATGTGATATATATTAATTTGTGTTCATTTTGTATCATGGTTGTTGATACAACTTTCATGGGTGTATGAGACTTACACCATGCTATTTGTTATGTTTGGTTTAATGTATTTAAAGTAATAACAAAATTAGTGGAAAATTATAGAATGCATGAAGCTTGTAGAAGCTTGTGGATGCATTGACTAAAGTCCACTAAGTTTGTTTTTACTTTGGATTTTTGTTAACCTAACCATCACACTTAGCCATGATTAAGTCTCTACATGAGTTAGTATATGATACTCACTCACCATGGTTAGCTAACTCTCTCTTGATTAGTTTTCATTCTCATTTTGAGCTCATCTTCTTCCTCCATCAAATTCTTTCTAGGGTTTGATAAAGAGAGAGATATGTTGTGAGAAAAGGAATTCTAAAGTGTATCCATTTCCTATTTCATCATCCTTTACTAGACTAGCACTTTAGTTTAGGTTGTTTGCTTCACTAATTCTTTAGTTAGTGAAGTAGAAGCTTGAGTTTGTATTCCCTCGACGTAGATCATCTTCGGCCTCGAAGACTTCAAGAAAAACCGTTGCCCTCTTCTCATGGAGCCGTCCGAGAGACCGGGAGCACCATGATCGCAACGAAGGGACTACAACAAGGAGCTTTAGAAGTGAAGGACCGATCTACAAAGGTTGTATTTCATATTCACTTAGTGTAAATGTTATTTACTTGCATGTGTTACCCTAATTATCTAGAAAAGATCTTGTTTAGGGTTATTCGTGTCACGACCCGAAAGAGCACGTGACTGGCCCTTGGACCATATGAAGTCTATAGGACCCCATCTGATCCAAGTAAGCCAAAAGCCCAGCAATCTAAAACCATTTAAAGAGTAAATAAGGAAAACTGTTTTTGAAATGTAAGGAAATCATGTTTGGAAATCAAAGTTTTTAAATAACTAAGCCGAATATGCATTTTTTTAAAATGTGTAACCTTTCCTGAAAATTTCGGCAGAGTTTCCTTTGTAAAAACTGGCCCCGAACGGGGTACAACAAGAATAATATATATGAAATGAAAAAAGGCATCCCCAAGCGGGAGCTAGCTCTTCGTCCATCGAAGGTCACAACCACGCAAGCAATAATAATATACAACGCCAAAGGGCGAGGATCAAAACCCAAAAAAAAGAAACTCAAAACAGCCAGAAAACCGTAATACTACTAGCGCGACTCTAAGTTCGAAATAAAACAATACTGTTTTCTAAGTCAGAAACAATAAACAAGTTTTTGGTTGATGGACAATTCTAGATACAATGAATAATACCAATACAATACAGGTTCTGATACAAAAGAACCCACCTAACCAAGCAAGTCACCCGATGGAAGCAGTGTGCCCGAAATGCCGCTAAGGAATCTGTACGGCATAAACCTGCAAGAACTGGGGCACAACGGGGGTGAGTTGGCAACTCGTGAATAGAGATATATCTACAAGCAGAGATCGAATGCATGACCCATCCTAGGTCAATACGATCAGATATAAATAAACCTCAATATGAATAAAGCTGAAACATGCTAAACTGGCAATGTAATCTCTATACATGAGTGTAATGCCAAGAGCTCGTGCTAGTGCCTCAGGTAATAGCATGTCAAGAATATGAGGTATGATCAATGTAATCAAATCTGCACACACGTGGATCCCGTCCACTCGTCACCCACTGACAATAACCATCATGCAAGTAAATATCATAACCTGTGCATGGAAATATGAGGATATAATCCACCCGTGTCCCTCGCGATACATCAAAATGATGGAACCAGGGTGCCCAGCATCGACACCCGAAAACATCATGAAAACCGTGCCCCGCATCGGCACGTAAATCCTCATATATCGGGCTCCGTCAGTCCGGATCGGCCCGCGGGCTCTGTCTGCGGTATCGGCCCCCGGCCCCGGCAGTATGCCCAAACATCTATCGACTCTGGTCGGTATCCTCCGGATAACCGCCAGGTCCTACCAATCACCGGTAGGTGCTCGCCCGCCTCCAGGCTCAATCGGCAAAGCTCATCGATCATCTTGCCGAGGGGAACCATACCGGGTCCACCATGTACCCGCAATCGGCTCATCCACTCCTCGATTCGGGTTACACATGTCGCTTTCAGCACCGAGAAAACACATGGTGGACGCACTGAAATATCATATCAAGGGTAACCGGGTTTTTAAAGTAATGATATATTCTCTTTTTAAAACACCCTCGGTTCCCAAATCCAGAAATATCATAGAAACAACATATCTCAATGCGTAAAATCAAGCATGAAGCATGCTACATGTGAAGGAATGTATGTACATCATCATGTCATGCAAGGATCATATACTGAATGCAATAGTACTACAGTGTAGAGACATGGCAATTATCGATGATAAGTGTGTGAGCCGGCAACAAGTGTACGTGGAGCATATGCATCATCGATAATGGTGCTGGTGTCCTAGCAGCATGACTGAATATCACAACAATACAAGCGATGCAATGCAGATAGCAGGAATAATGCGGAAACGAATAATCAACGCAAAAACACAGAACCTGCCTCACAAGATATGTCATGCAACCTTGCCTTTTGAAATAAGACGAATCAGTGCTTTTGGTAAAGTAAGGGCTACGGTGTTTTAAGAAAAGATGCATCATTTGAAAATATCCGTATAACCCTTCTGCTTATCTTTAAAATATCCCCGATTCGTTACTTTTGAAATAGGTATGACTCGGTCTAATCCAATGCCCACTAAGAAATCTGGACCGGAGGGGTATGAAACCACCTAATCTGAGTCAATATATAAGTATAGATATGATAGTCGGTGATCTCGCCTCAATAACATATCGTAAGATATCCTCGAATCATGAGGACGGATCTATCATCAATATCGGCTCGTACGGTAAATCGTCGTATGGCATCCCAATAGCTGGGTAGGGGTCAATGTCACACTATCTCATCACATATCAGGTATCACCATCATCAGATCACACATCTGGGGTACTACTGTAAGTCTAGTACAAATCGATATCATCTATAAAAATATGAATGCGGGTAAAGCATATGTCCAAAGGCCTGCTAAACTATAATATCGCACCTCAAAAGGCGACTGTGTCACACCGCCGATCTCACGGCCTAACATCAAGTAACACCTCAAACCCCACGTATCATCACCAAACCCGTCTATGAACACATAGTCCCATACCCATGTGTAGATATACGCACCAACATATGAGAGAATGAATGCAAGAATGTGTGTAAATATAAGGGTAAGTATAGGTATGAGTGCAATCTCTACCCTAGGGTTCGCACTATACTACACCCAAGGATCTCAGCATCAAGAATACCATTATTACTATCAATGATCCTAACCACACATAATAATATACGTGTGTATACGTATTCGTATACAACACCACGGACTGCGGGGGTGCTATACGCCATCCACCCGACTTCTCCCCGTAGATATAAATCTACTCACCTTGCTTCTCGTGTGCCAAAGCCGATGTCGCTATCTTCACCTCCTTTGCCTCAACATCACGCGGGGTACCTACAAGTATATCACAACGCTAAAGCACATGAAAATCACATCGGAAACCAAAATAGCACACGCTACCCGCATAGGTAAAAACCTATCGACTCGCATGTAAACACAATCAATATCCACTTGTCGTTGTCGTCCAAACGCCATCCGACAGGAATGAATCACCAAATACCAAAATCCATGCTAAATCAAGTCGTAAAACATACACCAACATAGGAAAATCAACCCAGATTTCACCCTAGATGGAATCAGTCAAAACTAGAAGTACCCAGGGTCAATACTAGAGGAAATGGAGGCATGCACAGAAAACGAGGCAATTCCTTAAAATACCTTATTTTAGAATTTTCCATAATTTTTCCCCATTTATCTGTATTTAATTATACCAGAATATTAAAATATTCATTAAAATAATATTAAATTATAAAATTTCCCAAAAATCATATTTTATTATTTTGAAGACGTTACAATCTACCCCCCTTAAAGAAATTCGGTCCCCGAATTTAAATTTAAACCCCCAAATACTAAAATATTTCAATACAAATTCCAAGTCATCGGGGCACCGAAATCATCTATACATAAAACATCATAGCGCAATGCATGCGCATGAGTACTGAGCAGATAACTCAAAAGCAACACTCCATCAAGCATCCGCAATCATCGGAGTCATGGTAACGACACAATGTCAAATCCAATACAAAATCAATATGATATGGACCAAGACTATACATGTAGACACCCAATCTATACATGTAATTAGCTGATGCAACTGTATGCCAAATCTTTTTAAGTCGCTGTGCGATGCGCGTAACACTGCACAGTGGCGGACGTTTCTCATAAGAAAATAACTATATATGTGTATATATATCCTTTGTTTAATAAGCACGTTCCACCATTTTGAAAATAATCAGAAGGGTTTCCTTGTTTTTAAAACGTTTTGTGTCACATCGGACACGTAGGTATATACTGAGACTATAGCTCGCTTTTCGGAAATCCCTTCGATAACTATCGATGCATGCAAAATATATCCAGGCACTGTCCACTGACTAGTCCTGCTTAGTATGAAAGCAAATATCCCACATCATAAAAATGTACTGCTCCAAAAGGAATAAATTCCAAAAATGCACATAACACCACCCTGTGCGTCTGACGCGCACGGAAATCAAAATCCATATATGCGCTAAACATGTGCACAAAACAACATCTAGATGCAACGGGTGTGCACGAAGCATCTGTCATAGGCAACATGTGTGCCTGACAGCCAAAACAGGTGCATCTGACATGCACGAAGAATCTCGATTTAGTGCATCTGGTGTGCCCCAAAATCGTATCTCAAAACATGCGCCCAACATGCGCGAAAATCCAAATCGGTGCATCCATCATGCACGAATGAAAATCTAGACCCTACGCACTCAATATGCACGGAATCACAAAATCCAATAGCAACGTCGAATATGCGTATGTCCAGTCAAAAGCACTGAATGCAAGAATCCACATCAATATCACAATCAAAATCGACATACCGGAAGGCATCAAATCGAAGTCAGGTGCAATCGTAATGCACAAAATATAAATCCGATGCAACAAAGGCACGAAATATAAATCTGATGCGATAAACGCAAGAAACATAAAACTGGTGCGACAAATGCACGAAGTATAGAACTGGTGCATCCCATGCACAAATACCAAGCAATAACTCAAATACATAAGCAGCAACACCAAGTGTATCCAGATATGAAGAAAATCATAAACGTGTGCAGCTGCGGGCACAAAACACATATCGATGCACTACAAGCACATATAAGCTATACCGAGTGCAAAATCAAAACACTAAAATTACATGAAACTCTGCTGGAAGCGTAAATCAAATCACCAGCATAAAATAGGCATGAAATCGCAATCAACAGTTCAAGAGTAATAACTATGTACAAGGTATAAATACCCAGTAGGTGCAACCATGGTGCACAAAATCAAATATCATGAAACTCAGTCATCAATACTAAATCATGCGAATAGATCGCCCAAAATACCGAAATCCAAAGCAACGGATACGTGATAATCAAATCACAAAATCACAAATCATAATTACCGTCGTCGGTATACCCTCCTTCAGGGTCGAGAAGGTACCGGTACATCCGATGCTAGCGGCGCAAGATATCTACTTGCCTCTTGCTCGCGGCTGGCGTCCTCTGCCTCTGGTTCCTGATCCTTCCTGTAGATTACCAACTCGCAATCCATCGACTCATCGGCCCGGTCAGGTATGCTGACAGGAACGATTCCGTTCTTGCACTTCCCTGGTCATCTCTCGGTCAATCCTCACGACCGCTCGTAAAGCAGCACATCTCTGGCGCCGACCTCGGGTCCTCTGAATGCATATCACACATCCGATCCTGGGTGCAACTCTTATTGCAGCAGTGTACTGGAAGGAATCCTACTCAAGGTCTCTTCTGATCTTGCCTAAGCCTAACTGTAAGGAGGCTGGTACTCTGGCGTAATCTTTTCTCGCTCTCTGGACCTCTGCGTCCTTAGTACAACATCCCCTCGGAAGCTGGTCGCATCTCTGCGCCTCTGTATGCATGTCCGGCCTTTAATCTTAACGGGGTGTAGTAACAGCTCGTCTGCCTCTCGCACGAACTTCTTGTCCCGCTTGTCTGTATCATCGACCATTCGACGTCGCGTCTTTATCTGCACACTGCAATGTCCTCGGCTACGGTCCATCCGAAGTCTCTAACACGGACTCGGTATCTTCATCACTCCGTAGAAGATATCTAGCCGAACACGTCCTCAACGTGCATGTCACATCTCTGATGTCAGCGGAGTGGAACGTCATCTCATCGAAATCTCGTGCGAACTCTTTACTCCACCTTGCTCAAATATCTACTGATTCGGACTCATCTCATCGTGGCTACACGAACTGCGCTCCGACGGCTATGCTCACATCTGGAGTCTCCTAAGCAGTGTCCCATCACAATATCCGAAAGATGTCGAACCATCCGATCGACTCGTCAGAACCTCATGATCCCCCAAGAGCTCATATCTCGGGTACAGTTTAGTAGTATCGAGTACATGCCACAGCGTCGGTGGTCCAGCCGTAGAAGGGCAAACCCAAGCCTCACTAATGGCGCCGAGGAACTGCCGCAAACCCTAAGGTTCAAAGGCTTTCACACGGTCATTAAGTCGAGTTAGGGTTTCATTCTTCTAGAGGGTCCATAGAATCACCTGCATGTCTTTCCGTATTCTTTAAACTTGGAAAATAGGTTCCTGACATTCGATCGTCTCAATCAACTCTCAACGAATCTGCATGAAGTCGCCTCTAGCTGGAATCAATCCACCTGATGACCTCGCATCGGGGTAAGCGAACTCACCACACGTCCTAGTCATTCATCCTCGGTGACTAGCGACTCACCATCATATCTCAAGAATATGCTCATGCTGCAGTAGCTCCAATCATCTGGACGATATCTCATCATTTGCAGCAACAACTGGCTCATACGCCGAACAACGCCTCAATCCCCCAGAAAAGGCGATACATAAGCGGTCATCTCAGAATCGGTCTGCTCTAGATCTGAGCAAGACTCTCCACACTGGAGATCTTCAACACAACTGGGCCCGCTCCGGCGCAAAAATCGGACGAATCACCTTCGTCTCTCAAATCGGGTAGACTAGCTATCATCTGTCGCATATCTACCTGAAAGCTCCGGCAATCTCAGCTCGTAAGCTCCGAAAGCAACATCCTGTCAATCTCAGCAACAGCTGGTCCATCTGTCTGCACGGTAGGCGACATCATAATCTCTGAGGTATGCTGTACATCAACAGTCCTCTCTCAACTGGCAGCTCTAACAATGACCCGATCATCCGGTGCAAGACCAAGCACTTGCCTCCACTAGAGGTCACAATCCACAATACCAACTCGAGACGTTCTCATGTCACCAGAAAACACAATGGTCGGCCCTCGTACCAAACGAGCTCACACCGGCCGTAACCCTAGCAGCAGCCCAAACTGCGCTCAAACATGGTGACAGGAACCTCAATCGAGTATCAAGAGAGCACACCAGTGGCAAGAAGGGAAACAACAGATCCAGAGTGGATACATGATCATAGGAAGGAACAACATCAATGAAGGTATGATCATGAAACTAATAGAATCGGGGATCTCAAATGGATGTACAATCCTGGATATGAAGAGAATCACTGATCTCGAAAGTATATACATCCTAAGGTTCCTTAAGCGGAGTGTCGTGTCGTAAGTTTGCCGCGGAGCATACCAACGGTACGTCACTCTACTTTAGTCGCCTATTCCATCAACCAAGGGTCATCCTACACGACGAAAGTTCGGGTTTACACCCCCTCGACCAAGTCTATGTTCCGTAAGGTCAAGCCTAAGTTCCGCATATAAATAACGCCCTAGGCTCCACATAGTCAAACTTAGACTCGAACCAAGGTCAATCTAGCGCTTTGATACCAACTTTGTCACGACCCGAAAGAGCACGTGACTGGCCCTTGGACCATATGAAGTCTATAGGACCCCATCTGATCCAAGTAAGCCAAAAGCCCAGCAATCTAAAACCATTTAAAGAGTAAATAAGGAAAACTGTTTTTGAAAAGTAAGGAAATCATGTTTGGAAATCAAAGTTTTTAAATAACTAAGCCGAATATGCATTTTTTTAAAATGTGTAACCTTTCCTGAAAATTTCGGCAGAGTTTTCTTTGTAAAAACTGGCCCCGTACGGGGTACAACAAGAATAATATATATGAAATGATAAAAGGCAACCCCAAGCGGGAGCTAGCTCTTCGTCCATCGACGGTCACAACCACGCAAGCAATAATAATATACAACGCCAAAGGGCGAGGATCA
Source organism: Agapanthus africanus (assembly GCA_030015575.1). Lineage (NCBI taxonomy): Eukaryota > Viridiplantae > Streptophyta > Magnoliopsida > Asparagales > Amaryllidaceae > Agapanthus > Agapanthus africanus. The sequence continues at coordinate 99,915,360 of CM057351.1, forward strand.
AAACCCAAAAAAAAGAAACTCAAAACAGCCAGAAAACCGTAATACTACTAGCGCGACTCTAAGGTCGAAATAAAACAACACTGTTTTCTAAGTCTGAAACAATAAACAAGTTTTTGGTTGATGGACAATTCTAGATACAATGAATAATACCAATACAATAGCGGTTCTGATACAAAAGAACCCACCTAACCAAGCAAGTCACCCGATGGAAGCAGTGTGCCCGAAATGCCGCTAAGGAATCTGTACGGCATAAACCTGCAAGAACTGGGGCACAACGGGGGTGAGTTGCCAACTCGTGAATAGAGATATATCTACAAGCAGAGATCGAATGCATGACCCATCCAAGGTCAATACGATCAGATATAAATAAACCTCAATATGAATAAAGCTGAAACATGCTAAACTGGCAATGTAATCTCTATACATGAGTGTAATGCCAAGAGCTCGTGCTAGTGCCTCAGGTAATAGCACGTCAAGAATATGAGGTATGATCAATGTAATCAAAACTGCACACACGTGGATCCCGTCCACTCGTCACCCACTGACAATAACCATCATGCAAGTAAATATCATAACCTGTGCATGGAAATATGAGGATATAATCCACCCGTGTCCCTCGCGACACATCAAAATCATGGAACCAGGGTGCCCAGTATCGACACCCGAAAACATCATGAAAACCGTGCCCAGCATCGGCACGTAAATCCTCATATATCGGGCTCCGTCAGTCCGGATCGGCCCGCGGGCTCTGTCTGCGGTATCGGCCCCCGGCCCCGGCAGTATGCCCAAACATCTATCGACTCTGGTCGGTATCCTCCGGATAACCGCCAGGTCCAACGAATCATCGGTAGGTGCTCGCCCGCCTCCAGGGTCAATCGGCAAAGCTCATCGATCATCTTGCCGAGGGGAACCATACCGGGTCCACCATGTACCCGCAATCGGCTCATCCACTCCTCGATTCGGGTTACACATGTCGCTTTCAGCACCGAGAAAACACATGGTGGACGCACTGAAATATCATATCAAGGGTAACCGGGTTTTTAAAGTAATGATATATTCTCTTTTTAAAACACCCTCGGTTCCCAAATCCAGAAATATCATAGAAACAACATATCTCAATGCGTAAAATCAAGCATGAAGCATGCTACATGTGAAGGAATGTATATACATCATCATGTCATGCAAGGATCATATACTGAATGCAATAGTACTACAGTGTAGTGACATGGCAATTATCGATGACAAGTGTGTGAGCCGGCAACAAGTGTACGTGGAGCATATGCATCATCGATAATGGTGCTGGTGTCCTAGCAGCATGACTGAATATCACAACAATACAAGCGATGCAATGCAGATAGCAGGAATAATGCGGAAACGAATAATCAACGCAAAAACACAGAACCTGCCTCACAAGATATGTCATGCAACCTTGCCTTTTGAAATAAGACGAATCAGGGCTTTTGGTAAAGTAAGGGCTACGGTGTTTTAAGAAAAGATGCATCATTTGAAAATATCCGTATAACCCTTCTGCTTATCTTTAAAATATCCCCGATTCGTTACTTTTGAAATAGGTATGACTCGGTCTAGTCCAATGCCCACTAAGAAATCTGGACCGGGGGGGTATGAAACCACCTAATCTGAGTCAATATATAAGTATAGATATGATAGTCGGTGATCTCGCCTCAATAACATATCGTAAGATATCCTCGAATCATGAGGACGGATCTATCATCAATATCGGCTCGTACGGTAAATCGTCGTATGGCATCCCAATAGCTGGGTAGGGGTCAATGTCACACTATCTCATCACATATCAGGTATCACCATCATCAGATCACACATCTGGGGTACTACTGTAAGTCTAGTACAAATCGATACCATCTATAAAAATATGAATGCGGGTAAAGCACATGTCCAAATGCCCGCTAAACTATCATATCGCACCTCAAAAGGCGACTGTGTCACACCGCCGATCTCACGGCCTCACATCAAGTAACACCTCAAACCCCACGTATCATCACCAAACCCGTATATGAACACATAGTCCCATACCCATGTGTAGATATACGCACCAACATATGAGAGAATGAATGCAAGAATGTGTGTAAATATAAGGGTAAGTATAGGTATGAGTGCAATCGCTACCCTAGGGTTCGCACTATACTACACCCAAGGATCTCAGCATCAAGAATACCATTATTACTATCAATGATCCTAACCACACATAATAATATACGTGTGTATACGTATTCATATACAACACCACGGACTGCGGGGGTGCTATACGCCATCCACCCGACTTCTCCCCGTAGATATAAATCTACTCACCTTGCTTCTCGTGTGCCAAAGCCGATGTCGCTATCTTCACCTCCTTTGCCTCAACATCACGCGGGGTACCTACAAGTATATCACAGCGCTAAAGCACATGAAAATCACATCGGAAACCAAAATAGCACACGCTACCCGCATAGGTAAAAACCTATCGACTCGCATGTAAACACAATCAATATCCACTTGTCGTTGACGTCCAAACGCCATCCGACAGGAATGAATCACCAAATACCAAAATCCATGCTAAATCAAGTCGTAAAACATACACCAACATAGGAAAATCAACCCAGATTTCACCCTAGATGGAATCAGTCAAAACTAGAAGTACCCAGGGTCAATACTAGAGGAAATGGAGGCATGCACAGAAAACATGGCAATTCCTTAAAATACCTTATTTTAGAATTTTCCATAATTTTTCCCCATTTATCTGTATTTAATTATACCAGAATATTAAAATATTCATTAAAATAATATTAAATTATAAAATTTCCCAAATATCATATTTTATTATTTTGAAGACGTTACAATCTACCCCCTTAAACAAATTCGGTCCCCGAATTTAAATTTAAACCCCCAAATACTAAAATATTTCAATACAAATTCCAACTCATCGGGGCTCCGAAATCATCTATACATAAAACATCATAGCGCAATGCATGCGCATGAGTACTGAGCAGATAACTCAAAAGCAACACTCCATCAAGCATCCGCAATCATCGGTGTCATGGTAACGACACAATGTCAAATCCAATACAAAATCAATATGATATGGACCAAGACTATACATGTAGACACCCAAACTATACATGTAATTAGCTGATGCAACTGTATGCCAAATCTTTTTAAGTTGCTATGCGATGCGCGTAACACTGCACAGTGGCGGACGTTTCTCATAAGAAAATAACTATATATGTGTATATATATCCTTTGTTTAATAAGCACGTTCCACCATTTTGAAAATAATCAGAAGGGTTTCCTTGTTTTTAAAACGTTTTGTGTCACATCGGACACGTAGGTATATACTGAGACTATAGCTCGCTTTTCGGAAATCCCTTCGATAACTATCGATGCATGCAAAATATATCCAGGCACTGTCCACTGACTAGTCCTGCTTAGTATGAAAGCAAATATCCCACATCATAAAAATGTACTGCTCCAAAAGAAATAAATTCCAAAAATGCACATAACACCACCCTGTGCGTCTGACGCGCACGAAAATCAAAATCCATATATGCGCTAAACATGTGCACAAAACAACATCTAGATGCAACGGGTGTGCGCGGAGCATCTGTCATAGGCAACATGTGTGCCTGACAGCCAAAACAGGTGCATCTGACATGCACGAAGAATCTCGATTTAGTGCATCTGGTGTGCCCTAAAATCGTATCTCAAAACATGCGCCCAACATGCGCGAAAATCCAAATCGGTGCATCCATCATGCACGAATGAAAATCTAGACCCTGCGCACTCAATATGCACGGAATCACAAAATCCAATAGCAACGTCGAATATGCGTAAGTCCAGTCAAAAGCACGGAATGCAAGAATCCACATCAATATCACAATCAAAATCGACATACCGGAAGGCATCAAATCGAAGTCAGGTGCAATCGTAATGCACAAAATATAAATCCGGTGCAACAAAGGCACGAAATATAAATCTGATGCGATAAACGCAAGAAACATAAAACTGGTGCGACAAATGCACGAAGTATAGAACTGGTGCATCCCATGCACAAATACCAAGCAATAACTCAAATACATAAGCAGCAACACCAAGTGTATCCAGATATGAAGAAAATCATAAACGTGTGCAGCTGCGGGCACAAAACACATATCGATGCACTACAAGCACATATAAGCTATACCGAGTGCAAAATCAAAACACTAAAATTACATGAAACTCTGCTGGAAGCGTAAATCAAATCACCAGCATAAAATACGCATGAAATCGCAATCAACAGCTCAAGAGTAATAACTATGTACAAGGTATAAATACCCGGTAGGTGCAACCATGGTGCACAAAATCAAATATCATGAAACTCAGTCATCAAGACTAAATCATGCGAATAGATCGCCCAAAATACCGAAATCCAAAGCAACGGATACGTGATAATCAAATCACAAAATCACAAATCATAATTACCGTCGTCGGTATACCCTCCTTCAGGGTCGAGAAGGTACCGGTACATCCGATGCTAGCGGCGCAAGATATCTACTTGCCTCTTGCTCGCGGTGGCGTCCTCTGCCTCTGGTTCCTGATCCTTCCTGTAGATTACCAACTCGCAATCCATCGACTCATCGGCCCGGTCAGGTGTGCTGACAGGAACGATTCCGTTCTTGCACTTCCCTGGTCATCTCTCGGTCAATCCTCACGACCGCTCGTAAAGCAGCACATCTCTGGCGCCGACCTCGGGTCCTCTGAATGCATATCACACATCCGATCCTGGGTGCAACTCTTATTGCAGCAGTGTACTGGAAGGAATCCTACTCAAGGTCTCTTCTGATCTTGCCTAAGCCAAACTGTAAGGAGGCTGGTACTCTGGCGTAATCTTTTCTCGCTCTCTGGACCTCTGCGTCCTTAGTACAACATCCCCTCGGAAGCTGGTCGCATCTCTGCGCCTCTGTATGCATGTCCGGCCTTTAATCTTAACGGGGTGTAGTAACAGCTCGTCTGCCTCTCGCACGAACTTCTTGTCCGGCTTGTCTGTATCATCGACCATTCGACGTCGCGTCTTTATCTGCATACTGCAATGTCCTCGGCTACGGTCCATCCGAAGTCTCTAACACGGACTCGGTATCTTCATCACTCCGTAGAAGATATCTAGCCGAACACGTCCTCAACGTGCATGTCACATCTCTGATGTCAGCGGAGTGGAACGTCATCTCATCGAAATCTCGTGCGAACTCTTTACTCCACCTTGCTCAAATATCTACTGATTCGGACTCATCTCATCGTGGCTACACGAACTGCGCTCCGACGGCTATGCTCACATCTGGAGTCTCCCAAGCAGTGTCCCATCACAATATCCGAAAGATGTCGAACCATCCGATCGACTCGTCAGAACCTCATGATCCCCCAAGAGCTCACATCTCGGGTACAGTTTAGTAGTATCGAGTACATGCCACAGCGTCGGTGGTCCAGCCGTAGAAGGGCAAACCCAAGCCTCACTAATGGCGCCGAGGAACTGCCGCAAACCCTAAGGTTCAAAGGCTTTCACACGGTCATTAAGTCGAGTTAGGGTTTCATTCTTCTAGAGGGTCCATAGAATCACCTGCATGTCTTTCCGTATACTTTAAACTTGGAAAATAGGTTCCTGACATTCGATCGTCTCAATCAACTCTCAACGAATCTGCATGAAGTCGCCTCTAGCTGGAATCAATCCACCTGATGACCTCGCATCGGGGTAAGCGAACTCACCACACGTCCTAGTCATTCATCCTCGGTGACTAGAGACTCACCATCATATCTCAAGAATATGCTCATGCTGCAGTAGCTCCAATCATCTGGACGATATCTCATCATTTGCAGCAACAACTGGCTCATACGCCTGTACGCCGAACAACGCCTCAATCCCCCAGAAAAGGCGATACATAAGCGGTCATCTCAGAATCGGTCTGCTCTAGATCTGAGCAAGACTCTCCACACTGGAGATCTTCAACACAACTGGGCCCGCTCCGGCGCAAAAATCGGACGAATCACCTTCGTCTCTCAAATCGGGTAGACTAGCTATCATCTGTCGCATATCTACCTGAAAGCTCCGGCAATCTCAGCTCGTAAGCTCCGAAAGCAACATCCTGTCAATCTCAGCAACAGCTGGTCCATCTGTCTGCACGGTAGGCGACATCACAATCTCTGAGGTATGCTGTACATCAACAGTCCTCTCTCAACTGGCAGCTCTAACAATGACCCGATCATCCGGTGCAAGACCAAGCACTTGCCTCCACTAGAGGTCACAATCCACAATACCAACTCGAGACGTTCTCATGTCACCAGAAAACACAATGGTCGGCCCTCGTACCAAACGAGCTCACACCGGCCGTAACCCTAGCAGCAGCCCAAACTGCGCTCAAACATGGTGACAGGAACCTCAATCGAGTATCAAGAGAGCACACCAGTGGTAAGAAGGGAAACAACAGATCCAGAGTGGATACATGATCATAGGAAGGAACAACATCAATGAAGGTATGATCATAAAACTAATAGAATCGGGGATCTCAAATGGATGTATAATCCTGGATATGAAGAGAATCACTGATCTCGAAAGTATGTACATCCTAAGGTTCCTTAAGCGGAGTGTCGTGTCGTAAGTATGCCGCGGAACATACCAACGGTACGTCACTCTACTTTAGTCACCTATTCCATCAACCAAGGGTCATCCTACACGACGAAAGTTCGGGTTTACACCCCCTCGACCAAGTCTATGTTCCGTAAGGTCAAGCCTAAGTTCCGCATATAAATAACGCCCTAGGCTCCACATAGTCAAACTTAGACTCGAACCAAGGTCAACCTAGCGCTTTGATACCAACTTTGTCACGACCCGAAAGAGCACGTGACTGGCCCTTGGACCATATGAAGTCTATAGGACCCCATCTGATCCAAGTAAGCCAAAAGCCCAGCAATCTAAAACCATTTAAAGAGTAAATAAGGAAAACTGTTTTTGAAAAGTAAGGAAATCATGTTTGGAAATCAAAGTTTTTAAATAACTAAGCCGAATATGCATTTTTTTAAAATGTGTAACCTTTCCTGAAAATTTCGGCAGAGTTTCCTTTGTAAAAACTGGCCCCGAACGGGGTACAACAAGAATAATATATATGAAATGATAAAAGGCATCCCCAAGCGGGAGCTAGCTCTTCGTCCATCGACGGTCACAACCACGCAAGCAATAATAATATACAACGCCAAAGGGCGAGGATCAAAACCCAAAAAAAAGAAACTCAAAACAGCCAGAAAACCGTAATACTACTAGCGCGACTCTAAGGTCGAAATAAAACAACACTGTTTTCTAAGTCTGAAACAATAAACAAGTTTTTGGTTGATGGACAATTCTAGATACAATGAATAATACCAATACAATAGCGGTTCTGATACAAAAGAACCCACCTAACCAAGCAAGTCACCCGATGGAAGTAGTGTGCCCGAAATGCCGCTAAAGAATCTGTACGGCATAAACCTGCAAGAACTGGGGCACAACGGGGGTGAGTTGCCAACTCGTGAATAGAGATATATCTACAAGCAGAGATCGAATGCATGACCCATCCAAGGTCAATACGATCAGATATAAATAAACCTCAATATGAATAAAGCTGAAACATGCTAAACTGGCAATGTAATCTCTATACATGAGTGTAATGCCAAGAGCTCGTGCTAGTGCCTCTGGTAATAGCATGTCAAGAATATGAGGTATGATCAATGTAATCAAATCTGCACACACGTGGATCCCGTCCACTCGTCACCCACTGACAATAACCATCATGCAAGTAAATATCATAACCCGTGCATGGAAATATGAGGATATAATCCACCCGTGTCCCTCGCGACACATCAAAATCATGGAACCAGGGTGCCCAGCATCGACACCCGAAAACATCATGAAAACCGTGCCCAGCATCGGCACGTAAATCCTCATATATCGGGCTCCGTCAGTCCGGATCGGCCCGCGGGCTCTGTCTGCGGTATCGGCCCCCGGCCCCGGCAGTATGCCCAAACATCTATCGACTCTGGTCGGTATCCTCCGGATAACCGCCAGGTCCAACCAATCACCGGTAGGTGCTCGCCCGCCTCCAGGCTCAATCGGCAAAGCTCATCGATCATCTTGCCGAGGGTAACCATACCGGGTCCACCATGTACCCGCAATCGGCTCATCCACTCCTCGATTCGGGTTACACATGTCGCTTTCAGCACCGAGAAAACACATGGTTGACGCCCTGAAATATTATATCAAGGGTAACCGGGTTTTTAAAGTAATGATATATTCTCTTTTTAAAACACCCTCGGTTCCCAAATCCAGAAATATCATAGAAACAACATAACTCAATGCGTAAAATCAAGCATGAAGCAAGCTACATGTGAAGGAATGTATGTACATCATCATGTCATGCAAGGATCATATACTGAATGCAATAGTACTACAGTGTAGTGACATGGCAATTATCGATGATAAGTGTGTGAGCCGGCAACAAGTGTACGTGGAGCATATGCATCATCGATAATGGTGCTGGTGTCCTAGCAGCATGACTGAATATCACAACAATACAAGCGATGCAATGCAGATAGCAGGAATAATGCGGAAACGAATAATCAACGCAAAAACACAGAACCTGCCTCACAAGATATATCATGCAACCTTGCCTTTTGAAATAAGAAGAATCAGGGCTTTTGGTAAAGTAAGGGCTACGGTGTTTTAAGAAAAGATGCATCATTTGAAAATATCCGTATAACCCTTCTGCTTATCTTTAAAATATCCCCGATTCGTTACTTTTGAAATAGGTATGACTCGGTCTAATCCAATGCCCACTAAGAAATCTGGACCGGAGGGGTATGAAACCACCTAATCTGAGTCAATATATAAGTATAGATATGATAGTCGGTGATCTCGCCTCAATAACATATCGTAAGATATCCTCGAATCATGAGGACGGATCTATCATCAATATCGGCTAGTACGGTAAATCGTCGTATGGCATCCCAATAGCTGGGTAGGGGTCAATGTCACACTATCTCATCACATATCAGGTATCACCATCATCAGATCACACATCTGGGGTACTACTGTAAGTCTAGTACAAATCGATACCATCTATAAAAATATGAATGCGGGTAAAGCACATGTCCAAAGGCCCGCTAAACTATCATATCGCACCTCAAAAGGCGACTGTGTCACACCGCCGATCTCACGGCCTCACATCAAGTAACACCTCAAACCCCACGTATCATCACCAAACCCGTATATGAACACATAGTCCCATACCCATGTGTAGATATACGCACCAACATATGAGAGAATGAATGCAAGAATGTGTGTAAATATAAGGGTAAGTATAGGTATGAGTGCAATCGCTACCCTAGGGTTCGCACTATACTACACCCAAGGATCTCAGCATCAAGAATACCATTATTACTATCAATGATCCTAACCACACATAATAATATACGTATGTATACGTATTCGTATACAACACCACGGACTGCGGGGGTGCTATACGCCATCCACCCGACTTCTCCCCGTAGATATAAATCTACTCACCTTGCTTCTCGTGTGCCAAAGCCGATGTCGCTATCTTCACCTCCTTTGCCTCAACATCACGCGGGGTACCTACAAGTATATCACAGCGCTAAAGCACATGAAAATCACATCGGAAACCAAAATAGCACACGCTACCCGCATAGGTAAAAACCTATCGACTCGCATGTAAACACAATCAATATCCACTTGTCGTTGACGTCCAAACGCCATCCGACAGGAATGAATCACCAAATACCAAAATCCATGCTAAATCAAGTCGTAAAACATACACCAACATAGGAAAATCAACCCAGATTTCACCCTAGATGGAATCAGTCAAAACTAGAAGTACCCAGGGTCAATACTAGAGGAAATGGAGGCATGCACAGAAAACGAGGCAATTCCTTAAAATACCTTATTTTAGAATTTTCCATAATTTTTCCCCATTTATCTGTATTTAATTATACCAGAATATTAAAATATTCATTAAAATAATATTAAATTATAAAATTTCCCAAAAATCATATTTTATTATTTTGAAGACGTTACAATTCGGCACGGTTAAAATTTTAATCGGGCATGGTTGATGCCTTGTAGAACCTTATTAGAGTGCCTAGTAACCCTACAGACATACGCAGCATGAATACTAAGTACTCTACTTCCTAAATTGACGGAGGGCTACGACAGTTTTTTAAGAAAACATTTTGCGTAATGAACTTAATATCATTGTAGAATCAAGTGATTTTAAATGGATTATTTTCGAGGCCTTTTCTAGTTTCGCTAAAGAAGTCACTCCCGGTGAAGGGATCGTCGGCTCTTTCCATATCGAATAAGGTGAAGGATATTTCACAAATACCACTATGCAAAGCAAAAACTATAAAATCGAATCAAAAGACAAACCGAGTGTAGGGTTCCTGGGCACTCTGAAGAGGTCCCACAAGGCATCAACCATGCCAATTTCAAAAATACGGTGCCGAGAAACCCTAGACTACGGATCGTTGGCTAGAATTCTAGGCGACAAAGCAAACTAGTTAACACTTAACTACAAGTAAACGAACATACAACCTTTGTAGATCCGTTTCTCTACCTCCATAGCTCCGTGATGATGTCTCCTCGCTGTCCAAGACGGATCCCGAGCTCTAGCCTCGGCTTCATCGGAGAATGGACGGGCTAGGTCATCGACTACGACGCCGAAGATGATCTACGTCGAGGCATCACTAGATCAAGCTCCAACTTCACCAAGTCAAGAAACTTGTGAAGAAAACACACTCTACTACTTGGCAAGAGGTAGAGGATGAAGAAATAGGAAGTGGGTAGACTTTAGATTTGGATTTCTCACTCATTTCATCAATCCACCATTGATGAAGTCAAGCTTCTTCATGTGTAGAAGAAGAAGAAGAAGATGAAGAATATGATAAGTTAATTTAAAATGGAAAAGAAAAATCAATACTTATCATATTCAAAACATGGTTAAGTGTAGAGAATGAATCATGGTTAAATAGAATGGTTAGGGTTAAGCATGAGACAAAAATGGTGACTTAGTCAAACCTTCATGAAGATTCAACAAGCAAACAAATCAAGCCACCATTTTCATTTCTTTTGCCAAAAAGAAATAAATAAACAAATGAATAAATGGATATGAAAATCAAAACCCTAACCATTTAAATAACTATGGTTTAATCTTTACACAAACCCTAGTGAGCATGTATCATCAAACATGATACAATCTTGTGTACAAAAGTATATCACATATACAATGTGCACAATCCAAGTGAGAAAATCCATTTAAAGTGAACCAATACTAGTTAATGCAAAGTAATATATCAAATATATAATTATACATTAAATCATTAAATCAACACTTGATTTAACGATCTGGTCATATCGCATATAACCGACTAGTATCCATTGTATCGGCTTATCGAATCAATCCTTGATTCGATACCTAGGTTATCTCGCATACAACCATTCGATACATTCATCGCGAGAATAGAATACGGTATCACATACACGCATTATTCTCGGTCCCGCACATATCTCATATGCGCTCCTATATCGTTTCGCTTGAGCCAGGAAACCTCTGTGTAGGACTCTAAAGACTCGTCAATACGCCGGCAGCAGGTGATGATCATATCAAACACCCACAAGCCGCAAGCGGTCTGCCAAACGTAACAGCCACCCGGGTATTGAGCGATCAGAAGATCGACGAGCAAGCCCGCTCACACTCTAGTGAATCCAACCAGTAACACTACCGTACAGTCCGGTCTCGTCATCTGATATGTCGCATATCTCGCCTAGGGGTGGTAAACGTCAGACCCCAATAGCTCGATAAGTCGTGTTGATATGAGGTCTATAACAATTCGAGAAACTACTGGTAACACTTACCAGTATATCTCAGCAACCCTGGCTAGCGATTTCCTGTTATAGCCAATCGAACACAGCGCAACATCAACCCCCTATACCGGGAGAGACGAATCCCCTCCTATCGCTCATTGCCTCCATGTGACTCGGGACTGTACCCAAAAACCACCGTTTTGCACGCCCTCTTGGACGTGGTAAGATGGAAATCAAAGAACAGTGGGAACCACACAAGACTCTATGATGATCTCGGGTCAACAGACTACTCTGTACCAGTGTCACCAGAGAACTTCCATCTGACGTAAGGTATAATACCATCTGGGAGTTCTCGGCGAGTCCGTCCAATGTACCCAGTCTCTTCTGAGCACCCGTATATCATCTCTGATATCAAACACCAATGGATATGGGATCATCCATCGCCCATCTGTATGGGTCGAGAAGGTATACGCTAGTCTACTCTGGTATATCGATGCCCCCTCTCGATATACCCACGACTAGGGACTTTGAAGGATGTACTTATGGACTACCATGTCCCCACTAGTATGATCCGCATCATAGTCCAGGTAGTCAAGTACACATCCTAAGGGCTTTACCAACATGCAACAGAGAGACAATCAGTATACACGTTAAGGTAAAGAGCAACCAGATAGCATACTATCATGTCGAGCAAGAAAGTCCTCCCTATATATGTCCCAGCATCCACTACAATATACATCCAATGTACAGTAATGGCCTCTAGGGCATACATATAACTAACAATCTCCCACTTGCACTAAGGCCATTTGATAGCAGTGGTTGTAGTATCTCATACTCAACCTTCCCATAAAAGTCTCTCTCTGGGAATAGGCCTTCGCGAGTGGATCCGCCGTGTTATCCTCTAGGTCTGCTCTCCTAACCTCGATCACCCTGGAGATCAACCATCTCTATGATCAGGTGATACTGCCTTAGAATAAGTCTGGATCACTGATGGGACCGGCGTTCCTTGGCATAAGCCACAACTCCATTGTCTCACAATGGTAGGAACATAGTTCATCTCATGAACCATTATACACCCAAACAGCCTCTTTGGTTGCATCTTAAGTAGCGATGTATCCTGCCTTTATCGTCTAGTATGTCACAGTATCTAGCTTGGAACTCTTCCAACATACCGTCCCTTTACTGAGGGTAAAGACAATGCCTGTGACTGACATTCAGTCGTCTTTATCACCCTGGAACCTTTCCAGTGATTTTCCCCAGAATCGTTTGATATCATCTCACTACAACTAGTGAGAATCCTAACATCCAATTAAATCTATCTCATAGATCCAAAACTCAGGATTTAGGAGGTGTCATTTTGATCCTACACGGAGAATCTTTGTGATAAACGGAGATTGATCGAGCGTAGCATAAGAAACTCCTTCCCTATCAAGAGTATGTCATCCACGTACTCTACGAGGATCGACACCATACTCCCTACTACCTTTTTGTTTATACAAGGTTTATCTACCATTTTGATGATGTCAACTTCTTTGACTAACACATCAAAACAGACGTTCCAACTCTGCGATGCCTGCTTTATCCTATAAAGCATCTTGCACACGTTTCCGCTGCTCCCACTGTCTACGAGGCCCTCTGGCTGTGTACTTATAGACGCTCTCTTCTAAAACATCATTTTAGAAAAGCTGTCATGACACCTAACCACCAGATATCGTAGTCATGGTATGTAGCCGTGGCAAGTAGGATCTGGATGGACTTAAGCATAGGTACTGGAAAAGGTTTCATCATTATCCACGCCTGGTCAATGACGAAAACCTTTAACAAGTCTAGCTTTGAAAGTCTCAACTTTTCCATGTACACCAAGAAATCTTCTCAAGATATACTTGCTCCTGATGGGGATTTAACCCTTCAGATATAGCAACCAAAGTCCATACTTTGTTGGTGTATAAGGATTCCATCTCAGATCGCTAAGCATCCAGCCATTCTTACAGAGTCTCTCTCCTGATGGCCAGCTCGAAACTAGTTGGGTCATCATCTCATGATGCAATCCTCGCTCCTTCTGTCATAGAGAAACAAAAGTATCTCTCAGGTGGGTGAGGAACCCTACTAGATCGGCGGAGAGGCTGAGGTTCGTTGGCATCTACTGAATCCTTTGGTTGTACCAAATCATCTGCTCTAGTTTGTATGGCTGGAACATTTCCAGTTCTACATAACAGACCTTGCCTCGAGCTTGTCCGGATTTTGCTTTTAGACATAGGCCGGACAACCCCAAATCTTAACTAACTTAACATATGGGCTCTTCCCATTCCATATCACATATGAAGCGGTAGGCAACTGATTTGATTGGAACCGTATTCAATAGGTATGCAACTTCTCAAGTGCATAACCCCCTAAGGAAAAAGGTAACTCAATATTACTCATCATAGAGCACACCATATCAAATAGGGTGTATCTGCTCCGCCCCGACATACCATCGTGCAATGGTGTATACGGAGGAGTAATGCTGAGAGAGAATCTCATTCTCCTTCAGAAAATTCCAAGAATTCCGTGCTCAAGTATTCTCCTCCTTGATCTCATCAAAGGACATAATACTTTTACCCGTATTTTGGTTCTCTACTTCTCGCTTATATTCTGTGAATATCTCAAAAGGTTCGGACTCATGTTTCAACAGGAACATATGACTGAATCTTGAGAGATTATCAGAGAATATAATGAAGTATAAAGAATCTGTCCTGGCATGTGTAGACAGGAGACCTTACATACATCATCATGTATCAGTCCCAAGAGTTCACTAACTCTTTCTCTGTTTCTAATAAACAGAGCTATGGTCATCTTATCTTTGTGACATGACTGGCGAGTTTCACAAGATGTAAATTCAAACTAATTTAAATATGCATCTTTATGTAACTCTAGCTAGTCGGGTCATATTGATCCGACCTAGTCTACAATACCTCAAGAAGAATTCGTTCATTTCTGAACTCTTCCTCTTGTGTGTGTTCTGTATACTAAGAACTGTAGTTTGATTTAGAACATCAACGCTTTTAGATAACGTGCCTGAACCGATCAACTTTTGATATAGGAAATGTTCAAAACATTATCCAACAATACAAAATTTTACCATTTCTTTACTAATAAAGAGACTGATATGATTTTGTATATCAGGTTCGGTATCTAATAACATTCGTTCAGAATCAATGTATTACAATACAGGGTGACAGTGACCGACAGACTTGGCTGCAACTCTTGCCCTGTTTTCTGCCTCATGAAACTTATCACCCGTTCTCAGTTCTTTACCTATCTGTAGCCCATGTAACAGATTACATATGCGGGATCCTGATCTGGTATCATATACCCAGGACGTAAAGGACATTTGAGAAACATTTCTTTGTAATGAACACACCCGAAGATGATGCATCAGCATGCACTCTCTTCGTTTGGGCGGCATGGGAATCTTGGTATTCCCCTATTTCCTGCTCTGTTTTATAACAATTATAAGTTGGAGCGGGACCAACGTTCCCCAGCTCAGTATAACAAGCGGGTTCGGTCAATAATCCGTATTATTATCTTGATTAAGGCGTGATATGGTCGCTACCTGGAGAGAGAGAGAAGAAAACACTCAGCGTGCGCTCTTGCAAGAATAGATTGGTTCTTATTTTATTTAATCAGGATGGCTCCCACTGCTTTTTATCAAATCTTCCTTCAAACCCTAAAAGGAAAGACTAGCCGGGATTAATTACACACTACAAGTTCGCCAATCTTTCAGCCAGGCCAGTGTCGGTTCTTTGAGGGAGGTCCCCCGTGCTTTCGCACGAACCTAATTAATGTAAACCTCGTTTTCCCAGAGGCGTAACCTCGTTAACACCTTTCTAGACACCTACATGATCGGCTAATTGTAATGTGTAAAACTCTCCCAGGAGTAACAATTACTCGCAGCGGGTATCGGGATCCAACTATCTCATAGAAGGTATGCAATGTCATTGCAAATTTCAACACTTGAAATTCCCGATAATATTTTGCCCCTAGCGTCATATGACCTTGACGCAGGCCAACAAACCATAGTCCGCTAGTCAAGTTCAACCCGTCATTTCCTGATTGAATTAAACCCACCCGCACGACCCTTGACGCAGGCCAACAAAGTCACACGACTACCCTAATCCAATCTGCATCATATGCATAAGCAGATAAATACTAGTTAGCTACCGCACACTACGCCTTGACGCAGGCCAACAAACGTAGCACGAATACTAACTACCACTTATCTGAAATGACGGAGGGCTAAGACAGGTTTTTCTGAAAACCTATTGCGTAATGAACTTGATATCGTTGTAGGATCGAATGAATTTTGAAATGGAGTGTCTTTGAGGCTTTTCTAGTTTTGCTAAAGGAGTCAATCCCGGTGAAGGGATCGTCGGTCATTTCCTCGTCGAATGAGGTGTGGGATATATCATATATATCACTGTGCAAAGCAAAAACACTTAAAAGCAATCAAAAGAAAAACCGAGGGGTGTAACATCTGCCAGTTATTGCTAAAGGAGTCACTCCCGGTGAAGGGATCTCGGTCCTTTCCTTATCGAATAAGGTGCAGGATATATCACATATATCCCGCTGTGCAAAGCAAGAACTGTAGCTACCTGTTTTATTTTGAAATTCGATTCTACAACATCTTAGGTTTCTTTTATTTCATTAATCATATTAATGAAGTCCCGTCATTTAAGTACCTAAACATCAGAGATAAATAGGACGTACACTTATGCCATCCGCATTCGCCTCGATGTCCCCTCATGCACCGTTAGGTTAGGTAACTAACGATAGAGCGGGGCAGGGCTAGCGCGGGTGTAAAACATAAGTAACGGCTATATAATATATCATATATACTATATACTGTATCTATCACAGAACATCACATGATCACATCACAGATATCGCAGCAGAAGATCCATATGAAATATTGGATATACTAGGACGTCCGTGTTTTCAATACGAGCCAGTATAAAACACGGATTCCACGGTCGCGATGAATAGCCAAACCCACACCCCAAGACCCCTACGAGAGCGGCAAGCAACCCTACCAATTCTGGAGTTAGGAGACCCGGACTCGACTCCTCGAGTTGGTCTCCCACTGGACTCCACAACCCGGTTACTTGTGCCCTCCTCCTTGGGTCTATCCTAGTGCGGAAAAGTAAATAATATACAAAGGGTGACATCTTCCGCAATCTGGAAGTGCCCCAATAAAAAGAATATTACATACAAGTTTTTACATGAATGAAAATGAAAAACACTCATCTCACATAAAAAAACCCCGGCTATTCAAACACGACGATCCAATATAACATATCCAGCAACACATAACATCACATGTCATCAACGTAAGTAAATATGCGCATCCCAATTGTCGTTGACATATAGCAACGAAACCGGCGATATCACATATTACACTTACGGTCACAGAAAAGAAAGTGTAAAACTACAACAGTTGGAATCCGCAACCATCTCAGACATTGCATGCCTGACCAAATGAATTCTTTAGACATCACATGCCTAACAATTATAAACTCCGCATTTTAGTCTCATTATCGAATACTCTTTTCAATATCAAGTCGGGCAATTCAACAGGATTCCCGACATTATGATCGAATGCTCGTCGCAAACTTTAGTAGACGGTCGCACCCCCGATACCGGTGACGAAGTGCACCAAGGCGGAACACCGCTACCGCGAGCACCCGAACGGATGCTTTCGGCGATGGGGTTCTCCTACAGTCACTTGGTCGGGGTTATGGGGTGAGGCTGTCTATTAAGTTTACCCGGCGAGTATCCGCGTACGCTACGTGGTTGCGACGGACTTTTGATCACATCAAAATTCCGTGGCAACCGATCAAGTGAGACTAAAGTGCTATGTTTATAACATTCATTCAGTTATCACATAACTTTTGTGAATTCCAATTATTGTATCACATTCCAGATAATTAGAAAATGTTAAACTTTCCGATCGAACAGTCAAACAACCAAGTTTTCCCGAAACAGATCAACACATGAAACAAGTCTAAAAACATTCAGTTCGTGCCTCAGTACCAACGGTCCAGCCGTAGAAGGGTCAAGCCAACGCCTCACATGTGACACGCCGTACTGCCCCAAACCCAAAGGTTCAAAGGGCAGTTCAAGACGGTCACATAATCGAGTTAAGGTTTGTTGTCTTCTAGAGGGTCCATCGAGTTACTTGCACTACTTAGAATGTCTTTAAACCACGGAAAAATCCAACACTTGGAAATTTCCCGACAGGGGAAAAATTGGGTATTTATATCCGGTCGAACTTTTTAACATATTCAAAAAATATCTGGAAAGCCAAATAGACAAAGTTTAAATAATCCGATCGATTCATCGAACCCCCAAAACAAGCCCAGAAAATTCAACTCTTGAATAAATATTAAAAATTCCCAGAAAACACAACACCTGAAAACATGAATTACTGTGCAAAAAGTAAACAGTGAAGATTTCTTGGCCGCTGTTCCGCCGCACTGTAGCAGCTTCACTGAAAACATTTTGCATCGTAATTCTTAGGTTTTCCTGCTGAATTTTTTACGAATTTTTAATTTGGAAAAACCCAGTTTTTAGAAAAAGTCCAGAGAGCAATTTAGAATTGGGGTTTCGGGTCGATCGGACTTCAAACTCCGTCTAGACTTCGCCTAAGGCTCTAGCTAGGCTCTGATACTACTGTAGGGTTCCTGGGCACTCTCAAGAGGTCTCACAAGGCATCAACCATGCCAATTTCAAAAATACGGTGCCGAGAAACCCTAGACTACGGATCGTTGGCTAGAATTCTAGGCGACAAAGCAAACTAGTTAACACTTAACTACAAGTAAACGAACATACAACCTTTGTAAATCCATTTCTCCACCTCCATAGCTCCATGATGATGTCTCCTCGCTGTCCAAGACGGATCCCGGGCTGTAGCATCGGCTTCATCGGAGAATGGACGGGCTAGGTCATGGACTACGACACCGAAGATGATCTACGTCGAGGCATCACTAGATCAAGCTCCAACTTCACCAAGTCAAGAAACTTGTGAAGAAAATACACTCTACTACTTGGCAAGAGGTAGAGGATGAAGAAATAGGAAGTGGGTAGACTTTAGATTTGGATTTCTCACTCATTTCATCAATCCACCATTGATGAAGTCAAGCTTCTTCATGTGTAGAAGAAGAAGAAGAAGATGAAGAATATGATAAGTTAATTTAAAATGGAAAAGAAAAATCAATACTTATCATATTCAAACAATGGTTAAGTGTAGAGAATGAATCATGGTTAAATGGAATGGTTAGGGTTAAGCATGAGACAAAAATGGTGACTTAGTCAAACCTTCATGAAGATTCAACAAGCAAACAAATCAAGCCACCATTTTCATTTCTTTTGCCAAAAAGAAATAAATAAACAAATGAATAAATGGATATGAAAATCAAAACCCTAACCATTTAAATAACCATGGTTTAATCTTTACACAAACCCTAGTGAGCATGTATCATCAAACATGATACAAACTTGTGTACAAAAGTATATCACATATACAATGTGCACAATCCAAGTGAGAAAATCTATTTAAAGTGAACCAATACTAGTTAATGCAAAGTAATATATCAAATATATAATTATACATTAAATCATTAAATCAACACTTGATTTAACGATCCGGTCATATCGCATATAACCGACTAGTATCCATTGCATCGGCTTATCGAATCAATCCTTGATTTTATAACTAGGTTATCTCGCATACAACCATTCGATACATTCATCGCGAGAATAGAATACGGTATCACATACATGCATTATTCTCGGTCCCGCACATATCTCATATGCGCTCCTATTTCGTTTCGCTTGAGCCAGGAAACCTCTGTGTAGGACTCTAAAGACTCGTCAATACGCCGGCAGCAGGTGATGATCATATCAAACACCCACAAGCCGCAAGCGGTCTGCCAAACGTAACAGCCACCCGGGTATTGAGCGATCAGAAGATCGACGAGCAAGCCCGCTCACACTCCAATGAATCCAACCAGTAACACTACCGTACAGTCCGGTCTCGTCGTCTGATATGTCGCATATCTCGCCTAGGGGTGGTAAACGTCAGACCCCAATAGCTCGATAAGTCGTGTCGATATGAGGTCTATAACAATTCGAGAAACTACTGGTAACACTTACCAGTATATCTCAGTAACCCTGGCCAGGGATTTCCTGTTATAGCCAATCGAACACAGCGCAACATCAACCCCCTATACCGGGAGAGACGAATCCCCTCCTATCGCTCATTGCCTCCATGTGACTCGGGACTGTACCCAAAAACCACCGTTTTGCACGCCCTCTTGGACGTGGTAAGATGGAAATCAAAGAACAGTGGGAACCACACAAGACTCTATGACGATCTCGGGTCAACAGACTACTCTGTACCAGTGTCACCAGAGAACTGCCATCTGACGTAAGGTATAATACCATCTGTGAGTTCTCGGCGAGTCCGTCCAGTGTACCCAGTCTCTACTGAGCACCCGTATATCATCTCTGATGTCAAACACCAATGGATATGGGATCATCCATCGCCCATCTGTATGGGTCGAGAAGGTATACGCTAGTCTACTCTGGTATATCGATGCCCCGTCTCGATATACCCACGACTAGGGACTTTGAAGGATGTACTTATGGACTACCATGTCCCCACTAGTATGATCCGCATCATAGTCCAGGTAGTCAAGTACACATCCTAAGGGCTTTACCAACATGTAACAGAGAGACAATCAGTATACACGTTAAGGTAAAGAGCAACCAGATAGCATACTATCATGTCGAACAAGAAAGTCCTCCCTATATATGTCCCAGCATCCACTACAATATACATCCAATGTACAGTAATGGCCTCTAGGGCATACATATAACTAACACCGAGTTTGTAGCATCTACTAGTTTCACTAAAGAGGTCACTCCCGGTGAAGGGACCTCGACTATTTCCTTATCGAATAAGGTGCTGGATATTCTATAAGGAATACCGCTATGCAAAGCAAGAACTAGAGCTACCAGTTTTCGAAATAAGTTTCTACAACATTTTTATTTTTTTTTAGTTTATTAATCTCATTAATGAAGTCCCATTTTTGTTATGCTTCACAAGCATCAGATATGAAACGAAATCAGCAATATAATATATATATCTCATATATAATATAAACATTCGTCTCAGACAGTAATATGATCTCATCACAGAACATTGCAGCAGAAGAACATATACGAAATTTTGGATATACTAGGAGGTCTGTGTTTTAATACGAGCCTGTATAAAACACGGATTCCACGGTCATGATGAATAGCCAAACCGACATCCTTAGACCCCTACGAGAACGGTAAGTAACCCTTCCTGTTCTAGAGTTAGGACACCCGATCTCGACTCCACGAGATGGTCTCCCACAAGACCCTAGAACCCGGTTACTTGTGCTCCCCGCCTTGGGTCTATCCTAATGCGGAAAAATAAATAATATACAATGGTGACATCATCCTCAGCCCGGAAGTGCCCCAATAAAAGAATATTACATACAATGAATTTTACATGAATGAAAATGAAAAACATTCATCTCACATAAAACCCCCGGCTATTCAAAATACGACGATCCAATATAATATATCACAGTAACACATAATATCACATATCATCAACGTAAGTAAATATGCGTATCCCAATTGTCGTTGATGTATAGCAACGAAACCGGCGATACACTACATATTACACTTACGGTCGCAGAAAAGAAAGTGTAAAACTACAACAGTTGGAATCCGCAACCTTCTTAGACATTGCATGCCTAACCAAATGAATTCCTTAGACATCGCATGCCTAACAATTATAAACCCCGCATTTTAGTCTCATTATCGAAAACTCTTTTCAATATCTAGTCGGGTAATTCAACAAGATTCCCGACATTCTGATCGAATGCTCGTCAAAAAGTTTAGTAGAAGGCCGCACCCCCGATGCCGTCGACGAAGTGCACTTAGGCGGAACACCACTGTCGCGAGCACCCGAACGGATGCTTTTGGCGACGGGGTTCTCCTACAGTCATTTGGTCGTGGCTATAGGGAATGGCTATCTATTAAGTTTAACCGGCGAGTATCCGTGTATGCTACGTGATTGCAACGGACTTTTGATCGCATCAAAATCCCGTGGCAACCGATCATCTGAGACTAAACTGCTAGATTTATAACATTTAAATTAGTTATCTCATAACTACTTGTGGATTCCAAATATTGTATCACAATCCAGAAAAATAGACAATGTTAAACATTCCGATCGAATAAACAAACACCCAAGATTTTCCAAATAGCTCAACACTTGAGCGGAATTCAAAAATTCCAGAACATGTCACAGCCCCAATGAACCAGCCGAAGAAGGGTCAAACCTGTAAGTCCACGTTGCCCAACCCGGTGTTTACGGGGAGGCGGAAAACGGAATAAAAATCGGATTTTTATCGAACTAGGCAACATGGACTAACTTAAGGAGGATCTTTACTAAACAAAATCTAACTAAAAGCTAACTAGAAATAGCTGCATGGAAGAAAGGTTATACCTTGGGCTTTATGTCCTTCTCTCCTTGCTCCTTGGAGTGGAAGAAAGTGCTCACCTTGTCGCCTTCTCTAGTCGAAGAAGGATCCACCCGAGAGCCTCAACCTTTGGCTTGAACTTCAAGCTAGAAGCAACTAAGGTGCTAGAAGTGCTAATCCTAGAACCCTAGATGAGAGTAGAGATTATCAAGGAGAGGTTTTTCTCAAGCTCAAGTGTTTCTCAACACATGAGAGGGGAGAGCTTGAGAGAGAGGAAGAGGAGGAGAGAGAATCAAAATGATAGAATGAGAGAATAATAGAACCATTCTCACATATATGTGTGAATTAAGCAAATTTATAATTAGCAAGATAATTGTCATGGCTTAATCAAGACATGACCATTATCATTTCATATTTAATGCTAATTGCAAGGATCAAAGAGCATCTTTTATATGGAATGATGATGGTCAAAGTGTCAACCGAGTTCAACAAGTCAAGATAGTCAAATGGTCAACAACCCTAACCATGCACAATTATATTTAACTAATATCAATTAATCATAATACACACATAAGCATTAGGGTTAATAAAAAGACAATAGTCATTAACCCTAATCAAAGTCCTCTCCCTCTGTCTCAATCAACTGTGCATACGCACCCGTATTCGTGATCCGACGAATACGAATACAATGAGATAAAACCAATCCCAAATCATATACTAGGATCTGGCTTAAACCAAAGCTCTCTAGTACAAGCTGTCCGGACAGCAAACGTGCACAAGTGCGCGGATGTGAACGAACCATGTCGCAAAACCATGCGACCTCTACTCATTTTGCCTAAAGGCGAATAGCTCTCTGTGTGGGACTCTAAAGACTTGACACTACGCTGGCAGTGGGTTTTAACCACAGACCGCAAGCGGCACTAGCTGTACGTAACGGTCCCCAGGTAGATGCCGATAAGAAGACTGACGAGGTGAACCCCATCTGAACTCCTACTGAGCCAGAATGTGACAGTCTCCGTACAGTCCGGTCTGTTCGTCTGATACATCGCATGGCGGGCCTGGGCGGTGAACGTCAGTCCCCTAATAGCGGTACAAGTCGTGTCGGAGTGTAGCCCAGAACACCCTGAGATAACACTGGAAACCTACCAGTATATCTCGCTTGCCCTGGCCAGGGACTACTTGTGTAATGGCTCTCCTGGACACAGCGCGATGTCAACCCCCAATACCGGGAGAGACGAATCCTGTCTAACCGTCACTACCTCCAAGTGCTTCGGGACTGCACCCAAAAACTACGTGTTTGCACGACTCCTTTGAGCCGTGGTAGGGTATTAATCAAAGTGCAATGGGAACACACTCGAGGCGAAGTGACAGTGTCAAGTCAGCGGATTAAGCTGTACTCATGTCACCTGGGAACTGATAACTGAGGATAGGTATAATACCAACCAACAGTTCCCGATGAGTCATGTCCAGTGTACTCGTAACCTAACGAGCACCCGCATACTATCTCAAGTACGACGTACTGACGGCTGTGGGACAGACCGTCTCCCACACTGGGATGAGAAGCACATACGCTAGTCTACTCCGGAATATTGATGCCCTGTCTCGATAGTCCAACGACTAGGGACCTATATAAGGATGTGCTTATGGATTACCCAGCCCCCACGAGTGTGAGCGCCATCACAACGTTGGTAATCAAGCAAAGATCCTAAGGGCTTTACTAATATGTATATAAGCGATATGCTAAAAGAAACACATGCACATATTAAAGCAGAGACAAACCAAGTAGCATACTACCATTTCGAGCAAGATTGTTTATACAACTGTGAATATCCCAAGCTTCCATCAAGTAATATACATACTAGTATGATACAGTAATGTCCTCTAAGGAATATACACTAACAATCTCCCACTTGCACTAAGGCCATGTACTGGCGTATCGAAGACCTATCATCTCGATCAGCCGCTCGAACTGAGTCTGGGGTAAGGCCTTCGTGAATGGATCTGCAGTGTTATCTTCTGAAGCAACCTTCCGAACCTCGATCTCCTGGCGATCCACGATCTCCCTGATCAGGTGATACCGCCTCAAGATGTGTCTGGATTTCTGATGGGACCTGGGTTCCTTCGCTAAAGTTATAGCCCCGTTGTTGTCACAATACAGAGGTATTAGGTCAACAATGGACGGAACCACCTAAAGTTCTTTCAAGAACATCCTCATCCAGACAGCTTCTTTTGCGGCATCAGATGCAGCGATGTATTCCGCTTCCTTGGTCGAGTCTACAACGGTTTCCTGTTTGGAGCTCTTCCAACACACCGCCCCTCCATTGAGGGTAAAGACAAAACCCGACATGGACTTGGAATCATCCTTGTCACTCAGGAAGCTGGAGTCAGCAATGGCCTCAATCTGGAGGTCTTTTCCGCCATACACCAAGAACATCTCCTTAGTCCTTCTCAGGTACTTGAGAATGTTCTTTACCGCTATCCAATCTTTCTCCCCAGGGTTTGACTGATACCTGCTTACCACACTCAGTGCATAAGCCACATCTGGTCTGGTACACAACATCGCATACATTATAGAGCCTACCGCAGAAGCGTAGGGTATAATAGACATGCGATCCCTCTCCAAATCAGTCTTGGGAGACATCTCTTTGGAGAGGGTGATCCCGTGACAAGCCGGTAGATTACCGCGCTTGGAATCTTCCATACTGAATCTCTTCAGTATGGTGTCGATGCACCTGGACTGTGAGAGTCCTAAAATCCTCTTGGATCTGTCACGGTTGATCCGGATCCCCAGAATGTATGAGGCATCACCCAGGTCTTTCATGGAGAACCTGTGTGACAAGAACCCCTTGACAGATTGTTGCATAGGAATGTCATTTCCTATTAAGAGAATGTCATCCACGTATAAAACGAGGAATACTACAGTTCTCGCTACAAATCTACAATAGATGCATGGTTCGTCTGGATTTTTGATAAAGCCAAATTCCTTAACCGTCTCATCAAAACAGATGTTCCAACTCCGCGATGCCTACTTTAGTCCATAAATGGACTTAAGCAACTTGCACACCTTTCCGCTGCTCCCACTCTGAATGAAACCCTCTGGCTGGTCCATATAGACACACTCCTCTAAATGTCCATTTAGAAAAGCGGTCTTTACGTCTATCTGCCAAATTTCATAATCGTGGAAGGCAGCAATGGAAAGAAGGATCCGAATAGATTTCAGCATAGTTACTGGAGAAAAGGTTTCGTCATAGTCCAAACCAGGTTGCTGACGAAAACCCTTTGCAACCAGTCTAGCTTTATAGGTCTCAACCTGTCCATCTACACCAATCTTCCTTTTTGAAGATCCACTTGCATCCTACGGGTTTTACCCCATCTGGAGCAATGTCCAACGTCCATACTTTGTTGGTGTACATGGACTCCATTTCGGTCCGCATTGCATCCAGCCATTTTACCGAGTCAACGCTCTGAATAGCTAGCTGGAAGCTAGTAGGCTCATCAGAATCTATGATGCAATCCTCTCTATCCCCGTCAATAAGAAAACCGTAGTATCTCTCGGGCGGATGAGACTGCCTACTACTCCTGCGGAGTGGCGTGGGAATGTCCTGATCTTTCGAACCCTCTGGTTCTACTAAGCTTTCAGTAATAGCTCGTGGTTCTGGAATTTCTTCTAGTTCTATTGCGCTCCCACTTATTTCTTTTTCTATGAACTGGTGTTCTAGAAAGTGGGCATGGCGAGAAACAAAAACCTTTTGTTCCTCTTCGCAATAGAAGAAATATCCCTTGGAGTTCTTTGGATATCCCACAAACTTGCACTGTACTGAGCGTGCCTCGAGCTTGTCCGCATGCTGCTTTTTGACAAAAGCTGGACATCCCCATGTCTTAATGTGATTAAGATAGGGTCTCTTCCCACACCACATCTGATATGGTGTAGTAGGCACAGTCTTAATTGGAACTCAGTTCAAAAGGTATGCAGCTGATTCTAGCGCATATCCCCAGAACGATCGCGGCAACTCAGCGTTACTCATCATGGACCGTACCATATCCAATAGGGTTCGGTTCCGTCTCTCCGATACACCGTTATGTTGCGGAGTGTATGGAGGAGTAAGCTGAGATAGAATTCCATTCTCTTTTAAGTAACCCAGGAACTCGGCACTCAAGTATTCACCACCTCGATCAGATCTCAGTGCCTTGATACTTTTGCCTGTTTGTTTTTCTACTTCATTCTTATATTCCTGGAATCTTTCAAAAGCCTCGGATTTATGTTTCATTAAGAAGACATATCCATACCTTGAAAAGTCATCCGTAAAAGTAATGAAGTAAGAATAACCGCTTCGTGCATGTGTAGATATTGGACCGCACACGTCGCTGTGTACGAGTCCCAAGAGCTCGCTCGCTCTTTCTCCGTGTCCAGTGAACGGAGTCTTTGTCATCTTTCCTTTGAGACAGGATTGACAAGTTGCATACGATTGATATTCGAATGGATCCAAATATCCTTCTGTATGTAACTTAGTCAACCTTCTCTCATTGATGTGACCCAGTCTACAATGGCATAAGAAAGTTTTATTGATTTCTGGAGACTTTCTTTTGTGTGTATTCTGGATATTGAAAATCTGTGGTTGGTTTAATACGTATATACCGTTGTTTAATGTACCTGACCCAATCAAAACTTGATTAAGGTGAATGTTCACTACATTACTTACAAATGCAAATTCATAACCTTCTTTAGATAATAAAGATACAGAAATGATATTACTGGTTGTTGGAGATAGTGCCCTCATAGTCAATTATTGGATCGCAGGTACGTGATTGCAAAGATTGCGGAAGACCTATACCTGTAGGACAGTCTTACACGAGATGATAGTATGCTATCTGGTTTGCCTTTATCAGTCGTGTACATGTTCAGGTGACTGATTACATGTTACACTTTGATAGAGCCCTTAGGATCTTGCTTTCCTACCAACAGTATGATGGCGATCATATACGTGAGAGTTGGGTAGTTTATATGCATTTCCTTAATTGTGGTCCCTAGTCGTGGAAGTTTCGAGGCAGGGCATCGATACTCCGGAGTAGACTAGTGTGTACAGTCAAGACCCCAACAAGGGGCGGTGGCCGGTCTCACAAGACACTGGTGTCAGTTGGATCACCTAAGATGTATACAGGTGCTCATTGGGTTATGAGTACACCGGACAGGACTCGCCGGGAATCTCCTAGTTAGTACTATATCTATCGTCAGGTAGCAGTTTCCTGGTGACATGTGTACAGGTTAGTTCATCGACCTGAGGTCGTCATTTGTCTCGTATGAGTTCCCCCTGTGCTTTGATTTCTACACTACCACGGCTCAAAGGAGTCGTGCAAACAGGTAGTTTTTGGGTACAGTCCCGAGCCATATGGAGGCACGTGAGCGGATCGGCAGGGGATTCGTCTCTCCCGGTATTGGGGGCGAGATCGTGCTGTGTCTAGGAGAGCCATTACACAAAGCCCACGGCCGTGGCAGGAGATTTACTGGTCGGTACTCCAGTAGTATCTCAGGGTGTTATTGGGCTACACTCCGACACGACTTATACTGCTATTGGGGGTCTGACGTTACTAGCCCCCTAGGCAGATATGCGATACTCATAGACGAACGGACCGGACTGTATATACATTGTCACTGTTAGGCTCAGTAGGGTTTCCGGATGAGTTCGCTCATCGGCCTCCCTTGAGGTCAGTCCATGGGCAGCCGTTACGCATAGCTAGTGCCGCTGACGGTTTGTGTTAAACCCACTGCCAGGGTACTGACGAGTCATTAGAGTTCCCCACAGACAGTTTCCCATGTTCGGGCGAAACGTTGTAGAGGCCGTATGGTTTTATGGCAGGGTTCGGAAAATGCACGTGCGTTTACGCACGTGTTATTTTTCGGGCAGATGATACTGGTCGGCTTTGGTTTAAGCCGGATCCGAGTATTATATTGAGTAGGTATAATATCTTTGTCTCAGTTGCATTTGTATTCGGTCGTAATACAACTGCGGGTATATTTATACAGTTACGGGGTTATCCTGAAAGTCGTTTCAGGATCACTTTTGGAAGTTGCCAGTTTCCAGTTTTCTATCAGCCGTCTTTTAACATTCGGTTAAAGACGGATTTATCTTTTCTTGGATGAGAGTGAATCATACTTCTAGAAGGTTCTAGAAGTTTCTAGAAAGTGGTGACAAGGATTATGACTCATGCTTTAACTTTAATGATTCTTGTTTTCCTTAAGATATTTGTTCTTGATCTTTTTTTATGATAAGGATCATTGTTTATGGTCACCTCCTTGATTGCTCCTACACTCACCCTCCTCCTTCTTTATAAGTGGCCGGCCCTCTCTCTCCTCCTTCACTCACTCACTTGAAAAGATTATGGTTGTTAAAAAGAAAAGACCAAAGTTTTGGATGCATGGAAATTTCATAGTTCATTTCTTGTTCCATTTCATTTCCATCGGCAACTTCATTAACCGATCGTCCACGGATTTGGACGAAGTGAGACAAAGTCATCTACTCATTCTCTACATCATTCTTGGTCGTCTCTTTTAGCAAACTTAACGACCGAGTTGCCTCGAGTCAGAGGAGGGAGCCCGTTTAAAGAATCAGAGACGTGGTGCCACCTGGACGAGCAGATCAGAGATCGAAGAGAGCGGAGCAGCCGCAACGGAGCGTGGGATGATGGTTAAAGAACGAAGGACTCGGATCGTTCGGTATAACCTTTCTACACTCTTTACAGTTTGTTAGTTTAGCAATAATGCAAGATCCGGGTTATTGTATACGATAGCGCCAGTTTAAAAGTTTTTATTCCGCATTTGGCGTCTGTAGACGGCCGGGGCGCTACCGTAGACTTACAGTGGTATCAGAGACTCACCATTTTGCTATACTAACTTTGGCTAACGCGTTTAAAACATCGATCGACCGGAAATCAAAAACAGCAAAATCCAATTTTCACAGTTTCTGTCGATTTTAATGGTCCTAAAAATATTCCACATATCACAGAAAGTTGTGCAGGGCTTCAGAAGCACACGGACAAAATTTGAGCACGTGATCTCACCAACGCGCCGCGGATTCGCGGCCAAACCCATGGTTTGGCCGCGCATCTGCGGCCATTCTATGGGATCAGTGCACCAAATTTATTATGTGTCTTCTCTGTTGGAATTTGGGGGTTTTGGTATATATCGTTTGGGCCCAGATTTTGTTACTGTTCAGCAGATTTGCGTGGGGCCCACTTCTTGATATTTAGTCGATCGAAATTTAAACATGTTAGTTTACAGTGCTTACATTATATCTCCGACCGGGAATGTCATTTGATCGGTAAACCGCGTCTGATTGCTATAGTTCTTTTAGACGGGTTTGCAAACGTGACATTCGCATTGATGTTCTGTGTTGTGCTGTGATGTTGCGGATTTGTCGTGGTGGATAGCAGTGTGCAATGGTAGTACAGTTCGAGTTTATTTGTACATTTGATATTGCGGGGCGAGCGTCCAACATGTGGACTGCCGTCACTGCCTGTTGTATAATATTCTTTTGGGGTACGACCAGGTTGCGGTCGATGTACCTGTTGTACTATTTTTCATTACTGTACTAGGTTTTGCCCCGCGACGGAGTGCACGGATAGCCGGGTTCTGGAGGGGCAACAGGTCCGCATCTCATGGCTTTGAGAGGCAGAGGGGCCCCACTCTAGAATTGGCAGACTATTCGCCGCACTCGTAGGGGGTACAGGTTGACCCAAGGAGGGGTGCCCAAGATTACCGGATTCCGTGAAGTGCTGGGTGGTCCATTCATTATGCTGTAGGGGGCTGCCTCGCTTCAGGTTTTGGCGGGTAACTTGCCGCACCCGTAGTGGTCTAGGTTTCATTGCACAGGCTATCCACACGATAGGGGAACGTCGAGTTTCAGCAGCGGCTCTGTGAAACTCGGGGATCCCAGATTATCTGTATTGTTCTGTGATGCTTATTACTTTTCTGTAATGTTGCATATTATCACGCCTGGAGCGATTATTGTATATTGGTTTTTATACTATTGATGTTGTATATGTTTTACACCCGCGGTAGTCTAGTCCCCGCTCTGTCGTTAGTTAAGTAACCTAACGGGTGATGACGGGACCCAGTGACGAATGCGGATGGCATATACGTACATTTTATTTTCGTTCTTTTCTGGTGTGATTGATTGATGGGACTGCGTTGATTCTGATCAATGCAAAGTAAAACAAACCTGTTTGCAGTTATTGGAACAAATTTAAAAAGTGTTATTACAAAAACGTTTCCTTTTGTTTTGCATAGCGGTATTCAGTGGAATATCCAGCACCTCATTCGACGGGGCAAGGGCCGATATCCCTTCACCGGGACTGACCCCTTGGGCAGAAGTTTGCGTCAGGGTAATAACTTCACTATAGTCGATTACAAGTTGCTTTGCATAGAGGTATTCAGTGGAATATCCTGCACCTCATTCCACGAGGAAAGCGCCGAGATCCCTTTACCGGGAGTGACCTCTTTAGCAAAATGTTTTCGCCACTATATTTTAAAAAGCTATCAGGTTCCTTCAGCGATATCAAGTTCGTTACGTTAAAGGTTTTTCGCCAAAAACTAGCCGTAGCCCTCCGTCACTTCTTTTGGGTATTCAGTAGTATTCAAGCTATGTATTTTGACCAACGCCAAGGCATAGTGTTTGGTAGCTGCTGGATATTCAATTGTTGCATAGATAGATGAGTTAGTTTGGGACAGTCGTTCTGCCATTTTGGCCAACGTCAAGGGCATGTGCGGGTGGGTTCAAAATGACAAGATAGTGACGGGTAGAACTTGGCATGTGACTTATGACATTTTGACCAACGCCAAGATAATAAGAGCACGGGGCAAAAAAAAATCAATCATATCGGGAGTTTCTAAAGAAATTGAAACTTGCCAAGTATGCGCATACTTTCTGGAGTATGAGTAACGTGGATGCATTCCATCACGTTATCATGCGATGAGAGTTGGATCTCGATTCCCACTGATGAGTTGGTTTACTCTTCGGGTGATCCTGATTGATTCTTCTTTAGGTTTGGAGGAGAATTTGACAGGACAGTGGGAGGTTTCCGGATTAGATAAAGTGATAACCATTCTGATCTAGGATAGAGTGCACGCAGAGTGTTTTTTTTCTCTCTCTCTCTCTCTTTGGCAGCGACCTTTGACCGACCCTAGACTATGACTCAGTGACCAAGTTGACCGAACCTTCTTAAAATACTGGCTTTTGGATTGTCTATGTTGCATAAGTCATTGCCACTCCTTCTTTTACCCTTTGAATTTCTCAGAACACCCGTATTACTACGGATATCCACTTCCATTGGATAGATCCATCGTATGGTTATATACGAACTCGAAGGGACTTCTTCGAGGATGGATCAAGGTTCAGGAGAAATAGAATTGGTTTATTCAGTTGTCTTTTATTATCACCTTCTCTCAGGTTGCGAGAGCTCCTTGGTTTAGGAGAGTACACCTATTACGCATATTGGATAGTCTTATTCCAAACCATAGGCAGGTGCCGAAAGGTAGGGAATGAAGAAAACCAATTAGCCTAAGTAGGGTGTACAGAAGGTAATATGTAAAGACAAAATAAAGGGATTAGAAAGAGGGCAAAGTAAATTGCGACTGATATCATTCACGACCAAACCGCTTACATCATCGCCACTCCTATTTCACCTTAAAAAAGAATAAGGTATTATTCAGTTGTCATTTATCATCACCTTCTCTCAAGATACGAGTACTCCTTGGTTTAGGAGTGTACACCTATTATGCTTACTGGATAGTCTTCTTCCAAACCATAGGCTGGTGCCGAACAGTAGGGAAGGAAGAAAACCATTTAGCCTAACGATTGTGTACAGAAGGTAACGACTAAAGACAAATAAAGGGATTTGGAGAGACGGCAATAAAATATACGGTTAAAGTCATGAATTGGATTATGGAAGAGGCATTGCTATGAATACCATGATACCCCTACGAAACATTTTCATGTTTCAGTGCATTGTTAAAGAAAAACTGTTCTCCCGATTAGACACTTACTCCAAGGGTATGTATTTACCAGGTTTCATTCTCATATCTGTATGGTTTTACAGATGATGAGTAGGAGTAAGTTATTGGGAATTAGGTGATTATCCTCATTATATCGGAATTCGTTGTAATTGGTGATACTTGAGGAAATCGCCAGGGTACAGTTTTCCACCTACAACGCACAGGTTTTGAGTTGTTCAACTCAGCGGACTTATACAGAGTATTGTATGTTGTCCAGTGTCCATCAGGACAAAGGGGTAGGTCCTCGTACTATGTTCTGTTTACTTATGACTTCTCTAGTTTTTAGACAAGTGTTTCGTAGAAATACAAGGTCTAAGTTTTGAGAAGTTATGGGTATGAGAATAAAGTAGAGAACCAGGTGTCACAAGTATCGGGATTCTTCAAAGAGATCGAAGATGTAGATTCTTGTGATTGGTATTCAGATGATAGTGATGGTTTTGAGAAACGTGTTTCTTCTTCAGGTTACTTATAATTGGATGGATTCCTAAGTTGAGTAATGCTGATTAGCCTCTTTCCATTATGTTGATATGCACTGCATGATTTGAATCTAGTTCCAATTAAATAAGTGCCAAAGTTTCTATATTGGATATAGAATAGTTCGTACTTTAAAAAATATTAAGGTACGGGGAGTTGTCCAGCTTATGCTTAAAACTAGACTCTGGATAACTCAGGGCACGTTTCTGTAATGGCTGTTTGTGTGTTGACCCTGGCTATGACGAGGGTTGATATTTTACCATTTGGAAGATCAATAGTGATATTGTTCTTGACTCGCAACAGTTTTAGTAAAATGGATTTTTTTTCTCGAAAACAGTAGTGGGAGTATGGTAGAACAGGAAGTGATTCCAGAACCGCGAACGATTACAGAAAATTTAATAGGACCTATATATTCAATCAGGTTTGACATTCCATTAGCCACTCCGCAGATATGGTGGGTAACCTCAGACACCCGAGAGGTACTCCGGTAGCCTCAAGGACAGTGACAGGGAGGTTCTTATCTACCCAGACTTGACACTGCTGTTGTTTCAGGCTATGAGACCCGGTAGGAGGGTTGTCGTAGTCAGTGGGAGCATCGGAAACATAGTGGGCAAGTAGCTTATGTCTATTTATAGACTAGAGCAGTTATAGCGGAGATAGATCATCTA
Organism: Agapanthus africanus; assembly: GCA_030015575.1. Lineage (NCBI taxonomy): Eukaryota > Viridiplantae > Streptophyta > Magnoliopsida > Asparagales > Amaryllidaceae > Agapanthus > Agapanthus africanus. Next base: position 99,948,999 of record CM057351.1, read on the forward strand.
ATTTTGATATGACAGTCATGGGTTTGACTTCAATCAGAATAGGGGATGGATCTGTTAAGGAGGTAGTAGGGTGTGATGTCATGGTATCTGGATGACATACACAGTGTAGGAAGTAAAATTCCTATACTACGATCGGTTGTACTGTGGTCATCACACAGTTGTTTCTCCAGACAGGATATGGATATAATATTTGACATTCTGATTTCTGGATCTATGGTTTTAGATCTGGATTTGGGTAGTTTCCCAATGTGGGTACTTTGACAGTATTCTAATGGTTTTTAGAATAGATGACTCCTAGCATGGTGGTGTACCTGCAGGTGATGGAGTCACCCTCTCTAAAGGTGTCGTATAGACTAAAGGGGAGAGGGATGTGCATGATTGACAGATCACTTGCTTAGGCAATTGAGTCAATCGTGAGATGTCAAGTACCACACCAGATGTTGTTTTTGCACTAGATGCAATAAGTTTGTATTAATCCAATCCTGGAGAAACATAAGGAAGCAGTTTTAGAACATAAGTACATGTTCTACGGATTTGATGACGGCAGCCTCCTTCGGGAGACGATTATCATTCCAGGCTTCAAAGGTGACATGGTTGACAGAGTGATTGTCAAAGTTATAGTTTTTCCCTCTGATGAGGAACAGTATTATGGACAGGTGGTCCAAGAGGATACTGTGGGTGGCATGGTGCCGAATACTGATTAGGTTCTGTAATCGATACAGTCTAAGAAGTTTGGATTTGGAGTTCATTTATGAACTAGGTCCCATCAGATATCCAGACATATTCTAAGACAGGTATTACTCGATTCGGGAGATGGCTTTCTCCGCGAACTTGAGATTAAGAGAGATATAGAAAGAAACATCTAGGCGGATCCACTCACTGAGGCTATTTCTCGAACACAATAGTTTTACAAACGGGCTTTGTGAAACTGATTAGCAGAGGAGTTGGATGTTCAGTTTCACACGGGCTGTGAGTAGTCGACATCGCAATAATTAGCCTTGAGTGCAAGTGGGAGATTGTTGGAGATAGTGCCCTCATAGTCAATTATTAGATCGCAGGTACGTGATTGCAATGATTGCGGAGGACCTATACCAGTAGGACAGTCTTACTCGAGATGATAGTATGCTATCTGGTTTGCCTTTATCAGTCGTGTACATGTTCAGGTGACTGATTACATGTTACACTTTGATAGAGCCCTTAGGATCTTGCTTTACTACCAACAGTATGATGGCGATCATATACGTGAGAGTTGGGTAGTTTATATGCATATCCTTAATTGTGGTCCCTAGTCGTAGGAGTTTCGAGACAGGGCATCGATACTCCGGAGTAGACTAGCGTGTACAGTCGAGACCCCGACGAGGGGCGGTGGCCGGTCTCACAAGCCACTGGTGTCAGTTGGATCACCTAAGATGTATAGAGGTGCTCAATGGGTTATGAGTACACCGGACGTGACTCGCCGGGAATCTGCTAGTTAGTACTATATCTATCGTTAGATAGCAGTTCCCTAGTGACATGTGTACAGGTTAGTTCATCGACCTGAGGTCGTCATTTGCCTCGTGTGAGTTCCCACTGTTCTTTGATTCCTACCCTACCACGGCTCAAAGGAGTCGTGCAAACAGGTAGTTTTTGGGTACAGTCCCGAGCCATATGGAGGCACGTGAGCGGATCGGTAGGGGATTAGTCTTTTCCGGTATTGGGGGCGAGATCGTGCTGTGTCTAGGAGAGCCATTACACAAAGCCCACGGCCGTGGCAGGAGATTTACTGGTAGGTACTCCTGTAGTATCTCAGGGTGTTATTGGGCTACACTCCGACACGACTTATACTGCTATTGGGGGTCTGACGTTACTAGCCCCCTAGGCAGATATGCGATACTCATAGACGAACGAACCGGACTGTATATACATTGCCACTGTTAGGCTCAGTAGGGTTTCCGGATGAGTTCGCTCATCGGCCTCCCTTGAGGTCAGTCCATGGGCAGCCGTTACGCATAGCTAGTGCCGCTGACGGTTTGTGGTTAAACCCACTGCCAGGGTACTGACGAGTCATTCGAGTTCCCCACAGACAGTTTCCCAAGTTCGGGCGAAACGTTGTAGAGGCCGTATGGTTTTATGGCAGGGTTCGGAAAATGCACGTGCGTTTACGCACGTGTTATTTTTCGGGCAGATGATACTGGTCGGCTTTGGTTTAAGCCGGATCCGAGTATTATATTGAGTAGGTATAATATCTTTGTCTCAGTTGCATTTGTATTCGGTCGTAATACAAATGAGGGTATATTTATACAGTTACGGGGTTATCCTGAAAGTCGTTTCAGGATCACTTTTGGAAGTTGCCAGTTTCCAGTTTTCTATCAGCAGTCTTTTAACATTCGGTTAAAGACGGATTTATCTTTTCTTGGATGAGAGTGAGTCATACTTCTAGAAGGTTCTAGTAGTTTCTAGAAAGTGGTGACAAGGATTATGACTCATGCTTTGACTTTAATGATTCTTGTTTTCCTTATGATATTTGTTCTTGATCTTTTGTTATTATAAGGATCATTGTTTATGGTCATCTCCTTGATTGCTCCTACACTCACCCTCCTCCTTCTTTATAAGTGGCCGGCCCTCTCTCTCCTCCTTCACTCACTCACTTGAAAAGATTATGGTTGTTAAAAAGAAAAGACCAAAGTTTTGGATGCATGGAAATTTCATAGTTCATTTCTTGTTCCATTTCATTTCCATCGGCAACTTCATTAACCGATCGTCCACGGATTTGGACGAAGTGAGACAAAGTCATCCACTCATTCTCTACATCATTCTTGGTCGTCTCTTTTAGCAAACTTGACGACCGAGTTGCCTCGAGTCAGAGGAGGGAGCCCGTTTAAAGAATCAGAGACGTGGTGCCACCTGGACGAGCAGATCAGAGATCGAAGAGAGCGGAGCAGCCACAACGGAGCGTGGGATGATGGTTAAAGAACGAAGGACTCCGATCGTTCGGTATAACCTTTCTTCACTTTTTACAATTTGTTAGTTTAGCAATAATGGAAGATCCGGGTTATAGTATACGATAGCGCCAGTTTAAAAGTTTTTATTCCGCATTTGGCGTCTGTAGACGGCCGGGGCGCTACCGTAGACTTACACAGGTTGAATTTGGTACAAAATAACAACTACGTAAAACCAAAAAGTGTCCATCCGACAATCTCAGATGATAGTCCCCCACGGCCTCAGCATCCATGCTAGCTCCGTTTGCAACTCTGAGGGTCATATCACCTGCCTTCAAAACTCTACGCTTTCTCAACGCCTGTAAAGAATTACAGATATGAGATCCTGATCCGGTATCCAATACCCAGGATGTAGAGTTTATTGATAGACAGTTTTCAATAACATACACACCTGAAGCTGAAGCCGCAACTCGCTTCAGATCCTGGGTTCTGGCCTTCCAAGCCTTGCAATCCTGTTTCCAGTGTCCACTTCTGTGACAGTAGAAGCATTCTTCCTTCCACACTAGCTTTCCCGCTATCTTTGTTGCCTTTCCTTTTCCCTTCTTATCCACTTTACTGACACCGCCTCTTGGTTTGGCGGGGGCTTTCTTCTTCTTACCCTTGGCTTTCGCCCTGGACCTAGAAGAGGAATATCCTCCTAAAAACAAAGTGGATGTCTCCCTACCTTTCTGTTGGGTGCCCTCAGCACTCCTCAACATGTTCAGAAGTTCGGAAAGTTCAACCTCCTTTCCTTGCATGTTGAAGTTAAGGATAAACTGGGCGTAAGTGGAAGGAAGGGACTGGAGAATCAAATCAGTATAGAGTTCATTCTCTAACGTGGTCCCGAGGTCCGCGAGCTACCGATGATCCGATGCCAATCTTGCCGAAAATAGCTTCTTCGACACTTCGTATCTTGCGATACGAGAATGCTCTCCATACAGTTCTTTTGTATGAAGAAATATGGACTCTAAGTCTATATTCTCGTGCCTCCTCTGATGTTCGTTGTCCATCGAGGCAAGTATGAGGCATTTGGCCTTCGCGCAATCTATCTCCCATGTCTTACGGATTTCTACATCCGCGACGCTGGAGGTGGGACCTGGGATAGGGGGAGCTTTGGTGGTAAGGATATACCCCAACTTGTCGTAAGTGATTGCCATCTTGACATTCCTTTGTAGTTTGGCCTTGTCAGTATGTTTTTATCTAGTAATAACTTAAGTCCGGTCATGTTGAATGGTTGCTGCAATTAGGAGAGAGAAAAGAAACACTTTAGCATGATGCTCTTGCAAGTTTAGAGTGGTTTTTAGTTTGTCTAACCAGGATGACTCCCACTGTCTCTCGAATCCCTTCTCAAACCGTAAAGAAAGAATTAGTCGGGATCAATCTCACCGTACAATACTTGCTTAACCGTTCAGACAGGCCAGTGTCGGTACTTCGAGGGAGGTTTTCCAACGCTTTCGCGAAGTTCCTTAATTAAGTAACCTCTTTTCCCTGTGGGCGTAGCCCCGCTAACACCTTTCTAGACACCTACTAGGTTTATAGCATTGATCGTTAAGTGAGAACTTTCCCGAGGAGTGGCATATACTCACAGTAGGATCGGGATCCAAATATCATCGCGTGATAAAACCGAAGGAATCCTACCAGAATCATCACACTCCAAATGGTATGCAACGCTAGCAGGTTTCAGTGCTTATGAAACTCCCGATGTGGATTTTTGCCCCATGCTCTTATGACCTTGACTTTGGCCAAAATATCATAAGTCACATGTCAAGTTCTACCCGTCATTCTCCTGGTTAATTTGGACCCACCCGTACCTACCCTTGACTATGGCCAAAATGGCAGCACGACTGTCCCAAACCAACGCATCTATCTATGCTGCACATGAATACCCAATATCTACCAATCACTATGCCTTGACTTTGGCTAAAATTCATAGCTTGAATACTTTTTGACCATTCATGTGGAATGACGGAGGGCTACGAATGGTTTTGGCGAAACCGTGAACGTAGTGAACTTGATATAATCGATGGAACAAGATAGCTTTTAAAATGAGTGGTTCAAGCTCCGCGTTTAAAAGTTTAGTTTTGAAAAGAACCGAGTGGTTTTCAAAGTGTTCCAATCGACTTTTACTTGGTTTATTTTCTTGCATTACTTCTTTTAATGCGTCCCATCATTTAATCCTACCATTGCAGAAAACAACCAAAATATGACGTACGCTTATGCCATTCGCATTCGCCACGGGGCCCCGTCATCACCCGTTAGGTTACTTAACTAACGACAGAGCGGGGGCTGGGCTAGCGCGGCTGTAAAACATAAGCAACGCCTAAATAGTTATAGTATATAGATATATAGCAATGATAGACATTACAGATCACAGATGAATACATTGGATATACTAGGAATCCGCAATACGTTCGAGCCTGCAACGAAAAGCAGATTACACGGTCGCGGTGAATAGCCAATACCCCACCCAAGACCCCTACGGGTGCGGCAAACTACCCGCCAAGTACACGAAGCGAAGCAACCTCCCTCAACTCCGTGAGTAGGCCACTCGGCACTTCGAGATACCCGGTAGTTTGTGCCCCCCCCTCCATGGGTCTATCCTAGGAGAAAAAACAGTACAAAGAATTATACAATGACGGCTACAACCCCGACCCGGTTGTGCGGCCAAACAAATAATATTACATCAATTTACATGTTACATGAATGAAAGAAAAAGAAACACTCATCTCACATCCACCCCGGCTATTCACCCGCGACAATCCAACGCATTCATATACACATACCATCAACAAACACAGATCACAGATATGTATAACCCCCACTAATCGACTTATAGGGATTAGCAAACGTTCAATACATATAAACATCACAGATATAACCCATTAGTCAAAGTATAGTGAAGTTCGATCAAAAAATACGGATTTATAGGCCCCCAAATACAAATTTCTTTTCTGGAAAATCTGGGCAGAAATAAACCATCTTAAAATCCCCAAAACCTTAACAGAGGAATATTGCACCAAACTCGGTCCAGAACGGAGTCAAAACGGCAGCTGTTCCGCGGTAAGAGGCATGCTTCTGCCGCGGAACCGCCGCGCTTTGAACTGTTCACTGGACCGTTTTTGGTGTGCTTCTTTACAAAACCCTGAGCCGAGTTTTGAAGTATGATTTTTTATTTTTAGAGCAAAAAAAAATATTCAACAGAAAGTTAGGGTTTTGATGTTTAGGTTTTGCTATTTTTCTGATCGAACTTCCATACACTTTACTACCTAGATAGTTTATGTTTAGTTAGGCTCTGATACCACTGTAAGTCCACGTTGCCTACCCCGGTGCTTACGGGGAGACGAAAAACGGAATAACAATCGGATTTTTATCGAACTAGGCAATATGGACTAGCTTAAGGAGGATCTTTACTAAACAAAAACTAACTAAAAGATTACTAGAAATAGCTACATGGAAGAAAGGTTATACCTTGGCATTTATGTCCTTCTCTCCTTGCTCCTTGGAGTGGAAGAAAGTGCTCACCTTGTCGCCTTCTCTGGTCGAAGAAGGATCCACCCGAGAGCCTCAACCTTTGGCTTCAACTTCAAGCTAGAAGTAACTAAGGTGCTAGAAGTGCTAATCCTAGAACCCTAGATGAGAGTAAAGATTATCAAGGAGAGGTTTTTCTCAAACTCAAGTGTTTCTCAACACATGAGAGGGGAGAGCTTGAGAGAGAGGAAGAGGAGGAGAGAGAATCAAAATGATAGAATGAGAGAATAATAGAACCATTCTCACATATATGTGTGAATTAAGTAAATTGATAATTAGCAAGATAATTGTCATGGCTTAATCAAGACATGACCATTATCATTTCATATTTAATGCTAATTGCAAGGATCAAAGAGCATCTTTTATATGGAATGATGATGGTCAAAGTGTCAACCTAGGTCAAAAAGTCAAGATAGTCAAATGGTCAACAACCCTAACCATGCACAATTATATTTAACTAATATCAATTAATCATAATACACACATAAGCATTAGGGTTAATAAAAGGACAATAGTCATTAACCCTAATCAAAGTCCTCTCCCTCTGTCTCAATCAACTGTGCATACGCACCCGTATTCGTGATCCGAGGAACACGAATACAATGTGATAAAACCAATCCCAAATCATATACTAGGATCTGGCTTAAACCAAAGCCCGCTAGTATAAGTTGTCCGGACAGCAAACGTGCACAAGTGTGCGGATGTGAACGAACCCTGTCGCAAAACCATGCGACCTCTACTCATTTTGCCTAAAGGCGAATAGCTCTCTGTGTGGGACTCTAAAAACTCGACACTACGCTGGCAGTGGGTTTAACCACAGACCGCAAGCGGCACTAGCTGTACGTAACGGTCCCCAGGTAGATGCCGATAATAAGATTGACGAGGTGAACCCCATCTGAACTCCTACTGAGCCTGAATGTGACAGTCTCCGTACAGTCCGGTCTGTTCGTCTGATACATTGCATGGCGGGTCTAGGGGGGCGGTGAACGTCAGTCCCCTAATAGCGGAACAAGTCATGTCGGAGTGTAGGCCAGAACACCCTGAGATAACACTGGAAACCTACCAGTATATCGAGCTTGCCCTGGCCAGGGACTACTTGTGTAATGGCTCTCCTGGACACAACGCGATGTCTACCCCCAATACCGGGAGAGACGAATCCTGTCTAACTGTCACTGCCTCCAAGTGCTTCGGGACTGCACCCAAAAACTACCTGTTTGCATGACTCCTTTGAGCCGTGGTAGGGTAGTAATCAAAGTGCAGTGGGACCACACTCGAGGCAAAGTGACAGTGTCAAGTCAGCGGACTAAGCTGTACTCATGTCACCTGGGAACTGATAACTGAGGATAGGTATAATACCAACCAACAGTTCCCGAGGAGTCATGTCCAGTGTACTCGTAACCTAACGAGCACCCGCATACTATCTCAAGTACGACGTACTGACGGCTGTGGGACAGACCGTCTCCCACGCTGGGATGAGAAGAGCATACGCTAGTCTACTCTGGAGTATCGACGCCCTGTCTCGATAGTCCAACGACTATGGACCTGTATAAGGATGTGCTTATAGATTACCCAGCCCCCATGAGTGTGGGTGCCATCACAACGCTAGTAATCAAGCAAAGATCATAAGGGCTCTACTAATATGTATATAAGCGATATGCTAAAAGAAACACATGCACATATTAAAGCAGAGACAAACCAAGTAGCATACTACCATTTCGAGCAAGATTGTTTATACAACTGTGAATATCCCAAGCTTCCATCAAGTAATATACATACTAGTATGATACAGTAATGGCCTCTAGGGCATATACACTAACAAAACCAACGCCTCACATGTGGCAATGCTAAACTTCCACAAACCCTAGGGTTCAAGTTGCAGTTTTGACGGTCACATTATCGAGTTAAGGTTACGTTTTTCTAGAGGGTCCACAGATACGCTTGCATGATTTTCCGAAAGTTTCAAACTCGAGGAAAAATCCAACACTTGAATGTTTTCCGTGTCGGGAAAAAGTGAGTTATTGATATATATTCGAACTTTTTAACACGTTCTAAATTACCCGGAAAAAACATAAACGAAGTAAAACTATCCGATCGAATCAACGAATACAAAAGATCTCCATAAAACTCAACACTTGACTAATATTAAAAATTCCCAGAAGCATATAGAAATACCTACGGATATTACTGTGGAAAAAAATAACCCTAATACCCCTGTACGGCCGCGGAACCGCCGCGCAAGGCATTGTATTGCCGCGGTTCCGCGGCGCTTTAAGGGAATTAGGGGCTCGTTTTTCACAATAATCCTTAAAATTCCCTGCTTAATTTTCTGAGTATTTTTAATACAAAAAAAATCAACATTTTAAAAAATTTCCAGAGAGTGGGTAATATGCGACGTTTCGGGGTTCGATCGGATTGTAAACTTCGTCTAGACTTCGCCTAAAGCACTAGCTGTAAGTCCACGTTGCGACCCCCGGTTCTTACGGGGAGGCGGAAACGGTATAAAAATCAAATTTTTAGCGCATGGGGCAACATGGACTAACAAAGTCGGGATCTTTTCTAAACTAAACTAGCAAACAAGCTAAAGAGAGTTATCTACTCGGATGAAAGGTTATACCTAACTTGAACTCCTTCTTCTTGAAAACTTGTAGTGGTTGATGGTTCTTCCTCGTTGCCTTCTTCCGTCAAAGATGGATCCACCTGAGGGTTCAACCTTCGGACTCTTTCTCGAACTTGGAGAGAACTAAAATCTTCGGCCTTGCTAAACCTTTGATCCTAGAGTGAGTAGAGAGTGTCTAAGGGGTGTTTATCTTTCAAGGAGAGGGATTCTCAACACATGAGAAGGATTCTCCTTGAGCTAGAGGAAGAAGAAGATGAAGTGAGGAGAGAGAAGCTAAATGATAGAATGAGCTATCTTTTTCTTTCTTGCAACCATATCACAAAAGAAAAAGAATTATCAAATTAATATTAATAATGAAAATGAAATAGTTGATGGAAGGTTTAGGAATGACCAATATCATTTAAAACATTAAATGGTTTTGCAAGAATCAAAAAGCATCTTTCTTTTGTAATGATGATGGTCAAAACTTCAACCATGGTCAACAAGTCAACCATGGTCAACTAGTCAACAAATTCCAACCATGACATAATTTCATTTTATTAATATTATTAATTGATATAACATAAATCCATTACGGTTTGGAAAAAGACGACTGTCAACTGTGCATACGCACCCGTTCCAAAACCCTAATGAAAGTCCTCTTCCTCCTCCTCAAAACAACTGTGCATACACACCTGCATTCTTGTTCCGAGGAACATGAATACTGAGAGATAAAAGCAACCCCAAAACATATACCAGTATCTGACTCAAACCAGTGCCAGCCAGTAAAATCCGTCCGGACTTCAAACGTGCACAAGTGCGCGAATGAGAACGAACCCTGTCGCAAAACCATGCGACCTCTACTCTGTTTTGCCCAGAGGCGAATACCCTCTGTGTGGGACTCTAAAGACTCGACACTACGCTGGCAGTGGGTTTAACCACAGACCGCAAGCGGCACTAGCTGTGCGTAACGGTCCCCAGGTAGATGCCGACAAGAAGGCTGACGAGGTGAACTCCATCTGAACTCCTACTGAGTCTGAATGTGACAGTCTCCGTACAGTCCAGTCTGTTCGTCTAATACATCGCATGTCGGGCCTAGGGGGCGGTAAAACGTCAGTCCCCTAATAGCGGTACAAGTCGTGTCGGAGTGAAACCCAAAACACCCTGAGATAACACTGGAAGCCTACCAGTATATCTCGCTTGCCCTGGCCAGGGACTACTCATGTAATGGCTCTCCTAGACACAGCGCGATATCAACCCCCAATACCGGGAGAGACGAATCCGGTCTAACCGTCACTGCCTTCAAGTGCTTCGGGACTGTACCCAACTACTACCTGTTTGCATGACTCCTTTGAGCCGTGGTATGGTAGTAATCAAAGCACAGTGGGAACACACTCGACGCGAAGTGCCAGTGTCAAGTCAGCGGACTAAGCTGTACTCATGTCACCTGGGAACTGAAAACTGACGATAGGTATAATACCAACCTGTCAGTTCCCGACGAGTCATGTCCTGTGTACTCGTAACACAACGAGCACCCGTATACTATCTCCAGTACGACCTACTGATGGCTGTGGGACAGACCATCTCCCACACTGGGATGAGAAGCGCATACGCTAGTCTACTCCGGAGTATCGATGCCCTGTCTCGATAGTCCTGCGACTAGGGACCTGTATAAGGATGTGCTTATAGATTACCCAGCCCCCACTAGTGTGACTGCCATCACAACACTGGTAATTAAGCAAAGATCCTAAGGGCTCCACTAATGCGTATAAGTGATATACTAAAATAAACACAAGTACACATTGAAGTAGAAACAAACCAAGTAGCATACTACTATATTGAGCAAGATTGTTTATACAAGGTGAATATCCCAAGCTTCCATTAAGTAATATACAAACTAGTGTGATACAGTAATGGCCTCTAGGGCATATACACTAACAATCTCCTACTTGCACTAAGGCCATGTACTGGCGTATCGAAGACCTATCATCTCGATCAGCCGCTCGAACTGAGTCTGGGGTAAGGCCTTGGTGAATGGATCTGCACTGTTCTCTTCTGAAGCAACCCTCCGAACCTCGATCTCCTTGCGATCCACGATCTCCCTGATCAGGTGATACCGCCTCAAGATGTGTCTGGATCTCTGATGGGACCTGGGTTCCTTCGCTAAAGCTATAGCCCCGTTGTTGTCGCAATATAGAGGTATTGGATCAACAATGGACGGAACCACCTGAAGTTCTTTCAAGAACTTCCTCATCCAGACATCTTCTTTTGCGGCATCAGATGCGGCGATGTATTCCGCTTCCATCGTCGAGTCTGCAACGGTTTCCTGTTTGGAGCTCTTCCAACACACCGCCCCTCAATTGAGGGTAAAGACAAAACCCGACATGGACTTGGAATCATCCTTGTCACTGTGGAAGCTAGAGTCAGCAAAGGCCTCAATCTGCAGGTCTTTTCCGCCATACACCAAGAACATCTCCTTAGTCCTTCTCAGGTACTTGAGAATGTTCTTTACCGCTATCCAGTGTTTCTCCCCAGGGTTTGACTGATACCGGCTTACCACACTTAGTGCATAAGCTACATCCGGTCTGGTACACAACATCGCATACATTATAGAGCCTACCGCAGAAGCGTAGGGTATAATAGACATGCGATCCCTCTCCAAATCAGTGTTAGGAGACATCTCTTTAGAGAGGGTGATCCCGTGACAAGCCGGTAGGTTACCGCGCTTGGAATCTTCCAAACTGATTCTTTTCACTATGGTGTCGATATACCTGGACTGATAAAGTCCTAATATCCTCTTGGATCTATCACGATGGATCCGGATCCCCAGGATGTATGAGGCATCACCCAGGTCTTTCATGGAGAACCTGTGCGACAAGAACCCTTTGACAGATTGCAGCATAGGAATGTCATTTCCTATTAAGAGAATGTCATCCACGTATAAAACGAGGAATACTACAGTTCTCGCTACAAATCTACTATAGATACATGGTTCATCTGGATTTTTGATTAAGCCAAATTCCTTTACCGTCTCATCAAAACAGATGTTCCAACTCCGCGATGCCTGCTTTAGTCTATAGATGGACTTAAGCAACTTGCACACCTTTCCGCTGCTCCCACTCTGAAAGAAACCCTCTGGCTGATCCATATAGACACACTCCTCTAAATTTCCATTTAGAAAAGCGTTCTTTATGTCCATCTGCCAAATCTCATAATCGTGGAAGGCAGCAATGGCAAGAAGGATCCGAATGGATTTCAGCATAGCCACTGGAGAAAAGGTTTCGTCATAGTCCAAACCAGGTCTTTGACGGAAACCCTTTGCTACAAGTCTAGCTTTATAGGTCTCAACCTGTCCATCTACACCAATCTTCCTTTTGAAGATCCACTTGCATCCTACGGGTTTTACCCCGTCTCGAGTAATGTCCAACGTCCATACTTTGTTGGTGTACATGGACTCCATTTCGGTCCGCATTGCATCCAGCCATTTTACCGACTCAACGCTCTGAACGGCCTGCTGGAAGCTAGTAGGCTCATCATAATCTATGATGCAATCCTCTCGATCCCCGTCTATGAGAAAACCGTAGTATCTCTCGGGCGGATGAGACTGCCTACTACTCCTGCGGAGCGGCATAGGACTGTCCTGTTCTTTTGAACTCACTGGCTCTTCCAAGCTTTCAGTAATAGCTTGTGGTTCTGCAATTTCTTCCAGTTCTATTGCGTTCCCACTTATCTGGGTTTCCAAAAACTCAGTTTCCAAGAAGCGGGCATGTTGAGAAACAAAAACCTTTTGTTTCTCAGCGGAATAGAACAGATACCCCCTGGAGTTCTTTGGGTATCCCACAAACTTACACTGTACTGAGCGTGCCTCGAGCTTGTCCGCATGCTGCTCTTTTACAAAAGCTGGACATCCCCATATCTTAAGGTACTTAAGACAGGGTTTCTTCCCACTCCATATCTGATATGGAGTGGTAGGCACAGTCTTGGTGGGAGCCTTGTTCAAGAGATATGCAGCTGCTTCTAGTGCATAGCCCCAGAAAGATCGCGGTAACTCAGCCTTACTCATCATGGAACGAACCATATCCAATAGGGTTCGATTCCTCCTTTCCGATACACCGTTATGTTGCGGAGTGTATGGAGGAGTACGCTGAGAGAGAATTCCATTCTTTTTTAAATAGTCCAGGAACTCGGCACTCAAGTATTCACCACCTCGATCCGATCTTAGAATCTTAATACTTTTGCCTGTTTGTTTTTCAACTTCATTCTTGTAATCCCGAAATTTCTCAAAGGCCTCGGATTTGTGCTTCATTAATAAGATATGTCCATACCTAGAGAAATCGTCTGTGAAAGTAATGAAGTATGAATAACCGCTTCGCGCAAGTGTAGACATTGGACCACACACGTCACTGTGTATGAGTCCCAAGAGCTCGCTCGCTCTTTCTCTGTGTCCAGTGAACGGAGTCTTTGTCATCTTTCCCATGAGACAAGATTCACAAGTGGCATAAGACTGATACTCGAACGGATCCAAGAATCCTTCTTTATGCAACTTAGTCAACCGTGTCTCATTGATGTGACCCAGTCTACAATGCCATAAGAAAGCCTGATTGATATCTGGAGACTTTCTTTTGTGTGTATTCTGGACATTGAAAATCTGTGGTTGGTTTAACACGTATATACCATTGCTCAGTGTACCTGACCCAATCAGAACTTGATTAAGGTGAATGTTTACAACATTACTTACAAACACAAATTCATAACCTTCTTTAGAAACCAAAGATACAGAAATGATATTACAAGTTGCGTTGGGTACAAAAAAGCAATTACGCAAAACCAAAACATGCCCATCTGACATTCCCAGGTGATAGTCCCCCACGGCTTTAGCATCCATGCTAGCTCCGTTCACAACTCTGAGGGTCATGTCACCTGCCTTCAAAAACCTACGGTTTCTCAACGCCTGCAAAGAATTACAGATATGAGATCCTGATCCGGTATCCAATACCCAGGAAGTAGAGTTTATCGATAGACAGTTTTCAATAACATACACACCTGAAGCTGAAGCCGCAACCTGCTTCAGTTCCTGTGTCCTGGCTTTCCAAGCCTTGCAATCTTTCTTCCAGTGTCCACTCTTATGACAATAGAAGCATTCCTCCTTTCCCACAAGCTTCCCCGCAATTATTGTTGCCTTTTCCTTTCCCTTCGTACCCACTTTACTAACACCGCCTCTTGGTTTGGCGGGGGCTTTCTTCCTCTTTCCCTTGGCTTTTGCCTTGGACCTAGAGGAAGAAGATCCTCCTACAAACAAAGCGGGTGTTTCCCTACCTTTCTGTAGGGTGCCCTCTGCGCTCCTCAGCATGTTGAGGAGTTCTGAAAGTTCAACTTCCTTTTCTTGTAAGTTGAAGTTCAGTATAAACTGGGCGTAAGTGGATGGAAGGGACTGGAGAATTAAATCCGTATAGAGTTCACTTTCCAACATGGTCCCAAGTTCCGCGAGCTCCTCAATGTAGCCAATCATCTTAAGCACGTGGTCCGCTACCGATGATCCGACGGCCAACATTGCCGAAAATAACTTTTTCGACACTTCGTATCTTGCGATACGAGACTGCTCTCCATACAGTTCTTTTGTATGAAGAAATATGGATTCCAAATCCATATTCTCGTGCCTCCTCTGATGTTCGTTGTCCATAGAGGCAAGCACGAGGCACCTGGCCTTCGCGCAATCAATCTCCCAAGTCTTACGGATTTCCTTATCCGCGACGCTGGAGGTGGGACCTGGGACGGGGGGAGCATTGGTGGTAAGAAGATACCCCAGCTTGTCGTAAGTGATTGCCATTTTGACATTCCTGAGCCAAGCTTTGTGGTTTGGCCCTGTCAGTATGTTTTTATCTAGAAGTAACTTAAGTCCAGTCATGTCGATTGGTCGCTGCAATTAGGAGAGAGAGAAGAAACACTTTAGCACGATGCTCTTGCAAGTTTAGAGTGGTTTTTAATTTGTCTAAACAGGATGTCTCCCACTGTCTCTCGAATCCCTCCTCAAACCATAAAGGAAGAACTAGTCGGGATCAATCCCACCGCATAATACTTGCTTAACCGTTCAGCCAGGCCAGTGTCGGTACTTCGAGGGAGGTTTTCCAACGCTTTCGTGAAGTTCCTTAATTAAATAACCTCTTTTCCCTGGGGGCGTAGCCCCGCTAACACCTTTCTAGGCACCTACTAGGTTTATAGCATTGATCATTTAGTGAGAAATTTCCCGAGGAGTAGCATATACTCACAGTAGGATCGGGATCCAAATATCATCGCGTGAAGAAACTGAAGGAATCCTACCAGAATCACCACACTCCAAATGGTATACAAATCTAGCAAGTTTCAGTACTTATGAAACTCCCGATGTGGATTTTTGCCCCATGCTCTTATGACCTTGACGAAGGTCAACAAATCATAAGTCACATGTCAAGTTCTACCCGTCATTTTCCAGGTTAATTTGAACCCACCCGTATATACCCTTGATGAAGGTCAACAAGGCAATACGACTGTCCCAAACCAACGCATCTATCTATGCTACATATGAACACCCAACAGCTACCAATCTCTATGCCTTGACGAAGGTCAACAAACATAGCTTGAATACTATTGAATATTCATACGAAACGACGGAGGGCTACGAATGGTTTTGGCGAAACCGTGAACGTAGTGAACTTGATATAATCGATGGAACGAGATAGCTTTTAGAAGGAGTGGCTCAATCTCCGCATTTAAAAGTTAGTTTTGAAAAGAACCGAGTGGTTTTTCGAAAGTGTTCCAACGACTTTAACTTGGATTATTATCTTGCATTAGTTCTTTTAATGAGTGATATTCTTGCATTAGTTCTTTTAATGCGTCCCATCATTTAATCCTACCATTGCAGAAAACAACCAAAATATAACGTACGCTTATGCCATTCGCATTCGCCACGGGGCCCCGTCATCTCCCGTTAGGTTACTTAACTAACGACAGAGCGGGGGCGGGGCTAGCGCGGCTGTAAAACATAAGCAACGCCTAAATAGTTATAAATATAGCAATGATAGACATTACAGATCACAGATGAATACATTGGATATACTAGGAATCCGCAATCCGTTCGAGCCTGCAACGAAAAGCGGATTACACGGTCGCGGTGAATAGCCAATACCCCACCCAAGACCCCTACGGATGCGGCAAACTACCCGCCAAGTACTCGGCAGTTTGTGCACCCTTCCATGGGTCTATCCTAGGAGCAAAACCAGTAAAAAGAATTATACAATGACGGCTACAACCCCGACCCGGTTGTGCGGCCAAACAAATAATAATATTACATCAATTTACATGTTACAAATGAATGAAAGAAAAACAAAAGCTCATCTCACATCCACCCCGGCTATTCACCCACGACAGTCCAACACATTCATAAACACAGATCACAGAGATGTATAACCCCGACTAATCGACTTATAGCGATTAGCCGACGTTCAATACATACAAACATCATAGATATAACCATCATAGTCAAAGTGTAGTGAAGTTCGGAAAAAATACGGAATTATAGGCCCCCAAAAACAAATTTCTATTCTGGAAAATCTGGGCACATATAATATATCTTAAAAATCCTAAAACCAATACAGAGATACACTGCACCAAAATCGAGGCAGAGAGGAGACAAGACGGCCGCGGATCCGCGGCGACATAGCTTGCCGTCGCCGCGGAAACGGGTCGTTTGGTCAGATCTCTGGCTCGTTTTTGGTGGTTATCTTTAAAAAACCCTGAGATAATTTTTGGTATATAACAAATTTTGTTTTGACCAGAAAAATTTTTAACAGAAACTAGGGTTTTTGAAAAGTTTGGTTTTTGGATTTTTCGGTTCCGAACTTCGTTACACTTCACTACCTAGCTAGTTTAAGTTTAGTTAGGCTCTGATACCACTGTAAGTCCACGTTGCGACCCCCGGTTCTTACGGGGAGGCGGAAACGGTATAAAAATCAAATTTTTAGCGCATGGGGCAACATGGACTAACAAAGTCGGGATCTTTTCTAAACTAAACTAGCAAACAAGCTAAAGAGAGTTAGCTACTCGGATGAAAGGTTATACCTAACTTGAACTCCTTCTTCTTGAAAACTTGTAGAGGTTGATGGTTCTTCCTCGTTGCCTTCTTCCGTCAAAGATGGATCCACCTGAGGGTTCAACCTTCGGGCTTTTTCTCGAACTTGGAGAGAACTAGAATCTTCAGCTTGCTAAACCTTTGATCCTAGAGTGAGTAGAGAGTGTCTAAGGGGTGTTTATCTTTCAAGGAGAGGGATTCTCAACACATGAGAAGGATTCTCCTTGAGCTAGAGGAAGAAGAAGATGAAGTGAGGAGAGAGAAGCTAAATGATAGAATGAGCTATCTTTTTCTTTCATGCAACCATATCACAAAAGAAAAAGAATTATCAAATTAATAATAATAATGAAAATGAAATAGTTGATGGAAGGTTTAGGAATGACCATTATCATTTCAAACATTAAATGGTTTTGCAAGAATCAAAAAGCATCTTTCTTTTGTAATGATGATGGTCAAAACTTCAACCATGGTCAACAAGTCAACCATGGTCAACTAGTCAACAAAATCCAACCATGACACAATTTCATTTTATTAATATTATTAATTGATATAACATAAATCCATTACGGTTTGGAAAAAGACGACTGTCAACTGTGCATACGCACCCGTTCCGAAACACTAATGAAAGTCCTCTTCCTCCTCCTCAAAACAACTGTGCATACACACCTACATTCTTGTTCCGAGGAACATGAATACTGAGAGATAAAAGCAACCCCAAAACTTATACCAGTATCTGACTCAAACCAGAGCCAGCCAGTAAAATCCGTCCGGACTTCAAACGTGCACAAGTGCGCGAATGAGAACGAACCTTGTCGCAAAACCATGCGACCTCTACTCTGTTTTGCCCAGAGACGAATACCCTCTGTGTGGGACTCTAAAGACTCGACACTACGCTGGCAGTGGGTTTAACTACAGACCGCAAGCGGCACTAGCTGTGCGTAACGGTCCCCAAGTAGATGCCGACAAGAAGGCTGACGAGGTGAACCCCATCTGAACTCCTACTGAGTCTGAATGTGACAGACTCCGTACAGTCCGGTCTGTTCATCTAATACATCGCATGTCGGGCCTAGGGGGCGGTAAAACGTCAGTCCCCTAATAGCGGTACAAGTCGTGTCGGAGTGAAGCCCAAAACACCCTAAGATAACACTGGAAGCCTACCAGTATATCTCGCTTGCCCTGGCCAGGGACTACTCGTGTAATGGCTCTCCTAGACACAGCGCGATGTCAACCCCCAATACCGGGAGAGACGAATCCTGTCTAACCGTCACTGCCTCCAAGTGCTTCGGGACTGTACCCAACTACTACCCGTTTGCATGACTCCTTTGAGCCGTGGTAGGGTAGTAATCAAAGCACAGTGGGAACACACTCGAGGCGAAGTGCCAGTGTCAAGTCAGTGGACTAAGCTGTACTCATGTCACCTGGGAACTGATAACTGACGATAGGTATAATACCAACCTGTCAGTTCCCGACGAGTCCTGTCCAGTGTGCTCGTAACCCAACGAGCACCCGTATACTATCTCCAGTACGACGTACTGATGGCTGTGGGACAGACCATCTCCCACACTGGGATGAGAAGCGCATACGCTAGTCTACTCTGGAGTATCGATGCCCTGTCTCGATAGTCCTGCGACTAGGGACCTGTATAAGGATGTGCTTATAGATTACCCAGCCCCCACTAGTGTGACTGCCATCACAACGCTGGTAATCAAGCAAAGATCCTAAGGGCTCCACTAATGCGTATAAGTGATATACTAAAATAAACACAAGTACACATTGAAGTAGAAACAAACCAAGTAGCATACTACTATATTGAGCAAGATTGTTTATACAAGGTGAATATCCCAAGCTTCCATTAAGTAATATACAAACTAGTATGATACAGTAATGGCCTCTAGGGCATATACACTAACACTAGCTTGGCTCTGATACTACTGTAGGGTTACTAGGCACTAGAACAAGGTTCTACAAGGCATCAACCATGCCAAAATCAAATTTTTCATGTGTCGAACAACCTAAGCAAGATCGTAAACTAGAGATTAGGCAAAACAATGAACAAGTAAACAACTTTACTTCTAAGAGAAAGGGATTACAACCTTTGTAGTCCGTTCCTTCTCATCATAAGCTCCGAGAAGTAGTCCCTTCGCCGTGATCCATGAACTCCCGAACTCTAGAAAGGCTCCACAAGTCGAATGATGCATGCTTGCTTGAAGTCTTCCATTTCGAAGATGATTTACCTTGAAGAAACTCAAACCCAAGCTCTTGATTTGCTAATCAAGTATTAGCAAAGAAAACACCCTAATCTAAGCGGCAAGAATAGATGAAGATGATGAAGTAGGAATATACCTCTCATTTGTTTTCAATTTCTCACTCATTTTCATCACTTCTCAAAAAGCTAGAAAGCTTTTCAAGAAAGATGAAGGAAGAAGAAGAAGCAAACTCTTTTGTGATGAATAATGAAACTTGTGTGTGGTTAGAAATGCAACCATGGGTTAAGAATATAAAATTAACCCTTGTATAGAATTAACTAAGGTAAAGGGTTGGGTTGGGTTAAAGAAATATCTACACAAAATATCCAAAGTCAAAGTCAAAGCTTCAAGAAGCTTCTTGGAAGCTTCATGCAAGCTTAACCCTAATCCAAACCCTAACCATATTTAAACTCCACAAAACATGTTGCATTTGTAACCCTAACATGTTATAATATTATATATCACATATACAATATTTATTGCAAAAAAATAAAATAATACAATTAACATATATCACATATATATCAATGTATTATTCAAGTGAGAAAAAGAATCTTTAAGTGATCTAATATTAGTTAATGTTATATAATATATCAAATATATGATTATACATTAAATTATCGAATCAACACTTGATCCGATAATCCGGCTATTTCACAAACAACCGACTAATATAATCTGTATCAGTTCATCGAATCAACAATTGATCCGATGACCCGGCTATATCACATATACCCAGCCGATATCACATATCGCGAGAATCTAATACGGTATCACATACACGTATTGTTATTGGTCCCGCACATATCACATATGTGCTCCTACTCTGTTTTGGCTGAGCCAGGAAACCTCTGCGTAGGACTCTAAAGAATCGTCAATACGCCGGCAGTAGGTGATGATCATATCAAACACCCACAAGCTGCAAGCGGTCAGCTAAACGTAACAGCCACCCAGGTATTGAGCGATCAGATGATCAACAAGCAAGCCTGTACATTCTCCTATGAATCCAATCAGTAACGCTCCCGTACAGTCTGGTCTCTTCGTCTGATATGTCGCATATCTCGCCTAGGGGTGGTAAACGTCAAACCCCAGTAGCTTGATAAGTCGTGTCGATATGAGGTCCATAACCCTTTGAGAAACTAGTGATAACAGTTACCAGTAAATCTCAGCAACCCTGGCCAGGGATTTCCAGTTATAGCCAATCGAACACAGCACAATATCAACTCCCTATACCGAGAGAGACGAATCCCCTCCTATCGCTCATTGCCTCCATGCGATTCGGGACTGTACCCAAAAGCCACCGTTTTGCACGCCCTCTCGGACGTGGTATGATGGAAATCAAAGCACAGTGGGAATCACACAAGACTCTATGAAGATCTCGGGTCTACAGACTAACCTGCACCAGTGTCACCAGAGAACTGCCATCTGACGTGAGGTATAATACCATCTGGGAGTTCTCGGCGAGTCCGTCCAGTGTACCTAGTCTCCACTGATCACCCGTATACCTTCTCTGATGTCAAACACCAATGGATATGGGATCATCCATCGCCCATCATATGGGTTAAGAAGCGCATACGCTAGTCTACTCTGG
This sequence comes from Agapanthus africanus, assembly GCA_030015575.1. Classification (NCBI taxonomy): domain Eukaryota; kingdom Viridiplantae; phylum Streptophyta; class Magnoliopsida; order Asparagales; family Amaryllidaceae; genus Agapanthus; species Agapanthus africanus. The sequence continues at coordinate 99,970,021 of CM057351.1, forward strand.
TATATCGATACCCTGTCTTAATACACCTATGACTAGGAACATTTGAAGGATGTACTTAGCGACTACACTGTCCCCACTAGTATGTTCTGCATCATAGTCTTAGTAGTCAAGTACTCATCCTAAGGGCTTTATCAACATGTAACATAGAGACAATCAGAGTACATGTTAAGATAAAGAGCAACCGGATAGCATACTATCATGTCGAGCAAGAAAGTCCTACCTATATATGTCCAAGAATGCACTACAATATACATCGTATGTACAGTAATGGCCTCTAAGGCATACATATAACTAACAACGACACAACAAAATCATGGAACTGGAGTGTCCAGCCTCGACACTCGAAAACATCATGAAACCCATGTCCAGTATCGACACGTAAATCCTCATATGTCTCAGGCGCCACACACCCTGGTCGGCCCTCATATCCATCTCTCTACTCCGGTCGGTATCTTACGGATAACCGCGGAGTCTAAATACAATCACCGATAGGTAGTGGTCCCTCTGCAAGGCTCACCGTCTGTATACACAACATCCCTTTTTTCCCCGGGGTACCATACCGGGTCCACCATGTATCCGCAATCGGCCTTATCCAGCTCCTTGAATCGGGTTTCACATATCAAACGTCTGAAAACCGAGATTAGGCATGGTGGACGCACTGAAATATCATATCAAGAGAATCCGGGTTTTTAAAACAATACATACTTTCTTTTGAAATAGCTATGGTTCTCAAATCCAGAAATCTCATGAAAACAGCATATCTCAATGCGTAAATTCATAAAGCATGATGTATGCGACACATAATAGAAAGGTAAGCATATCCATATATCATGCAACATAGAACAGAGATATGACATATTAAGGGAAAACCGCTCTTTTAAATGATTGCAGTTTTTAAAATATATCCTGCGGTTCCCAATTTCTCCAAATTCAAATACAACATCGTATAAAGGTGCATATGCAACAATAGTAAGTAAATTATGCACGGAGTCATATCATAATGCAGCAATCCTACTGTGTAGTGACATCGCAATTATCGATGATGTTGTGTGTGAGCCGGCAAATATGTGTACGTGTAACATATCCATCATCGATAATGGTGTAAGTGTACTAACACAGGTATAAGCAATGCAATGCGAATAACATGAATGCAGCATAAGATAAATCACATGTAAATGCTGACAGGTATACGTATCTAACATGTCCGAGTCGGTGAAACTATCAATCGGCATCTAGCCACACAACATCACATACGATATAATCCATCGTACGACATCCTCTAGTCAAAGGTATGGATCAATCATCAAATCAACTCATCATGTATGGAAAAGATCATCGTACGGCGACATTAAACTAATTGGGATCCTATCAACCTATAAGACAATGAGGGTACGGCCTAATATCACGTACGACCTATCATCCATGATTCACAACATTCTACATATATATATATACATATATATCTATATAACTATGTCCCAGGTCACATCCATAACGATCTCATACCAGGGGACCGACAAGGTATCAATCATCTCAATCGACTCGCATCCGTATACCAACATGTCATCGGATCATCATATTCGTCTTATATTCTTTTCATCGCAATTATATCTCACATCAAGTCAAGTTTACATAAACATTCTATCACTACTATAAGTATATGTATCTAATCTAACATACACACCCGAACCATACAATCAGATTTTTAAAGAAGCGAATTGTAGTTTTGAAAATAGGGGTTACGGTGTTTTTAAGGAAAAGATATCATTTGAAATTCCGTAACATCCCTCAAGATAACTGTTTAAAAGATGCATACGATTATTCAGTTTAGAAATATGTATGGGTCGGATGTCACATCTACGTCGACTATCTAGTCCTATAGTATCCTAAACGGCAATATCGTCAAACATCATCCTCAAATCCCGTCATCACATATTAGCCGTATTATATCACTTCTAACTATCTTAGTTTCTAATATGGTTTCACTAACTATCATTTAACTCTAACCATAGTTTCCAAATCTAGGTTTCCTTAACAATATTTATAAATCAGTTTCCCTCAAAACTTTGCGGGGGTGCTATACGCCATCCACCCGACTTCCCCGGTAGATATAGATCTACTCACCGTATTCTTCGCTTTCCGAAGTCGTTGACGCAACACTCCACCGCCTCGGAATCCACGCGAAGGTACCTACAATAACAACACATATCGCAACGCTATTAAAATCAAGTTCAAAAATCCAAAACGGCACGCGCCTTGCTCGTAGGTTAGAAACTATAGCATACGCGTACAAAATCAACCAAACAACACTTGTTGTTGATGTACGAACAACCCACAACCAAATACAAATCCAAATAACAAGAATTAGCATTTCAAAATACGGAAAACAAAGCCAAAATCACTCTAAAAATCTCCCAGATTTTTACTCAGGTCAAATAAATCTAAGCAAACAAGTTTAGGGTGATGTATATAGTGTATATAACCTACTGGACCAACCTAGACCCCTACCCTCACCAAGTGGCCGGCCACTCCCATCAAAATTCTGGCCACCTCGGCCCCCCAGGCTCCAATGGGCTTCGTTCTGTCATGGTGGTCTCCTGGTAGTGTATCTAGGTCCCAGGTATTGTTTGGTACTATCAAAAATACCCTGGGTTACTCCAGATTTCCGTGCACACCCAATTTTCTTACAAAACCGACATGAACTCAAATCCCAAATCCATACTTTCTACCCTAGTCCAGTAAAAACCCGACTCAAGTCTTATTAACAGCCCCTATATCACCACAACACAACTGGAACCATATTCCTTCTCTTGGAATTTCCAAGTTCACAAATCCATCACTAAACGAGTTCTAAGTTAAAGCAAAATGCTAGGAATTCAAACTAAACTAACATGGAAAGAGATATACCTCATAGATGTCTCTCAAGCAAACCCTAGAAGTTCCAAAGTTGTCAAAATCCCATTTTTCTTGGTTCAATGTGATGAGCATAAAGAGGGGATCGTTTTTTGTGAAAGGGGTATATGGTTTGGATGGAGTTTTGGAGATGGATTTAGGGTTTGAAGGGGGAGGGAGATGAGGGTGAGGAAGATGAAGAAGGAGAATAAAATGAATGATGGTTGAGGGATATGTGGCTGCCCTCTCCTCTCTCTCTCTCAAATATTCCCACAGTCTCTCTCCAAGTCATCATTATGTTTCCTATCTCTCTCCTCACTCATCGTGACACATTTTTCTTTCTCTTTTCTCACCAAAACACATAAACCCAAATAAAACAACACCATGAAATAACATGTAACATTTCATGGTGCACTTACTATGAAAAACTGTAGAAACACGGATTTGTCTTAATCTCGATTAGCAGTGCACTAATCCGGTTTTTATCAAAACTTCATATAATAAATTTTAAAAATGCCAAATCCTTTAAATATATTTTTAAATGAATAAATCATTTTAATTTCCAATTATTTCACAAATATTGGTATATATTTATAACTCTTTTCGAGAACCCCAATTTCACAAATCTGGCAGTTTTCGGGAAATATATTATTTAATATTAAATTCCAAAAAATATATTTTATATTTTCTGAAATGTTACAATCTTCCCCCCTTAAATAAATTTTGTCCCCGAATTTAAATTTAAACCCCCAAATTCTAAAACATTTCAATAGCCAACATAAATCAACGGGGCTCCGAAATCATGGAAAATGCAGAAATAACACAGCGCAACGCGTGCGCCTGAAAACGAATACAAAACTCAAAATCCGAACACTATCAAGCGTTACGCAAATCATTGGATTTGCGTGCATATCCTCCGAGTTATAATGGAGATACAGATCTCAAAATCCACTACTGAACTCCAATATACATTAGTCAAACACTATAATACGTGTATAGTACGCATTTTTGGAAAACTTTCAAAATGTGAATAAAACTCATGCAAAAAACTTTTCTAAATCGCCGCGTGAATGCGTAACTCACGGCATAGGCGACGGACGTCCATTTGTAACGTAATAATATATGTCCATATATGTTTTGCTAAATATATGTTCCGACGTTTCTAAAATATCCTAAAAGGTTTTCCTTTATAAACGTTCGTGTCACTCACGGACACGTAGGAAATAGCGAGACTATAGATCTTTTTCAAAAACCTCTTGGTAAACTTTTAATGCATGCAAAGTACTCAGGTACTATCCTTCGATCAAAACCTGTTTGGCTACTACACAATATAGTGCCCATCATGAAAACAAAGTGCTCAAACGCAAAATCAGCCTCAAAAGGCGTATCCAACCATCACGTGCGTCTGGTGCGCACGGAAATCAAATCCAAATACACGTGCCACAATATGCACAAAAGCCAAAACTAGGTGCAACGGGTGTGCACGAAAGCATCTGTCTGTAAGTCTACGGTAGCGCCCCGGCCGTCTACAGACGCCAAATGCGGAAACAAAACTTTTAACTGGCGCTATCGTATACTTTAACCCGGATCTGCCATTATTGCTAAACTAACAAACTGTAAAGAGTGTAGAAAGATTATACCGAACGATCCGAGTCCTTCGTTCTTTAACCATCATCCCACGCTCCGTTGCGGCTGCTCCGATCTTGTCGATCTCCGTTCTGCTCGTCCAGGTGGCACCACGTCACTGATTCTTTAAACGGGCTCCCGCCTCTGACTCGAGGCAACTCGGTCGTCAAGTTTGCTAAAAGAGACGACTAAGAATGATGTAGAGAATGAGTAGATGACTTTGTCTCACTTCGTCCAAGTCCGAGGACGATCGGTTAATGAAGTTGCCACTCGAATCGGGTGATGGAATGAAATGAGCTGTGAAATTCCATACACCCCAAAATCTATCATAATCTTTTAACAAATGAATCATCAAGTGAATGAGAGAGGGGAGGGGCCGGCCATATATATGGAGAGGGGGTGAGTGTAGGAGAGAAGAGGGTGACCATAAAAAGCTTCTCACAAAAAATATCAAGAACAAATATCCTTCATGCAAACAAAACCTCATTAATGCAAATGGTGATTCATTAACCTAGTCACCATTGGATTAATGGCTCCATTATTACACTAATGACTCACCATTTCTAGAATCTTCTAGAAGCATGACTCACCCTTATCCAAGAAAAGATAAACCCGTCTTTAACCGAATATCAAAAAACGGCTGATAGAAAACTGGAAACTGGCAACTTCCAAAAGTGATCCTGAAACGACTTTCAGGATAACCCCGTAACTGTATAAATATACCCGCATTTGTATTACGACCGAATACAAATGCAACTGAGACAAAGATATTATACCTACTCAATATAATACTCGGATCCGGCTTAAACCAAAGCCAACCAGTATCATCTGCCCGAAAAATAACACGTGCGTAAACGCAAGTGCATTTTCCGAACCCTGCAATAAAACCATATGGCCTCTACAACGTTTCGCCCGAACTTGGGAAACTGTCTGTGGGGGACTCTAATGACTCGTCAGTACCCTGGCAGTGGCTTTAACCACAAACCGTCAGCGGCACTAGCAATGCGTAACGGCTGACCATGGACTGACCTCAAGGGAGGCCGATGAGCGAACTCATCCGGAAACCCTACTGAGCCTAAAAGTGACAATGTATATACAGTCCGGTCCGTTCGTCTATGAGTATCGCATATCTACCTAGGGGGATAGTAACGTCAGACCCCTAATAGCAGTATAAGTCGTGTCGGAGTGTAGCCCAATAACACCCTAAGATACTACTGGAGTACCTACCTATAAATCTCCTGCCATGGCCATGGACTTTGTGTAATGGCTCTCCTAGACACAGCACGACCTCGCCCCCAATACCGGGATAGACGAATCCCCTGCCGATCCGCTCACGTGCCTCCATATGGCTCGGGACTGTACCCAAAAGCTACCTGTTTTCATGACTCCTTTGACCCGTGGTAGGGTAGAAATCAAAGCACAGTGGGAACTCACACGAGGCAAATGATGACCTCAGGTCGATGAACTAACCTGTACACATGTCACCAGGGAACTGCTATCTGACGATATATATAATACCAACTAGCAGATTGCCGGCGAGTCCTGTCCGGTGTACTCATAACCTAATGAGCACCTGTATACATCTTAGGTGATCCAACTGACACCGGTGGCTTATGAGACCGGCCACCGCCCCTCGTCGGGGTCTCGACTGTACACACTAGTCTACTACGGAGTATCGATGCCCTGTCTCGAAACTCCCACGACTAGGGACCACAATTAAGGATATGCGTATAAACCACCCAACTCTCACGTATATGATCGCCATCATACAGTTGGTGGTAAAGCAAGATCCTAAGGGCTCTATCAAAGTGTAACATGTAATCAGTCACCTGAACATGTACACGACTGATAAAGGCAAACCAGATAGCATACTATCATCTCGAGTAAGACTGTCCTACTGGTATAGGTCCTCCGCAATCATTGCAATCACGTACCTGCGATCCAATAATTGACTCTGAGGGCACTATCTCCAACAATCTCCCACTTGCACTCAAGGCTAATTATTGCGATGTCGACTACTCACAGCCCGTGTGAAACCGAACATCCAACTCCTCTACTAATCAGTTTCACAAAGCCCGTTTGTAAAACTATTGTGTTCGAGAAATAGAATCAGTGAGTGGATCCGCCTAGATGTTTCTTTCTATGTCTCTCTAAATCTCAAGTTCGCGGAGAAAGCCATCTCCCGAATCGAGTAATACCTGTCTTGGAATATGTCTGGATATCTGATGGAACCTAGTTCATAAATGAACTCCAAATCCAAACTTCTTAGACTGTATCGATCACTGAACCTAATCAGTATCCGGCACCATGCCACCCACAGTATCCTCTTGGACCACCTATCCATAATACTGTTCCTCATCAGAGGGAAAACTATAACTCTGACAATCACTCTGTCAACCATGTCACCTTTGAAGCCTGGAATGATAATCGTCTCCCAAAGGAGGCTGCCGTCATCAAATCCGTAGAACATGTACTTATGTTCTAAAACTTCTTCCTTATGTTTCTCCAGGATTGGATTAATACAAACTTATTGCATCTAGTGCAAAAACAACATCTGATGTGGTACTTGACATCTCACGATTGACTCAATTGCCTAAGCAAGTGATCTGCTAATAATGCATATCCCTCTCCCCTTTAGTCCGTAAGACACCTTTAGAGAGGGTGACTCCATCACCTGCAGGTACACCACCATGCTAGGAGTCATCTATTCTAAAAACCATTAGAATACTGTCAAAGTACCTACATTGGGAAACTACCCAAATCCAGATCTAAAACCATAGATCTAGAAACCGGAATGTCAAATATTATATCCATAACCTGTCTGGAGAAACAACTGTGTGACGACCACAGTAAAACCGATCGTAGTATATGATTTTTACTTCCTACTCTGTGTATGTCATCCAGATACCATGACATCACACCCTACTACCTTCTTAACAGATCCATCCCCTATTCTGATAAAGTCAAACCCATGACTGTCACATCAAAATTAGATGATCTATCTCCGCTATAACTGCTCAGGTCTATAAATAGACATAAGCTACTTGCCCACTAAACATCCGCTGCTCCCACTGACTACGACAACCCTCCTACCGGGTCTCATATCCTGGAACAACAGTAGTATCAAGTCCGGATAGATAATAACCTCCCTGTCACCGTCCTTGAGGCTACCGGAGTACCTCTCGGGTGTCTGAGGTTACCCACCATATCTGCGGAGTGGCTAATGGAATGTCAAACATGATTGAATATATAGGTCCTATTAAATTTTCCGTAATCGTTCGCGGTTCTGGAATCACTTCCAGTTCTACCATACTCCCACTACTGTTTTCTGAAAAAGATCCATTTTACTAAAACTGTGGCGAGTCAAGAACAATATCACTATTGATCTTCCAAATGGTAGAATATCAACCCTCGTCATAGCCAGGGTCAACCCACAAACAGCCATTACAGAAACGTACCCTGAGTTATCCAGAGTCTGGTTTTAAGCATAAGCTGGACAACTCCCCGTACCTTAACATCTTTTAAGGTACGATCCATTCTATATCCAATATAGAAACTTTGGCACTTATTTAATTGGAACCAGATTCAAATCATGCAACTGTTTCCAGTGCATATCAACTTAATGGAAAGAGGCTAATCAGCATTACTCAACTTAGGAATCCATCCAATTATAAGCAACCTGAAAGAGAAACAAGTTTCTCAAAACCATTACTATCATCTGAATACCAATCACAAGAATCTACATCTTCGATTTCTTTGAAGAATCCCGATACTTGTGACACCTGGTTCTCTACTTTATTCTTATACCCACAACTTCTCAAAACTTAGACATTGTATTTCTACGAAATACTTGTCTAAATACTAGAGAAGTTATAAGTAAACAGAACATAGTACGAGGACCTACCCCTTTGTCCTGATGGACACTGGACAACATACAATACTCTGTATAAGTCCGCTGAGTTTAACAACTCAAAACCTGTGCGTCGTAGGTTGAAAACTGTACCCTGGCGATTTCCTCAAATATCACCAATTACAACGAATTCCGATATAATGAGGATGATCACCTAATTCCCAATAACTTACTCCCACTTATCATCTGTAAATCCATACAGATATGAGAATGAAACCTGGTAAATACATACCCTTGGAGTAAGTATCTAATCGGGAAAACAGTTTTCCTTTAACAATGCACTGAAACATGAAAATGTTTCGTAGGGGTATCCTGGTATTCATAGTAATGCCTCTTCCATAATCCAATTCATGACTTCAACCGTATATCTCTTTGCCATCTCTCCAAATCCCTTTATTTGTCTTAAGTCATTACCTTCTGTACACCATCGTTAGGCTAAATGGTTTTCTTCCTTCCCTACCGTTCGGCACCAGCCTATGGTTTGGAAGAAGACTATCCAGTAATCATAAAAGGTGTGCCCTCCTAAACCAAGGAGCACTCGTACCTTGAAAGAAGGTGATGATAAAAGACATATGAATAATACCTTATTCTTTTAAAGGTGAACTAGGAGTGGCGATGAAGTACGCGGTTTGGTCGTGAATGATAACAGTCGCAATTTACTTTGCCCTCTTTCTAATCCCTTTATTTTGTCTTTACATAATACCTTCTGCACACCCTACTTAGGCTAATTGGTTTTCTTCATTCCCTACCTTTCGGCACCTGCCTATGGTTTGGAATAAGACTATCCAATAAGCGTAATAGGTGTACTCTCCTAAACCAAGGAGCCCTCGCAACCTGAGAGAAGGTGATAGTAAAAGACAACTGAATAAACCAATTCTATTTCTCCTGAACCTGGATCCATCCTCGAAGAAGTCCCTCCGAGTTCGTATATAACCATACGATGGATCTATCCAATGAAAGTGGATATCCGTAGTAAAACGGGTGTTCTGAGAAATGCAAAGGGTAAAAGAAGGAGTGGCAATGACTTATGCAACATAGACAATCCAAAAGCCAGTATTTTAAGAAGGTTCGGTCAACTTGGTCACTGAGTCATAGTCTAGGGTCGGTCAAAGGTCGCTGCCAAAGAGAGAGAGAAAAGAAACACTCTGCGTGCACTCTAACCTAGATCAGAATGGTTAGCACTTTATCTAATCCGGAAACCTCCCACTGTCTTGTCAAATTCTCCTCCAAACCAGAAAGAAGAATCAATCGGGATCACCCGAAGAGCAAACCAACTCATCAGTGGGAATCAGGATCCAACTCTCATCGCATGATAACGTGATGGAATGCATCCACGTTACTCACACTCCAAAAGGTATGCGCATACTTTGCAAGTTTCAGTTTCTTTAGAAACTCCCGATATGATTTTTGCCCCATGCTCTTATAACCTTGGCGTTAGGTCAAAATGTCATAAGTCACATGCCAAGTTCTACCCGTCACTATCTTGTTAATTTGAACCCACCCGCACATGCCCTTGGCGTTAGGTCAAAATGGCAGAACGGCTGTCCCAAACCAACTCATCTATCTATGCAACGATTGAATACCCAGCAGCTACCAAACACTATACCTTGGCGTTGGTCAAAATACATAGCTTGAATACTACTGAATACCCAAAAGAAGTGACGGAGGGCTACGGCTGGCTTTTGGCGAAAAACCTTTAACGTAGTGAACTTGATATCGCTGAAGGAACCTGATAGCTTTTTAAAATATAGTGGCGAAAACCTTTTGCTAAAGAGGTCACTCCCGGTAAAGGGATCTCGGCTCTTTCCTCGTGGAATGAGGTGCAGGATATTCCACTGAATACCGCTATGCAAAGCAACTTGTAATCGACTATAGTGAAGTTATTACCCTGACGCAAACTTCTGCCCAAGGGGTCAGTCCCGGTGAAGGGATATCGGCCCTTGCCTCGTCGAATGAGGTGCAGGATATTCCACTGAATACCGCTATGCATAACAAAAGGAAACGTCTTTGCAATAACACACATTTTAAATTTGTTCCAACAACTATAAACAGGTTTGCTTTACTTTGCATTGATCAGAATCAACGCAGTCCCATCAATAATTACACCAGAAAAGAACAAAAATAAAATGTACGTATATGCCATCCGCATTCGTCACTGGCTCCCGTCATCACCCGTTAGGTTACTTAACTAACGACAGAGCGAGGACTGGACTAGCGCGGGTGTAAAACATATACAACATCTAATAGTATATAAACCAATATACAATAATCGCTCCAGACGTGATAATATGCAACATTACAGAAAAGTAATAAGCATCACAGAACAATACAGATAATCTGGGATCCCCGAGTTTCACAGAGCCGCTGCTGAAACTCGACGTTCCCCTGTCGTGTGGATAGCCTGTGCAATGAAACCTAGACCCCTACGGGTGAGGCAAGTTACCCGCCAAAACCTGAAGCGAGGCAGCCCCCTACAGCATAGTGAATGGACCACCCAGCACTTCACGGAATCCGGTAATCTTGGCCACCCCTCCTTGGGTCTATCTGTACCCCCTACGAGTGCGGCGAATAGTCTGCCAATTCTAGAGTGGGGCCCCTCTGCCTCTCAGAGCCATGAGAAGCGTACCCGTTGCCCCTCCAGAACCCGGCTATCCGTGTACTCCGTCGCGGGGCAAAACCTAGTACAGTAATGAAAAATAGTACAACAGGTACATCGACCGCAACCTGGTCGTGCCCGAAAAGAATATTATACAACAAGCAGTGACAGCAGTCCACATGTTGGACGCTCGCCCCGCAATATCAAATGTACAAATAAACTCAAACTGTACTACCATTGCACACTGCTATCCACCACGACAAATCCGCAACATCACAGCACAACACAGAACATCAACGCGAATGTCACGTTCGCAAACCCGTCTAAAAGAACTATAGCAATCAGACGCGGTTTACCGATCAAATGACATCCCCGGTCGGAGATATAATATAAGCACTGCAAACTAACATGTTTAAATTTCGATCGACTAAATATCATGAAGTGGGCCCCCAACGAACAACTGGTGAACAGTAACAAAACCTGGGCCCAAAAGATATATACCAAAAACCCCAATTTCCAGAGAAGAACCCACTGAGCAAATTTGGGGGCATGATGACACAGAATGGCCGCGGATCCGCGGCCATACCATGGGTTTGGCCGCGTTTCCGCGTAAGTCTTGTCGAATCATGATCCCAAATTTGTACGGTGTTCTAATATAACCCTGCACAGTTTTCTGAGATATGTAGAATAATTTTAGGACATCATTTAAAATCTACAGAAACTGTGAAATTGAAAAAATGCAGTTTTTGATTTCCGGTTCGATCGATGTTTTAAACACGTTAGCACAAGTTAGTATAGCAAAATGGTGAGGCTCTGATACACTGTAAGTCTACGGTAGCGCCCCGGCCGTCTACAGACGCCAAATGCGGAACAAAAACTTTTAACTGGCGCTATCGTATACTTTAACCCGGATCTGCCATTATTGCTAAACTAACAAACTGTAAAGAGTGTAGAAAGGTTATACCGAACGATCTGAGTCCTTCGTTCTTTAACCATCATCCCACGCTCCGTTGCGGCTGCTCCGATCTTGTCGATCTCCGATCTGCTCGTCCAGGAGGCACCACGTCACTGATTCTTTAAACGGGCTCCCGCCTCTGACTCGAGGCAACTCGGTCGTCAAGTTTGCTAAAAGAGACGACCAAGAATGATGTAGAGAATGAGTAGATGACTTTGTCTCACTTCGTCCAAGTCCGTGGACAATCGGTTAATGAAGTTGCCACTCGAATCGGGTGATGGAATGAAATGAGCTGTGAAATTCCATACACCCCAAAATCTATCATAATCTTTTAACAAATGAATCATCAAGTGAATGAGAGAGGGGAGGGGTCGGCCATATATATGGAGAGGGGGTGAGTGTAGGAGAGAAGAGGGTGACCATAAAAAGCTTCTCACAAAAAATATCAGGAACAAATATCCTTCATGCAAACAAAACCTCATTAATGCAAATGGTGATTCATTAACCTAGTCACCATTGCATTAATGGCTCCATTATTACACTAATGACTCACCATTTCTAGAACCTTCTAGAAGCATGACTCTCCCTCATCCAAGAAAAGATAAATCCGTCTTTAACCGAATGTCAAAAGACGGCTGATAGAAAACTGGAAACTGGCAACTTCCAAAAATGATCCTGAAACGACTTTCAGGATAACCCCGTAACTGTATAAATATACCCGCATTTGTATTAAGACCGAATACAAATGCAACTGAGACAAAGATATTATACCTACTCAATATAATACTCGGATCCGGCTTAAACCAAAGCCGACCAGTATCATCTGCCCGAAAAATAACACGTGCGTAAACGCACGTGCATTTTCCGAACCCTGCCATAAAACCATACGGCCTCTACAACGTTTCGCCCGAACTTGGGAAATAGTCTGTGGGTGACTCTAATGACACGTCAGTACCCTGGCAGTGGGTTTAACCACAAACCGTGAGGGCACTAGCAATGCGTAACGGCTGCCCATGGACTGACCTCAAGGGAGGCCGATGAGCGAACTGATCCGGAAACCCTACTGAGCCTAACAGTGACAATGTATATACAGTCCGGTCCGTTCGTCTATGAGTATCGTATATCTGGCTCGGGGGATAGTAACGTCAGACCGCCAATAGAAGTATAAGTCGTGTCGGAGTGTAGCCCAATAACACCCTGAGATACTACTGGAGTACCTACCAGTAAATCTCCTGCCATGGCCATGGACTTTATGTAATGGCTCTCCTAGACACAGCACGACCTCGCCCCGAATACCGGGAGAGACGAATCCCATGCCGATCCGCTCACGTGCCTCCATATGGCTCGGGACTGTACCCAAAAATTACCTGTTTGCACGACTCCTTTGAGCCGTGGTAGGGTAGAAATCAAAGCACAGTGGGAACTCACACGAGACAAATGACGACCTCAGGTCGATGAACTAACCTGTACACATGTCACCACGGAACTGCTATCTGACGATATGTATAATACCAACTAGCAGATTCCCGGCGAGTCCTGTCCGGTATACTCATAACCTAATGAGCACCTGTATACATCTTAGGTGATCCAACTGACACCAGTGGCTTGTGAGACCGGCCACCGCCCCTCGTCGGGGTCTCGACTGTACATACTAGTCTACTCCGGAGTATCGATGCCCTGTCTCGAAACTCCCTCGACTAGGGACCACAATTAAGGATATGCGTATAAACCACTCAACTCTCACGTATATGATCGCCATCATACAATTGGTGGTAAAGCAAGATCCTAAGGGCTCTATCAAAGTGTAACATGTAATCAGTCACCTGAACATGTACACGACTGATAAAGGAAAACCAGATAGCATACTATCATCTCGAGTAAGACTGTCCTACTGGTATAGGTCCTCCGCAATCATTGCAATCACGTACCTGCGATCCAATAATTGACTCTGAGGGCACTATCTCCAACACTGTCTAGTGCAACGGGTATGCACGACAACAATATCAAGTGCATCTAGAGTGCACGAAAAACTCAATCCAGTGCAACTAACATGCACGAATGAAAATACCAAATTGAGTGCATCCGGTGTGCACAAAATCCAATATCGAGTGCCGAATATGCACAAAAATCCAATCCAAGCGCGTCAGGTTCGTAAAAAGCATCTAGTGCTGTAGCATGTACGAAAATGCACAGCAAGTGCTAACGCGCACGAAAAATGCAATCTGATAACGCAAATGCTCAAAGACATAAATTGGGTGCAACCAAGGCACGGAGTATAAAGCCGGTGCTACCAATGCACAAAATACCAAGATGGTGCAACAATGCACAAAATACGAATCTGGTGCAACAAATGCACCAAATACAAATCGGGTACATCTAGTAAACGAAATACAAATCCAGTGCATGCAAATGCACAAAGTACAAATCTGGTGCAATAAATGCACGGAAACTCATCAATAACTCAAATGCGTATAAAAGCAACACCGAGGGTACCAAGGTGTATAAAATCGTAAACACGTGCAACTGCGTGCACAAAACACGTATCAATGCACTGCAAGCACATGTAAGCTATACCGAGTGCAAAAATCAAATCGAGTGCGTACCATACGCACAAAATCAAATCAACCGTATGAAATCCACGAAATCATAAATACGCGCAGCCAAGGCACAAAACCGAATCTCAAATGCATTAAATATGCACAAATCATAGACCAACACAATGGTGTATAAAGCATATCACAAGTGCAATAACTCTGCACCAATTATAAATACTCAGTAGGTGCAGCCATGGTGCACGAAAACAATATCATGAAACTCAATCATTAAAACTCAAATCCAAGCGATATAACCATGATACTCGGATCACAACGCAAATCGCAGAAAATGACATTGAGGTACACCTCCTACAATGTCGAAAATGTTAGTTATATGTATGCCCTAGAGGCCATTACTGTACATACGATGTATATTGTAATGGATGCTTGGACATATATAGGGATGACTTTCTTGCTCGACATGATAGTATGCTATCTGGTTGTACTTTATCTTAACATGTACGCTGATTGTCTCTATGTTACATGTTGATAAAGCCCTTAGGATATGTACTCGACTACTGGGACTATGATGATATCATACCAGTGGGGCCACGGTAGTCGATGAGTACATGCTATAATTGTTCCTAGTCAAGTGTGTATCGAGACAGGGCATCGATACACCAGAGTGGACTAGCGTATACGCATCTTAACCCATATGATGGGCGATGGATGATCCTATATCCATCGGTGTTTGACATCAAGGATGGTGTATGGGTGCTCAGTAGAGACTGGGTACACTGGACGGACTCGCCGAGAACTCCCAGATGGTATTATACATTACGTCAGATGGCAGTTCTCCGGTGATACTGGTACAGAGTAGTCTGTTGACCCGAGATCGTCATAGAGTCTTGTGTGATTCCCACTGTGCTTTGATTTCCATCATACCACGTCCAAGAGGGCGTGCAAAATGTGGCTTTTGGGTACAGTCCCGAATCACATGGAGGCAATGAGCGATAGAAGGGGATTCGTCTCTCCCGGTATAGGGAGTTGATGTTGTGCTATGCTCGATTGGCTATAACCGGAAATCCCTGGCCAGGGTTGCTGAGATTTACTGGTAAGTGTTATCAGTAATTTCTCGAACTGTTATAGACCTCAAATCGACACGACTTATCGAGCTACTGGGGTCTGACGTTTTCCACCCCTAGGCGAGATATGCGACATATCAGACGACCAGACCGGACTGTACGGGAGTGTTACTGATTGGATTCACAGGAGAATGTACAGGCTTACTTGTTGATCTTCTGAGCGCTCAATACCTGGGTGGCTGTTACGTTTAGCTGACCGCTTGCAGCTTGTAGGTGTTTGATATGATCATCGCCTGCTACCGGCGTATTGACGATTCTTTAGAGTCTACACAGAGGTTTCTTGGCTCAGGCAAAATGGAGTAGGGGCACATATGTGATTTGTGCAGGACCGAGGATAATGCGATATGAGATATCGTATTCTATTCTCGCGATATTTGATATCAGCCGGCTCATTGGATCAAGTGTTGATTCGATGAATCGGTACGGATAAATATTAGTCGGTTATATGCGAAATAGCCGGATTGTCGGATCAAGTGTTGATTCGATAATTTAATGTATAATAATATATATGATATATTAAATTACATTAACTAATATTAGCTCGCTAAACGATTCTTTTTCTCACTCGGGTAATACATTCATATATATGCGATATATGTTAAATGTATTATTTTATTTTGTTGCAATAAATATTATATATGTGATTTATAATATTGTAACATGATATGATAAATAATGCAACATGATTATGTTAGTTGTATGTATGCCCTAGAGGCCAGAATTGTACAGATGATGTATATTATATTGGATGCTTGGACATATATAGAGATGACTTTCTTGCTCGATATGATAGTATGCTATCTGGTTGCTCTTTATCTTAACATGTACACTAGTCTCTTTAAACTGTCTTTTAGTTACATGTTGGTAAAGCCCTTAGGATGTGTACTTGACTGCCTGGACTATGATGCAGATCATACTAGTGGGGACATGGTAGTCCATAAGTACATCCTTCAAGGTCCCTTGTCACGACCCGAAAAAAACGGAACATGACCGGCACTTAAACTACAAAACGTCTCGAGCCGTACGTAATCTAAGTAAGCCGAAAACCCAGAAATCCAAACCAAGAAAAGTAGTAGAGTGAAGGAAAACCAATTTAAAACAAGTAGTTTTAATAGCATAAGCCGAATTATGCGTTTTTAAAACATCAAGTATTTTCTGAAAATTTCGGCAGAGTCTCCTTTGTAAATACTGGCCCCCAAACGGGATACAACATGAATAGTATACGAAATCAATAAAAATGCATCCCCAAGCGGGAGCTAGCTTTTCGTCAATCGACGGTCACAACCACACAAGCAATATAATATACAACGCCAACGGCGAGGTTCAAAATTCAAAAGGAAACTCAAAACCATAAGAAAACCACAGAAATACAACGCGCGACTCTAAGGTCGAAAGAATAAACATCACTGGTCTCTATCTGAGATAAATACAAGTTTGGTTGATGGAACTTCTAGATACAACTGAATAATAATATACAAGTTATATAATGGGGGGTACGATACAAGTAAACACACCTACTAGCAAATCACCCGAAGGAAATTATGCCCGCAAGCCGTAAAGAAACCTGTACGGCAAACCTGCAAGAAACTGGGGCACAACGGGGGTGAGTTGCCAACTCGTGAATAGAAAAACATCTACGCACAGAAATCGCATAAATAACGCAATCCTATGTCAATGATCATAATATATCCTCCATTATATATAACATGCAGCCTATAACAAGGCTAGGGTAAATATCTAACCCGTGTGTAATCTCAAGTACCCGTGTCAGTGCCTCAGGTAGCAATATATCATATGAATGAGGTATGAATGCATGAAAATAGAATACATGTAAATGAAGAACTGTTTTCATAGTTTAGTGAGATTTCCTTATTTTTAAATAGGAGGTACCATAAATGAAATCAGCATAAACAGTGCCCAGCATCGACACAAAACAAGTATCCAAATATCTCGACATCTCTGTGTCGTAATCTCTGTACCTCAAAATCTCAAAAATTTCAATGTCTCAATCACAATATCTAGGGCGCCGTCAGTCCAGACCGGCCCCTACCATCTATCTCAAGACCACGACGGTATCCTCCGGATATCCGACGCGTCAGGTAAAATCACCGGTCGGTAGTGCTCCCCTTCCAGGCTCAACGTCATCACCACATTCATCTTGCCCCGGGGTACCGCACCGGGCCCACCATGTACCCGAAACGGTTCATCCAACTCCTCGAATCGGGTCTCGAAATCCATCAGCAAACTCATGGTGGACGACTCATACATCATAGGAAAACCGCAATTTTTTTATTTAAAAAGAGGGAAAGCAGTTTATATATGTTTTTGCGGTTTTCCTCCAAATCCAGAAAATATCATGGGAATCCGAATCATCAATAGCATGTAAAACCATGAATATAAATATGAGAATCCATGAATACGGCATAACAATGAATAACAGTATGCATGAAGTGACAAGTAATAACTACAATATCTAAGCTGGCATATAAGGTAAGTACACTAATATTATGTCAAACTACTAGTTATCAAGCTAAGTTAAGCAATAATATTTCTAAGGTGTACGTGACATGGCAATTACCGATGAAGATGTGTGTGAGCCGGCAAGTAAGTGTATGTGGTACATACGCATCATCGGTAATGGTGCTGGTGTCCTAACAGCATGATATCAACATTTCAATAAGAAATTATAACATAAGTATGCGATGCGAAGCGAACCACAATAATAAGTGGTAGCTGAAAACTAGACGCAACTATAACTAATCTGCATTAATCTAATAAAAGTTCTACAAATGGTGCCTTTTGAAATAACACGAATCATGGGGTTTTGAAAATAGGGGCTACCGTGTTTTTATGAAAAGATACGTCTTTTGAAATATCCGTAGGATCCCTTGGGCTGTCTTTTAAAATATCCACGATTCGTTAGTTTTTGAAATAGGTAAGAATCGAATCTAATCTAACAACTAAACTAAACTAAAGGGCTAAGCTAACCAGCTGGACTACAGGTAAGGAAACCGCCTAACATCTGAGTCGATATATATACATACCTGTATATATATTAGTCGGTGATCCCGCCTCAATAATATCATATCCGATATCATATCTATAATTAGACATTCCAAGTCAAGAGTGCGGATCAATCATCAATAAATAGCTCGAACGTAAATCCGTCGTACGGCATCCCAAATCTGGGTACGGGTCAAAATCACATTCATCGTACTATTCATCTGGTATCCTCTTTATCAAATATCATGATCGGGGTACTGATCTATGTCTAGTACAATACTGATACCGCCTAAGTATGCATGCAGGTGTAAGAATCACTACGGCAAAAGACCCGCTAAAACATCATGTCGTATCTCAATACAAACCAAATCACATCACCGATCTCCTGGCCTCAAGCCCAATCTCATCGACTCATCTCAAATTCCAAATACTATTCTCAAATCCAGTATATGAACACATAGTCCCATACCTATGTGAACACATAAACTATAGAGAATCCCATGAGCACATATAAATAGGAATGTATGCAAGTATGTATGTGTGTATGTGTAGTGCAACACTACCCTAGGATTCGCAACACTAAAATAATCCAACACACCAATATCCATCCTAAACATCGTTATTAATCCTAAGTAACATATAATAACTGTTGGTGTGTATACGCATCCGTATACACCATCACGGACTGCGGGGGTGCTATACGCCATCCACCCGACTTCTCCCCGTAGATATAAATCTACTCACCTGGTCCTCGTTCGCCGGTGCCGATGTCGCCATGCGCTTGCTTGTCGTCTCGAAGTCCACATGGGGTACCTACATATCATAACGCACCGTATCGTATTAAAATCCGACCCATGACCAAAACGACGCACGAATCCCTCATAGGTCAAAACCTATGGTTGCTTTCACAAATCAACACAAAAACCCTCGACGTCGGCGTACAAACGCCAGACCATCGAGAAAAACCCAAATACGCTCATTTGCACATTCACGAACACTAATTTTAATATAAAATAGGTCAAAATTCACAAAAACCCAAATTTCACTTAAAAAGTCATTTTTCCGAAAATCTAGCAAGCACAATTCGCCATTTTTGTACAAAACATGATGTTTAAACAATTCTAGCGGCCATAATACTTATTAAATAACTTAAATAAGTCATAAAAACAATTCTCATACTTTAATCTCATTAAATTCCAAAAACCCTAAAATTCTAGTTTACAAAATACCTAAATTTTATAGCAAAATGCACAAACCACAATTTAGGTTGGATTTCCATGAACTAAAGTGTTAAACTACACTTAATAATGTTAATGAAGTCATGAAAAACCTAATTAGATTTTTAGTCTAACATTTGCAATAAATTTTAAAACCTAGTTTACAAATTAGCGTAATTAACACAATTTAAATTAACAAAAGTGCAACTAACAACTAGATTTGCTTTAGCATAACATTAACATGTCAAAAATATCACAAAACCATAATCTCACATCATAAAACCCTAAGTTGCATTCAAAACCCTTTCTTGAAAGTTAAATATTTAATATCAAAACCACAATTAACTCCTAATTAAACACATAATAGCTAGATTGAAGTAATCAAACAACAACTTATGCAAAATGCTAAGATTATACCTCACAAAATTAGAGACCTAGCACCAAAATCTTGGCCTCCAATTTGCTCTCTTGATCCATGATCCACACTAGAATAGGTCAAGAAGAAATGGGTAGGGATTAGAATTTGATTTTGTGGGATTTTTTTGAAGCATTTTGGATGGAGTTTTGAAGAGAAAAGAGGAGAAGAAATGGGAGCTGTTGTGGTGCAGATTTTCAGCTGAGGAGGAAGTGGGTAGAGGTGTGGGGGATTTGTGGAAAAGAATCGAAGTCAAAGCCCCTCCCAAATTACCATAATACCCCCACCTACTTTACTATATAAAAACCTTATTTTAACCCATTTCTCACATGATTTATGGTCAAAAAGAGAGAAATAAAATTCTTGGGCTGATACAATAGTGTGGGGCCGGCCAAGGGGAGTGAGGGTGAGTGTGAGAGACTTTACAAAAAAATTCTATGCAAAAAGACCCCCCACAATACCATATTTGCAAGTTTTAGTCCAAAATAACTATATTTTTGTTTTCCATCAAATAAATCAATTAAAACTTGAAATAAAATACTAAAAATTTATATTACAACTAGATTTTAATTAACATGATTTTAAAGATTAAAATTAGCCGATTTAGATTTGTATTTATCGCTAATTTAATGTATTTTCTTACTGGCTTAAAATAATATTAAAATAATATTTTTTTCAGAAAATTTAAAATTTCACCAGTGGCTCAATAAACACCAAATACTAGTAATTACATAGCTAGAATATGTATATTTAATTTTATAATAAAGATATTTGCATTTTGACTTTTTACAGAAAACCCCCTTATTTTACCGTTTTTTCGAAATTTCACCGAAACGATTTTCAAAACGTTACATCCCTAGTCGTGGGTGTATCGAGATAGGGCATCGATATACCAGTGTAGACTAGTGTATACGCTTCTCGACCCATGAGATGGGCGATGGATGATCCCATATCCATTGGTGTTTGACATCAGAGATGGTATACGGGTGCTCAGTGGAGACTGGGTAAACTGGACGGATTCGCCGAGAACTCCCAGATGGTATTATACCTCACGTCAGATGGCAGTTCTCAGGTGACACTTGTGCAGGTTAGTCTGTAGACCCGAGATCGTCATAGCGTCTTGTGTGATTCCCACTGTTCTTTGATCTCCACCTTACCACGTCCATGAGGGCGTGCAAAACGGTGGTCTTTGGGTACAGTCCCGAGTCACATGGAGGCAATAAGCGATAGGAGGGGTTTCGTCTCTCCCTGTATTGGGGGTTGATGTTGCGCAGTGCTCGATTGGCCGTAACAGGGAAGTCCCTGGCCAGGGCTGATTAGAGATTTGCTGGTAAGTGCTACCAGTAGTTTCTCGACCCGTTATGAGCCTCACATCGGCACGACTTATCGGTTATTGGGGTCTGACGTTTACCACCCCTAGACTTGATATGCGACATATCAGACGAACAGACCGGACTGTACGGTAAGTGTTACTGGTCGGATTCACAGGAGTGTTAGCGGGCTAGCTCGTCGATCTTCTTATCGCTCAATACCCGGATGGCCGTTACGTTTAGCAGACCGCTTGCGGCTTGTGGGTGCTTGATATGATCATCATCTGCTACCGGCGTATTGATGAGTCTTTAGAGTCCTACACAGAGGTTTCCTGGCTCAAGCGAAACGAAATAGCAGCGCATATGAGATATGTGCAGGACCGAGAATAATGCGTGTATGTGATACCGCATTTCATTCTTGCGATGAATGTTTCGATTGGTTGTATGCGATATGACCTAGTTATCGAATCATTGATTCGATAAATCGATACATTGGATACTAGTCGGTTATATGCGATATAACCGGATCGTTAAATCAAGTGTTGATTTAATGATTTAATGTATAATTATATATTTGATATATTATTTTGCATTAGCTAGTATTGGTTCACTTTATATGGATTTTCTCACTTGATGTGCAAGAAGTATATGTGATATACTTTTGTGCACATATTTGTATCATGTTTGATGATACTTGATCATTTAGTTAAGTGTATAGAATTAAACCATGGTTAATTTGATGATTAGGGTTTTGCTTATTCATTTATTTATTTATTTATTCATTTATTTATTTGGAAATGATTTAGATGGGAATGGTGGCTTTATTTGTTTCTAGTTGAAGCTTCATGAAGCTTTGACTTCTTAACCATTCTTGTCTTCATGCTTAACCCTAACCCATCCAAGTAACCATGGTCTATTCTCTACACTCTACCCTAGTTAGTATATGATAAGTATTCATTTACTTTTCAATTTTAATTTAACACTTATCATATTCTTTCTTCTTCTTGATCATCTTCTTCTTCAAGAAAAGCTTAAGCCCATCAATGGCAACTTGAGCAAAAGTGAGTGAAATCCAATTCTAAAGTGAACCCACCTCGTATTTCTTCACCCTCTACCTCTTGCCAAGTTGTTTTGGGTGTTTTCTTCACAAGTTTCACAACTTGGTGAAGTTGGAGCTTGAACTTGTGCAACCTCGACGTAGATCATCTTCGGCACGAAGCCGACGACCTATTCCGCTCATTTCTCCGATGAAGCCGACGCGAGAGTCCGAGATTCGAGATGGACAGCGAGGGGACGACTACGTTGAGCTAAGGAAGTGGAAACCGGATCTACAAAGGTTGTAGCTTCTTATCCTTAGTTAAGTTGTTAACTAGATTCGTATTTCGCCTAAACTTCTAGTCAACGATCCGTATTAGGGTTTCTCGGCACCCGTAAAATTTAAAATTGGCATGGTTGATGCCTTGTGAGACCTCTTGAGAGTGCCTAGGAACCCTACAGTGGTATCAGAGCCTAGCTAGACCCTTAGGCGAAGTCTAGACGACGTTTGAAACCCGATCGAACCGAAACCCTAATTCCCGATATGCTCTCTGGACTTTTACTATAATCTAGGATATTTCCATATTAAAAATGCTTAAAAAATTCAGCAGGTAAATCTAAGAATTACGATGCAAAATTTATCCCATGAACAGTAAATAGTGCGGCGGAACCGCGGCAGAAGCCTGGCTTCTGCGGCGGTTCCGCGGCAACATGATGACATCATCACTCCCGTTTTGCACAGTAATTACTATTTTATGATGCTGAATTTTCTGGGAATTTTTAACTTGACTCAAGAGTTGAGTGTTCTAGGGTTGTATTGGGAATCGACGATTCGATCGGATTATCAAATCTTGTCTATGTGGCTTTCCGGATAACTTTAGAATATGTTAAAAAGTTCGACCGTATGTAAATACCCAATCTTTCCCCTGCCGGGAAATTTCCAATTGTTGGATTTTTCCGTAGTTTAAAGACGTTCGAAGTAGTGCAAGTAACGCGATGGTCCCTCTAGAAGACAACAAACCTTAACTCGATTATGTGACCGTCTTGAACTGCCCTTTGAACCTTCCGGTTTGGGGCAGTACGGCATTCCACATGTGAAGCGTTGGCTTGACCCTTCTACGGCTGGACCGTTGGTACTGAGGCATGAAGTGAATGTCCTTGAACTTATTTCATGTGTTGATCGGTTTCGGGAAAACTTGGGTGTTCGAATGTTCGATCGGAAAGTTTAATATTTTCTATTTATCCGGAATGGGATACAATAATTGGAATTCACAAACAGTTATGAGATAACTGGATGAATGTTATAAATCTAGCGGTTTAGTCTCACTTGATATTGAAAAGAGTTTTCGATAATGGGACTAAAATGCGGGGTTTATAACTGTTAGGCATGTGATGTCTAAGTATTTCATTTGATTAGGCATGTGATGTCTAAAGAGGTTGCGGATTCCAACTGTTGTAGTTTTACACTTTCTTTCCTGTGACCGTAAGTGTAATATGTGATATCGCCGGTTTCGTTACTTTATGTCAACGACAATTGGGATACGCATGTTTACTTACGTTGATGACATGTGATGTTATGTGTTGCTGGATATGTTGTATTGGATCGTCGTGTTCGAATAGCCGGGGGTTTTTATGTGAGATGAGTGTTTTTCATTTTCATTCATGTAAAAACTTGTATGTAATATTCTTTTATTTGGGGCACTTCCAGGTTGCGGAAGATGTCACCCTTCGTATATTATTTACGTTTCCACATTAGGATAGACCCAAGGAGGGGAGCACAAGTAACCGGGTTCTGGGGTTCAGTGGGAGACCAACTCGAGGAGTCGAGTCCGGGTCTTCTAACCCTAGAATTGGTAGGGTTGCTTGCCGCTCTCGTAGGGGTCTAGGGGTGTGGGATTGGCTATTCATCACGACCATGGAATCCGTGTTTTATACTGGCTCATATTCAAAACACGGACGTCCTAGTATATCCAATGTTTCATATGTTTCTTCTGCTGCTTTATCTGTGATGTGATCATGTGATGTTCTGTGATAGATACAGTATATAGTATATATGATATATTATATAGACCTTACTTATGTTTTGCACCCGCACTAGCCCTGCCCTGCTCTGTCGTTAGTTACCTAACCTAACGGTGCACGAGGGGACATCCAGGCGAATGCGGATGGCATAAGTGTACGTCGTATTTATCTGTGAAGTTTAGGTGGCTTAAATGATGGGCCTTCATTAATGTGATTAATGAAAGAAAAGAAACTTAAGATGTTGTAGAATCAAATTTTAAATAAAACAGGTAGCTACAGTTCTTGCTTTGCACAGCGGTATATGTGATATATCCTGCACCTTATTCGATGAGGAAAGGACCGAGATCCCTTCAGCGGGAGTGACTCCTTTAGCAATAACTGGCAGATGCTACACACTCGGTTTGACTTTTGATTGCTTATATAGTTTCTGCTTTGCACAGTGATATATATGATATATCTCGCACCTCATTCGACGAGGAAAGGGCCGACGATCCCTTCACCGGGAGTGACCCCTTTAGCAAAACTAGAAAAAGCCTCAAAATCACTCCATTTTAAAACATCATTTGATTCTACATAGATATCAAGTTCATTACGCTCATGGTTTTTTCTTAAAGAACCCGCGTAGCCCTCCGTCATTTCAGATAGATATTATTTAGTATTCGTACTATGTTTGTTGACTTAGTCAAGGCATAGTGTATGGTAGCTAAATTATGTTTATCTGTAAAAACATGAGATGTGATTGGATTAGAGCATTCGCACGGCCTTGTTGACTCAGTCAAGGGTCGTATGGGTGGGTTTAATTCAATCGGGAAATGTACGGGTTGAACTTGACTTGCGATTTATGGTTTGTTGACTTAGTCAAGGTCATAGATCGCTAGGGGAAAAAGCATTATCGGGAATTTCAAGTGTTGAAATTTGCAATGAGATTGCATACCTTCTATGAGATAGTTGGATCCCGATACCCACTGCGAGTAAGAGTTACTCCTGGGAGAGTTTTGCACACTACAATTAGCCGATCAAGTAGGTGTCTAGTGTTGCGCCACGGCAGCGCCCCGACCGTCTATCCGTGGCCATAATGCGGAATCAAAATTTTTCTTGACTTTTAAACTGGCGCTACCGCGGACAATAAAACCCGGATCGTAACCATTAACCTAATGCTAGCAAACAAAAGATGGGAAGACAAGTATACCAAGCGATTTGTGTCCTTCGGTCTTCGTCTCCACTCCGATCTCCCGCGGAAACTCCATTCATCTCCTCCTCGTCGGAAAGGGCACCACGTAGCCGGAATCTTTTACGGGCTCCCACCTCTGGACCGAGGCAACTCGGGCGCGAAGTTGGCTAGTCGACGCGTCCAAGAAGTGCTGTAGGCTAGTGTAGAATGGTTGTCTCATTTGGGGTAGTGAAGTTGCCATTGGTGATGGAGGAATAAGGTTAAGGAAAAATGGTGCTTTTATTTTTCAAAACAAGAAGAATGAGATGAAGGAAAAAATGCCATACCTCTCCAAAATGAACCTCTCGTTCTCTCTTGAACAAATGGTGGAGGAAGAATCTCAAAAACAAGAAGGAAGGTGAGTGTAGGAAAAGCAAGAGGTGACCACATACAAAGTAAACCTCACATCAACTGCTAATCAACTCCAATCCATTCTAATCACCATTAATGCAAAAGAAAAGATGATCGAAAAGAATGGTCTCAAAAGATGCTTTCATAATCAATCCATATGCAAGAAACCCCTCCATAATATGTTATTTGCAAACTTGCAAATAACACCCTCCATCGGAAAAGTCCGGCCGGGAAAGAACGAAGGAAAACCGGCCGGAACGGAAAGCAAACTGGCAACTCCAGAAAACTGGTCCCGTAATAAATTACAGGAAAACCCCGATACTGTGCATACACACCCGCATCTGTATTCCGACCGGATACAAATGCAATGAGACAAAATCTACACTGTACTATACTAGGATCCGGGTTAAACCAAAGCCGGCTAGTAATATCCGTTCGATCCTGATCCGTGCAATACCGCACGTATCTGATCGAACCCTGCCATATATCCATACGGCCACAAGTACAAACCGTCCGATCCTGATCCGTGCAATACCGCACGTATCTGATCGGACCCTGCCATATCTCCATACGGCCTCTACAGCGTTTCACCCGAAACTTGAGTAACTGTAAGTGTGGTGGACTCTAAAGACTCGTCAATACTATGGCTGTGGATTTAACCACTAGCACGTCAGAGGTATAAGCCAATACGTGACGGGCCACCAGCTATTGACCAAAAGGGACGTCGATGAGGGAACTCATGCTGACATCCTGTTGAGCCTGTCAGTGACAATATCCGTACAGTCCGGTCCGTTCGTCTATGAGTATCGCATGGCGGGCCTAGGGGGTTGGTAAAAGACAGACCCCCAAAAGCGGTACAAGTCGTGTCGGAGTGTAGCCCAGAACACCCTGAGATACTACTGGAATACCTACCAGTAAATATCCTGCCTCGGCCGAGGGCTTTGTGTAATGGCTCTCCTAGACACAGCGCGACCTCACCCCCAATACCGGGAGAGACGAACCCCTGCAGATACGCTCACTGCCTCCATGTGGCTCGGGACTGTACCCAACTAAACCTGTTTGCACGATTCCTTTGAGCCGTGGTAGGGTAGTAATCAAAGTACAGTGGGAACTCACACGAGACAAATAACGATCTCAGGTCGATGAACTAACCTGTATACATGTCACCAGGGAACTGCTATCTGACGTCAGGTATAAGACTAACTAGCATGTTCCCGGCGAGTCCTGTCCGGTGTACTCATACCCCAATGAGCACCTGTATACATCTTAGGTGAACCAACTGACACCAGTGGCTTGTGAGACCGACCACCGCCCCTCGTCGGGGTCTCGACTGTATACACTAGTCTACTAATGCAGTATCGATGCCCAGTCTCGAAACTCCCACGACTAGGGACCTTTTAAGGATGTGCTTATAGACTACCAGCTCCCACGTATATGATCGCCATCATACTGCTGGCCGTCAAGCAAGAATCCTAAGGGCTCTATCAACGTGTAATAGCGACCTCTCAGGTCACCTAAAGCAGTACACGATGATAAAGATAAACCAGATAGCATACTATCATCTTGAGTAAGACTGTCCTACTGGGATAGGTCCTCCCTCAATCATTGCAATCACGTGCCTGTGATCCAATAATTGACTCTGAGTGCACTATCTCCAACAATCTCCCACTTGCACTCAAGGCTAATTATTGTGATGTCGCGTACTCACAGCCCGTGTGATACCGAACATCCAACTCCTCTACAAGTCAGTCTCACAAAGCTCGTTTGCGAAACTATTGCGTTCGAGGAATAGCCTCAGTGAGTGGATCCGCTTTGATGTTTCTTTCTATGTCTCTCTATATCTCAAGTTCGTGGAGAAAGCCATCTCCCGAAATGAGCAATACCTGTCTTGGAATGTCTGGATGTTTGATGGGACCTAGTTCATAAATGAACTCCAAATCCAAACTTCATAGACTGTATCGTCAATTGAATTTAATCAGTATCCTGCGCCATGCCTTCCCTCAGTATCCACCTGAACCACCTGTCCAAAATACTGCCCCTCGTCAGAGGGAAAACTATAACTCTGACAGCCTCTCTGCCATCCAGGTCACCTTGGAAGCCTGGAATGATAACCGTCTCCTAAAGGAGGTTGCCGTTATTAAATCCCTAGAACACGCACTTATGTCCTAAAACTACTTCCGATCGTTTCTCCAGGATTGGATTAATATCAACTTATTGCATCTACTACAAGAACAACTTCTGGTGTGGTACTTGACATCTCATGATTGACTCAATTGCCTAAGCAAGTGATCTGTCAATCATGCGTATCCCTCTCCCCTTTAGTTTGTAAGACACCTTTAGAGAGGGTGACTCCATTACCTGCAGGTATACTACCGTGCCAGAAGTCGTCCATTCTAAATACTTATAGAATGCTGTCTAAGTACCCAGATTGGGAAACCACCCAAATCTAGATCTAAAACCATAGATCAAGTAACCAGAATGTCTGGTATAAAATCCAAGTCCTATGTGGAGAAAAGACTGTGTGACAACCAAAGTATAACCGATCGTAGTATAGGAGTTTCCTTTCCTACTCTGTGTATGTCATCCAAAACCAGGACATCACACCCTACTACCTTCTCAACAGATCCATCCCCTATTCTGATGACGTCAAACCTATGACTGTCATGTCAGAAATAGATGATCTATCTCCGCTATATCTGCTTTAGTCTATAAATAGACATAAGCCACCTGTCCACTAATGCTTCTGCTGCTCCCACTGACCACGACAACCCTCTGGCAGAGTCATATATACGTACACTTCTAAAGCTAGTTTAGAATGACGCTATACTCATCCTCCTGCCGGTTCTCACAGTCTGGAACAACAGCAATGGCAAGTCTGGGTAAACAAGAACCTTCCTGACACCGTCCTTGAGCATACCGAAGTACCTCTCGAGTGCCTGAGGTTACCCACCATATCTGCGGAGTGGCCAATGGAATGTCAAAACAGATTGAATCTTTAGGTTCTTATCAAATCTTCAGTAATCGTTTGCGGTTCTGGAATCACTTTCAGTTTTACCATACTCCCACTACTGTTTTTCTAAAAAATCCATTTCTTTTAAAATTGTGGCGAGTGAAGAACAATATCACTATTGATCTTCCAGATGGTAGAAAATCAACCCTCGTCATAGCCTGGGTTAACCCACAAATAGCCATTACAGAAACGTGCCTTGAGTTATCCAGAGTCTGGTTTTAAGCATAAGCCGGACAACTCCCCGTACCTTAACAATGTCAAGATATGAACTGTTCTATATCCAATACAGAAATAGAGGCACTGATTTAATTTAACCAGATTCAAATCATGCAGCTGTCTCTAGTGCATGTCAACTAAATGGAAAGAGGCCGATCGGCGTTACTCAACTTAGGAATGCTTCCAATTATGAGTAACCTGAAAGAGAAGCAAGTTCTCTTAATCATTACTATCAACAGAATACCATATACAAGTATCTACATCTTCGATTACTTTGAAGAATCCCGATACTTGCAATACCTGGTTCTCTACTTTATTCAAATACCTATAACTTCTCAAAATTCGGACCCTGTGTTTCCACGAAACACCTGTCTAAGAACCAGAGAAGTCATAAGTAAACAGAATATAGTACGAGGACCAACCCCACTGTCCTAATGGACACTGGACAATATACAATACTCTGTATAAGTCCCTGAGTCTAATAACTCATTCACTGTGTGTCGTAGGTTGAAAACTGTACTTATGGTTAAGAAGAATTACACCGCTGTTCAATGCTCCTTACCTAACCATCCACTGATATAGGTAAATGTCATAGACATAATTTCAAAAAGGTATCTCTCACTCTATAAAAATAGACGTACAGATATATCAATTTGAAATTGGTGCATGACAACGGATATTCGAAACCAAATATTTGCCGATCGGCAAACAACCCAGGTGACTTCCTCAAATATCACCAATTACAACGAATTCCTATATTATGAGAACGATCACCTAATTCCTAATAACTTACTCCCACTCATCATCTGTAAAACCATACAGATGTGAGAATCATACCTGGTAAATACATACCCTGGAGCAAGTGTCTAATCGGGAAATCAGTTTTCTTTTAACAGTACACAGTGAAACTGAAACATTGAAATGTTTCGATGGGGTATCCTGGTATTCCTAGTAATGCCTCTTCCATTATCTAGATTCACAACTGTAACCGTATATCTTTTTGCCATCTGTCCAAATCCCTTTATATGTCTTTAGTCATTACCTTCTGTACACCCCTTTAGGCCAAATGGTTTTCTTCCTTCCCTACCGTTCGGCACCAGCCTATGGTTTGGAAGAAGACTATCCAATAAGCATAATGGGTGTACTGTCTTAATCCTAGGAGCACTCGCAATGCGAGAGAAGGTGAAGATAAAAGACAACCGAATAAACCATATTCCTATTTCTCCTGAACCATAATCCATCCCCGAACTAGAACAAGTTCCTCTCGAGTTCGTATATAACCATACGATGGATTATCCAATAAACCTGGGATCTTCGTAGTGATACGGAGTGTCCTGGAGAAATACAAAGGTGATTTAGGATTGGCGAAGAAATACTTGGTTCGGTCGTGAATAGCAGTCGCAATTTACTTTGCCCTCTTACTAATCCCTTGCTTTGTCTTAACTTAATACCTTCTATACCCCGTTTAGGTTAAATGGCTTTCTTCATTCCCCACCGTTCGGCACCAGCCTAAGGTTTGGAAGAAGACTATCCAATTTGCGTAGTAGGTGTACTATTTCCTAAACCAAGGAGTACTCGCAACGTGAGAGAAGGTAAAAGGAAAAGACAACTGAATAGTCCTATTCGTTTTCTCCAGAATCGGAAACCATCCTCGAATTCCTTCGAGTTCGGAAATAACCATACGATGGTTTTGTCCAATGGAAGTGGACGTTCGTAGTAATACGGGGTGTCCTGGAAAAAAAAGGGTAAAAGAAGGAGTGGCAATGAGGTTTGCAACTCTGACAATCCAAAAGCCAGTGTTAAGAAGGTTCGGTCAACTTGGTCACTGAGTCATAGTCTAGGGTCGGGTCAATGGTCGCTGCCAAAGAGAGGGAGAAAAGAAACACTCAGCGTGCACTCTAACCTAGATCATAATGGTTATCACATTATCTAATCTGGAAACCTCCCACTGTAACCTCAAATTTTTCCCCAAAACTGAAAGAAGAATTCGCCGGGATCACCCGAGTAGTAAACCAACTCATCAGTGGGAATCGGGATCCAACTATCATCGCATGATAACTTGACGGAATCCACTCAAGTCACCACACTCCAGAAGGTATGCGCATATCTGGCAAGTTTCAGTTCTTTTGAAACTCCCGATGTGATTTTTACCCCTAGGACCCAAGTGACCTTGACATAGTCAACAAATCAAAGAGTCCTAGTCAAGCTCAACCCATCATTTTCCTCGATTGCATTAAACCCACCCGTACGAGCTCTTGACACAGTCAACAAGGCCGCACGACTGTCCTAACCAATCCCATTAATATGCTACAAACAAACGCTACTTAACTACCGCACACTACGCCTTGACACAGTCAACAAACGCAGCACGAATACTAAGTAATACTTGTAAGAAATGACGGAGGGCTACGTCTAGTTTTTGGCGAAAAACCTTTAACGTAATGAACTTGATATCGTTGAAGGAACTGCATAGCCTTTTATAAAAATATAGTGACGAAAACCCTTGCCAAAGAGGTCACTCCCGGTGAAGGGATCTCGACTCTTTCCCCGTAGAATGAGGTGCAGGATATTCCAAATGAATACCATGATGCAAAGCAAAAGGCAATCGGCTATAGTGAAGTTATTGCCCTAACGCAAACTTCTGTCCAAGGGGTCACTCCCGGTGAAGGGATCTCGGCCCTTGCCTCGTCGACTGAGGAGCAGGATATTCCAACTAAATACCACGTTGCAAAACAAAAGAGAACGCCTTTGCAATAACAGCTTTTTGAAAAATGTTCCGACAACATCAGAGTAGGTTTGTTTAGCTTGCATTGATCCGAATCAACGCAGTCCCATCAATTGATCACACCACAAAAGAACAAAAATAATGATGTACGTATATGCCATCCGCATTCGCCACTGGGTACCGTCATCACTGTTCATAACATAATATTGCATTTTGTATTCCCCATTCTTATGCATCTTACGATGAAAACAGGTGCTTTTGACCCATGTCTGCTACATGTTACAGGTTACAGGTTCTGGGAGCAAGAACAGTGAAAAACACAAAAGACGACACAAAAGAAGGATTTTTGACCAACAAATAGGAAGATCTTAGTAAAGCCCGGCAGAAGAACGGTTCACCATCAACAAGGCAACTCAAGATCCAAATTTGCACGAAAGACGGGTAAAAGATCCAATGCAAAAGTTCACTGAGAATCTGGAATTACTGCAGAAGCCCAACTGATGAAAAGAATAAATAAACTAGGAGCCCAGAAGAACCAAAAGAAGCCCAAGAAAAATCACTTGATGAATCCATCATTGCGCCGTGGATCCGCGGCCCAAAGCCAACACATGCGGCGGATCCGCGGCCTCCCTGTGCCCGTATGCGCATAACTTTTTGCCATAATTTGTGGCGGCTCTGGAAAGATCTTTTTAGGGGTATTTTTGTAACTTTAGACATGCAGTGCAATCTGTAGCCCTAGGGTTTCTATGTCCTATAAATTGAACCCAAGACCTTGTATTTTCTTATGCCTCTTTCTCATGAATAAAATTCTGTTTTCTTGAAGTTAGAGTGCATCAAAAGTAAGTAGGTTATTTTCCTTGCAATAATTTTAGTTTTTCATATCTGTTCTTATTTTCTCGCCTTAGTTTAGTTTTTATTAACTTGAAATCGATGTTTTCTTTCTTTAATAAATTCTTGTTTTCTTTCATCCCCTCAATGAGCGAGTAGTTTCCTCGCTTGTTAGGGTTAGGAATAGGGAAGGATTTGAGAGATGAAGATCTCTCATCTCTTTTCATTGCTAAACTTTTATGAACATTAGAACTCCATGCATACCTTTTGATTCCGCTCCCTACGGCACTTTTACCCTCAAGGTAACGGTGAACTCCGTAGTCTAAAGGCCCGGATCTTAAGGTTTTCCATGGAGGTTAGGGTGAAGATTAAGAAAGGAAGGATAAGGATCTAGAGGAAGAATCAATCTTCCCAATCATCCTAATCCCCTTTGTTAACATTTACCATAACTCTAATATGATTGATTTAATTGATGGCAATGGAAAGAGATGTAAATCTTTATTTACCAAATTTTCCCTAAACCTAATCCTAGCAAGTTTCTAATTCTACCTTCATACAACTTCGATTTTTAGATTTAATTATACTTCCAAACACCATTTGGAATTAACTCGTAAGAACTTAAAGAAGATTTACACATCCCTGTGGACCGACCCGTATTCACCGGCTAGCTTCATGCGACGCCGTTCTTGATTGCGGTAATTATTTTTGATCGACAAAATCTCTACCAATCAAATGGCGCCATTGCCGGGGATGGCGTAGAAATTTCCTTTTTGCAATTTCGGGTTAATATAAAATTAAAAAAATCATAAAAACTGAAAAATCCAAAAAAAATATAAAAATTTATCATCTTTGTATTTTGTGAAGGGTATTTTTGGTTTGAATTTTGCAGGATCTACAATCGAAAGACGGATCTGGAAATCTGCAGAAAGCGAAACAGAAAATAACAAATCAGAACAGAGGAAGATTTGAAGAACATAAAAGAAGCGCCGGAGGAAGAAGAAAAAAATAAAAATAAAAATCGCCGGAGGCTTTCCGGCCGCGGAACCGCCGCCGGAGAACACTTCTGGCCGCGGAACCGCCGCGGCCTGGTCTGTTAAAAAAAAAAAAAAAAAAAAACAGGGGGCAGAAGCGCGGGAGGAAAAAAAAAAACAAAAACTCTGTAAGTTTCTCTGTTCCTCCTCTGCAAAAATTTGCATATATTTTCTGAAAAATTCCTGCAAGATTTTGTGCGCTTTAAAAATCTTTTCCTTTTCAAATAACGATCTTGTGCAGGATTTTTGGGCCTCGCTTGAACTAAAATTGATTGCAAGAAATATCTTTTTGTTGCACATCTTTTCTCGAAAATCTTTTTGCAACATTTTTGTTTTCCAAATAAAAATTCTTTGTGATATTCTTAAAATAATAATTGATTGCAAGTGATCTTTTCTGATTTGCATATCCTTAATCTTTTTGCTAAATATATCTTTCCAAATTAAGAGCAAGAGAAAAAAGGAAAGTTTTAATTAGAAAACTTGCAAATTTTGAAATTCACAAAAAAGATTTGATTGCAAGTGATTTACTGTTTTGCATATCTTTAATCAGACTTTAAGGGGCTTTTGACCAAATCAGATTGGGTGGGGATTTCATCACCCTTCCCAGGACCCCAGAAAACATCTAAAGCATTTTGCATCGACCACAATTAATAAAAAATACTAGACTCAGCCCTAAGGAAATCGAGCTCAATAGGAAAAGGACTAGTATAGGCATCGACCGTTTATCTTAACTGATTTTGCGGTGTCTAGGCTAGTGGTTTTTAATTAGGCCCACTGTCGTGGTGGTTCCTTCTCACTTACCTGGCCGCAATTGGCGGTGAAGAGGCGGTTTGAGGTCCTATTTCTAGCCCTTTGGAACAGTTAGGAGCTGTCTAGCTGACCTAGGTGACCCTAGATTTCGGACTGATCGTGCATTTCTGGTTATTTGCATTTGTGTCTTAGCCCTTTATCGAAAATTTTTGCAAAACAAATAAAAAAAGAATAATAAGAGGAATTTTTTTATAAAAAAAAAAAGAACTTGCAACTTTTGCCGCAAATAAATCCTTGCACCACCCAACTTTCTTTCTTTTTACCTTTCTTCTTCTAGCATGGGTACCCCACATAAAAAATCACTTGCCGAACTTTGGTATCCTGAACCTAATTTTGCGTCATTCGGCAATTTGTTCGGTCAATTTAAAGACGATCCCTCCATGCCTAAAAAATCTCTGAAAGATCACATAGAAGAGTCTAGGAGAAAAAGTTTGACTTTTCAACCCACTTTGTGTCAACCTAGTCAACCTTCACCACCTACATATGTTGACAGCACTTCTTCAAGTCCTTCTGTCACTCCTAGGCCGATGTCCATTGCTGAGCATATTGCTCAATCTCGTAGCCGATCTTTCACCCCTCTCCACACATCTAGTATCCACATGTTGACCCTACCCCAGTCCAAGAACCTTGGTATCCCGAACCTAATTTTGCGTCATATGTCAATGTGTTCGGTCAATTTAAAGACGATCCTTCCATGCCTAAAAAATCTTTGAAAGATCACATAGAGGAGTCTAGGAGAAATAGTTTGACTTTTCAACCCACTTTGTGTCAACCTAGTCAACCTTCACCACCTACACATGTTGACACCACTTCTTCAAGTCCTTCTGTCACTCCTAGGCCGATGTCCATTGCTGAGCATATTGCTCAATCTCGTAGCCGATCTTTCACCCCTCTCCACACATCTAGTTCTAGGGATCAACAAGACTATTCACCTTTTTATCCACATGATGACCCTACCCCAGTCCAATCACCCACTTCCTACCAGTCCTACCCGACCTTTCCACCTTCATTAGACACTACTTCTACACAGCCATTAGGGAGTTTCACATATCCAAACAATTTCGAATCTTTTAGCGAAACCCCCTTACCACCCAAGTCTAGTTTGGAAGAGGCATTGGAGGCGTATATCGCAGCAACAAATAAAATGGTTAGGAATGTGGAAGCGTCCGTGGCCACCCTTATGCAATCTGCTGAACCGGTAGCTAGTTTCCAACTAGCTCCAAATTTTCCAATGTATGAGGAGGCGGTTGGACAGAGAGAGAATGTGAGAGGATTTCCAAATCAAACCTACCCTTACCCAATTGAAGCCCACAACTCCAGTTTTCCATCGAATGTCCTAAATGATTCACAAGTTCAAAATAAAAGCGAGTTGTGTGATTTTGTAGTGTTTGATTTGCCAGATTGTGAAGAACCCCTTTCGAGTGAAACCAGACTTAATCCTTTCGATCTTTACACCTCCACTCTAGAACCTATATCGATAAATATCCATGCTTTTGATGAGGTGTCTAAAGAAATTGATTTTCACTTGATTGAGGATATAGACGCCGGGAATATTTCGGATGATGAACCTGTCGATTTAATTGAAATTTTATGTTCAAATCATCATCCCGAGTTATTAAATGTTTCTCCCGAATCTCATATGCGTCTTGATTTTGATGATAATAGCATGGATGAGTTGAATATTGTGGAGAATTATGAGGATAATATTGAGGAGAGTAGTGAGAATCATATTGAGGTTGAATCATTTTTCTTTGATGTGCCGAATTTTCCAATACACCCTCCTAAATCCTTAACTGATACCCTTCCTCACTCACTTCCTTCCGTCCTTCCTATCGTTTCGACTGTGCAAGAGACCGTTACGCTTTCATCTCCAATACCTAGTTCGACGTACCCATGTTTGCTCACGACTCTTGAGGGATTTAATCTCATTTTTTCGCGGGTTGATAGATTAGCACAATCGCTTTTTACACATCGGTCATTACAAATTGTGCTAATCTATACGCTCCATCCACACCCTAAAATTCGTATTCCCACTTTCTTTGGTTCTTATAATCTTCCTTTAATGATATCGAGTGTTGATGAATCACAATCCGACATTTTGAGTTCGATAATTTTCAATTGGACCTTCGAGGAAAGTTTCGAAGATATTTTCGCCGACGAACTCGCATTCTTAAATGATATGGATTTTGTGATTAATCAACCTCCACTCGAAGAAATAGAACCCCTACCATTTCTTCTTCCCCTCCTCCATTCTCCTCCACCGAGACCATATTATCCCTTTCTCTCCACACGGTCTCGTGTGCTTCTCAATTCTTTTCTTTCCACTCCATTCTTTCACCAACTCTACCATTACCACGATAGAATTTTTGAATGGTTGGTGCTAACCTTTGGCTTTTGTAAGGCCAAGCTTAAGTTTGGGGGGAATCTTTGTATATATGTATATATTTTTTGTTTTCTTTTCTATTAAAAAAAATTAAAAAAAAAATTCAAAACATTAAAAATATAAAAAAATATAAATAAATAAACAGGGGAGTGCCGGTATTTTGACCCTCTTGGTTTAGCATGACAGTGAGGACACTGTCAAGTTCAAGTTTGGGGGTATGCTCGGTACGTCTTCTTCCTTCGCATTCATTTGTACATATTTTTGCATTTGCATGCTTATCAGAAAAACCCATAAAAATTGAAAAATTTCAAAAAATATAAAAATTAATGTATTCAATTCTGGTTAATTGACTTGAGTTTGATAAATAGGTTAACTGGCTAGGAAAAACTAAATCTTAGACTTAGCAAATTAAAAACCCTAAAAATAACATTCCTTAGAGTTTAACTATGGAAAGCATATGTCTTTGTAGGTTATTTAGAAATAGGCAAATTTTGGGTTCAGTTCTTGGGCTAAGTCGAAACGAAGGAAAAGTATTAAAACTTTTATTAGAGTATAAGTTTGAAAAATAGCTCCTAGCTTAAGTCTAGATTCTGAAAATGTATACCCTACAAATTGCACAAACACGCACCTTGAAACTTGGATTAGTAGAAGAGACCTTGAAATACTCTTGTCTAACGTCCTTAGCATAATGAAAAAGGAAAAAAAAAGAGTGGATAAAGAAAAAAATGGACACTGGTTTTTGTGATTACTTAAGGCTAAAAAAAAAATAGAAAAATATTTAGCAAAAGGTGCTACTGCTAAAAGCCTTGGGTGTTGCAAAACTATGAAGTACGCCTTAAAGTGCTAACGCATCTGGTAATCGGTTGTTGGTACCTCAAGAAGTATTAACAGTCGCATGAAGGATGTGAAAGCGAAGTCTCACAAGTGCTTTGGACAATAGGCGGGAGTACGATTGCTTGATTTGAATTTCCAAGTGTAGGGGTGATATTTACACACACGTGGGGATATGTGATTAGAGTTTAGATAAGAGAAAGGAATGAAGAATGGAACTTGTGTCTTTAATAGAGTTGATAGAAATTCCTAAGTGGAGATGGAACTCTAGAAGGAAAACTTAAGAAATGCCGAAAGCTAGGTAATTCTACAGGACATATGTAATCTTAAGTTAAATAATGAGGAAGCGTGAAGAATATGGGTGGATAATTTGCGGGTCGACGATAATAGAATTCCTTGTTAGAAAAACTAAATGGAGAACAAAAGTCGAGAAACCAAGTTGATAGGATTTTGTGGGTAGTATCCGCTGAAAACCCTCAGGAGACAACACTCCTCCTACTAGGGACACCTAGAGGTTTAACGGCTTGTTGCACGAGCTCAGTGCAATCGCGTTTCCCTGCGAAAGAGCGGCTAGGTTAGATTTTTATTTAAATAATAAGTTTGCTCGAGGGCGAGCAAAAGATAAGTTTGGGGGTATTTGTTCATAACATAATATTGCATTTTGTATTCCCCATTCTTATGCATCTTACGATGAAAACAGGTGCTTTTGACCCATGTCTGCTACATGTTACAGGTTACAGGTTCTGGGAGCAAGAACAGTGAAAAACACAAAAGACCACACAAAAGAAGGATTTTTGACCAACAAATAGGAAGATCTTAGTAAAGCCCGGCAGAAGAACGGTTCACCATCAACAAGGCAACTCAAGATCCAAATTTGCACGAAAGACGGGTAAAAGATCCAATGCAAAAGTTCACTGAGAATCTGGAATTACTGCAGAAGCCCAACTGATGAAAAGAATAAATAAACAAGGAGCCCAGAAGAACCAAAAGAAGCCCAAGAAAAATCACTTGATGAATCCATCATTGGGCCGCGGATCCGCGGCCCAAAGCCAACACATGCGGCGGATCCGCGGCCTCCCTGTGCCCGTATGCGCATAACTTTTTGCCATAATTTGTGGCGGCTCTGGAAAGATCTTTTTTGGGGTATTTTTGTAACTTTAGACATGCGGTGCAATCTGTAGCCCTAGGGTTTCAATGTCCTATAAATTGAACCCAAGACCTTGTATTTTCTTATGCCTCTTTCTCATGAATAAAATTCTGTTTTCTTGAAGTTAGAGTGCATCAAAAGTAAGTAGGTTATTTACCTTGCAATAATTTTAGTTTTTCATATCTGTTCTTATTTTCTCGCCTTAGTTTAGTTTTTATTAACTTGAAATCGATGTTTTCTTTCTTTAATAAATTCTTGTTTTCTTTCATCCCCTCAATGAGCGAGTAGTTTCCTCGCTTGTTAGGGTTAGGAATAGGGAAGGATTTGAGAGATGAAGATCTCTCATCTCTTTTCATTGCTAAACTTTTATGAACATTAGAACTCCATGCATACCTTTTGATTCCGCTCCCTACGGCACTTTTACCCTCAAGGTAACGGTGAACTCCGTAGTCTAAAGGCCCGGATCTTAAGGTTTTCCATGGAGGTTAGGGTGAAGATAAAGAAAGGAAGGACAAGGATCTAGAGGAAGAATCAATCTTCCCAATCATCCTAATCCCCTTTGTTAATATTTACCATAACTTTAATATGATTGATTTAATTGATGGCAATGGAAAGAGATGTAAATCTTTATTTACCAAATTTTCCCTAAACCTAATCCTAGCAAGTTTCTAATTCTACCTTCATACAACTTCGATTTTTAGATTTAATTATACTTCCAAACACCATTTGGAATTAACTCGTAAGAACTTAAAGAAGATTTACACATCCCTGTGGACCGACCCGTATTCACCGGCTAGCTTTATGCGACGCCGTTCTTGATTGCGGTAATTATTTTTGATCGACAAAACCTCTCTCAATCAATCACCCGTTAGGTTACTTAACTAACGACAGAGTGGGGACTGGACTAGCGCGGATGCAAAACATATACAACATCTACTAGTATATATACCAATATATTATATTCGCTCAAGGCATGATAAAATGCAACATCACAGAAATATACAGCATCACAGAACAATACAGATATCTGGAATCCCCGTGTTTCACAGAGCCGCTGCTGAAACCCGACGTTCCCCTGGTCGTATGGATAGCCTGTGCAATGAAATCCTAGACCCCTACGGGCGCGTCAAGTCACCCGCCAAAACCTGAAGCGAGGCAGCCCCCTTCAGCACCGTGAATGGACCACCCAGCACTTCATGGAATCCGGTAACTTGGGCACCCCTCCTGGGTCAACCTGTATCCACTACGAGTGCGGCGAATAGCCCGCCAATCCTAGAGTGAAGCCCCCTCCGTCTCAATGCCATGAGATGCGGGCCCGTTGCCCTCTAGAACCCGGCTATCCGTGCACTCCTCCGCGGGGTAATCCTAGTACAGAAAATAAAATATACATACAACGGGTACATCGACCGCAACTAGGTCGTGCCCCAAAAGAATAATACAAACAGGCAGTGACGGCAGTCCACATGTCGGATGCTCGCCCCGCAATATCAAATGTACATATAAAACAAAACTGTACTAACATTGCATCCAGGCTATCCCCCACGACCGATCCGCAACATCACAGCAATACATAAAACATCAACGTGAATGTCACGTTTGCAAATCCGTCTAACCGGGCTATAGCAGTTAGACCGGATTTACCGATCAAGTGACATTCACGGTCGCAG
Organism: Agapanthus africanus; assembly: GCA_030015575.1. NCBI lineage: Eukaryota > Viridiplantae > Streptophyta > Magnoliopsida > Asparagales > Amaryllidaceae > Agapanthus > Agapanthus africanus. The sequence continues at coordinate 100,010,890 of CM057351.1, forward strand.
ATATAATGTAAATACTGTGAACCAATGTGTTTAAAATATCCGATCGATCAAATTTTAACAAGTGGGCCCCCAAGTACAACTGTAGCACATCAAGAAATTCTGGGCCCAAAATTAATATTCCAGAAACCCTAAAATCACCCCTGAAAGCAACTGAAGAAAAATGACACAGTGATCTGACCATAGTGCGGCGGAACCGCGGCCCAAAGGGGGTTTGGCCGCGGTTCCTCGCTCCCACTATGGAATTACTCTGTCGAATTTCTACAGCAGCCTTATATTTTCCAGTACATCACTTTTCTGTAACCTGAAAAAATTTTCGAGCAAGAAAAAATTCAACAGAAAACTGATGTATGTGAAAATGCGGGTTTTTGGAATTTTGGTCGATCGGAAATGTAAACACATTAGACAAAGCTAGATTAGGTTAATGGCGTGGCTCTGATACCATGTTGCGCCATGGCAGCGCCCCGGCCGTCTATCCGAGGCCATAATGCGGAATCAAAATTTTTCTTGACTTTTAAACTAGCGCTACCGCGGACAATAAAACCCGGATCGTAACCATTAACCTAATGCTAGCAAACAAGAGATGGGAAGAGAAGTATACCAAGCGATACGTGTCCTTCGGTCTTCGTCTCCACTCCGATCCCCCGCGGAAACTCCGTTCATCTCCTCCTCGTCGGAAAGGGCACCACGTAGCCGGAATCTTTTACGGGCTCCCACCTCTGGACCGAGGCAACTCGGGCGCGAAGTTGGCTAGTCGACACGTCCAAGAAGTGCTGTAGGCTAGTGTAGAATGGTTGTCTCATTTGGGGTAGTGAAGTTGCCATTGGTGATGGAGGAATAAGGTTAAGGAAAAATGGTGCTTTTATTTTTCCAAAACAAGAAGAATGAGATGAAGGAAAAAATGCCATACCTCTCCAAAATGAACCTCTCATTCTCTCTTGAACAAATGGTGGAGGAAGAATCTCAAAAACAAGAAGGAAGGTGAGTGTAGGAAAAGCAAGAGGTGACCACATCCAAAGTAAACCTCACATCAACTCCTAATCAACTCCAATCCATTCTAATCACCATTAATGCAAAAGAAATGATGATAGAAAAGAATGGTATCAAAAGATGCTTTCATAATCAATCCATATGCAAGAAATCCCTCCACAATATGTTATTTGCAAACTTGCAAATAACACCCTCCATCGGAAAAGTCCGGCCGGGAAACAACAAAGGAAAACCGGACGGAACGGAAAGCAAACTGGCAACTCCAGAAAACTGGTCCCGTAATAAATTACAGGAAAACCCCGATACTGTGCATACACACCCGTATCTGTATTCCCACCGGATACACATGCAATGAGACAAAATCTACACTGTACAATACTAGGATCCGGCTTAAACCAAAGCCGGCTAGTAATATCCGTCCGATCCTGATCCGTGCAATACCACATGTATCTGATCGAACCCTGCCAGATATCCATACGGCTACAAGTACAAACCGTCCGATCCTGATCCGTGCAATACCGCATGTATCTGATTGGACCCTGCCATATCTCCATACGGCCTCTACAGCGTTTCGCCCGAAACTTGAGTAACTGTAAGTGTGGTGGACTCTAAAGACTCGTCAATACTATGGTTGTGGATTTAACCACTAGCACGTCAGAGGTATAAGCCAATACGTGACGGGCCACCAGCTATTGATCAAAAGGGACGTCGATGAGCGAACTCATCCTGACATCCTGCTGAGCCTGTCAGTGACAATATCCGTACAGTCCGGTCCGTTCGTCTATGAGTATCGCATGGCGGGCCTAGGGGGTTGGTAAAAGTCAGACCCCCAAAAGCGGTACAAGTCGTGTCGGAGTGTAGCCCAGAACACCCTGAGATACTACAGGAATACCTACCAGTAAATCACCTGCCTCGGCCGAGGGCTTTGTGTAATGGCTCTCCTAGACACAGCGCGACCTCACCCCCAATACCGGGAGAGACGAACCCCTGCAGATACGCTCACTGCCTCCATGTGGCTCGGGACTGTACCCAACTAAAACCTGTTTGCACGGCTCCTTTGAGCCGTGGTAGGGTAGTAATCAAAGTACAGTGGGAACTCACACGAGACAAATGACGATCTCAGGTCGATGAACTAACCTGTACACATGTCACCAGGGAACTGCTATCTGACGTCAGGTATAAGACCAACTAGCATGTTCCCGGCGAGTCCTGTCCGGTGTACTCATAACCCAATGAGCACCTGTATACATCTTAGGTGAACCAACTGACACAAGTGGCTTGTGAGACCGGCCACCGCCCCTCGTCGGGGTCTCGACTGCATACACTAGTCTACTAATGGAGTATCGATACCCAGTCTCGAAACTCACACGACTAGGGACCTTTTAAGGATGTGCTTATAGACTACCAGCTCCCACGTATATGATCGCCATCATACTGCTGGCCGTCAAGCAAGAATCCTAAGGGCTCTATCAACGTGTAATAGCGACCTCTCAGGTCACCTAAAGTAGTACACGATGATAAAGATAAACCGATAGCATACTATCATCTTGAGTAAGACTGTCCTACTGGGACAGGTCCTCCCTCAATCATTGCAATCACGTGCCTGTGATCCAATAATTGACTCTGAGGGCACTATCTCCAACATCTAGAAAGGTGTTAACGGGGTTACGCCTCTGGGAAAACGAGGTTTACTTTAATTAGGTCCGTGCGAAAGCACGGGGAACCTCCCTCAAAGTACCGACACTGGCCTGGCCGAAAGATCGACGAAGTTGTTGGGTGTAATTAATCCCGGCTAGTCTTTCCTTTTAGGGTTTGAAGGAAGATTTGATAAAAACCAGTGGGAGCCATCCTGATTAGATAAGATAATAACCAATCTGATCTTGCACGAGCATACGCTAAAGTGTTTTCTTCTCACTCACTCCACGTAGCGACCATTTCATGCCTTAATCAAGATAATAATATGGATGTATTGACCGAACCCGCATGTTATACTGTGCAGGGGAACGTTGGACCCGTTCTATCTTATAAATGTTATAAGACTGAACAGGAAACAGGAGAATATCTAGATTCTCACGCCGCCCAAACGGAGAACATGCATGATGATGGACCTTCTTCGAGTGTGTTTGTTATTGAGAACTGTTTCTTAGTTCACCCTACGTCCTGGGTATTAGATACCGAATCTGGATCCCACATATGTAAGAAGTTACATGGGCTACGGAAAGGTAGAGAACTGGGAAATGGTGATCATTCCGTTCAAGTAGGGAATGGGACAAATGTTGCAGCCAAAGCAGTTGGCATATATCACCTGGTATAACCAAATGATGATACACTAGTCCTGAATGAGTGCTATTATATACCGAACATGATGTGCAACATTATATCAGTTTCTTTATTAAGTAAAGAAGGATATAATTTTGTAGTAAAGGATAATGTTATGAATATATTCCTAGATCAAAAGTTGATTGCATCAGGCTTGCTACATAATGGCATATTCATTCTCAATCAAAATACAGTCTTCAATATACAAAACACACACAAGAGGAAAAGCTCAGAAATGAACGAATCCTTCTTGTGGCACTGTAGACTTGGCCAAATCAATAAGACACGACTAGCTAAGTTGCATAAGAATGGATATTTGAATTCATTCGAATTATCATCTTATGACACTTGCCATTCATGTCTCAAAGGAAAAATGACCAAAACTCCGTTTACAGGACACGGAGAAAGAGTTACAGAACTTTTGGGACTGGTGCATAGTGATGTATGCGGTCCGATGTCTACACACGCCAGAAATGGTTCTTCCTACTTCATTACATTCACTGACGATTTCTCTAGATACGGGCATGTGTTCCTGTTGAAACACAAGTCTGAAGCTTTTGAGAAATTCAAAGAATATAAGCACGAGGTAGAGAACCAAACGGGCAAAAGTATTAAGATTCTTCGATCTGATCGAGGAGGTGAATACTTAAGCAGTGAATTCCTGGATTATCTAAAAGAGAATGGGATTCTCTCTCAGCTTACTCCTCCTTATACACCACAGCACAACGGTGTATCGGAACGAAGGAATCACACCCTATTAGATATGGTGCGTTCAATGATGAGCAATGCTGAGTTACCTATTTCCTTTTGGGGGTATGCGCTTGAGACAGCCATATACCTATTGAATCTGGTTCCGTCTAAATCTGTACCTACCACACCATATGAGATATGGAGTGGGAAGAGACCATATTTTAAACGAATTAAGATATGGGGTTGTCCGGCCTATGTCAAAAAGCAAAATCCGGACAAACTCGAGGCACGATCAGTCCTTTGCAAGTTTGTGGGATATCCTAAGAATTCTCAAGGATATTTCTTCTACCAAGCTGAGGAACAAAGAGTGTTTGTTGCTCAACATGCCACCTTTTTGGAAAGGGAATTTATTGCAAAAGAAATTAATGGCAAAGAGGTAGAGCTGGAAGAGGTTCCAGCACCACAAACTGCAACTAATGATTTAGTAGAACCAGACGATTCAGTGGTGCTCGACGTACCCCAGCCTCTCCGCCGATCTAGTAGGGTTTCTCGTCCACCTGAGAGATACTATGGTTTTCTCATTGATGGTGGCAGTGAGGATTGCATCATGGAGGATGATGACCCAACTAGCTTCGAGCAGGCCATCACGAGTGGGGACTCAGTGAAATGGCTGGATGCTATGCGGTCCGAGATGGAATCCATGTACACCAACAAAGTATGGACTTTGAAAATTGCTCCTGAAGGGGTAAAACCCATTGGGAGCAAGTGGATCTTCAAGAAAAAACTTGGTGTAGATGGGAAAGTGGAGACTTTCAAAGCTAGACTTGTAGCAAAGAGTTTTCGTCAAAGACCAGGTGTGGACTATGACGAAACCTTTTCTCCAGTGGCTATGCTTAAATCTATCCGGATCATGCTTGCCATCGCTGCATATCATGATTACGAAATCTGGCAAATGGATGTTAAGACCGCCTTTCTAAATGGGGATTTAGAAGAGTGCGTGTAGATGACTCAGCCAGAGGGCTTCGTAGACAGTGGGAGCAGCGGGAAAGTGTGCAAGCTGCTTAAATCCATTTATGGATTAAAGCAGGCATCGCGGAGTTGGAACATCTGCTTTGACGTCGTTATCAAAGAGTTTGATTTCGTCAAAAATCCAGATGAACCTTGTATCTACAAGAAGGTGGCAGAGAGTAAGGTTGTCTTCCTCGTATTGTACGTGGATGACATACTCTTGATAGGATATGATATTCCTATGCTGCAATGGGTCAAGCTCTTCTTATCACAAAGATTCTCAATGAAAGATCTTGGTGATGCCTCCTGCATATTGGGAATTAGGATCTATAGAGATAGATCCAAAAGGATTTTGGGATTGTCCCAATCTAGGTACATTGACACCATACTAAAGAGGTTTAGTATGGAAGATGTAGGGTTCCTAGGCACTCTTATGGAGTCTCACAAGTGATCAAACATGCACAATTCAAATTTTACGGGTGCCTACAAACCCTAATACGGATCGTTTACTAGATATCTAGGCGAAACAAGCAAGTAAACGGAAATGTATCTAAAGGAAAGTGACTACAACCTTTGTAGATCCAGTCCTCCACCTCCCAAGCTCAGTGATGAAGTCCCCTTGCTATCCAAACTCAATCCCGGACTCTAGCATCGGCTTCATCGGAAAAATGAGCGGAATTGGTCGTCGGCTTCGATGTCGAAGATGATCTACGTCGAAGCTCCACAAGATCAAACTCTCACTTCAACAAGTCATGAAACTTGTGAAGAGAATACCCTATACTACTTGGCAAGAGGTAGAGGATGAAGAAATAGGAAGTGGGTTCACTTTAGAATTGGATTTCTCACTTGTTTTCTCAAGTTGCCATTGAACTAGAAAGCTTTTCTTCATGTTGAAGAAGATGAAGAAGAAGAAGAAGATATGATAAGTCTTAATAATTAGATAAAAATAAATCAATACTTATCATACTTTCAACTATAGTTAAGTGTAGAGAAAAGACCATGGTTAAAAGGATGGTTAAGGTTAAGAAAAAGAACAAAAGAGTGACTTAGTCAAAGTTTCAAGAAAGTTCAACTAAAAAACAAAACTTGCAACCATTCATTTATCTTTTTCTTTTTCCAAAATGAATAAATAAGAAAGATAAATGAATAAATAATCAAAACCCTAATCATTAACTTAAACCATGGTTTGATTCTTTACACTTAACCAAGTAAGCATGTATCATCAAACATGATACAAACATGTGCACAAAACTATATCGCATATACAATGTGTACAATTCAAGTGAGAAAATCCTTTTAAAGTGAACCAATACTAGTTAACGCAAAGTAATATATCAAATATATAAATATGCACTAAATCATTAAATCAACACTTGATTTAACGATCCGGTCATATCGGATATAACCGACTAGTATCATATGTATCGGCTTATCGAATCAATCCTTGATTCGATAACTAGGTTATATCGCATATAACCATTCAATACATTCATCGCGAGAATAGAATACGGTATCACATACACGAATTATTCTCGGTCCCGCACATATCTCATATGCGCTCCTATTTCGTCTCGCTTGAGCCAGGAAACTCTGTGTAGGACTCTAAAGACTCGTCAATACGCCAGTAGCAGATGATGATCATATCAAGCACCCACAAGCCGCAAGCGGTCTGCTAAACGTAACGGCCACCCGGGTATTGAGCGATCAGAAGATCGACGAGCAATCCCGCTCATACTCCTGTGAATCCAACCTGTAACACTTACCGTACAGTCCGGTCTGTTCGTCTGATATGTCGCATATCTCGCCTAGGGGTGGTAAACGTCAGACCCCAATAGCTCGATAAGTCATGCCGACGTAAGGTCCATAACATTCGTGAAACTACTGATAACTCTTACCAGTATATCACTGCAACCCTGGCCAGGGATTTCCTGTTATGGCCAGTCGAGCATAGCACAACATCAACCCCCAATACCGGGAGAGACGAATCCCCTCCTATCGCTCATTGCCTCCATGTGAATCGGGACTGTACCCAAAAACCACCTGTTTGCACAACTCAGTAGAGCCGTGGTAGGGTGGAAATCAAAGCACAGTGGGAGACACACAAGACTCTATGACGATCTCGGGTCAACAGACTAAGCTGTACCAGTGTCACCAGAGAACTGCCATCTGACGTGAGGTATAATACCATCTGGGAGTTCTTGGCGAGTCCGTTCAGTGTACCCAGTCTCCACTGAGCACCCGTATACCATCTTCGATGTCAAACACCAATGGATATGGGATCATCCATCGCCCATCGCATGGGTCGAGAAGATATACGCTAGTCTACACTGGAATATCGATGCCCCGTCTCGATATTCCCTCGACTAGGAACAATGAAGGATGTACTCATTGACTACCCAGGCCCCACTAGTATGATCTTCATCATAGTCCTAGAAGTCGAGTACACATCCTAAGGGCTTTATCAACATGTAATCAGAGAGACAGAAAGTATACATGTTAAGATAAAGAGTAACCAGATAGCGTACTATCATGTCGAGCAAGAAAGTCCTACCTATATATGTCCCAGCATCCACTACAATATACATCCAATGTACAGTAATGGCCTCTAGGGCATAGATATAATTAACAATCTCCCACTTGCATTAGGGCCATCTGTAGCAGTGGTTGCAGTATCTAATACTCAACCATCCCATATGAGTCTCTCTCTGGGAAAAGGCCTTCGTGAGTGGATCCGCCGTGTTGTCCTCTGAGTCTACTCTCCTAACCTCGATCACCCCGGAGATCAACTATCTCCATGATCAGGTGATGCTTCCTCAGAATTTGTCTGGGTCACTGATGGGACCAGGGTTCCAGGGCCGAAGCCACACTTCCATTGTCATACAATGGCAGGAACCTAGTTCATCTTATGAACCATTATACACCCAAACTGCCTCTTTGGTAGTATCTTTAATAGCGATGTAACCAGCCTTTATCGTCTAGTTTGCCAGGGTATCGAGCTTGGAACTCTTCCAACATACCGTCCCTTTACTGAGGGTAAAGACAATGCCCGTGACTGACATTCAGTCGTCTTTATCACCCAGGAACTCTTCCAGTGATTCTCCCCAAGATCGATTGATACCATCTCACTACATCTAGTGAGAATCCTAGCATCCAATTACATCTATCTCATAGATGAAAACTCAGGATTTAGGAGGTATCACTTTGATCCTATTTGGAGAATCCTTGTGATAATAGGAGATTGATCGATTGTAGTATAGGAAACTCTTTTCCTATCAAGAGTATGTTGTCTACGCACAATACGAAGATGACCACCTTACTCTCTACTACCCTTTTGTATATACAATGTTCGTCTACCATTTTGATGAAGTCAAACACTTTGACTATCACATCAAAACAGACGTTCCAACTCCGCGATGCCTGCTTCATTATGTAAAGCAACTTGCACACGTTTCCGCTGCTCCCACTGTTTACGAAGACCTCTGGCTGTGTTCTTATAGACGTTCTCTTCTAAATCAGCATTTAGAAAAGCAGTCAGGGCACCCAACCACCAGATATCGCAGTCATGGTTTGTAGCCGTGGCAAGTAGGATCTGGATGGACTTAAGCATATTCCATGGAAAAGGTTTCATCATTATCCGTGCCTGGTCGATGACGAAAACCTTTAACAAGTCTAGCTTTGAAAGTCTCAACCTTTCAATCTACACCAAGTAATCTTCTCAAGATATACTTGCTCCTGATGGGGATTTAACCCTTCAGATATAGCAACCAAAGTCCATACTTTGTTGGTGTATATGGATTCCATCTCAGATCGCTAATCATCCAGCCATTCTTACAGAGTCCCTACTCTCGATGATGCATTCCTCGCTCCCACTGTCATCGAGAAACCGAGGTATCTCTCAGGCGGATGAGGAACCCTACTAGATCGGCGGAGAGGTTGAGGTTCGTCGGGAACTATAGAATCCTTTGGTTCTGTCAAATCATCAACAGCAGTTTTGTATAGCTGGAACCTTTCCAGTTCTACAGAACTGATCCTGCCTCGATCTTGTCCGGATTTTGCTTTAAACATAGGCCGGACAGCCCCAAATCCTAACTCGCTTAAGAGATGGGTTCTTCCCATACCATATCTCATATGGAGTGGTAGGCACTGATTTGATTCAAACCTAATTCAATAGGTATGCAGCTTCTCAAGTGCATAACCCCAAAAGGAAATAGGTAACTCAGTAATACTCATCATAGAGCACACCATATCTAATATTGTGCAATTGCTCCGCCCTGATTCACCGTTGTGCTATGGTGTATTCAGAGGAGTAGTACGAAGAGAGAATCTCAATCTCCTTTAGAATAGTCCAGGAATTCTATGCACAAGTACTCTCCTCCCTGATTTTATCATAGGACATAATACTTATACCCGTATTTTGGTTCTCTGCTTCTAACTTATATTCTGTGAATATCTCAAAAGGTTCGGACTTATGTTTCAACAGGAATATATGACTGAATCTTGAGAGATTATCAGAAAATATAATGAAGTATAAAGAACCAGTCCTGGCATGTGTAGACAGGAGACCTTACATACATCATCATGTATCAGTCCCAAGAGTTTATTAACTCTTTTTCTGTTTCCAATAAACAGAGCTATGGTCATATTATCTTTGTGACATGACTGGCAAGTTTCACAAGATGTAAATTCAAACTGATTTAAATATACATCTAAATGTAACTTCAGCCAGTCGGGTCGCATTGATATGACCTAGTCTACAATGCCTCAACAAGAATTCGTTCATTTCTGAACTCTTCTTCTTGTGTGCGTTCAGTATACTAGGAACTGTAGTTTGATTTAGAACGTTAATGCTTTTAGATAGCGTTCCTGAACCGATCAACTTTTGATATAGGAAGTGTTCAAAACATTATCCATCAATACAAAATTGTATCCTTTCTTTACTCATAAAGAGACTGATATGATTTTGTATATCAGGTTCGGTATCTAATAGCATTTTTTCAGAATCAATGTATTCGTAATACAGGGTGACGGTGACCAACAGACTTGGCTGCAATACTTGCCCCGTCTTCTGTCTCATGAAACTTATCACCCGTTCTCAGTTTTTCTACCCATTTGTAGCCCTATGTAACAGATTACATATCTGGGATCCTGATCCGGTATCATATACCCAGGATGCAGAGGATACTGAGAAACAGTTCTTTGTAATGAACACACCCGAAGGATATGCATCATATGCACTTTCTTCGTTTGGGCGGCATAGGAATTCTGGTATTCCCCTATTTCCTGCGCTGTCTTATAACAATTATAAGTTTGAGCGGGACCAACGTTCCCCAGCTTAGTATAACAAGCGGGTTCGGTCAATTCATCCATATTATTATCTTGATTAAGGCGTGATATGGTCGCTACCTGGAGAGAGAGGGAAGAAAACACTCAGCGTGCGCTCTTGCAAGATCAGATTGGTTATATATTTTATCTAATCAGGATGGCTCCCACTGTTTTTATCAAATCTTCCTTCAAACCCTAAAAGGAAAGACTAGCCGAGATTAATTACACTCTACAAGTTCGCCAATCTTTCAGCCAGGCCAGTGTCGGTACTTTGAGGGAGGTTCCCCGTGCTTTCGCACGGACCTAATTACTGTAAACCTCGTTTTCCCAGAGGCGTAACCCCGTTGACACCTTTCTAGACACCTACTTGATCGGCTAATTGCAAAGTGTAAAACTCTTCCAGGAGTAACAATTACTCGCAGTGGGTATCGGGATCCAACTATCATATAGAAGGTATGCAATCTCATTGCAAATTTCAACACTTGAAACTCCCGCTAAAGGTTTTTACCCCTAGCACTTATGACCTTAACTATGGTCAACAAATCATAAGTACTAGTCAAGTTCTACCCGTCATTTCATGATTAATTAGACCCACCCACATGACCCTTAACTACGGTCAACAAAGTCACGCGACTGTCCTAACTAATCGCATCATATGCGGTGTAGGAAGACATCACTTAGCTACCGTACACTGTGCCTTGACTATGGTCAACAAACACAGCACGAATACTAAGTACTCTACTCCCTAAAATGACGGAGGGTTGCGAATGGTTTTTGTGAAAACCTTTGACGCTTTGAACTTGATCTCGTTGCGGAATCAAATGGTTTTTAAATGGAATGTTTTTGAAGCTTTTCTAGTTTTGCTAAAGGGGTCACTCTCGGTGAAGGGATCGTCGGCCCTTTCCTCGTCGAATGAGGTGCGGGATATATCATATATATCACTGTGCAAAGCAGAAACTATAGAACCGATCAAATGACAAACCGAGTGATGTAGCATCTTCCAGTTATTGCTAAAGGAGTCACTCCCGGTGAAGGGATCTCGGTCCTTTCCTTATCGAATAAGGTGCAGGATGTTCTACAAGAAACACCACGATGCAAAGCAAGAACTGTAGCTACCTGTTTTATTTTGAAATTCGATTCCACAACATCAATTAGGTTTATTTTCTTTCATTAATCTCATTAATGAATATCCCATCATTAAAGTCCACCTAACCATCACAGATAAATATAACGTACGCTTATGCCATCCGCAGTCGCCTCGATGTCCCGTCTGCACCGTTAGGTTAGGTAACTAAAGGCAGAGCGGGGCAGGGCTAGCGCGGGTGTAAAACATAAGTAACGTCTATATAATATATCGTATATACTATATATAATACCTGTCACAGAACATCATATGATCACATCACAGATAAATCACAGCAGAAGAATCATATGAAATATTGGATATACTAGGACGTCCGTGTTTTCAATACGAGCCCGTATAAAACACGGATTCCACGGTCATGATGAATAGCCAATCCCACACCCCTAGACCCCTACGAGAGCGGCAAGCAACCCTACCAATTCTAGGGTTAGGAGACCAAGACTCGACTCCTCGAGTTGGTCTCCCACTAGACCCCAGAACCCGGTTACTTGTGCTCCCCTCCTTGGGTCTATCCTAGTGCAGAAAAGTAAATAATATACATCAACGGTGACATCTTCCGCAACCTGGAAGTGCCCCAATAAAAGAATATTACATACAAGTTTTTACATGAATGAAAATGAATAAACACCCATCTCACATAAAAAAACCCCGGCTATTCAAATACGACGATCCAATATAACATATCCAGCAACACATAACATCACATGTCATCAACGTAAGTAAATATGTCCATCCCAATTGTCGTTTACATATAGCAACGAAACCGGCGATATCACATATTATACTTACGGTCACAGAAAAGAAAGTGTAAAACTACAACAGTTGGAATCCGCAACCTCCTCAGACATCGCATGCCTGACCAAATGAATTACTTAGACATCGCATGCCTAACAATTATAAACCCCGCATTTTAGTCTCATTATCGAAAACACTTTTCAATACCAAGTCGGGCAATTCAACAGGATTCCCGACATTTTGATCGAATGCTCGTCGCAAACTTTAGTAGACGGTCGTACCCCCGAAACCGTCGACGAAGTGCACCAAGGCGGAACACCGCTACCGTGAGCACCCGAACGGATGCTTTCGGCGACGGGGTTCTCCTACAGTCACTTGGTCGGGGCTATGGAGTGAGGCTGTCTATTAAGTTTACCCGGCGAGTATCCGCGTACGCTACGTGATTGCGGCGGACTTTTGATCACATCAGAATTCCGTGGCAACCGATCAAGTGAGACTAAACTGCTACGTTTATAATATTCATTCCGTTATCTCATAACAATTTGTGAATTCCAATTATTGTATCACATTCCGGATAAATAGAAAATGCTAAACTTTTCGATCGAACAATCGAACACCCAAGTTTTCCCGATACAGCTCTACACATGAAATAAGTCTAACAGCATTCAGTTCGTGCCTCAGTACCAACGGTCCAGCCGTAGAAGGGTCAAGCCAACGCCTCACATGTGGCACGCCGTACTGCCCCAAACCCGAAGGTTCAAAGGGCAGTTCAAGACGGTCACATAATCGAGTTAAGGTTTGTTGTCTTCTAGAGGGTCCATCGCGTTACTTGCACTACTTAGAACGTCGTTAAACTACGGAAAAATCCAACAATTGGAAATTTCCCGGCAGGGGAAAAAGTGGGTATTTATATCCGGTCGAACTTTTTAACATATTCTAAAATTACCCGGAAAGCCACACCGACAAAATTAGACAGTCCGATCGAATATACAGAGTTCCCAATACAAGCCAGAAAATAAAACTTTGGAATAAATATTAAAATAATCCCAGGAAAACCAACACCAAAAACTAGGAGTTACTGTGCAAACAGTATTGGGCATTGTGACTATACTGCCGCGGAACCGCCGCAGAAGCCATGCTTCTGCCGCGGTTCCGCCGCACTCTTGTCGAATCATGGACACGTGTTGCACAGTAATTCTTAGGATTCCCTGCTGATTTTTCTGGATATTTTTAATTTCGAAAAATCCACATTTTACAGAAAAGTCCAGAGAGCATTTTTCAAGTCGGGTTTTGGGTCGATCGGACTTCTGATTCCGTCGGGACTTCGCCTAAGGCTCTAGCTAGGCTCTGATACCACTGTAGGGTTCCTAGGCACTCTTATGGAGTCTCACAAGTGATCAAACATGCACAATTCAAATTTTACGGGTGCCTACAAACCCTAATACGGATCGTTTACTAGATATCTAGGCGAAACAAGCAAGTAAACGGAAATGTATCTAAAGGAAAGTGACTACAACCTTTGTAGATCCGGTCCTCCACCTCCCAAGCTCAGTGATGAAGTCCCCTTGCTGTCTAAACTCAATCCCGGACTCTAGCATCGGCTTCATCGAAAAAATGAGCGGAATTGGTCGTCGGCTTCGATGTCGAAGATGATCTACGTCGAAGCTCCACAAGATCAAACTCTCACTTCAACAAGTCATGAAACTTGTGAAGAGAACACCCTATACTACTTGGCAAGAGGTAGAGGATGATGAAATATGAAGTGGGCTCACTTTAGAATTGGATTTCTCACTTGTTTTCTCAAGTTACCATTGAACTAGAAAGCTTTTCTTCATGTTGAAGAAGATGATGAAGAAGAAGAAGATATGATAAGTCTTAATAATTAGATAAAAATAAATCAATACTTATCATACTTTCAACTATAGTTAAGTGTAGAGAAAAAACCATGGTTAAAAGGATGGTTAGGGTTAAGCAAAAGAACAAAAGAGTGACTTAGTCAAAGTTTCAAGAAAGTTCAACTAAAAAACAAAACATGCAACCATTCATTTATCTTTTTCTTTTTCCAAAATGAATAAATAAGAAAGATAAATGAATAAATAATCAAAACCCTAATCATTAACTTAAACCATGGTTTGATTCTTTACACTTAACCAAGTAAGCATGTATCATCAAACATGATACAAACAATTGCACAAAACTATATCGCATATACAATGTGTACAATTCAAGTGAGAAAATCCTTTTAAAGTGAACCAGTACTAGTTAACGCAAAGTAATATATCAAATATATAAATATTCACTAAATCATTAAATCAACACTTGATTTAACGATCCGGTCATATCGGATATAACCGACTAGTATCATATGTATCGGCTTATCGAATCAATCCTTGATTCAATAACTAGGTTATATCGCATATAACCATTCGATACATTCATCGCGAGAATAGAATACGGTATCACATACACGAATTATTCTCGGTCCCGCACATATCTCATATGCGCTCCTATTTCGTTTCGCTTGAGCCAGGAAACCTCTGTGTAGGACTCTAAAGACTCGTCAATACGCCGGTAGCAGATGATGATCATATCAAGCACCCACAAGCCGCAAGCGGTCTGCTAAACGTAACGGCCACCCGGGTATTGAGCGATCAGAAGATCGACGAGCAAGCCCGCTCATACTCCTGTGAATCCAACCAATAACACTTACCGTACAGTCCGGTCTGTTCGTCTGATATGTCGCATATCTCGCCTAGGGGTGGTAAACGTCAGACCCCAATAGCTCGATAAGTCATGCCGACGTAAGGTCCATAACATTCGTGAAACTACTGATAACTCTTACCAGTATATCACTGCAACCCTGGCCAGGGATTTCCTGTTATGGCCAGTCGAGCATAGCACAACATCAACCCCCAATACCGGGAGAGACGAATCCCTTCCTATCGCTCATTGCCTCCATGTGAATCGGGACTGTACCCAAAAACCACATGTTTGCACAACTCAGTAGAGCCGTGGTAGGGTGGAAATCAAAGCACAGTGGGAGACACACAAGACTCTATGACGATCTCGGGTCAACAGACTAAGCTGTACCAGTGTCACCAGAGAACTGCCATCTGACGTGAGGTATAATACCATCTGGGAGTTCTCGGCGAGTCCGTTCAGTGTACCCAGTCTCCACTGAGCACCCGTATACCATCTTCGATGTCAAACACCAATGGATATGGGATCATCCATCGCCCATCGCATGGGTCGAGAAGATATACGCTAGTCTACACTGGAATATCGATGCCCCGTCTCGATATTCCCTCGACTAGGAACAATGAAGGATGTACTCATTGACTACCCAGGCCCCACTAGTATGATCTTCATCATAGTCCTGGAAGTCGAGTACACATCCTAAGGGCTTTATCAACATGTAATCAGAGAGACAGAAAGTATACATGTTAAGATAAAGAGCAACCAGATACCGTACTATCATGTCGAGCAAGAAAGTCCTACCTATATATGTCCCAGCATCCACTACAATATACATCCAATGTACAGTAATGGCCTCTACGGCATAGATATAACTAACAGAAGAATCCAAGCGTGGGAACTTGCCCACGATCTCTGGAGTCACTCTCTCCAAAGAGATGTCTCCCAAGACTGATTTGGAAAGAGCTCGCATGCAAGGGATACCCTATGCTTCGGCTGTAGGCTCTATCATGTATGCGATGCTATGTACCAGACCCGATGTAGCATACTCACTAAGTGTAGTGAGCAGGTATCAAGCCGATCCTGGAGAGAGTCACTGGACAGCTGTGAAGAGCATTCTCAAGTACTTACGAAGGACTAAAGAGATGCTCTTGGTGTATGGTGAAGGAGAACTCCAAGTGGAGTCCTTTACCGATTCGAGCTTCCAGAGTGATAAGGACGACTCTAAGTCGCAGTCGGGTTTTGTCCTTACCCATTACGGAGGGGCGGTTAGCTGGAAGAGTTCCAAGCAGGAAACCGTGGCAGACTCGACGATGGAGGCTGAATACATCGCTGCCAACGATGCTGCTAAAGAGGCTGTCTGGATCAAGAAGTTCATTACTGAACTTGGAGTGGTTCCATCCATTGAGCATCCAATACCTTTGTATTGCGATAACAATGGAGCGGTGGCTTTGGCCAAGGAACCCAGGTCCCATCAGCGATCCAGGCATATTCTGAGGCGGTATCACCTGATCCGGGAGATTATTGATCGCCGGGAGATCGATATCAGGAGGGTTGATACGAAGAACAACACGGCCGATCCACTCACGAAGGTCATTCACCAGATACAGTTTGAGAGACTCTTCGGGATGCTCGGTATGCGATACTACAGCAGCTAGCCCTAGTGCAAGTGGGAGATTGTTAGTTGTATGTATGCCCTAGAGGCCAGTATTGTACAGATGTAGCGTTTTGAAAATCGTTTCGGTGAAATTTCGGAAAATCGGTAAAATGAGGGGGTTTTCTGTAAAAAGTCAAAATACAAATATCTTATTATAAAAATTAAATATATATATTCTAGCTATGTAATTGCTATTATTTGGTGTTTATTGAGCCGCTGGTGAAATTTCAAATTTTCTGAAAAAAATATTATTTTATTATTATTTTAAGCCGTCACTAATACATTTAATTAGGGAAAATTACAAATTGGAATGAGTTGAAACAAATTTTTTGCATCATAAAACATTAAATAAAAATTTATCATGTGGTTTTTGGAACGAAATCATTTGCCAAAACGGTTTAGAAATTATTGAAGAAAAAGGCTTTTTTTTAGCGTAAATGGATGTTTGGGGTATTGTATTTATCATTTTTCATCAGCCCACACCCGTACCCACACCCACACACCCCCATTCACTTCTCCCCTTAGCTAAATTCAGCAGCCCCCATTTTTTTCCCACTTCAATTTCAAAGGAAAAGAAATGAAAGAAAAGAAAAGAAAATGGATAAATTAGTTAGACTTTTGACCTTGAATTGACTTTGACTTTCTCCCCATTTTTCTCCACCTCCCTCTCTCTCCTCCCCCACTCATTTTCTGGCCAAAATCTGAACCCCAACAGCCCTTCATTCTTCATCTCCTTCTCTTTAAAAAAGTTCTTCAAAAATGCTTGAAAAATCCACAAAAAATCAAGCAAAAATCCAAATCAAAATCCACCTCCTACCCATTTTCCCTTGGCTACCATAGCATGGATCTAGGGATTTAGATTTCAATTTGGGAGGCTAAGTGTGCTTGTGGGTTCTTCAAATTATTTGGGAATAAATTCTAACCTTTTTGCTTAATGTGTTGTTAATTGCTTAGGTTAGCTTAATTAATTGTTTAATTAGGTTTTTAATTAATTTTAGGTGCATGATTTAAAATTCAAGAGAGGGGTTTGATTTTAAATTGGTATTTTATGTTGTGAGATTTAGTTTATGTGATATAATTGACATATTAATGTTATGCTAAATCCAATTTAAGTTGCTAGTTTGCATATTTGTTAATTTAAAAGTGATAATTATATAATTGCTAACTAGGTTTTTGGAAATTTATTAAATGGTTTAAATTAAAATATGATTAAGGTTTCATGAAATTATTAGCATTATAAATTTTGGTTTAATACTATTGTATATGCAAAACTAAGCTTAATGGATGAATTGTGAAATTTACTTTAAAAAGTGTAAAAATTGATATGTTTGCAAACTAGAATTTTGGAGTTTATGAAATTTAATGAGATTAAATTATGGGGATTATTTTTATGACTTATTTAAGATATTTAGTGAATATTGTGGCCGCTAGATTCGTTCATACATCGAGTTCTGTACTAAAACGGTGATTTGTGCTTGCTAGATTTTCGGAAAAATGACTTTTTAAGTGAAATTGGGGTTTTTGTGAATTTTAAGCTATTTTATATTATAATTAGTGCTTGTAATTGTACAAATGAATGTGTTGGGAGCTTTCTCGATGGTTTGGCGTTTGTACGCCGACGTCGAGGGTTTTTAGGTCGATTTGTGAAAGCAACCTTAGGTTTTGACCTATGTGGGTTTCGTGCGTCGTTTTGGTCATGAGTCGGATTTTAATGCGATATGGTGCGTTATGATATGTAGGTACCCCATGTGGACTTCGAGACGACAAGCAAGCGCGTAGCGACGTCGGCACCGGCGAGCGAGGACCAGGTGAGTAGATTTATATCTACGGGGAGAAGTCGGGTGGATGGCGTATAGCACCCCCGCAGTCCGTGGTGATGTATACGGATGCGTATACACACCAACAATTTATGATATGTTGTTAGGATTTATTATTGAAGATTTTATATGGATATTGGTGATGGATTGGTGCATCGTTACGAAACCTTAGGTAGTGGGTGCACTACACTTACACATACACACATATACATACTTGCATATATTCCTTATTTCATATGTGCGTGTATGGGAATATATTTATATGTTCACATGGGTATGGGACTATGTGTTCACATACGGATTTGAGGAGGATACTTGGTATTGAGCTGAGTCGATGAGATTTGTTTGTGGTTGTGATCTCGGTGATATGGCAGGATTCGTACTTAAGGTACGTCCTGGTGTTATAGCGGATCTTGCGGCGGCGATACGGGTGAATAGTGTTATAAATAAATGGTCGACATGTGATCGTGATATGAGGCATAATATGCTAGGATATTGATATTTGGCCGTATCGGGTTATGTATACCCCTTGATGATGATATGTGCTGACGATATCGGTTTGTATGAGATTGTCGATCAGTAGTCAGATCATGAGTATATTGAGGATATTAGTATTGTACTAGACATAGGTCAGTACCCTAGACTATGATCTTGGATAAAGAGGATACCAGAGGAATAGTGTGACGAATATGATATTGACCCGTACCCAGATTTGGGGATGCCGTACGACGGATTTACGTACGAGCTATATCTTGATGATTGATCCGCACTCTTGACTTGGGATGTCTGATTATAGATATGGTATCGGATATGATATTATTGAGGCGGGATCACCGACTGATATATATACAGGTATGTATATGTATCGACTCAGATGTTAGGCGGTTTCCTTACCTGTAGTCTAGCTTATAGCGTAGCCCTTTAGTTTAGTTAGTTGTTAGATTAGATTCGGTTCCTACCTATTTCAAAGCTTACGAACCGTGCGTATTTTTAAAGACAGCCTAAGGGATCCTACGGATATTTCAAAAAACGTATCTTTTCTTAAAAACACCGTAGCCCCTATTTTCAAAACCCCACGATTCGTGTTATTTCAAAAGGCACCATTATAGGACTTCTTTTAGGTTAAAACAGATTAATTATCGTTGCGTCTAGTATTCAGCTCCCGCTCATTATTGTTGTTTGCTCCGCATCACATGCTTATATTATGCTTCATATTCTACTGTTGATATCTTGTGGTTAGGACACCAGCACCATTACCGATGATGCGTATGTACCACGTACACTTACTTGCCGGCTCACACACATCTTCATCGGTAATTGCCATGTCACGTACACCTTAGAAAATATTATTGTTTGACATAGCCTGTTAGCTAATAGTTTAGACATGATATTAGTGTACTTGCCTTATATGTTAGTTTAGACATTATAGTTATTACCTGCTACCTCATGCATACTGTTATTCATTGTTATGCCGCATTCATGGATTCTCATGCATATATTCACTTTTTACGTGCTATTGAAGTTTTGGATTTGGATTTCCATGAGATTTTCTGGATTTGGGGAAAACCGCAAAACATATACAAACTTCTTCTTTCTCTTTTTAAATAAAAAGCGCGGTTTTTCCCATGATGTATGAGTCGTCAACCATGAGTTTGCTGATAGATTTGGAGACCCGATTCGAGGAGTTGGATGAACCGTTTCGGGTACATGGTGGACCCGGTAAGGTACCCCGGGGCAAGAAGCTCATGGTGATGACGATGAGCCTGGCAGGGGGAGACTACCTACCGGTGATTTTACCCGACGCGTCGGATATCCGGAGGATACCGTCGTGGTCTTGAGATGGATGCTAGGGGACGGTCTGGACTGACGGCGCTCTAGATATTGAGATTGAGACATTGAAATTTCGAGATATTGAGGTACTGAGATTTGATGATACAGGCCAGTCCGGATGGCCGGAGCCTGAGGTTTTGAGACATTGAGATTTATGTTTTGTGTCGATGCTAGACACTGTTGATGCTGATTTCATTTATGATACCTCATTTTTAAAATACAAAGGAAATCTCACTAATTTATGAAAACAGTTTCTTCATTTACATGTATTCTGTTTTCATGCATTCATACCTCATTCATATGATATATTGCTACCTGAGGCACTGACACGGGCACATGAGATCACACTCGGGTTAGATATTACCCTAGCCATTGTTATAGGCAGCATGTTATTTATATATTTGAGGATATATTATGATCATTGACCTAGGTTGCGTTATTCATGTGATTTTCTGTTCGTAGATCTTTTTCTACGCACGAGTTGGCAACTCACCCCCGTTGTGCCCCAGTTTCTTGCAGGTGTTGCCGTACGGATTTCATTACGGCTTTGCGGGCACGGTTTCTTTTCGGGTGACTTGCTAGTAGGTGGGTTTATTGTATCTTACCCATCATTATACCTTGTATATTATATTTCAGTTGTATCTAGAAGTTCCATCAACCAAACTTGTATTTTTTTGAGATAGAGACCAGTAATGTTATTCTTTCGACCATAGAGTAGAATGTTATATTTCTTGAGTTTCTTGCTTGTTGAGTTCCATTTCTGTTGTGATCCTCGCCTTTAGGAGTTGTATATTATGTTGCATACAGGTTGATTTGATATGGTTCTTCCTATTCTCTACTACTTCTCTTGGTTTGGATTTCTGGGTTTCGGCTTACTTAGCATACGTACGCCTTGAGACGTTCGTAGTCTAAGTGCCGGTCATGTTCCGTACTTTCGGGTTGTGACAAAGTTGGTATCAAAGCGTTAGGTTTTACCTTCAGAGCGTAGGATGACCCTTGGTTGATAGAATAGGTGACTAAAGTAGAGTGACGTACCGTTGGTATGTTCCGCGGCATATTTACGACACGCCACTCCACTTAAGAAGCTTTAGGATGTACATTTCCTTGTTCAGTATTATATTCCTTCCAGATCTAGCCTCATCGGTACCAGTTAGGTTTTGCTGCCACGATTACGGGCAGGGAGAGCTACGGCTAGAGTTGCGGTCAGCACGAGCTCGGCACGAACGAGGACTGACCAGGGCATGATTCCGGCGACACCCGATTATAGAGAGGTGTCTTTTGACTGTGTTTCCGCGCCACAAGCGTTTGGCGGATCGCCTTTATGAGGTTACTCGGATGTGCTGATCGACATTAGAGGATTGAGCTAATGATAGAGGCCAACCAGATTTTGATGACCGTTGGCGTATTGCTTATTCATGATGATCGAGGCACTGTTATGCGTGCAGACGAGCGAGCCAGTTATTGCTGCGAACGACGAGATATCGCCCCAGATGTTGGAGCTATTGCAGAACGAGTTGTACTAAGAGATGATAGAAGGTCGCTAGTCATCGAGGATGAATGACTAGGACATGTGGATAGTTCGCCTACCCCGATGCGAGGTCATCAGATAGATTGATTCCAGCTAGAGACGACTTCACGCGAAGACGTTGGGAGTCGACAGAGACGATCGAATGTCAGAAACCTATTATTCCAAGTTTAAAGTAGTCGGAAAGACATGCAGGCAATTCTATGGTCCCTCTAGAAGAATGAAACCCTAACTCGACTCAATGACCGTGTGAAAGCCTTTGAACCTTCGGGTTTGCAGCAGTTCTACGGCGCCATTAGTGAGACTTGGGTTTGCCCTTCTACGGCTGGACCACCGATGCTGTGGTATGTACTCGATACAATTAAACTGTGCCCAAGATGTTGAGCTCTTGGGGGATTATGAGGTTTTGACGACTCGATCGGATAGTTCGACTTCAATCGGATGCTAGGTGGTGAGATGCATTCTTGGGAGACTCCAGGTACGAGGATAGTCGTTGGAGCTCAGTCCATGCAGCCGCGACGAGACGAGTCCAAAGCAGACGACATTAGAGAAAAATGGAATAAGAGGTTCGCACCAGATCTAGATGAGATGACGTTCCACTCCGCCGACATCAGAGAGGCGATGCGCATGCCGAGGCATGGTACTTGGACTTACCTTCCAGAAGGCGTCGCGATGAGTATGTAGTCATTCCAGAGCAAGATGCAAATATAGGAAAGGACAATGACTTCCGGGCAGTTGGCAGAGACGAGACATGGAAGAGACCGTGAGCAGGATTCCTTCCAGGATACTGCTGCGATGATACTTGCACCCAGGATCAGATGTGTCACGTGCATTCAGAGAGCCAGAGGCCGACGCCAGTGATATGCTGCCTTGACAGGGCCGATGAGCCGATGGATTGTGAGATTGGTAATCCACGGAGAAGACTTGGACCCAGGAGTGGTCATGTTACGCACACCAGCAGGCCAGAGTTCATGATCATCGACGAGACGTCCCACTAGTGACCGTGACAGTTGGCCGAGATTCTTAGAGGATGCGCTTGAGCAGTACTATTCCGCCATTATTGATTTCGATGTTTTGCGTGATTTATTCGTATGATTTGATTTTGATGATTGAGGATTTACGATCTTTGCACAGTGTTGCACTTGATATCGTTTTTGTGCTTTAGTTTCACATGTTTGTGATTTTACGGTTTTTAACAGTTGAGTTGATTTTGTGCGTATGCACGCACGCGATTTGGTTCCTGCACTCTGTATAGTTTATATATGCTGGCAGTGCAGTGACATGTATTTTGTGCACTTGGATACACTGGATTTCGATTTCGAGGGTGATGCTCGACATTTGTTTTGTGCATTTTATGCACCGGATTGGATTTTTAGCGTCTGTTGGGCGCCTGTTACGAGATGCGATTTGGTGCACACCAGATGCACTAATTCGAGATTTTTCGTGCATGTCAGATGCACCTGATTTTGCTGTCAGGCACACATGTTGCCTACGACAGATGTTTCGTGCACACCTGATGCACTTAGATGTTGTTTCTGTGCGCATGTATGGCACATTCATGGATTTTGATTTCCGTGCGCACCAGACGCACGTAGTATTCATGTGCATATTTTGGGATTAATTTCTTATAGAGCAGTACGTTTTTATGATATTGCTATGTGTTTCCGTACCGAGCAGGACTAGTCAGAGGACAGTACCTGAATACATTTTGCATGCATTGATAGTTATTGAAGGGATTTCCAAAAAGCGAGCTATAGCCTCAGTATTTACCTACGTGTCTGATATGACACGAAATGTTAAAACCAAGGAGACCCTTCTAAATTGTTTCCAAAACGGCGGAAAGTACATTTCAAACGAAGGTATATATGTATATAGTTATTTTCTTATGGCAGACGTCCGCCACTGTGCAGTGTTATACGCGTTGCACAGCGACTTAAAGAGATTTGGCATGCATTTCCTTCAGATACTTACAGATATAGATTCGATATTTACATTTATAGTTTCGAGTTATATCATATTGGTTTTGATTTGGGTTTGGCATTGATGTCTTCTCCACGACTCCGATGATCGCGGGATGCTTGACGGAGTTTTGATTTGAGTTATATACTCATTTTTCAAGCGCATGCGCTGCGCTACGATTTGTTTTATGTATTTACAATTTCGGAGCCCCGACGACTTGATGGTTTTTCTTAGATGTTTTAGTAATTGGGGGAGTTTGAATTTAAATTCGGGGACCGAATTTCTTTAAGGGGGGAAGATTGTAGCATTTTGAAAATCGTTTCGGTGAAATTTCGGAAAATCGGTAAAATGAGGGGGTTTTCTGTAAAAAGTCAAAATACAAATATCTTATTATAAAAATTAAATATACATATTCTAGCTATGTAATTTCTATTATTTGGTGTTTATTGAGCCGCTGGTGAAATTTCAAATTTTCTGAAAAAAATATTATTTTATTATTATTTTAAGCCGTCACTAATACATTTAATTAGGGAAAATTAAAAATTGGAATGAGTTGAAACAAATTTTGTGCATCATAAAACATTAAATAAAAATTTATCATGTGGTTTTTGGAACGAAATCATTTGCCAAAACGGTTTAGAAATTATTGAAGAAAAAGGCTTTTTTTTAGCGTAAATGGATGTTTGGGGTATTGTATTTATCATTTTTCATCACCACACACCCGTACCCACACCCACACACCCCCATTCACTTCTCCCCTTAGCTAAATTCAGCAGCCCCCATTTTTTCCCCACTTGAATTTCAAAGGAAAAGAAATGAAAGAAAAGAAAAGAAAATGGATAAATTAGTTAGACTTTTGACCTTGAATTGACTTTGACTTTCTCCCCATTTTTCTCCACCTCCCTCTCTCTCCTCCCCCACTCATTTTCTGGCCAAAATCTGAACCCCAACAGCCCTTCATTCTTCATCTCCTTCTCTTTAAAAAAGTTCTTCAAAAATGCTTGAAAAATCCACAAAAAATCAAGCAAAAATCCAAATCAAAATCCACCTCCTACCCATTTTCCCTTGGCTACCATAGCATGGATCTAGGGATTTAGATTTCAATTTGGGAGGCTAAGTGTGCTTGTTGGTTCTTCAAATTATTTGGGAATAAATTCTAACCTTTTTTCTTAATGTGTTGTTAATTGCTTAGGTTAGCTTAATTAATTGTTTAATTAGGTTTTAATTAATTTTAGGTGCATGATTTAAAATTCAAGAGAGGGGTTTGATTTTAAATTGGTATTTTGTGTTGTGAGATTTAGTTTATGTGATATAATTGACATATTAATGTTATGCTAAATCCAATTTAAGTTACTAGTTTGCATATTTGTTAATTTAAAAGTGATAATTATATAATTGCTAACTAGGTTTTTGGAAATTTATTAAATGGTTTAAATTAAAATATGATTAAGGTTTCATGACATTATTAGCATTATAAATTTTGGTTTAATACTATTGTATATGCAAAACTAAGCTTAATGGATGAATTGTGAAATTTACTTTAAAAAGTGTAAAAATTGATATGTTTGCAAACTAGAATTTTGGTGTTTATGAAATTTAATGAGATTAAATTATGGGGATTATTTTTATGACTTATTTAAGATATTTAGTGAATATTGTGGCCGCTAGATTGGTTTATACATCGAGTTCTGTACTAAAACGGTGATTTGTGCTTGCTAGATTTTCGGAAAAATGACTTTTTAAGTGAAATTGGGGTTTTTGTGAATTTTAAGCTATTTTATATTATAATTAGTGCTCGTAATTGTACAAATGAATGTGTTGGGAGCTTTCTCGATGGTTTGGCGTTTGTACGCCGACGTCGAGGGTTTTTAGGTCGATTTGTGAAAGCAACCTTAGGTTTTGACCTATGTGGGTTTCGTGCGTCGTTTTGGTCATGAGTCGGATTTTAATGCGATATGGTGCGTTATGATATGTAGGTACCCCATGTGGACTTCGAGACGACATGCAAGCGCGTAGCGACGTCGGCACCGGCGAGCGAGGACCAGGTGAGTAGATTTATATCTACGGGGAGAAGTCGGGTGGATGGCGTATAGCACCCCCGCAGTCCGTGGTGATGTATACGGATGCGTATACACACCAAAAATTTATGATATGTTGTTAGGATTTATTATTGATGATTTTATATGGATATTGGTGATGGATTGGTGCATGGTTACGAAACCTTAGGTAGTGGGTGCACTACACTTACACATACACACATATACATACTTGCATACATTCCTTATTTCATATGTGCGTGTATGGGAATATATTTATATGTTCACATGGGTATGGGACTATGTGTTCACATACGGATTTGAGGAGGATACTTGGGATTGAGCTGAGTCGATGAGATTTGTTTGTGGTTGTGATCTCGGTGATATGGCAGGATTCGTACTTAAGGTACGTCCTGGTGTTATTGCGGATCTTGCGGCGGCGATACGGGTGAATAGTGTTATAAATAAATGGTCGACATGTGATCGTGATATGAGGCATAATATGCTAGGATATTGATATTAGGCCGTATCGGGCGATGTATACCCCTTGATGATGATATGTGCTGACGATATCGGTTTGTATGAGATTGTCGATCAGTAGTCAGATCATGAGTATATTGAGGATATTAGTATTGTACTAGACATAGGTCATTACCCTAGACTATGATCTTGGATAAAGAGGATACCAGAGGAATAGTGTGAGGAATATGATATTGACCCGTACCCAGATTTGGGGATGCCGTACGACGGATTTACGTACGAGCTATATCTTGATGATTGATCCGCACTCTTGACTTGGGATGTCTGATTATAGATATGGTATCGGATATGATATTATTGAGGCGGGATCACCGACTGATATATATACAGGTATGTATATGTATCGACTCAGATGTTAGGCGGTTTCCTTACCTGTAGTCTAGCTTATAGCGTAGCCCTTTAGTTTAGTTAGTTGTTAGATTAGATTCGGTTCCTACCTATTTCAAAGCTTACGAATCGTGCGTATTTTTAAAGACAGCCTAAGGGATCCTACGGATATTTCAAAAACGTATCTTTTCTTAAAAACACCGTAGCCCCTATTTTCAAAACCCCACGATTCGTGTTATTTCAAAAGGCACCATTATAGGACTTATTTTAGGTTAAAAAAGATTAATTATCGTTGCGTCTAGTATTCAGCTCCAGCTCATTATTGTTGTTTGCTCCGCATCACATGCTTATATTATGCTTCATATTCTACTGTTGATATCTTGTGGTTAGGACACCAGCACCATTACCGATGATGCGTATGTACCACGTACACTTACTTGCCGGCTCACACACATCTTCATCGGTAATTGCCATGTCACGTACACCTTAGAAAATATTATTGCTTGACATAGCCTGTTAGCTAATAGTTTAGACATGATATTAGTGTACTTGCCTTATATGTTAGTTTAGACATTATAGTTATTACCTGCTACCTCATGCATACTGTTATTCATTTTTATGCCGCATTCATGGATTCTCATGCATATATTCACTTTTTACGTTCTATTGAGGTTTTGGATTTGGATTTCCATGAGATTTTCTGGATTTGGGGAAAACCGCAAAACATATACAAACTTCTTCTTTCTCTTTTTAAATAAAAAGCGCGGTTTTTCCCATGATGTATGAGTCGTCCACCATGAGTTTGCTGATAGATTTGGAGACCCGATTCGAGGAGTTGGATGAACCGTTTCGGGTACATGGTGGACCCGGTAAGGTACCCCGGGGCAAGAAGCTCGTGGTGATGATGATGAGCCTGGCAGGGGGAGACTACCTACCGGTGATTTTACCCGACGCGTCGGATATCCGGAGGATACCGTCGTGGTCTTGAGATGGATGGTAGGGGCCGGTCTGGACCGACGGCGCTCTAGATATTGAGATTGAGACATTGAGATTTCGAGATATTGAGGTACTGAGATTTGATGATACAGGCCAGTCCGGATGGCCGGAGCCTGAGGTTTTGAGACATTGAGATTTATGTTTTGTGTCGATGCTAGATACTGTTGATGCTGATTTCATTTATGATACCTCATTTTTAAAATACAAACGAAATCTCACTAATTTATGAAAACAGTTTCTTCATTTACATGTACTCTGTTTTCATGCATTCATACCTCATTCATATGATATATTGCTACCTGAGGCACTGACACGGGCACATGAGATCACACTCGGGTTAGATATTACCCTAGCCATTGTTATAGGCTGCATGTTATTCATATATTTGAGGATATATTATGATCATTGACCTAGGTTGCGTTATTCATGTGATTTTCTCTTCGTAGATCTTTTTCTACTCACGAGTTGGCAACTCACCCCCATTGTGCCCCAGTTTCTTGCAGGTGTTGCCGTACGGATTTCATTACGGCTTTGCGGGCACGGTTTCTTTTCGGGTGACTTGCTAGTAGGTGGGTTTATTGTATCTTACCCATCATTATACCTTGTATATTATATTTCAGTTGTATCTAGAAGTTCCATCAACCAAACTTGTATTTTTTTGAGATAGAGACCAGTAATGTTATTCTTTCGACCATAGAGTAGCATGTTATATTTCTTGAGTTTCTTGCTGGTTGAGTTCCATTTCTGTTGTGATCCTCGCCTTTAGGCGTTGTATATTATGTTGCATACAGGTTGATTTGATATGGTTCTTCCTATTCTCTACTACTTCTCTTGGTTTGGATTTCTGGGTTTCGGCTTACTTAGCATACGTACGCCTTGAGACGTTCGTAGTCTAAGTGCCGGTCATGTTCCGTACTTTCGGGTTGTGACAACAGATGATGTATATTATATTGGATGCTTGGACATATATAGAGATGACTTTCTTGCTCGATATGATAGTATGTTATCTGGTTACTCTTTATCTTAACATGTACACTAGTCTCTTTAAACTGTCTTTTAGTTACATGTTGGTAAAGCCCTTAGGATGTGTACTTGACTGCCTGGACTATGATGCAGATCATACTAGTGGGGAAATGGTAGTCCATAAGTACATCCTTCAAGGTCCCTAGTCGTGGGTGTATCGAGATGGGGCATCGATATACCAGTGTAGACTAGAGTATACGCTTCTCGACCCATGAGATGGGCGATGGATGATCCCATATCCATTGGTGTTTGACATCAGAGATGGTATACGGGTGCTCAGTGGAGACTGGGTACTCTGGACGGACTCGCCGAGAACTCCCAGATGGTATTATACCTCACGTCAGATGGCAGTTCTCAGGTGACACTTGTGCAGGTTAGTCTGTAGACCCGAGATCGTCATAGAGTCTTGTGTGATTCCTACTGTGCTTTGATCTCCACCTTACCACGTCCATGAGGGCATGCAAAACGGTGGTCTTTGGGTACAGTCCCGAGTCACATGGAGGCAATGAGCGATAGGAGGGGTTTCGTCTCTCCCGGTATTGGGGGTTGATGTTGCGCAATGCTCGATTGGCCGTAACAGGGAAGTCCCTGGCGAGGGCTGATTAGAGATTTGCTGGTAAGTGTTACCAGTAGTTTCTCGACCCGTTATGAACCTCACATCGACACGACTTATCGGTTGTTGGGGTCTGACATTTACCACCCCTAGACTTGATATGCGACATATCAGACGAACAGACCGGACTGTACGGTAAGTGTTACTGGTCGGATTCACAGGAGTGTTAGCGGGCTAGCTCGTCGATCTTCTGATCGCTCAATACCCGGATGGCCGTTACGTTTAGCAGACCGCTTGCAGCTTGTGGGTGCTTGATATGATCATCATCTGCTACCGGCGTATTGACGAGTCTTTACAGTCCTACACAGAGGTTTCCTGGCTCAAGCGAAACGAAATAGGAGCGCATATGAGATATTTGCAGGACCGAGAATAATGCGTGTATGTGATACCGCATTTCATTCTCGCGATGAATGTTTCGATTGGTTGTATGCGATATGACCTAGTTATCGAATCATTGATTCGATAAATCGATACATTGGATACTAGTCGGTTATATGCGATATAACCGGATCGTTAAATCAAGTGTTGATTTAATGATTTAATGTATAATTATATATTTGATATATTATTTTGCATTAGCTAGTATTGGTTCACTTTATATGGATTTTCTCACTTGATGTGCAAGAAGTATATGTGATATACTTTTATGCACATATTTGTATCATGTTTGATGATACTTGATCATTTAGTTAAGTGTATAGAATTAAACCATGGTTAATTTGATGATTAGTGTTTTGCTTATTCATTTATTTATTTATTTGTTCATTTATTTATTTGGAAATGATTTAGATGAGAATGGTGGCTTTATTTGTTTCTAGTTGAAGCTTCATGAAGCTTTGACTTCTTAACCATTCTTGTCTTCATGCTTAACCCTAACCCATCCAAGTAACCATGGTCTATTCTCTACACTCTACCCTAGTAAGTATATGATAAGTATTCATTTAATTTTCAATTTTAATTTAACACTTATCATATACTTTCTTCTTCTTGATCATCTTCTTCTTCAAGAAAAGCTTAAGCCCATCAATGGCAACTTGAGCAAAAGTGAGTGAAATCCAATTCTAAAGTGAACCCACCTCCTATTTCTTCACCCTCTACCTCTTGCCAAGTTGTTTTGTGTGTTTTCTTCACAAGTTTCACAACTTGGTGAAGTTGGAGCTTGAACTTGTGCAACCTCGACGTAGATCATCTTCGGCACGAAGCCGACGACCTATTCCGCTCATTTCTCCGATGAAGCCGACGCGAGAGTCCGAGATTCGAGATGGACAGCGAGGGGACGACTACGTGGAGCTAAGGAAGTGGATAACCGGATCTACAAAGGTTGTAGCTTCTTATCTTTAGTTAAGTTGTTAACTAGATTCGTATTTCGCCTAAACTTCTAGTCAACGATCCGTATGTTTCTCGGCACCCGTAAAATTTAAAATTGGCATGGTTGATGCCTTGTGAGACCTCTTGAGAGTGCCTAGGAACCCTACAGATTAGTGGAGATTAAACAAGATTAGGGTTTGATTTGGGTTAATGTTTACTAAAAGTTTCTAGAAGGTTTTTATTTTGTCATGAAAAAGATATTTTCAAGTGACACGTCTTTAACTCAACCCAAACCCTAGCCCTAGTTAAATCTCTACAAAGGTTTAGTCAACCATGGTTGCATTATTCATCATTATCATCTTTTCTTTATTCATCACAAAAGGATTCTAATTATTATTCATCTTCTTCTTCCTTCTTTCTTTTCATGAAAAAGCTTTCTAGTTTTTTTCTAAGTGATGAAAAATGAGTGAGAATAAGAAAACAAATGAGAGCAAAAATCCTACTTCATCATCCTCATCTATCCTTGCCATTTAGATGAGAGTTTTCACATCATTTCATGAGTGATAGCTTGTGTTAACGAAACTTCAAGGTAGATCATCTTTGTATCGAAGATCGGAAGCAAGACTGCATCTTTCTCTTCGTGGAACCTCTCGAGAGTCCGGAACACGATGATCGCAGCGAAGGGACATCAACACGGAGCTTTAGAAGTGAAGGACCGGATCTACAAAGGTTGTAATCCATCTCACTTAGTGTTAAAGTATTTAACATGCTTCTTTTCGCCTAAACTCTAGTTTAAAGATCCGGCTTCGGGTTGTTCGGCACGGCTAATTTTTAAATCGTGCATGGTTGATGCCTCGTAGAACCTTGTGAGCGTGCCGAGAAACCCTACAGTGGTATCAGAGCCAAGCTAGAGCTTTAGGCGGTGTCTAGACGAAGTTTAAAGTCCGATCAAACCCGTGAACCCCGATAAAACCCCTTCTCTGGAAATTTTTCAAAACTGTGTTTTTTTCATATTAAAAATGCTCAAAAAATTCAGCAGGGTATTTTAGGAACTACTGTGAAAAACGACACCCTAAATCAACTATTGCACCGCGGAACCGCGGCCAAACCAAGGTATTGGCGGCGGTTCCATGGCCGTTACTGTAGATTGAGGGTTAGTTTCTGCACAGTAATGACCGTCTTTACTTCCTGATTCTTCTGGGTATTTTTATTACTATTCAAGTGTTGTGTTTTCTGGGTTGTATTGGGTACTTAATGATTTGATTGGATAATTTAACTTTGTTTAGTTTTTCCGGAAAATTTTAGAAACTGTTAAAAAGTTCGAACGAATATCAATAACTTACTTTTTCCCCTGTCGGAAATTTTTTCAAAAGTTGGATTTTTTCTCGAGTTTAAGAACGTTCTAAGTCGTGCAAGTAACGCGGTGGTCCCTCTAGAAGACAACAAACCTTAACTCGATTATGTGACCGTCTTGAACTGCCTCTGAACCTTAGGGTTTGTGGCAGTACGGCGTGCCACATATGAGGCGTTGGCTTGACCCTTCTACGGCTGGACCATCGGTACAGTGGCATGTGATGGATATTTTTAAACTCCCCTTAAGTGTTGAGCTATTGGGAAATCTTGGTGGTTTGATTATTCGATCGGAAAGTTTAACATTGTCTATTTATCTGGAATCTGATACAATATTTGGAATCCACAGGTAGTTATGAGATAACTAATTTCAATGTTATAAATCTAGCAGTTCAGTCTCAGATGATCGGTTGACACGGAATTTTGATGTGATCAAAAGTCCGTCGCAATCACGTAGCGTACGCGGATACTCGCCGGGTAAACTTAACAGACAGCCACGCCCCATAACCCCGACCAAGTGACTGTAGGAGAACCCCGTCGCCAAAAGCATCCATTCGGGTGCTCGCGGCAGCGGTGTTCCGCCTTAGTGCACTTCGTCGATGGCATCCGGGGGTGCGGCCGTCTACTAAAGTTTGCGACGAGCATTCGATCAGGATGTCGGGAATCTTGTTGAATTGCCCGACTAGATATTGAAAAGAGTTTTCGATAAATGAGACTAAAATGCGGGGTTTATAATCGTTAGGCATGCGATGTCTAAGGAATTCATTTGGTTAGGCATGCGATTTCTAAGGAGGTTGCGGATTCCAACTGTTGTAGTTTTACACTTTATTTTCTGTGACCGTAAGCGTAGTATGTGGTGTATCGCCGGCTTCGTTGCTATACATCAACGACAATCGGGATACGCATACTTGCTTACGTTGATGATATGAGATATTATGTGTTGCTGTGATATGTTTATTGGATAGTCGCATTTTGAATAGCCGGGGTTTTTTGTGAGATGAGCGTTTTTTCTTTTTCATTCATGTAAAATTCATTTGTATGTAATATTCTTTTATTGGGGCACTTCCGGGCTGAGGATGATGTCACCATTGTATATTATTTACTTTTCTGCATTAGGTAGACCCAAGGCGGGGAGCACAAGTAACCGGGTTCTAGGTTCCAGTGGGAGACCATCTCGAGGAGACGAGACAGGGTCTCCTAACCCTAGAATTGGCAGTGTTACTTGCCGCTCTCGTAGAGGTCTAGGGATGTGGGTTTGGCTATTAATCGCGACCGTAGAATCCGTGTTTTATACAGGCTCATATTAAAACACGGACATCCTAGTATATCCAATATTTCATATATGTTCTTCTGCTGCAATGTTCTGTGATGAGATTATATTACTGCCTGAGACGAATGCTTATATTATATATATATGAGATATATGTTATATTGCAGATTTCGTTTCAAATGTGATGCTTGTGAAGCATATTAAAATGGGACTTCATTAATGAGATTAATGAAACTAAAAGAAACCTACGATGTTTGTAGAAACTTGTTTAAAAACTGGTAGCTCTAGTTGTTGCTTTGCATAGCTGTGTTCCTTGTAGAACATCCAGCACCTTATTCGATAAGGAAAGAGCCGGGATCCTTTCACCGGGAGTGACCTCTTTAGTGAAACTAGCAGATGCTACAAACTCGGTTTGTCTTCTGATTGCTTCTATAGTTCTTACTTTGCACAGCGATATTTGTGAAATATCCTGCACCTAATTCGATGAGGAAAGGGCCGACGATCCCTTCACCGGGAGTGACCTCTTTAGCGAAACTAGAAAAGGGCTCAAAAACATTCCATGTAAAATCACTCGATTCTACAACGATATCAAGTTCATTACGCAATAGGTTTTCATAAAAACCTGTCGTAGCCCTCCGTCATTTTAGGAAATAGAGCACTTAGTATTCGTGCTGCGTATGTCGACTTTAGTTGAGGCGTAGTGTACGGTAGCTAAGTGATGTCTTCCTACACAGCATATGATGCGATTAGTTAGGAAATTCATGTGATTATGTCGACCATAGTTGAGGGTCATATAGGGTGGGTCTGATTAATCACGAAATGACGGGTAGAACTTGACGAGTACTTATGATATGTTGACCTTAGTTAAGGTCATAAGTACTAGGGGTAAAATATTATCGGGAATTTCAAGTGTTAAAATTTGCAATGAGATTGCATACCTTCTATGAGATAGTTGGATCCCGATACCCGCTGCGAGTAAGAGTTACTCCTGGGAGAGTTTTACACATTACAATTAGTCGATCAAGTATGTGTCTAGAAAGGTGTCAACGGGGTTACGTCCCTGGGAAAACGAGGTTTACTTTAATTAGGTTCGAGCGAAAGCACGGGAGACCTCCCTCAAAATACCAGCACTGGCCTGGCTGAAAGATTGATGAAATTGTAGCGTGTAATTAATCCCGGCTAGTCTTTCCTTTTAGGGTTTGAAAAAAGATTTGATTAAAACAGTGGGAGACATCCTGATTAGATATATTAGATAACCAATCTAATCTTGCAAGAGCATACGCTGAGTGTTTTCTTCTCTCTCTCTCTAGGTAGTGACCATATCACGCCTTAATCAAGATAATAAAACGGTTATATTGACCGAACCCGCTTGTTATACTGAGCTGGGGAACGTTGGTTCCGCTCCAACTTATAATTGTTATAAGACAGAGCAGGAAATTGGGGAATACCAGATTTCCCGTGCCGCCGAAATGAAGAAAGTGCATGTTGATGCATCTTCTTCAGGTTTGTTCATTACAGAGAACTGTTTCTCAGAATCCTTTACGTCCTGGGTATTTGTTGCCGGATCAGGATCCCACATATGTAATTTGTTACATGGGCTAAAGATAGGTAGAGAACTGAGAACAGGTGATAAGTGTTGGAGATAGTGCCTTCAGAGTCTATTATTGGATCACAGGCACATGATTGCAATAATTGAGGGATGACCTATACCGGTAGGACAGTCTTACTCAAGATGATAGTATGCTATCTGGTTTATCTTTATCATCGTGTACTGCTTTAGGTGACCTTAAAGGTCACTATTGCGCGTTGATAGAGCCCCTAGGATTCTTGCTTGACTGCCAGCAGAATGAGGGCGATCATATACGTGGGAGCTGGTAGTCTATAAGCACATCCTTAAAAGGTCCATAGTCATGGGAGTTTCGAGACAGGGCATCGATACTCCAGAGTAGACTAGTGTATACAGTCGAGACCCCGAAGAGGGGTGGTGGCCAGTCTCACAAGCCACTGGTGTCAGTTGGTTCACCTAAGATGTATACAGGTGCTCATTGGGTTATGAGTACACCGGACAGGACTCGCCGGGAACATGCTAGTTGGTCTTATACCTGACGTCAGATAACAGTTCCCTGCTGACATGTGTACAGGTCAGTTCATCGACCTGAGATCGTCATTTGTCTCGTGTGAGTTCCCACTGTGCTTTGATTAATACCCTACCACGCTCAAAGGAGACGTGCAAACAGGTTTTAGTTGGGTACAGTCCCGAGCCACATGGAGGCAGTGAGCGGATCTGCAGGGGTTCGTCTCTCCCGGTATTGGGTGTGAGGTCGCGCTGTGTCTAGGAGAGCCATTACACGAAGTCCTTGGCCAAGGCAGGAGATTTACCGGTAGGTATTCCAGTAGTATCTCAGGGTGTTATGGGCTACACTCTGACACGACTTGTACCGCTTTTGGGGGTCTGACTTTTACCAACCCCCTAGGCCCTCCATGCGATGCTCATAGACGAACGGACCAGACTGTACGGATATTGTCACTGACATGCTCAGTAGGGTGTCCGGATGAGTTCGATCATTAACGTCCCTTTTGGTCAATACCTGGTAGCCCGTCACGTATGGCTAATACCTCTGACGTTCTAGTGGTTAAATCCACAACCAAGGTGTTGGCGAGTCTTTAGAGTCCCCCCACAGACCGTATTCTCAAGTTTCGGGCGAAACGCTGTAGAGGCTGTATGGAGATATGGCAGGGTTCAATCTTATCCGTGCGGTATTGCACGGATCAAGATCAGACGTATAATACTAGCGGGCTTTGGTTTAAGCCGGATCCTAGTATTGTACAGTGTAGATTTTGTCTCTATGCATTTGTATTCAGTGGGAATACAAATGCGGGTATGTATATACAGTCGCGGGGTTTTCCTGTAATTTATTACGGGATCAGATTTCTGAAGTTGCCAGTTTGCATTCCGTTTCGGCCAGTTTTCCTTTGTTCCTTCTCGGCCCGATTTTTCTGATGGAGAGGCTAATTTGCAAGTTTGCAAATTAGCATTTGTGGAGGGGTTTCTTGCATTTGAGGGATTATGATGGTTTAAGCATCTTTGCTTTTCTTGTGATCATTTCTTGCATTAATAAGATTAGAAAGGATTAGAAATTGATATGATGTTGTTATCATCACATTTGGTTGTTGTCACCCTTTTGCTTTTCCTACACTCACCTCCCTTCTTGGTTTTGATTATTCCCTCCACCATTTTGATATATGGGGGCCGGCCTTTTTTGTGGGTGAGAGAGATTTTTTTGTATGAGGGAAATTTTATCATCTCATTCCATGCTTGAAAAATGAGAGCTCCATTATTTTTCAAAGATCATTTTCTTCTCTCCTCCATCAAATGGCAACTTGATAACCCCATGAGACAAAGTGATCCACACTTCATCTACAGCATTTCTTAGGCACGTCGGCTTGCCAACTTCGTGCGCGAGTTGCCTCGGTCCAGAGGTGGGAGCCCGTAAAAGAACCTGGCGATGTGGTGCCCGTTCCGACGAGGAGATGAAGACCGGAGATTCCGTGAGGAAATCAGAGTGAAGGCCGAAGACCGAAGGACACGGATCGCCTCGGTATAGCTTTGTACTCTTTCTATTGTTTGCTAGGATTAGGTTAATGGCCCGATCCAGGATTTTAGTGCGCGGTGGTGCCGGTTTTCTAGTTTGAAAAGTTTTTCTTTTCCGCACTAGGCGTCGGATTGACGGCCGGGGCGCCGCCGTGCACTTACATTGGTATCAGAGCCACGCCATTAACCTAGTCTAGCTTGCTCTAACGTGTTTACAAGTTCGATCGATCGGATTTTCCAAAAACCACATTTCCATATAGCACTTTTTGTCGAATTTTTCCTTGCTTTAAAAATTATTTGGTACATTGGAAAATTACGTGCGGCGTTTTTTATGAATTCTGTGAAAATTTGGTACGCTGATGTTACTGTAGCACGGCGGTTTAGCGTCCAAAACCACGTTTTGGCCACGGAACCGCCGCCGTTTTGTGGCCAAACCGTACCAAATTTCTACAGTGGTTTATTGACATGGAAATAGGGTTTCTGGTATATTCTTTTTGGGCCCAGATGTTT
Organism: Agapanthus africanus; assembly: GCA_030015575.1. Taxonomy (NCBI): domain Eukaryota; kingdom Viridiplantae; phylum Streptophyta; class Magnoliopsida; order Asparagales; family Amaryllidaceae; genus Agapanthus; species Agapanthus africanus. Next base: position 100,048,142 of record CM057351.1, read on the forward strand.
TTGAGTGCTATAGTTGTGCTTGGGGCCCGCTGCGGTAAATTTGATCGATCGAAAATTTTAAACATGTTAGTTCACAGTATTTACATTATATCTGCGACCGTGAATGTCACTCGATCAGTAAATCCAGTCTATCTGCTATAGCCCTTTTAGACGGATTTGCGAACGTGACATTCACGTTGATGTTCTGTGTTGTGCTATGATGTTGCGCATTGGTCGTGGGGGATAGCCTGGATGCAATGGTAGTACAGTTTGGTTATTTATGTACATTTGATTTTTCAGGGCGAGCGTTCGACATGTGGACTGCCTTCACTGCCTGTTTGTATATTATTCTTTTGGGGCACGACCGGGCTGAGGTCGATGTACCCGTTGTATGTATATTTTACTTTCTGTACTAGGATTACCCCGCGGAGGGGTGCACGGATAGCCGGGTTCTAGAGGGCAAAGAGCCCGCATCTCATGGCTTTGAGACGGAGGGGGCTTCACTCTAGATTGGCGGGCTATTCGCTGCACTCGTATGGGGTACAGGTTGACCCAGGAGGGGTGCCCAAGTTACCGGATTCCGTGAAGTGCTGGGTGGTCCATTCACGTTGCTGAAGGGGGCTGCCTCTCTTCAGGTTTTGGCGGGTAACTTGCCGCGCCCGTAGGGGTCTAGGATTTCATTGCACAGGCTATCCACACGACCAGGGGAACGTTGGGTTTCAGTAGCGGCTCTATGAAACCCGGGGATCCCAGATATCTGTATTATTCTGTGATGCATATTACATTTCTGTGATGTTGAATTTTATCACGCCTTGAGCGAATATTGTATATTGATATATATACTAGTATATGTTTTGCATCCGCGCTAGTCCAGTACCCGCTCTGTCGTTAGTTAAGTAACCTAACGGGTGATGACGGGACCAAGTGGCGAATGCGGATGGCATATACGTACATCATTATTTTCGTTCTTTATTGGTGTGATCAATTGATGGGACTGCGTTGATTCGGATCAATGCAAGCTAAACAAACCTATTCTGATGTTGTTGGAACATTTTTCAAAAAGCTGTTATTGCAAGGGCGTTCTCTTTTGTTTTGCACAGTGGTATTCAGTTGGAATATCCTGCACCTCAGTCGACGAGGAAAGGGCCGAGATCCCTTCACCGGGAGTGACCCCTTGGACAGAAGTTTGCGTCAGGTCAATAACTTCACTATATTCATTTACTTTTGCTTTGCATCGTGGTATTCAGTTGGAATATCCTGCACCTCATTCTACGGGGAAAGAGCCGAGATCCCATCACCGGGAGTGACCTATTTAGCAAAGGTTTTCTTCACTATATTTTTAAAAAGCTATCCGGTTCCTTGAACGATATCAAGTTCATTACGTTAAAGGTTTTCGCCAGAAACCATTCGTAACCCTCCGTCGTTTCATATGGATAGTCAATAGAATTCAAGCTGTGTTTGTTGGCCAAAGTCAAGGCACAGTCGTACTGCCTGGTATAACTAACACTCACATTATTACACTGATTGGTATCTGTTGGGTATTCATATGCAGCATAGATAGATGAGTTGGTTTGGGACAGTCGTACTGCCTTGTTGGCCAAAGTCAAGGGTAGGTACGGGTGTGTTCAAATTAACCTGGATAATGACGGGTAGAACTTGACATGTGACTTATGATTTGTTGGCCAAAGTCAAGGTCATAAGAGCATGGGGTAAAAATCACATCGGGAGTTTCTAAAGAAACTGAAACTTGCCAGATATGCGCATACCTTCTGGAGTGTGATAATGTGAGTGTTAGTTATATGTATGCCCTAGAGTCCATTACTGTACAAAGGATTTATATTGTAGTGGATGCTGGGACATATATAGGTAAGACTTTCTTGCTCGACATGATAGTACGCTATCTGGTTGCTCGTTATCTTAACATGTATACTTTCTGTCTCTCTATTACATATGGATAAAGCCCTTAGGATGTGTACTCAACTTCCAGGACTATGATGAAGATCATACTAGTGGGGCTTGGGTAGTCCATGAGTACATCCTTCAATGTTCCTAGTCGTGGGAATATCGAGACGGGGCATCGATATTCCAGAGTAGACTAGCGTATATCTTCTCGACCCATGTGATGGGCGATGGATGATCCCATATCCATTGGTGTTTGACATCAGAGATGGTATGCGGGTGCTCAGTGATGACTGGGTACACTGAACGGACTCGCCGAGAACTCCCGGATGGTATTATACCTTACGACAGATGGCAGTTCTCTGGTGACACTGGTACAGCTTAGTCTGTTGACCAGAGATCGTCATAGAGTCTTGTGTGTCTCCCACTGTGCTTTGATTTCCACCCTACCATGGCTCTACTGAGTCGTGCAAATAGGTGGTTTTTGGGTACAGTCCCGATTCACATGGAGCCAATGAGCGATAGGAGGGGATTCGTCTCTCCCGGTATTGGGGGTTGATATTGCGCTATGCTCGACTGGCCATAACTGGAAATCCCTGGCCAGGGTTGCACTGATTTACTGGTAAGTGTTATCAGGAGTTTCATGCTTGTTATGGACCTTACATCGGCATGACTTATCGAGCTACTGGGGTCTGACGTTTACCACCCCTAGGCGAGATATGCGACATATCAGACGAACAGACCGGACTGTGCGGTAAGCGTTACTGGTTGGATTCACAGGAGTGTGAGCGGGCTTGCTCGTTGATCTTCAGATCGCTCAATACCCGGATGGCCGTTACGTTTAGCAGACAGCTTGCGGCTTGTGGGTGTTTGATTCGATCATCAACTGCTGCCGACGTATTGACGAGTCTTTAGAGTCCTACACAGAGGTTTCCTGGCTCAAGCGAAACGAAATAGGAGCGCATATGAGATATGTGCGGGACCGAGAATAATACCAGTATGTGATACTGGATTCTATTCTCGCGATTTGTATCATCGTACGGTTATATAAGATATAGCCGGGTTACCGAATCATGTGTTGATTCGATATATTGATACACTTGATATTAGTCGGTTATATGTATTATGACCGGATCATTAAATCAAGTGTTGATTTAACGATTTAATGTACAATTATATATTTGATATATTACTTTACATTAACTAGTATTTGTTCACTTAAGATGGATTTTCTCACTTGATGTGCACAAGTAGTATATGTGATATATTTATGTGCACTAGATTGTATCATGTTTGATGATACATGCAAACTTGGGTGTGTGTTTACATTAAACCATGTTTAGGTTAATGGTTAGGGTTTTAACTTAATTATTTATTTTATTCATTTATTTTTTGGGCACGGAATAAAATGGTGACTTCTTTTGGTTTTTACTTGAAGCTTCATGAAGCTTTGAAAAGTCTTGACCATTTTGTTTTTTTCCTTAACCTAACCATTCACCTAAACCCAAGTTTATTCTCTACATGTGTTAAACTCACCCATGGTTGCATTATGATAAGGCTTCACTTGATTTTCTTATTTGATAATTTTTTTTCCATTCTTTTCTTCTTCTTCTTCTTCATGAAGAAAAGAAGAAAGCTTTCTTGAAAATTTCTAAGTGATGAAATCAAGTGAGAAATCCAATTCCAAAGTGAACCCACTTCCTATTTCTTCATCCTCTACCACTTGCCATGTAGTAGAATGTGTTATCTTCACAAGTTTTATGACGAAGTGAAGATGGAGCTTGATCTTGAGTTGCCTCTACGTAGATCATCTTCGGCATCGAAGTCGATGACCTAGCCCGCCCATTTCTCCGCTGAAACGGACGCTAGAGTCCGGGATTCGATGATCGCAGCGGAGTGACGTCAACATGGAGCTAGAGAGGTGGAGGACCGGATCTACAAAGCTTGTAGTCACTTTCACTTAGTAGAAAAGTAGTTTTCTTGCTTAGTTTCGCCTTATCTCTAGTTAACGATCTAGTATTGGGTTCTTTGGCACATGAAAAAAATTTGATTTTGGCATAGTTGATCAGTTGTAGAACCTCATGGGTGTGCCTAGGAACCCTACGGTGTTATCAGAGCCTAACTAGAGCTTTAGGCGAAGTGTAGACGATGTTAGAAGTCCGATCGAACCCGAAACCCTAATTCAAAACACTTCTCTGTACAATTTTTCAAAACTGGGCTTTTTGTGAATTAAAAATATGCAGAAAAATCAGCAGGGTTTTTTATGAAATACTGTGCAACACATGCGCCTGAATCGATCAAGGCGCCGCGGAACCGGGGCACGAGCATGGCACGTGCGGCGGTTCCGTGGCCGTACGGTCACTTGTTTCATTACTTTTTGCACAGTAATTTCTTTCTTTTATTGCTGTGTTTTATGGGAATTTTTAATGTTTACTCAAGAGTTGAGTTTTCTGGGTTGTATTGGTAGTTCGTAGATTCGATCGGATTGTCTAATTTTGTCTATGTGTTTTTCCGGATAATTTAGAATATGTTAAAAAGTTCGACCAGATATAAATACCCAATTTTTCCCCTGCCGGAAAATTTCCAAGTGTTGGATTTTTTCTGTGGTTTAAGAACGTTCTAAGTAGTGCAAGTAACGCGATGGACCCTCTAGAAGACAACAAACCTTAACTCGATTATGTGACCGTCTTGAACTGCCCTTTGAACCTTAGGGTTTGGGGCAGTACGGCGTGCCACATGTGAGGCGTTGGCTTGACCCTTCTACGGCTGGACCGTTGGTACTGTGGCACGAAGTGAATGTTTTTAAACTTATTTCATGTGTTGAACTGTTTCTGGAAAACTTGGGTGTTTGACTGTTCGATCGAAAAGTTTAACATTTTCCATTTATCTGGAATGTGATACAATATTTGGAATTCACAAGTAGTTATGAGATAACTGATTTGGATGTTATAAATCTACCACATTAGTCTTACTTGATCGGTTGCCACGGGATTTTGATGTGATCAAAACTCCGTCGCAATCACATAGCGTACGCGGATACTCGCCGGATAAACTTAATAGACAGCTCCACCCCTTAGCCCCGACCAAGTGACTGTAGGAGAACCCCGTCGCCGAAAGCATCCGTTCGGGTGCTCGTGGCAGCGGTGTTCCGCCTTAGTGCACTTTGTCGACGGTATCGGGGGTGAGGCCGCCTACTAAAGTTTGCGACGAGCATTTGATCAAAATGCCGGGAATCTTGTTGAATTGCCCGACTTAATATTCAAAAGGGTTTTCGATAATGAGACTAAAATGCGAGGTTTATAATTATTAGGCATGCGATGTCTACGGAATTCATTTGGTTAGGCATGCGATGTCTATGCAGGTTGCGGATTCCAACTGTTGTAGTTGTACACTTTCTTTTCTGTGACCGTAAGTGAAAAATGTGATATCGCCGGTTTCGTTGCTATATGTCAACGACAATTGGGATGCGCATATTTACTTACGTTGATGACATGTGATGTTATATGTTGCTGGATATGTTATATTGGATCGTCGTGTTGAATAGCCGGTTTTTTTTATGTGAGACGGGTGTTTTTCATTTCATTCATGTAAAAAACTTGTATGTAATATTCTTTTATTGGGGCACTTCCAGGTTGCGGATGATGTCACCATTTGTATATTATTTACTTTTCTGCATTAGGATAGACCCAAGGAGGGGAGCACAAGTAACCGGGTTCTAGGGTCCAGTGGGAGACCATCTCGAGGAGTCGAGTTCGGGTCTCCTAACCCTAGAATTGGTAGGGTTGCATGCCGCTCTCGTAGGGGTCTAGGGGTGTGGGATTGGCTATTCATCGCGACCGTGGAATCCGTGTTTTATACTGGCTCGTATTAAAAACACGGACGTCCTAGTGTATCCAATATTTCATATGATATTTTCTGCTGCATTATCTGTGATGTGATCATGTGATTTGTTCAGATAGATATTGCATATAGTATATATGATATATTATATAGACGTTGCTTATGTTTTACACCCGCACTAGCCCTGCCCCGCTCTGCCGTTAGTTACCTAACCTAACGGTGCAGACGGGACATCGAGGCGAATGCGGATGGCATAAGCGTACGTTATATTTATCTGTGATGTTTAGGTGGACTTAAATGTTGGGACATTCATTAATGTGATTAATGAAAGAAAATAAACCTAAAAGATGTTGGGGAATCGAATTTCAAAAATAAAACAGGTAGCTACAGTTCTTGCTTTGCAACGCGGTGTTTCTTGTAGAACATCCTACACCTTATTCGATAAGGAAAGGACCGAGATCCCTTCACCGGGAGTGACTCCTTTAGCAATAACTGGCAGATGCTACAACCCTCGGTTTGTCTTTTGATTACTTCTACAGTTTTCGCTTTGCACAGCGGTATATATGATATATCCTGCACCTTATTCGATGAGGAAAGGGCCGACGATCCCTTCACCGGGAGTGACCCCTTTACCAAAAACTAGAAAAGCCTCAAAAACATTACATTTAAAAACCATTTGATTCCGCAACGAGATCAAGTTCAAAGCGTTAAAGGTTTTATTAAAAACCATTCGCAACCCTCCGTCATTTTAGGAAGTAGAGTACTTAGTATTCGTTCTGTGTTTGTTGACCATAGTCAAGGCACAGTGTACGGTAGCAAAGTGATGTCTTCCTACACCGCATATGATGCGATTAGTTAGGATAGTCGCGTGACTTTGTTGACCTTAGTTAAGGGTCATGTGGGTGGGTTTAATCAATCACGAAATGACAGGAAGAACTTGACTAGTACTTATGATTTGTTGACCATAGTTAAGGTCATAGGTGCTAGTGGTAAAAACCAAATATCGGGAGTTTCAAGTATTGAAATTTGCAAGGAGATTGCATACCTTCTATATGATAGTTGGATCCCGATACCCACTGCGAGTAATTATTACTCCTGGAAAAGTTTTGCACTTTACAATTAGCCGATCAAGTAGGTGTCTAGAAAGGTGTCAACGGGGTTACGCCCCTGGGAAAACGAGGTTTACATTAATTAGGTCCGTGCGAAAGCACGGGGAACCTCCCTCAGAGTACCGGCACTGGCCTGGGTGAAAGATTGGCGAACTTGTAGAGTGTAATTAATCCGGCTAGTCTTTCCTTTTAAGGTTTGAAGGAAGATTTGATAAAAAAAGTGGGAGCCATCCTGATTAGATAAAATATATTACCATTCTAATCTTGCCAGAGCGCACGCAGAGTGTTTTGTTCTCTCTCTCTCTCCAGGTAGCAACCATATCACGCATTAATCAAGATAATAATATGGATGTATTGACCGAACCCGCTTGTTATACTGAGCTGGGGAACGTTGGTCCCGCTCCAACTTATAATTGTTATAAGACCGAGCAGGAATTAAGGGAATACCAAGATTCCCATGCCGCCCAAACGAAGAAAGAGCATATGATGCATCTTCTTCGGGTGTGTTCGTTACACAGAACTGTTTCTCAGTATCCTCTGCGTCCTAGGTATCTGATACCGGATCAGGATCCCAGATATGTAATCTGTTACATAGGGCTACAAAAAGGCAGAGAACTGAGAACGGGTGATAAGTATCATGAGACCGAAAACGGTGCAACTGTTGCCGCCAAGTCTGTTGGTCACTGTCACCCTGTATTATCAATACATTGATTCTGAACAAATGCTATTAGATACCAAACCTGATATACAAAATCATATCAATCTCTTTATTTATTAAAGAAGGATATAATTTTGTATTGTTGAATATTGTTTTGAACATTTCAAAAGTTGATCGGTTCAGGCACGTTATCTAAAAGTATTGACGTTCTAAATCAAACTACAGTTCCTAGTATACAGAACACACACAAGAGGAAGAGTTCAGATATGAACGATTCCTTCTTAAGGTATTGTAGACTAGGTCATATCAATGCGACCCGACTGGCTGAAGTTACATTTAGATGCATATTTAAATCAGTTTGAATTTACATCTTGTGAAACTTGCCAGTCATGTCACAAAGATAAGATGACCATAGCTCTGTTTACTCGAAACAGATAAAGAGTTATTGAACTCTTGGGACTGATACATGATGATGTATGTAAGGTCCCCTGTCTACGCATGCCATGACCGGTTCTTTGTACTTCATTACTTTCTCTGATGGTCTCTTAAGATTCAGCCATATGTTCCTGTTGAAACATAAGTCCGAAGCTTTTGAGATATTCACAGAATATAGGTTAGAAGTACAGAACCAAATTACGGGTATAATTATTATGTCCTTTGATGAGATCAAGGAGGAGAATACTTGTGCATAGAATTGTTGGACTATTCAAAAGGAGAATGAGATTCTCTCTCAGTGTTACTCCTCTGAATACACCATGGCACAACGGTGTTTCGGGGCGGAGCAATCACACCCTATATGATATGGTGCGCTCTATGATGAGTACTACTGAGTTACCTATTTCTTTTTGGAAGTTATGCACTTAAGAAGCTGCATACCTATTGAATTAGGTTCGAATCAAATCAGTGCCTACCACTCCATATAAGATATGGTATGTGTAACACTTTGAATTCCCGTTTGATGGTTTTGGTGATAATTAGTAGTCGTGTATGTTTATAATTATATGGGTTCTTAAGATTTCTAATTATAGTTCTTATGGGTATTGTTAGCTTTTTTAAAAATTTTCCCTTTGTAAGGTGCACCTTGCATACTTAGGCATTTTGTGACTTGTTAACCATTTTCTTGTGTGCATGGTTGGAAATTATCTTTTCCCCACCATTTTATTCATATCTTAACCCTTTTTATAAATTCAAATCCAAATAAAATAAGGGGGCATGGTGTTAGGTGAAACATTTGACTTTCCTTGACCTTTTCTTCTCTCTTCTCTCTCTTCCAATCATTTCTGCACCTCCTGCAGAAAATCACCAGAAACCACACTTCTTTCTTCCTCTTTTCTTCTCTTTTCATTTCCTCTTGAACCCTACACCAAAAACCCTACACCATCAATGCTTTTTCCTTCACTAAACCATGAAAACTTGAGGTTTTTGAGGTGTTCATGGGCAAAACTGCACAACTGAGAGAAGAGCTGGAACCCTTGGTGTTTTAAGGTCAATTAAAGGTATAAAATCTTAATTCTAGCACCCAATTTCCATAACTTGCATGTTTAGTTTAGAAATATCACATTTTTGTACCATTTTAGTGCTTTTGGAGGGGGTTTAGTGTATCATGTTAAAACTTATGTTGTTGTGGCTTGATTAACTTGTTAACAAGTTATTGGTGAGTGATTAGACCTAGGTTTGTTTCAGATTTCATCAAAATACCATAAAGTTCCATTTTTGTGCAAAATGTGTGTTTTGAACTGATTTTAGGCACTGTAGGAATCTGCTGCTATCCGAGACTTTTCAGAACGAAACTAGTGATTGCTGTAGCATGTATGTATGGTATGGAGTGCACCAACCAAACCTGGGGACCCAATTCCCAAGTCTGGCCGCCAAAAATGGCATTCTGGCCGCAAATTGCGGCCAGATTGGGGAGATTTGGGTTGGGGTTTGGGGTGTGGGTCTCTGCTTATATGTAGGTTAGTTTGGTATTTATATTTTTGCATTTTCTTTCCTGTATAAAAACCTGGGGTAGAATACCTATTTTCCCGTATTTTCAACCTTTCGCGACACGCGCGTTACGTGTGTGTGGGTTTTGGGTTCTGCGTATCGCGACGCGTCGGAGTGATTTCAGACGCGTAACCACACGTTTTAGCGTATCGCCCACACGCGCGCTTGGTTCGCGACACGAGTTACTTGTTCGGCTTTAATGTCGCGTTTGTGTGATTTCGAGCTTACATATGATATATTGTGTAATTCTAGGTTCGCAGGCGAGTACGGCGGACGTAGTGAAGAAAGGGAAGCAGGTTGTTGGCTACACCTAGCGAGAGACTACGGTGAGTAGATTTCACATCTACGGGGATATCGCCCGTATGGCGTTCTACGTCAGGGCAGATAGGACCTTATAGTGTTCCTTATATATATATTGCATGTTCATGGTTACTAGCTAGTGCATTGCATACCTTCTACACACCTCACATTTGATCCATTGCATTGTAGCTCATTTATATGTGACATGACTTGATACTCATACTTGATGCCTATATCACATCGGATCATTGCATTCTAGTTCATCTATTTGTGACATGACCATATATTCATACTTGATGCCTATATCACATCGGATCATTGCATTCTAATTCATCTATTTGTGACATGACTTGATATTCATACCTGCTACACATATCACGTCGGATCATTGCATTCTAGTTCATCTATTTGTGACATGACCATATATTCATACTTGATGCCTATATCACATCGGATCATTGCATTCTAGTTCATCTATTTGTGACATGACCATATATTCATACTTGATGCCTATATCACATCGGATCATTGCATTCTACTTCATCTATTTGTGACATGACTTGATATTCATACCTGCTACACATATCACATCGGATCATTGCATTCTAGTTCATCTATTTGTGACATGACCATATATTCATACTTGATGCCTATATCACATCGGATCATTGCATTCTAGTTCATCTATTTGTGACATGACCATATATTCATACTTGATGCCTATATCACATCGGATCATTGCATTCTAGTTCATCTATTTGTGACATGACTTGATATTCATACCTGCTACACATATCACATCGGATCATTGCATTCTAGTTCATCTATTTGTGACATGACCATATATTCATACTTGATGCCTATATCACATCGGATCATTGCATTCTAGTTCATCTACTTGTGACATGACCATATATTCATACTTGATGCCTATATCACATCGGATCATTGCATTCTAGTTCATCTATTTGTGACATGACTTGATATTCATACCTGCTACACATATCACATCGGATCATTGCATTGTAGCACATTATATGTGACATGATTTGATATTCATACCTGATACATATGTCACATCGGATTATTATCTTCTTACTTATCTATATGTAACTTGACCGGATATTTACATTTGACGCACATATCATATCGGATCATTGACTTGTATTTGTTTGGATTATATGTGATTTCTGGATTTGGGAACCGTGGCTATTTCAAATATGTAATCAATTAAAAACCCGGTTCCCTTGATATGATATTTCGGTGCGTCCACCATGTGTTTTCTCGGTGCTAGAGTGATATATGGAAACCCGAATCGAGGAGGCGGTTGAGGACGATTACGGGTACATGGTGGACCCGGTATGGTATCCCGGGGCGAAAACGGTTTCGATGTGCAGTAGACGGTGAGCCTGGCAGAGGGACCACTACCTACCGGTGATTGGTTGGACCTGACAGTTATCCGGAGTATACTGATCAGAGTCTATAGATGGATGTGGGTGACCCGGACTGACGGGGCCCGATGGATGAGGATTTGCGTGTCGATGCTGGACACGAGTATTTATGATATTTGGGTGCCGATGTTGGGCACTCGGGACTTTCAGAGGTGTACAGGATTCGAGGGCCGATGAAGGTGCCGGCGCCTGAGCTATTTGGGGGATCTGGGTGCATTGATGGACACCGATATACATATATCCCACGTTGACATTCCGTGTAGATATTATATTTCCCCTGCTCAGCATTTATTATTTGTACCTCATCCTGTAGTTACATTACCTGATAAAGCATTTGTACCTCATCCGGTAGATGCATTACCTGATAGAGCATTTGTACCTCACCCAGTAGTACAGTACCTGATAGAGAACTTGCATGATTATTGCACATGCTGCTTATCACATATTGATATCATCTGTTGGCATATGATAGAGTAGCGTAGTACGTGCATGCTCGCGATTACCTTTATATGTTATCTCTATTCACGAGTTGGCAACTCACCCCCGTTGTGCCACAGTGTTGCAGGTTGCCCTTCTGAGTAGTCGCGGCAGGCTGCGGTTGCATCTTTTGACACAGATACCCCCATAGTTGGTGTACTAGCTCTTTTGCTGATAGGTGGGTTTTGTGCGGTATCTGTTTATCTTTCTGTATGTACATTGTTGTATCTAGTATTCTCCATCTACCATGTTTGTATTTGACTTAGAGACAGTGTGAGGACGACGTTGTACCTTATTTGTATTCTGGTGTCGTGCTCGTTGTGAGCCGACTTTTCTTATGCAGTTTTATTCTATCTGTGTTGTTCCCACTTGTGGATCTTGAGCTTCGCTACGGCGTCGTATATCGATATCTTGGAAATTGTTTACTTAGATTTCTTATCATGTTAGTTGGTGTTTTCATTTAATTCTTATCACACTCTATAATTTCGCTGGTTTGTTTTCTGGGTTTCCGGTTCCCTTAGTCACGTTACGCCTGTAGACGTTACGTGGTTAAGTGCCGGTCACGGGCCAAACTTTGGGTCGTGACAAAGTTGGTATCAGAGCGTAGGTTTTACCTTTCGGAGTGTAGGATGACCCTGGTATGATGGAGTAGGTAGCTGCGGCAGGGTAGCGTAGCGTGTGTATGTTCCGCGGCATACTCACGACACGGTACTCCGCCTACGCGACCTTAGGACTTGTTTATATAAATTTCCTTCTTGAGTATATACATTCTCGTGATTCGATTTCCGTATCCTTATCGAATCCTATTGTTCCTTTCAGCCAATATGCCGCCAAAGACTACGAGGGCGCAGAGAGCGGCCGCGAGGGCCGAGATTCGAGTTGACTCGTCCAAGACGAGGACTGATCCGGGCAGTGCACCCGTTGTACCTGAGCAGACTGTTCCTCCTTTGACAGATCAGATCGCCACGCTAGGGGCTGGTGTGCAGGAGATGCGCCAGACGGTGGGATCTAGCATGCAGGAGATGCGTGAGATGATAGGATCGCTAGTTGAGACGCTTCAAGCACAGCGACCAGAGGTAGCTCCACCTGTTCCAGCGACCGCGATGGTACCTACCACACAGCCAGTTGCCCCTGCAGCCACAGAGGTGATTACGGTATCGCTGTCAGAATTCATGAGGCTAAAACCTCCGGTTTTCACAGGCACCGATACAGCCGAGGACCCCCAGTCCTTCCTTGATAAGATGGCCCGTATATGTCATTCACTTAGATGCGCGGATGCGAGATGGGTCGAGTTAGCGAGCTTTCGCCTAGAAGGTCTTGCACAGAAGTGGTGTGATTCACTTGAGAAGGGCAGAGCAGCAGGTCTTCCTCCTATGACCTGGACCGAGTTTGTAGCGCTATTCCTTGCCCGTTTTCTTCCTCAGAGTGTTAGGGATGCCCGGGCACGCAGATTTGAGTCCTTGCGCCAGACACCAGGGATGTCAGTGGCAGAGTACGACGTGCTGTTCACAGAGATAGCTATCTATGCCCCGTACCTAGTGGCTACTGAGGAGTTGCGAGTTAAGAGATTTGTCCGAGGCTTGCTTACACCACTATTCCATGCTATCAGTGCGCAGCATTACGAGACATACGCAGCTGCAGTAGATGCTGCATTATTAGTCGAAGAGCGCCTTGCTGAGACTTCGCCAGTTCCAGGGACGAAAAGAGTTCGTGCAGATACGTCAGTGCAGAGACGGCCATTCCAGCGTCGTGACAGGCACCTTGCAGGTGGCAGAGATTCGAGACGAGGCCGATTGTTTAGCTCCTATTCCCAGGAGGGCCAGAGACCGTCATCAGGATGTTACCGTTGCGGGAGTTCTTATCATCGTGTGCGAGATTTTCCCGAGGTACCCCGGAGTGGGGCGGCAGCACCGCATGTTACATTACCACCTTCACCACCCCAGACGGCATTGCCGATAGTACCTACTGTTACTCCGCATCAGACGCCTGCACAGAGAGGTCGTGGTCGCGGAGGATTTGTTCATAGAGGACGAGGTGGCCGGGGTAGAGGACGGCCAGCAGCCGGCAGGGGACAGTTAGTTGCAGGTGGAGGACAGGCACGAGTTTTTGCTTTGACGCATCAGGACGCGCAGGCGTCCACTGCGGTGGTCTCAGGTATCCTTTCTGTATGTTCGGTTGATGCACACGTGCTATTCGATCCCGGATCCACGCACTCGTACGTATCCACACACTTTGTGCCGAGTTTGGGTAGAGAGTCCGGTTTGCTTGGCCAGCCGCTTGTTGTGACTACTCCTGTGGGAGAGTCGTTTGTTGCTAGGTACGTGTTCCGATCCTGTACCGTCCGTATTGGCGAGAGAGAGTTGCCGGTCGACTTGATCCTTCTTGAGATGTTGGACTTCGACGTTCTGTTGGGCATGGATTGGTTAGCCACGTGCTATGCTTCTGTTGACTGCCGCGAGAAGACAGTTCGATTTTGTTTTCCCTGCGAGTCGGTTGTTGTTGTGTTGGGGGACCGTAGTGCCACCCCTCACTGTGTGATTTCTTCTGTTCGCGCTGGACAGCTTTTGCGGAAGGGATGTCAGGGATTTCTCGCATATGTTTGCGATACTAGAGCTACAGAGGTTCCTCTAGATCAGGGTCCGGTGGTTAGCGAGTTCCCTGATGTGTTCCCTGACGAGCTTCCTGGGCTACCGCCCGAGCGTGATATTTCTTTCTGCATTGATTTGGTTCCTGGCACGGGGCCTATTTCAGTACCGCCTTATCCGATGGCCCCGGCGGAACTTAGAGAGTTGAAGGGTCAGTTGCAGGACTTGCTGGATAAGGGACTTATTCGACCCAGTGTTTCTCCTTGGGGTGCTCCAGTCCTGTTCGTCAAGAAGAAGGACGGCAGCATGCGTTTGTGTATTGACTACCGCCAGCTGAACAGGGTGACAGTGCGGAACAGATATCCTTTGCCACGCATCGACGATTTGTTCGACCAGCTTCAGGGGGCAGGATACTTTTCGAGGATCGATTTGCGATCAGGCTACCATCAGCTGCGGGTTCGACAGGAGGACATTCCCCGGACAGCTTTCCGTACACGTTACGGCCATTATGAGTTTTTGGTGATGTCGTTCGGACTCACCAACGCGCCAGCAGCATTTATGGACATGATGAACCGTATTTTCCGGCCGTATCTTGATCTGTTCATTATAGTGTTTATTGACGATATCTTGGTGTATTCTCGGAGTAGAGAGAAGCACGAGCAGCACCTGCGGATTTCACTGCAGACCTTGAGGGAGGATCAGCTTTTCGCCAAATTCTCCAAGTGTGCCTTCTGGCTAGACAGCGTAGACTTCTTGGGCCACGTGATTACACGAGATGGTATATGTGTCGACCCGAGAAAAATAGAGGCAGTTCGGAGTTGGCCTAGACCCACGTCAGTGACGGAGGTTCGCAGCTTTCTTGGGCTAGCAGGTTATTACATGCGATTTTTGCAGGACTTCTCTCGCATTGCTACACCGTTGACCGGGTTGACCCGGAAGGGAGTTCACTTTGATTGGATAGAGGAGTGTGAGCACAGTTTCCAGCGGTTACGGGCTCTACTGACCACGACACCAGTGCTATCTTTGCCTTCAGGATCGACGGATTTGCGGTCTACTGCGATGCTTCACGAGTGGGGCTGGGATGCGTTTTGATGCAGCATGACAGGGTGATTGCGTATGCTTCACGGCAATTAAAGAAACATGAACAGAATTACCCAACACATGATCTGGAGATGGCTGCGGTGGTCTTTGCGCTCAAGATCTGGTGACATTATCTGTATGGAGAGTCGTGCCAGATATTCACTGACCACAAAAGCTTAAAGTACATATTTCAGCAGCGAGACCTGAACCTTAGGCATCGCGGATGGATGGAGTTAGTGAAGGACTACGATTGTGAGATCTTATATTACCCGGGCAAGGCAAATGTAGTGGCAGATGCGTTGAGCAGGAGGCCCGGGGGTAGTCTATCTTGTGTGAGCGCAGTGCAGAGGCAGTCATCGGCAGATTGGCAGATCTTATGCGACGGCCGAGTACAGTTTGAGTTTACGCCGATCGGGGGACAGATTGCGCATGTTCGTGCACGCCCACAGTTGCTTGACCGTATATACGAGGCACAGCACAGTGATGACCGCTGTTCAGAGATCAGGACACAGATGGGACAGGGCAGATTTTCCGAGTCCGTGATCGACGATCAGGGGATACTACGATTTGGGGCTAGACTGTGCGTACCGGATGCTGAGGGATTGCGGCGCGAGATTCTTGAGGATGCACATCGATCGGTATATAGTGTTCATCCCGGTTCCACCAAGATGTACCATGACTTGAGAGATGTTTACTGGTGGGACGGTATGAAGAGGGACATCGCAGATTTTGTGTCGAGATGCCTGACTTGTCAGCAAGTCAAGGCTGAGCACCAGAGGCCCGCGGGAGAGCTACAGCCATTACCCATTCCGGAGTGGAAATGGGAACAGATATCTATGGACTTCATTGTGGGTCTACCCAGGACTAGTCGAGGGTATGACTCCATCTGGGTGATCGTGGATCGTTTGACGAAAGCGGCTCACTTCCTACCAGTAAAGACGACTTTCGGATTTACTCAGTATGCCCAGGTTTACATTGATCAGATTGTGCGACTGCACGGAGTTCCGGCATGCATCGTGTCCGATAGAGGCACCCAGTTTACCAGCCGGCTATGGCAGAGGCTTCAGGAGGCTTTGGGCACTCGCTTGAGTTTCAGCACAGCATTCCATCCGCAGACCGACGGACAGTCAGAGCGGACTATTCAGACTCTCGAGGACATGCTCAGAGCATGCGTATTAGACTTCGGGGGTAGCTGGGATCATCATTTGCCCTTAGTGGAGCTCTCCTACAACAACAGCTACCAGGAGACCGTTCGGATGGCACCGTTTGAGGCTCTTTATGGGAGGAAATGCAGGTCGCTTACTTGTTGGACAGAGCTCAGTGAGAGCAGTATTTTAGGGCCACAGATCGTTGAGGAGACGACAGCGAAGATCCAGTTGATTCACGATAGGATGAAAGCAGCCCAGAGTAGACAGAAATCTTATGCGGACCGTCGTCGACGCAGACTTGAGTTTTCTGTTGGTGATCATGTTTTCTTGAGGGTCTCCCCAATGAAGGGCGTGATGAGGTTTGGAAGGAAGGGGAAGCTTAGTCCCAGATACGTAGGCCCCTTCGAGATCCTTGAGCGTATTGGTGCAGTTGCGTATCGATTAGCCCTTCCGCCCAGTTTTCCAGACGTGCACCCCGTATTTCACGTTTCGATGCTCCGCCGATATCTTCATGATCCTTCGCATGCGATTCAGCACCCGACGATCCAGATTGAGCGCGATCTTTCCTATGCAGAGCAGCCAGTGATGATCTTGGATCGACAAGTGAAGAAATTGAGGTCGAAAGAGATACCGTCCGTCAAGGTACTTTGGCGCGGCCAGAGCAGGGAGGAGGTCACTTGGGAGACCGAGAGCGAGATGAGGAAGAGGTATCCCCATCTTTTTGAAGGTGCGTATGGGTAGATTTTTAAATTCGGGGACCGAATTTCCTTAAGGGGGGTAGATTGTAACACTTTGAATTCCCGTTTGATGGTTTTGGTGATAATTAGTAGTCGTGTATGTTTATAATTATATGGGTTCTTAAGATTTCTAATTATAGTTCTTATGGGTAGTGTTAGCTTTTTTAAAAATTTTCCCTTTGTAGGGTGCACCTTGCATACTTAGGCATTTTGTGACTTGTTAACCATTTTCTTGTGTGCATGGTTGCAAATTATCTTTTCCCCACCATTTTATTCATATCTTTTTATAAATTCAAATCCAAATAAAATAAGGGGGCATGGTGTTAGGTGAAACATTTGACTTTCCTTGACCTTTTCTTCTCTCTTCTCCCTCTTCCAATCATTTCTGCACCTCCTGCAGAAAATCACCAGAAACCACATTTCTTTCTTCCTCTTTTCTTCTCTTTTCATTTCCTCTTGAACCCTACACCAAAAACCCTACACCATCAATGCTTTTTCCTTCACTAAACCATGAAAACTTGAGGTTTTTGAGGTGTTCATGGGCAAACCTGCACAACTGAGAGAAGAGCTGGAACCCTTGGTGTTTTAAGGTCAATTAAAGGTATAAAATCTTAATCCTAGCACCCAATTTCCATAACTTGCATGTTTAGTTTAGAAATATCACATTTTTGTACCATTTTAGTGCTTTTGGAGGGGGTTTAGTGTATCATGTTAAAACTTATGTTGTTGTGGCTTGATTAGCTTGTTAACAAGTTATTGGTGAGTGATTAGACCTAGGTTTGTTTCAGATTTCATCAAAATACCATAAAGTTCCATTTTTGTGCAAAATGTGTGTTTTGAACTGATTTTAGGCACTGTAGGAATCTGCTGCTATCCGAGACTTTTCAGAACGAAACTAGTGATTGATGTAGCATGTATGTATGGTATGGAGTGCACCAACCAAACCTGGGGACCCAATTCCCATGTCTGGCCGCCAAAAATGGCATTCTGGCCGCAAATTGCGGCCAGATTGGGGAGATTTGGGTTGGGGTTTGGGGTGTGGGTCTCTGCTTATATGTAGGTTAGTTTGGTATTTATATTTTTGCATTTTCTTTCCTGTATAAAAACCTGGGGTAGAATACCTATTTTCCCGTATTTTCAACCTTTCGCGACACGCGTGTTACGTGTGTGTGGGTTTTGGGTTCTGCGTATCGCGACGCGTCGGAGTGATTTCAGACGCGTAACCACACGTTTTAGCGTATCGCGCACACGCGCGCTTGGTTCGCGACACGAGTTACTTGTTCGGCTTTAATGTCGCGTTTGTGTGATTTCGAGCTTACATATGATATATTGTGTATTTCTAGGTTCGCAGGCGAGTACGGCGGACGCAGTGAAGAAAGGGAAGCAGGTTGTTGGCTACACCTAGCGAGAGACTACGGTGAGTAGATTTCACATCTACGGGGATATCGCCCGCATGGCGTTCTACGTCAGGGCAGATAGGACCTTATAGTGTTCCTTATATATATATTGCATGTTCATGGTTACTAGCTAGTGCATTGCATACCTTCTACACACCTCACATTTGATCCATTGCATTGTAGCTCATTTATATGTGACATGACTTGATACTCATATTTGATGCCTATATCACATCGGATCATTGCATTCTAGTTCATCTATTTGTGACATGACCATATATTCATACTTGATGCCTATATCACATCGGATCATTGCATTCTAGTTCATCTATTTGTGACATGACTTGATATTCATACCTGCTACACATATCACATCGGATCATTGCATTCTAGTTCATCTATTTGTGACATGACCATATATTCATACTTGATGCCTATATCACATCGGATCATTGCATTCAGTTCATCTATTTGTGACATGACCATATATTCATACTTGATGCCTATATCACATCGGATCATTGCATTCTAGTTCATCTATTTGTGACATGACTTGATATTCATACCTGCTACACATATCACATCGGATCATTGCATTCTAGTTCATCTATTTGTGACATGACCATATATTCATACTTGATGCCTATATCACATCGGATCATTGCATTCTAGTTCATCTATTTATGACATGACCATATATTCATACTTGATGCCTATATCACATCGGATCATTGCATTCTAGTTCATCTATTTGTGACATGACTTGATATTCATACCTGCTACACATATCACATCGGATCATTGCATTCTAGTTCATCTATTTGTGACATGACCATATATTCATACTTGATGCCTATATCACATCGGATCATTGCATTCTAGTTCATCTATTTGTGACATGACCATATATTCATACTTGATGCCTATATCACATCGGATCATTGCATTCTAGTTCATCTATTTGTGACATGACTTGATATTCATACCTGCTACACATATCACATCGGATCATTGCATTGTAGAACATTATATGTGACATGATTTGATATTAATACCTGATGCATATGTCACATCGGATTATTATCTTGTAACTTATCTATATGTAACTTGACCGGATATTTACATTTGACGCACATATCATATCGGATCATTGACTTGTATTTGTTTGGATTATATGTGATTTCTGGATTTGGGAACCGTGGCTATTTCAAATATGTAATCATTTAAAAACCCGGTTCCCTTGATATAATATTTCGGTGCGTCCACCATGTGTTTTCTCGGTGCTAGAGTGATATATGGAAACCCGAATCGAGGAGGCGGTTGAGGCCGATTACGGGTACATGGTGGACCCGGTATGGTACCCCGGGGCGAGAACGGTTTCGCTGTGCAGTAGACGGTGAGCCTGGCAGAGGGACCACTACCTACCGGTGATTGATTGGACCTGACAGTTATCCGGAGTATACTGATCAGAGTCTATAGATGGATGTAGGTGACCCGGACTGACGGGGCCCGATGGATGAGGATTTGCGTGTCGATGCTGGACACGAGTATTTATGATATTTGGGTGCCGATGTTGGGCACTCGGGACTCTCAGAGGTGTACAGGATTCGAGGGCCGATGAGGGTGCCGGCGCCTGAGCTATTTGGGGGATCTGGGTGCATTGATGGACACCGATATACATATATCCCACGTTGACATTCCGTGTAGATACTATATTTCCCCTGCTCAGCATTTATTATTTGTACCTCATCCTGTAGTTACATTACCTGATAAAGCATTTGTACCTCATCCGGTAGATGCATTACCTGATAGAGCATTTGTACCTCACCCAGTAGTACAGTACCTGATAGAGAACTTGCATGATTATTGCACATGCTGCTTATCACATATTGATATCATCTGTTGGCATATGATAGAGTAGCGTAGTACGTGCATGCTCGCGATTACCTTTATATGTTATCTCTATTCACGAGTTGGCAACTCACCCCCGTTGTGCCACAGTGTTGCAGGTTGCCCTTCGGAGTAGTCGTGGCAGGCTGCGGTTGCATCTTTTGACACAGATACCCCCATAGTTGGTGTACTAGCTCTTTTGCTGATAGGTGGGTTTTGTGCGGTATCTGTTTATCTTTCTGTATGTACATTGTTGTATCTAGTATTCTCCATCTACCATGTATGTATTTGACTTAGAGACAGTGTGAGGACGACGTTGTACCTTATTTGTATTCTGGTGTCGTGCTCGTTGTGAGCCGACTTTTCTTATGCAGTTTTATTCTATCTGTGTTGTTCCCACTTGTGGATCTTGAGCTTCGCTACGGCGTCGTATATCGATATCTTGGAAATTGTTTACTTAGATTTCTTATCATGTTAGTTGGTGTTTTCATTTAATTCTTATCACACTCTATACTTTCACTGGTTTGTTTTCTGGGTTTCCGGTTCCCTTAGTCACGTTACGCCTGTAGACGTTACGTGGTTAAGTGCCGGTCACGGGCCAAACTTTGGGTCGTGACAGTATGGGAAGAGCCTATCTCTTAAGTAAGTTAAGATTTGGGATTGTCCGGCCTATGTCAAAAGCAAAATCTGGACAAGATCGAGGCAAGGTCAGTTCTGTAGAACTGGAAAAGTTCCAGCTATACAAAACTGCAGCTGATGATTTCACAGAACCAAAGGATTCAATAGTCCCCGACGAACCTCAGCCTCTCCGCCGATCTGGTAGGGTTTCTCATCCGCCTGAGAGATACTTTGGTTTCTCGATGACAGTAGGAGCGAGGATTTCATCATGAGATGATGACCCAACTAGTTTCGAGCAGGCTATCAAGAGTAGGGACTCTGTAAGAATGGCTGGATGCTTAGCGATCTGAGATGGAGTCCATGTACACCAACAAAGTATGGACTTTGGATGCTATATCTGAAGGGTTAAATCCACATCAGAAGCAAGTATATCTGGAGAAGATTACATGGTGTGGATGGAAAAGTTGAGACTTTCAAAGCTAGACTTGTTAATGGTTTTCGTCATCGACCAGGCGTTGATAATGATGAAACCTTTTTCCAGTAGCTATGCTTAAGTCCATCCGGATCCTACTTGCCACGGCTACATACCATGATTACGATATCTGGTGGTTGGGTGTCATGACTGCTTTTCTAAATACTAATTTAGAAAAGAACGTCAATAAGTACACAACCAGAGGGCTTCGTAAACAGTGGGAGCAGCGGAAAGGTGTGCAAGTTGCTTTACAGGATAAAGCAGGCATCGCGGAGTTGGAACGTTTGTTTTGATGTGGTAGTCAAAGAGTTTGACTTCATCAAAATGGTAGATGAACTTGTAAGTGCACGGCGGCGCCCCGGCCGTCAATTCGACGCCGGAATGCGGAAGCGATGCTTAACTTTAATTTTTCATGAACCGGCACCACCGCGCACTATAAACCCGGATCGTGCCATTAAACTAGTCCTAGCTAACTTCAAGATGGGGAAGAGAGATATACCGAGCGATCCGTGTCCTTCGGTCTTCTCGTCGTCATCCCGATCTCCCCGCGGAATTTCTGGTCTCCACCAAGTTGCCGGAAGGGCACCACATCGCCTGTTTCTTTTACGGGCTCCCACCTCTATACCGAGGCAACTCGGGCACGAAGCTAGCGAGTCGACGTGCCCAAGGTTTGCTGTAGAATGTGTGTCGAACTCATGTCTCATTTTGGGGTTATGGAGTTGCCTTTGTGGTGGAGGAAATGATATAAGCTAATGGAGATTGATCTTGTGGGATTTTTGCCAAAGCAAAAGCACAAAAACCCCACACCAAATGAAAATGGGCAGCCCCTCCCCAATGTGGCCGGCCATGACAAAATGGTGAGAGAGAGATGAGTGAATGGAGGAGAGCCTCACAATAATGCAAGAGGGAAAACAATGTTATCATGAAAAAGGAATGATAACAAAATCAAACCCATACTCCAAAACAACCATCATCACAAGCATGATGACTCCAAAATGGTCAAGCCATCATGATGAAGTCAAGAAGTCAAACAATCATGAAGCATGGAAGTTCAATGGATGGGGCTCCATCATGAAACCATCATGATACAAAAGTATGCAATCACCACCCTCCACAAATGCTTATTTGCACAAATGCAAATAAGCCCTTCTCCACCAATCTTCGGCCAGTGAAAGATACAAACGAAAATGGCCGAAACGGAAAACAAACTGGCAACTCCAGAAAACTGGTCCCGTAATAAATTACAGGAAAACCCCGATACTGTGCATACACACCCGCATCTGTATTTCGACCGAAATACAAATGCAATGAGACAAAATCTACACTGTACTATACTAGGATCCGGCTTAAACCAAAGCCGGCTAGTAAATCCGTTCGATCCTGATCCGTGCAATACCGCACGTATCTGATCGAACCCTGCCATATATCCATACGGCCTCTAGTACTAACCGTCCGATCCTGATCCGTGCAATACCGCACGTATCTGATCGAACCCTGCCATATCTCCATACGGCCTCTACAGCGTTTCGCCCGAAACTTGAGTAACTGAATGTGTGGTGGACTCTAAAGACTCGTCAATACTATGGCTGTGGATTTAACCACTAGCATGTCGGAGGTATTAGCCATACGTGACGGGCCACCATCTATTGACCAAAAGGGACGTCGATGAGCGAACTCATCCTGACACCCTACTGAGCCTGTCAGTGACAATATCCGTACAGTCCGGTCCGTTCGTCTATGAGCATCGCATGGCGGGCCTAGGGGGTTGGTAAAGGTCAGACCCCCAAAAGCGGTACAAGTCGTGTCGGAGTGTAGCCCAGAACACCCTGAGATACTACTGGAATACCTACCAGTAAATCTCCTGCCTCGGCCGAGGGCTTCGTGTAATGGCTCTCCTAGACACAGCGCGACCTCACCCCCAATACCGGGAGAGACGAACCCCTGAAGATCCGCTCACTGCCTCCATGTGGCTCGGGACTGTACCCAACTAAAACCTGTTTGCATGTCTCCTTTGAGCATAGTAGGGTAGTAATCAAAGTACAGTGGGAACTCACACGAGACAAATGACGATCCCCTGGTTGATGAACTAACCTGTACACATGTCACCAGGGAACTGCTATCTGACGTCAGGTATAAGACCAACTAGCATGTTCCCGGCGAGTCCTGTCCGGTGTACTCATAACCCAATGAGCACCTGTATACATCTTAGGTGAACCAACTGACACCGGTGGCTTGTGAGACCGGCCACCGCCCCTCGTCGGGGTCTCGACTGTATACACTAGTCTACTCTGGAGTATCGATGCCCTGTCTCGAAACTCCCACGACTAGGGACCTTTTAAGGATGTGCTTATAGACTGCCAGCTCTCACGTATATGATCGCCCTCATACTGCTGGTGGTCAAGCAAGAATCCTAGGGGCTCTATCAACGTGTAATAGCGACATGTCAGGTCACTTAAAGCAGTACACGATGATAAAGATAAACCAGATAGCATACTATCATCTCGAGTAAGACTGTCCTACCGGGATAGGTCCTCCCTCAATCATTGCAATCACGTGCCTGTGATCCAATAATTGACTCTGAGAGCACTTTCTCCAACAATCTCCCACTTGCACTCAAGGCTAATTATTGCGATGTCGCATACTCACAGCCCATGTGATACCGAACACCCAACTCCTCTACTAGTCAGTCTCACAAAGCCTGTTTGCGAAACTATTGCGTTCAAGGAATAGCCTCAGTGAGTGTATCCGCTTTGATGTTTCTTTCTATGTCTCTCTCTATATCTCAAGTTCGCGGAGAAAGCCATCTCCCGAAATGAGCAATACATGTCTTAGAATGTGTCTGGATGTCTGATGGGACTTAGCTCATAAATGAACTCCAAATCCAAACTTCTTAGACGGTATCGTCAACTGAACTTAATCAGTATCCAGCGCCATGCCTCCCTCAGTATTTCCTTGGATCACCTGTCCAAAATACTGCCCCTCGTCGGAAGGAAAACTATAACTCTGACAACCTACTTGTCGTCCAGGTCAGCTTGGAAGCCTGGAATGATAACTGTCTCCCGAATGAGGCTGTCGTTATCATATCCCTAGAACATCCCCTTATGTTCTAAAACTGCTTCCGACTGTTTCTCTAGGATAGGATCAATGTCAACTTATTGCATCTAGTGCAAGAATAACATCTGGTGTGGTGCTTGACATCTCATGATTGACTCAATTGCCCAAGCAAGTGATCTGCCAATCATGCACATCCCTCTCCCTTTTAGTCTGTAGGACACCTTTAGAAAGGGTGACTCCATTACCTGCAGGTACACTACCGTGCCAGGAGTCGTCCATTCTAAATACTCTTAGAATGTTGTCTAAGTACCCTTAATTGGGAAACCACCCAAATCTAGATCTAAAACCATAGATCCAGTAACCAGAATGTTTGATATAATGTCCAAGTCCCATATAGAGAAACCACTGTGTGACGACCAATGTATAACCGATCGTAGTATAAGAGTTTCTTTTCCTACTCTGTGTATGTCATCCAAATACCATGACATTGTAAGTCTACGCTAGCGCCCCGGCCGTCTAAAGAAGCCAAAAGCGGAACAAAAACTTTTTAACTGGCGCTATCGTATACTTTAACCCGGATCTGCCATTATTGCTAAACTAACAAACTGTAAAGAGTGTAGAAAGGTTATACCGAACGATCCGAGTCCTTCGTTCTTCAACCATCATCCCATGCTCCGTTGCGGCTGCTCCGATCTCGTAAATCTCCGATATCTTCGTCGAGGTGGCACCACATGACCGGTTCTTTAAACGGGCTCCCGCCTCTGACTCGAGGCAACTCGATCGTCAAGTTTGCTAAAAGAGACGACCAAGAATGATGTAGAGAATGAGTAGATGACTTTGTCTCACTTCGTCCAAATCCGTGGACGATCGGTTAATGAAGTTGCCATTTTATCGGGTGATGGAAATGAAAGAAGCAATGAAATTTCCATGCACACAAATACTATCATAATCTTTTCAACAAATGAATCAAGTAACCAAAAGAGAGAGGGGAGGGGCCTTTCTTATAAAGAGAAGGAGGAGGGTGAGTGTAGGAGGGAAGTGGTGACCATAAGAGAAAGCTTCTCACTTCAAAAGATCTTAAGCATAACAAAACTCATTAAAGCAAAACAATGAGTCACAAAGATACATTGAATCAAAAAACCTAGTCACCAAAAGCATTAATGACACCATTAATGCACTAATGACTCACTAGCCTCATCACCACTTCTAGAAGCTTCTAGAATGATGACTCACCTCAACAGAAGAAAAGATAAATCCGTCTTTAACCGAATGTTAAAAGACGGCTGATAGAAAACTGAAAACTGGCAACTTCCAAAAGTGATCCTGAAACGAATTTCAGGACAACCCCGAAACTGTATAAATATACCCGCATTTGTATTACGACCGAATACAAATGCAATTGAGACAAAGATATTATACCTACTCAATATAATACTCGGATGCGGCTTAAACCAAAGCCGACCAGTATCACCTGTCCGAAAATCGACACGTGCGTAAACGCATGTGCATTTTCCGAACCCTGCAATAAAACCATACGGCCTCTACAACGTTTCGCCCGAACTTGGGAAACTGTCTGTGGGGGACTCTAATGACTCGTCAGTACCCTGGCAGTGGGTTAACCACAAACCGTCAGCAGCACTAGCAATGCGTAACGGCTGCCCACGGACTGACCTCAAGGGAAGCTGATGAGCGAACTCAAGGGAGGCCGATGAGTGAACTCATCCAGAAACCCTACTGAGCCTAACAGTGACAATGTATATACAGTCCGGTCCGTTCGTCTATGAGTATCGCATATCTGCCTAGGGGGCTAGTAACGTCAGACCCCCAAGAGCAGTATAACTCGTGTCGGAGTGAAGCCCAATAACACCCTGAGATACTACTGGAGTACCTACCAGTAAATCTCCTGCCACGGCCGTGGGCTTTGTGTAATGGCTCTCCTAGACACAGCACGATCTCCCCCCAATATCGGGAGAGACGAATCCCCTGCCGATCCGCTCACGTGCCTCCATATGGCTCGGGACTGTACCCAAAAGCTACCTGTTTGCATGACTCCTTTGAGCCGTGGTAGGGTAGAAATCAACGCACAGTGGGAACTCACACGAGACAAATGACGACCTCAGGTCGATGAACTAACCTGTACACATGTCACCAGGGAACTGCTATCTGACGGTAGATATAATACTAACTAGCAGATTCCCGGCGAGTCCTGTCCGGTGTACTCATAACCCAATGAGCACCTGTATACATCTTAGGTGATCCAACTGACACCAGTGGCTTGTGAGACCGGCCACCGCCCCTCGTCGGGGTCTCGACTGTACACACTAGTCTACTACGGAGTATCGATGCCCTGTTTCGAAACACCCACGACTAGGGACCACAATTAAGGATATGCATATAAACTACCCAACTCTCACGTATATGATCGCCATCATACTGTTGGTAGTAAAGCAAGATCCTAAGGGCTCTATCAAAGTGTAACATGTATCAGTCACCTGAACATGTACACGACTGATAAAGGCAAACCAGATAGCATACTATCATCTTGAGTAAGACTGTTCTACCGGTATAGGTCCTCCGCAATCATTGCAATCACGTACCTGCGATCCAATAATTGACTATGAGGGCACTATCTCCAACAATCTCCCACTTGCACTCAAGGCTAATATTGCGATGTCGACTACTCACAGCCCGTGTGAAACCGAACATCCAACTCCTCTACTAATCAGTTCACAAAGCCCATTTGTAAAACTATTGTGTTCGAGAAATAGCCTCGGTGAATGGATCCGCCCAGAAGTTTCTTTCTGTATCTCTCTTAATCTCAAGTTCGCGGAGAAAGCCATCTCCCGAATTGAGTAATACCTCTCTTAGAATATGTCTGGATATCTGATGGGACCTTAGTTCATAAATGAACTCCATATCCAAACTTTTTAGACTGTATGGATCACTGAACCTAATCAGTATCCGACACCATGCCACCCACAGTATCCTCTTGAACCACCTGTCCATAATACTGCCCCTCGTCAGAGGGAAAACTAAAACTCTGACAATCACTCTGTCATCCATGTCACCTTTGAAGCCTGGAATGATAACCGTCTCCCGAAGGAGGCTGCCGTCATCAAATCCTTAGAACATGTACTTATGTTCTAAAACTGCTTCCTTATATTTCTCCAGGATTGGATTAATACAAACTTATTGCATCTAGTGCAAAAACAACATCTGGTGTGGTACTTGACATCTCATGATTGACTCAATTGCCTAAGCAAGTGATCTGCCAATCATGCACATCCCTCTCCCATTTAGTCTGTAAGACACCTTTAGAGAGGGTGACTCCATCACCTGCAGGTACACCACCATGCTAGGAGTCAACTATTCCAAAAACCATTAGAATATCTGTCAAAGTACCCACATTGGGAAACTACCCAAATCCAGATCTAAAACCATAGATCTAGAAACCAGAATGTCAAATATTATATCCATATCCTGTCTGGAGAAACAACTGTGTGACGACCACAGTCCAACCGATCGTAGTATAGGAATTTTACTTCCTACTCTGTGTATGTCATCCATATACCATGACATCACACCCTACTACCTTCTTAACTGATCCATCCCTTATTCTGATTGAAGTCAAACCCATGACTGTCACATCAAAATTAGATGATCTATCTCCGCTATAACTGCTCTAGTCTATAAATAGACATAAGCTACTTGCCCACCATGCTTTCGTTGCTCCCACTGACTACGACAACCCTCCTACCGGGTCTCATAACCTGGAACAACAGTAGTGTCAAGTCTGGGTAGATAAGAACCTCCCTGTCACCGTCCTTGAGCCTACCGAAGTACCTCTCGGGTATCTGAGGTTACCTACCATACCTGCGGAGTGGCTATTGGAATGTCAAACCTGATTGAATATATAGGTCCTATTAAATTTTCCGTAATCGTTCGCGGTTCTGGAATCACTTCCAGTTCTACTATACTCCCACTACTGTTTTCTGAAAAAGATCCATTTTTACTAAAACTGTGGCAAGTCAAGAACAATATATCTATTGATCTTCCAAATTGTAGAATATCAACCCTCGTCATAGCCAGGGTCAACCCACAAACAGCCACTACAGAAACGTGCCCTGAGTTATCCAGTGTCTGGTTTTAAGCATAAGCTGGACAACTCCCCGTACCTTAACATCTTTTAAGGTACGATCCATTCTATATCCAATATAGAAACTTTGGCACTTATTTAATTGGAACCAAGATTCAATCCATGCAGCTGTCTCCAGTGCATATCAACTTAATGGAAAGAGGCTAATCAGCATTACTCAACTTAGGAATCCATCCAATTATGAGTAACCTGAAAGAGAAACACGTTTCTCAAAACCATCACTATCATCTGAATACCAATAACAAGAATCTACATCTTCGATCTCTTTGAAGAATCCCGATACTTGTGACACCTGGTTCTCCACTTTATTCTTATACCCATAACTTCTCAAAACTTAGACCTTGTATTTCAACGAAACACTTGTCTAAATACTAGAGAAGTTATAAGTAAACAGAACATAGTAAGAGGACCTACCCCTTTGTCCTCATGGACACTTGGACAACATACAATACTCTGTATAAGTCCGCTGAGTTAAACAACTCAAAACCTGTGCGTTGTAGGTGGAAAACTGTACCCTGGCGATTTCCTCAAATATCACCAATTACAACGAATTCCGATATAATGAGGACGATCACCTAATTCCCAATATCTTACTCCCACTCATCATCTGTAAAACCATACAGATATGAGAATGAAACCTGGTAAATACATACCCTTTGAGTAAGTGTCTAATCGGGAAAACAGTTTTTCCTTAACAATGCACTGAAACATGAAAATGTTTCGTAGGGGTATCCTGGTATTCATAGCAATGCCTCTTCCATAATCCAATTCATGACTTCAACCGTATATTTTTTTGACATCTCTCCAAATCCCTTTATTTGTCTTTAGTCGTTACCTTCTGTACACCATCGTTAGGCTAAATGGTTTTCTTCCTTCCCTACCGTTCGGCACCAGCCTATGGTTTGGAAGAAGACTATCCAGTAAGCATAATAGGTGTACCCTCCTAAACCAAGGAGTACTCGCAAGTGAGAGAAGGTGATGATAAAAGACAACTGAATAATACCTTATTCTTTTAAAAGTGAAATAGGAGTGGCGATGAAGTACGCGGTTTTGGTCGTGAATGATATCAGTCGCAATTTACTTTGCCCTCTTTCTAATCCCTTTATTTTGTCTTTACATATTACCTTCTGCACACCCTACTTAGGCTAATTGGTTTTCTTCATTCCCTACCTTTCGGCACCAGCCTATGGTTTGGAAGAAGACTATCCAGTAAGCATAATAGGTGTACTCTCCTAAACCAAGGAGCCCTCGCAACCTGAGAGAAGGTGATAATAAAAGACAACTGAATAAACCAATTCTATTTCTCCTGAACCTGGATCCATCCTCGAAGAAGTCCCTTCGAGTTCGTATATAACCATACGATGGCTCTATCCAATGGAAGTGGATATCCGTAGTAATACGGGTGTTCTGAGAAATTCAAAGGGTAAAAGAAGGAGTGGCAATGACTTATGCAACTCAGACAATCCAAAAGCCAGTATTTTAAGAAGGTTCGGTCAACCTGGTCACTGAGTCATAGTCTAGGGTCGGTCAAAGGTCGCTGCCAAAGAGAGAGAGAGAAAAGAAACACTCTGCGTGCACTCTAACCTAGATCAGAATGGTCATCACTTTATCTAATCCGGAAACCTCCCACTGTCCTGTCAAATTCTCCTCCAAACCTAAAGAAGAATCAATCGGAATCACCCGAAGAGTAAACCAACTCATCAGTGGGAATCGGGATCCAACTCTCATCGCATGATAACGTGACGGAATCCACTCGCGTTATCACACTCCAGAAGGTATGCGCATGCCTGGCAAGTTTCAGTTTCTTTAGAAACTCCCGATATGATTTTTGCCCCATGTTCTTATGACCTTGGCGAAAGTCAACAAATCATAAGTCACATGTCAAGTTCTGCCCGTCATTATCTTGTTACTTTGAATCCACCCGTACATACCCTTGACGAAAGCCAACAAGGTAATACGACTGTCCCAAACCAACACATCTATCTATGCAACAAATGAATACCCCAGCAACTACCAAACACTATGCCTTGACGAAAGCCAACAAACATAGCTTGAATATTACTGACCATCCATAAGAAACGACGGAGGGCTACGGCTGGTTTTTGGCAAAAAACCTTTAACGTAATGAACTTGATCTCGTTGAAGGAACCTGATAGCTTTTTAAAATATAGTGGCGAAAACCTTTTGCTAAAGAGGTCACTCCCGGTAAAGGGATCTCGGCTCTTTCCTCGTGGAATGAGGTGCAGGATATTCCACTGAATACCGCTATGCAAAGCAACATGTAATCGACTATAGTGAAGTTATTACTCTAACGCAAACTTCTGCCCAAGGGGTCAGTCCCGGTGAAGGGATATCAGCCCTTGCCCCGTCGAATGAGGTGCAGGAAATTCCACTGAATACCGCTATGCATAACAAAAGGAAACGTCTTTGTAACAACACTTTTTAAATTTGTTCCAACAACATCAAACAGGTTTGTTATACTTTGCATTGATCAGAATCAACGCAGTCCCATCATTCGATCACACCAGAAAAGAACGAAAATAAAATGTACGTATATGCCATCCGCATTCGTCACTGGGTCCCGTCATCACTCGTTAGGTTACTTAACTAACGACAGAGCGGGGACTGGACTAGGGCGGGAGTAAAACATATACAACATCTAATAGTATATAAACCAATATACAATAATCGCTCTAGGCGTGATAGTATGCAACATTACAGAAAAGTAATAAGCATCACAGAACAATACAGATATCTGGGATCCCCGAGTTTCACAGAGCCGCTGCTGAAACTCGACGTTCCCCTGTCGTGTGGATAGCCTGTGCAATGAAACCTAGACCCCTACGGGTGCGGCAAGTTACCCGCCAAAACCTGAAGCGAGGCAGTCCCCCACAGAATAGTGAATGGAACACCCGGCACTTCACGGAATCCGGTAAATTGAGCACCCCTCCTTGGGTCAACCTGTACCCCATACGAGTGCGGCGAATAGTCTGCCAATTCTAGAGTGGGACCCCTCTGCCTCTCAAAGCCATGAGATGCGGACCCGTTGCCCCCCAGAACCCGGCTATCCGTGCACTCCGTCGCGGGGCAAAACCTAGTACAGTAATGAAAAATAGTACAATAGGTACATCGACCGCAACCTGGTCGTGCCCCAAAAGAATATTATACAGCAGGCAGTGACGGCTGTCCACAAGTTGGACGCTCGCCCCGCAATATCAAATGTACAAATAAACTCAAACTGTACTACCATTGCACACTGCTATCCACCTCGACAAATCCGCAACAATACAGCACAACACAGAACATCAACGCGAATGTCATGTTCGCAAACCCGTCTAAAAGAACTATAGCAATCAAACGCGGTTTACCGATCAAATGACATTCCCGGTCGGAGATATAATGTAAGCACTGTAAACTAACATGTTTAAATTTCGATCGACCAAAGACCAAATATCAAAAAGTGGGCCCCACTGCTTACTGGTGAACAGTAACAAAACCTGGGCCAAAACGATATTTACCAAAATTCACAAAATCTATCAGAGAACCCACTGGAAAAATTTGGAGACACGACTTCACTGTATGGCCACGGATGCGCGGTCAAACCATAGGTTTGACCGCGTTTCCGCGGCTACATCATCGAATTGCGCGCCCAAATTTCTACGTGGTTCTTAGAAAAGCCTGCACAGATTTTTAAGACATGTAAAATTAATTTTTGAGACCGTTTAAAAACAACAGAAACCGTCGGGCTAGAAAATTGTGTTTTTTTGATTTCCGGTTCGATCGATGTTTTAAACGCGTTAGCACAAGTTAGTATAGCAAAATGGTGAGGCTCTGATACCACTGTAAGTCTACGCTAGCGCCCCGGCCGTCTAAAGACGCCAAATGCGGAACAAAAACTTTTTAACTGGCGCTATCGTATACTTTAACCCGGATCTGCCATTATTGCTAAACTAACAAACTGTAAAGAGTGTAGAAAGGTTATACCGAACGATCCGAGTCCTTCGTTCTTCAACCATCATCCCACGCTCCGTTGCGGCTGCTCCGATCTCGTCGATCTCCGATATCTTCGTCGAGGTGGCACCACATGACCGGTTCTTTAAACGGGCTCCCGCCTCTGACTCGAGGCAACTCGATCGTCAAGTTTGCTAAAAGAGACGACCAAGAATGATGTAGAGAATGAGTAGATGACTTTGTCTCACTTCGTCCAAATCCGTGGACGATCGGTTAATGAAGTTGCCATTTTATCGGGTGATGGAAATGAAAGAAGCAATGAAATTTCCATGCACACAAATACTATCATAATCTTTTCAACAAATGAATCAAGTAACCAAAAGAGAGAGGGGAGGGGCCTTTCTTATAAAGAGAAGGAGGAGGGTGAGTGTAGGAGGGAAGTGGTGACCATAAGAGAAAGCTTCTCACTTCAAAAGATCTTAAGCATAACAAAACTCATTAAAGCAAAACAATGAGTCACAAAGATACATTGAATCAAAAAACCTAGTCACCAAAAGCATTAATAACACCATTAATGCACTAATGACTCACTAGCCTCATCACCACTTCTAGAAGCTTCTAGAATGATGACTCACCTCAACAGAAGAAAAGATAAATCCGTCTTTAACCGAATGTTAAAAGACGGCTGATAGAAAACTGAAAACTGGCAACTTCCAAAAGTGATCCTGAAACGAATTTCAGGACAACCCCGAAACTGTATAAATATACCCGCATTTGTATTACGACAGAATACAAATGCAACTGAGACAAAGATATTATACCTACTCAATATAATACTCGGATGCGGCTTAAACCAAAGCCGACCAGAATCACCTGTCCGAAAATCGACACGTGCGTAAACGCACGTGCATTTTCCGAACCCTGCCATAAAACCATACGGCCTCTACAACGTTTCGCCCGGACTTGGGAAACTGTCTGTGGGGGACTCTAATGACTCGTCAGTACCCTGGCAGTGGGTTTAACCACAAACCGTCAGCGGCACTAGCAATGCGTAACGGCTGCCCACGGACTGACCTCAAGGGAAGCTGATGAGCGAACTCAAGGGAGGCCGATGAGTGAACTCATCCAGAAACCCTACTGAGCCTAACAGTGACAATGTATATACAGTCCGGTCCGTTCGTCTATGAGTATCGCATATCTGCCTAGGGGGCTAGTAACGTCAGACCCCCAAGAGCAGTATAAGTCGTGTCGGAGTGAAGTCCAATAACACCCTGAGATACTACTGGAGTACCTACCAGTAAATCTCCTGCCACGGCCGTGGGCTTTGTGTAATGGCTCTCCTAGACACAGCACGATCTCGCCCCCAATACCGGGAGAGACGAATCCCCTGCCGATCTGCTCACGTGCCTCCATATGGCTCGGGACTGTACCCAAAAGCTACCTGTTTGCACGACTCCTTTGAGCCGTGGTAGGGTAGAAATCAAAGCACAGTGGGAACTCACACGAGACAAATGACGACCTCAGGTCGATGAACTAACCTGTACACATGTCACCAGGGAACTGCTATCTGACGGTAGATATAATACTAACTAGCAGATTCCCGGCGAGTCCTGTCCGGTGTACTCATAACCCAATGAGCACCTGTATACATCTTAGGTGATCCAACTGACACCAGTGGCTTGTGAGACCGGCCACCGCCCCTCGTCGGGGTCTCGACTGTACACACTAGTCTACTCCGGAGTATCGATGCCCTGTCTCAAAACTCCCACGACTAGGGACCACAATTAAGGATATGCATATAAACTACCCAACTCTCACGTATATGATCGCCATCATACTGTTGGTAGGAAAGCAAGATCCTAAGGGCTCTATCAAAGTGTAACATGCAATCAGTCACCTGAACATGTACACGACTGATAAAGGAAAACCAGATAGCATACTATCATCTTGAGTAAGACTGTTCTACCGGTATAGGTCCTCCGCAATCATTGCAATCACGTACCTGCGATCCAATAATTGACTATGAGGGCACTATCTCCAACAGACATCACACCCTACTACCTTCTCTACAGATCTATCCCCTATTCTGATGAAGTCAAACCTATGACTGTCACATCAGAAATTGATGATCTATCTCCGCTATATCTGCTTTGGTCTATAAATAGACATAAGCCACATGTCCTCCAATGCTTCCGCTGCTCCCACTGACTACGACAACCCTCTGGCAGAGTCATATACTCGTACACTTCTAAAACTAGTTTAGAACGACGCTATACTCATCCTCCTGCCAGGTCTCACAGTCTGGAACAACGGTAATGGCAAATCTGGGTAAACAAGAACCTCCCTGCCACCGTCCTTGAGGCTACCGGAGTACCTCTCGGGTGCCTGAGGTTACCCACCGTATCTGCGGAGTGGCCAATGGAATGTCAAACCAGATTGAATCTTTAGGTTCCTATCAAATCTTCTGTAATCGTTTATGGTTCTGGAATCACTTCCAGTTCTACCATACTCCCACTACTGTTTTCTGAAAAAAAATTCATTTTTATTAAAACTGTGGCGAGTCTAGAACAATATTTCTATTGATCTTCCCGATGGTAGAAAGTCAACCCTCATCATAGCCTGGGTCAACC
This sequence comes from Agapanthus africanus, assembly GCA_030015575.1. NCBI lineage: Eukaryota > Viridiplantae > Streptophyta > Magnoliopsida > Asparagales > Amaryllidaceae > Agapanthus > Agapanthus africanus. The sequence goes on from CM057351.1 coordinate 100,083,559, forward strand.
CACAAACAGCCATTACAGAAATGTGCCTTGAGTTATCCAGTGTCTGGTTTTAAGCATATGCCAGACAACTCCCCGTACCTTAATATCGTTAAGATATGAACTGTTCTATATCCAATATAGAACCAGAGGCACTGATTTAATTGAACCAGATTCAAATCATGCAGTTGTCTCCGGTGCATGTCAACTAAATTGGAGAAGGCCGATCAGCGTTACTCAACTTAGGAATGCTTCCAATTATGAGTAACCTGAAAGAGAAGCAAGTTCTCTTAATCATTACTATCAACTGAACACCATACTCAAGTATCTACATCTTCGATCACTTTGAAGAATCCCGATACTTGCAATACCTGGTTCTCTACTTTATTAAAATACCTATAACTTCTCAAAATTCAGACCCTGTGTTTCCACGAAACACCTGTTTAAAAACTAGAGAAGTCATAAGTAAACCGAATATAGTACGAGGACCAACCCCTCTGTCCTGATGGACCCTGGACAACATACAATACTCTGTATAAGTCCCTTGAGTCTGATAACTCATTCACTGTGTGTCGTAGGTTGAAAACTGTACTTATGGTTAAGAAGAATTACACCGCTGTTTAATGCTCCTTACCTAACCATCCAGTGATATAGGTAAATGTCACTGACATAATTTCAAAAAGATATATCTCACTCTATAAAAATAGACGTACAGATATATCAATTTGAAATTGGTGCAAAACAGCGGATATTCAAAACCAAATATTTGTCGTCGGGCAACCAACCCAGGTGACTTCCTCAAATATCACCGATTACAACGAATCCCGATATAATGAGGATGATCACCCAATTCCCAATAACTTACTCCCACTCATCATCTGTAAAACCATACAGATGTGAGAATCATACCTGGTAAATACATACCCTGGAGCAAGTGTCTAATTGGGTAATCAGTTTTTCTTTAACAGTACACAGTGAAACTGAAACATTGAAATGTTTCGATGGGGTATCCCGGTATTCCTAGTAATGCCTTTTCCATTATCCAGATTCACAACTGTAACCGTGTAATTCTTTGCCACCTCTCCAAATCCCTTTATATGTCTTTAGTCATTACCTTCTATACACCCCTTTAGGCCAAATGGTTTTCTTCCTTCCCTACTGTTCGGCACCAGCCTATGGTTTGGAAGAAGACTATCCAATAAGCATAATGGGTGTACTATCCTAATCCTAGGAACACTCGCAATGCGAGAGAAGGTGAAGATAAAAGACAACCGAATAAACCTTATTCCAATTTCTCCTGAACCAGAATCCATCCCCGAACTGGAACAAGTTCCTTTCGAGTTCGTATATAACCATACGATGGAGTATCCAATAAACTGTGGATCTTCGTAGTGATACGGAGTGTTCTGAAGAAATTCAAAGGTGATTTTAGGATTGGCGAAGAAATACTTGGTTTGGTCGTGAATAGCAGTCGCAGTTTACTTTGCCCTCTTACTAATCCCTTACTTTGTCTTAACTTAATACCTTGTGCACACCATCGTTATGCTAATTGGTTTTATTCATTCCCCACCGTTCGGCATCAGCCTAAGGTTTGGAAGAAGACTATCCAATTTGCATAATAGGTGTACTACTCCTAAACCAAGGAGTGCCCGCAACCTGAGAGAAGGTAAAAGGAAAAGACAACTAAATAGTCCTATCCGTTTTCTCCAGAACCGGAAACCATCCTCGAATAAATACCTTCGAGTTCGTATATAACCATACGATGGTTTTGTCCAATGGAAGTGGACGTTCGTAGTAATACGGGGTGTCCTGGAGAAAAGGGTAAAAGTAGGAGTGGCAATGAGGTTTGCAACTCTGATAATCCAAAAGCCAGTGTTTAAAGAGGTTCGGCCAACTTGGTCACTGAGTCATAGTCTTAGGGTCGGGTCAATGGTCGCTGCCAAAGAGAGAGAGAAAAGAAACACTCAGCGTGCACTCTAACCTAGATCAGAATGGTTACCAATTTATCTAATCTGGAAACCTCCCACTGTACCGTCAAATTCTCCTCCAAACCTGTAAAAAGAATTAGTCGGGATCACCCGAGGAGTATACCATCTCATCAGTGGGAATCGGGATCCAACTATCATCGCATGATAACGTGACGGAATCCGCTCACATCATCACACTCCAGAAGGTATGCGCATATCTGGCAAGTTTCAGTTTCTTTAGAAACTCCCGATGTGATTTTTGCCCCATGCTCTTATGACCTTGGCGTGAGGTCAAAATATCATAAGTCACATGTCAAGTTCTACCCGTCATTGTCCAGGTTAATTTTAACCCACCCGTACATACCCTTGACGAAGGCCAAAACAGTAGTACGACTGTCCCAAACCAACGCATCTATCTATGCAACAGATAAATACCCGGCAGCTACCAATCACTATGCCTTGGCGTGAGGTCAAAATACATAGCTTGAATACTACCGAATATTTAACTGAAATGACGGAGGGCTACGAATGGTTTCTGGCGAAAACCTTTAACGTAATGAACTTGATATCTTTGAAGGAACGGATAGCTTTTTAGAAAAATATAGTGACGAAAACCTTTGCTAAAGAGGTCACTCCCGGTGAAAGGATCTCGGCTCTTTCCCCGTAGAATGAGGTGCAGGATATTCCAACTGAATACCACGATGCAAAGCAAAAGTAATCGGCTATAGTGAAGTTATTGCCCTGACGCAAACTTTTGTCCAAGGGGTCACTCCCGGTGAAGGGATCTCGGCCCTTGCCTTATCAACTAAGGAGCAGGATATTCCAACTGAATACCACGATGCAAAACAAAAGAGAATGTCCTTGCAATAACAGCTTTTTGAAAAGTGTTCCAACAACAACTGATTAGGTTTGTTTTTAACTTGCATTGATCCGAATCAACGCAGTCCCATCAATTGATCACACCACAAAGAACGAAAATATACTGATGTACGTATATGCCATCCGCATTCGCCACTGGGTCCCGTCATTACCCGTTAGGTTAGCTAACTAACGACAGAGCGGGGACTGAACTAGCACGGATGCAAAACATATACAACATCTACTAATATATATACCAATATATTATATTTCGCTCAAGGCGTGATAAAATGCAACATCACAGAAATGTACAGCATCACAGAACAATATAGATATCTGGGATCCCCGGGTTTTACAGAGCCACTACTGAAACCCGACGTTCCCCTGGTCGTGTGGATAGCCTGTGCAATGAAATCCTAGACCCCTACGGGAGCGGCAAGTTACCCGCCAAAACCTGAAGCGAGGCAGCCCCCTTCAGCAACGTGAATGGACCACCCAGCACTTCACGGAATCCGGTAACTTGGGCACCCCTCCTGGGTCAACCTGTACCCCCTACGAGTGCGGCGAATAGCCCGCCAATTCTATAGTGAAGCCCCCTCCGTCTCAATTCCATGAGATGCGGGCTCGTTGCCCTCTTGAACCCGGCTATCCGTGCACCCCTCCGCGGGGTAATCCTAGTACAGAAAGTAAAATATACATACAACGGGTACATCGACCGCAACCTGGTCGTGCCCCAAAATAATAAAACAAACAGGCAGTGACGGCAGTCCACATGTCGGACGCTCGCCCCACAATATCAAATGTACATAATACAACAAAAACTGTACTAGCATTGCATTCAGGCTATCCCCACGACCAATCCGCAACATCACATCATAACACAGAACATCAACATGAAAGTCACGTTCGCAAATCTGTCTAACCGGGCTATAGCAGTTAGACAGGATTTACAGATCAAGTGACTTTCACGGTCGCAGATATAATGTAAATACTGTGAACTAATGTGTTTAAAATATCCGATCGATTAAATTTTACCAAGTGGGCCCCCAAGTACTACTGTAGCACATCAAGAAATTCTGGGCCCAAACAAAGTATACCAAAACCCCTATTTTCAGCCCACAAGCCCACTGCAAAAAATTGGTGACGCGAATCCAAATTCCTGCGGCGGAACAGCGGCAAAAGAGGGGTTATGGCCGCGGTTCCGCGGTCGTACGGAAGGATCAGGTGACCAAAATTTTACAGTGTTCTTAGGATTCCCCGCACATCATTCTGCAACACCCTAAAAAAATTTTCGAGACAAAAAAATTTCGACAGAAACTGATATGCATGAAAACGCGGGTTTTGGGATTTTTTGTTCGATCGGAAATGTAAACACGTTAAACCAAGCTAGACTATGTTAATGGCGAGGCTCTGATACCACTGTAAGTGTACGGCGGCGCTCCGGCCGTCAATCCGACGCCGGAAAGCGGAAGCGATGCTTAACTTTAATTTTTCATGAACCGGCACCACCGCGCACTATAAACCCGGATCGTGCCATTAAAATAATCCTAGCTAACTACAAGATGGGGAAGAGAGATATACCGAGCGATCCGTGTCCTTCGGTCTTCTCGTCTTCGTCCCGATCTCCCCGCGAAATCTCCGGTCTCCACCAAGTCGCCGGAAGGGCACCACGTCGCCTGTTTCTTTTACGGGCTCCCACCTCTATACCGAGGCAACTTGGGCACGAAGCTGGCGAGTCAACGTGCCCAAGGTTTTCTGTAGAATGTGTGTCGAACTCATGTATCATTCTGGGGTTATGGAGTTGCCTTTGTGGTGGAGGAAATGATATAAGCTAATGGAGATTGATCTAGTGGGATTTTTGCCAAAGCAAAAGCACAAAAACCCCACACCAAATGAAAATGGGCAGCCCCTCCCCAATGTGGCCGGCCATGACAAAATGGTGAGAGAGAGATGAGTGAATGGGGGAGACCCTCACAATAATACAAGAGGGAAAACAATGTTATCATGAAAAAGGAATGATCACAAAATCAAACCCATACTCCAAAACAACCATCATCACAAGCATGATGACTCTAAAATGGTCAAGCCATCATGATGAAGTCAAGAAGTCAAACAATCATGAAGCATGGAAGGTCAATGGATGGGGCTCCATCATGAAAGCATCATGATACAAAAGTATGCAATCACCACCCTCCACAAATGCTTATTTGCATAAATGCAAATAAGCCCTCCTCCACCAATCTTCGGCCGGTGAAAGATACAAACGAAAATGGCCGAAACGGAAAACAAACTGGCAACTCCAGAAAACTGGTCCCGTAATAAATTACAGGAAAACCCCGATACTGTGTATACACACCCGCATCTGTATTCCGACCGAAATACAAATGCAATGAGACAAAATCTACTCTGTACTATACTAGGATCCGGCTTAAACCAAAGCCGGCTAGTAATATCTGTTCGATCCTGATCCGTGCAATACCGCACATATCTGATCGAACCCTGCCATATATCCATACGGCCTCTAGTACTAACCGTCCGATCCTGATCCGTGCAATACCGCACGTATCTAATCGAACCCTGCCATATCTCCATACGGCCTCTACAGCGTTTCGCCCGAAACTTGAGTAACTGAATGTGTGGTGGACTCTAAAGACTCGTCAATACTATGGCTATGGATTTAACCACTAGCACGTCAGAGGTATTAGCCATACGTGACAGGCCACTAGCTATTGACCAAAAAGGACGTCGATGAGCGAACTCATCCTGACACCCTACTGAGCCTGTCAGTGACAATATCCGTACAGTCCGGTCCGTTCGTCTATGAGCATCGCATGGCGGGCATAGGGGGTTGGTAAAAGTCAGACCCCCAAAAGCGGTACAAGTCGTGTCGGAGTGTAGCCCAGAACACCCTGAGATACTACTGGAATACCTACCAGTAAATCTCCTGCCTCGGCCGAGGGCTTCGTGTAATGGCTCTCCTAGACACAGCGCGACCTCACACCCAATACCGGGAGAGACGAACCCCTGAAGATCCGCTCACTGCCTCCATGTGGCTCGGGACTGTACCCAACTAAAACCTGTTTGCACGTCTCCTTTGAGCATGGTAGGGTAGTAATCAAAGTGCAGTGGGAACTCACACGAGAAAAATGACGATCCCCAGGTCGATGAACTAACCTGTACACATGTCACCAGGGAACTGCTATCTGACGTCAGGTATAAGACCAAGTACCATGTTCCCGGCGAGTCCTGTCCGGTGTACTCATAACCCAATGAGCACCTGTATACATCTTAGGTGAACCAACTGACACCAGTGGCTTGTGAGACCGGCCACCGCCCCTCGTCGGGGTCTCGACTGTATACACTAGTCTACTCTGGAGTATCGATGCCCTGTCTCGAAACTCCCACGACTAGGGACCTTTTAAGGATGTGCTTATAGACTGCCAGCTCTCACGTATATGATCGCCCTCATACTGCTGGTGGTCAAGCAAGAATCCTAGGGGCTCTATCAACATGTCATAGCTACATGTCAAGTCACCTAAAGCAGTACACGATGATAAAGATAAACCAGATAGCATACTATCATCTCGAGTAAGACTGTCCTACCGGGATAGGTCCTCCCTCAATCATTGCAATCACGTGCCTGTGATCCAATAATTGACTCTGAGGGCACTATCTCCAACAGAACCTTGTACATACAAAAGGATAGTAGAGGGTAAGGTGGTCATCCTCGTATTGTACGTGGACAACATACTCTTGACAGGAAAAGAGTTTCTTATACTACGATCGGTCAATCTCCTCTTATCACATGGATTCTCCATATAGGATCAAAATGATACCTCCTAAATCCTGGGTTTTGGATCTATGAGATATATCTAAATGGATGTTAGGATTCTCACTAGTTGTAGTGAGATGGTATCAATTGATCCTGGGGATAATCACTGGAAAGGTTCCAGGGTGATAAGGACGACTGAATTTCAGTTGCGGGCATTGTCTTTACCCTCAATGGATGGACGGTATGTTGGAAGAGTTCCAAGCTAGATACCGTGGCACACTAGACGATAAAGGATGGTGACATCGCTATCAAAGATACTACCAAAGAAGCAGTTTAGGTGTATATTAGTTCATGAGATGAACTAGGTTCCTACCATTGTGTGACAATGGAGGTGTGGCTTTGGCTCAGGAACCCTGGTCCCATCAGTGACCCAGACATATTCTGAGGCAGCATCACCTGAACATGGAGATAGTTGATCTCCAGGATGATCGAGGTTAGGAAAGTAGACACAGAGGACAGCACGGCGGATCCACTCACAAAGGCCTTTTCCCAAAGAGAGACTTTTATGGGATGGTTGAGTATGTGATACTGCAACCACTGCTACAGATGGCCCTAGTGCAAGTGGGAGATTGTTAGTTATATGTATTCCGTAGAGGCCATTACTGTACATAGGATGTATATTGTAGTGGATGCTGGGACATATATAGGTAGGACTTTCTTGCTCGACATGATAGTACGCTATCTGGTTACTCTTTATCTTAACATGTATACTTTCTGTCTCTCTATTACATGTTGATGTAGGGTGTTTTTCGTCACCCCATTGAGATGGGAATACGCGCACGCTTGTCAGGCGTACTACAGATTCCCCCGGCCTAGGGTAGGCCGGGGTTTAATGATTGTGGGGATCCGAATCTCCGGCAGCCGCGGACTAAGCTGCCATTAATTACCCCTCGCCTTTGGGGCGAGAGAACCTCCGATTAATGGGTTAAACTGGTCATGCGAACTCAATGTGCAGCGTACGTGTGTTTTGTTTTGGAGGGGGGTTCAAATATATTAGGAGCCGCGCAGAGTTGTTACGGGGGTCATGCGAACTCAATGTGCAGCGTATGTGTGTTTTCTAACATGGACAGTGTCATGGAGTATGTGTATGTGTACATATGTATACGTATGTATATATATACATGCATATATAAATAAAAGTGAAAAAGACATCCAAAGGATGCGTGGGGCTAGCGCCTAGGCACTTGAGCGCAAGCGCGCCACGTGTCGGCATGTGGGCGCTTTGCGCTCGAGCGAAGAGTGCTGGAGCGCAACGCGCCACGTATCGGCACGTGGGCGCTTTGCGCTCGGACGCTGAGCGCTTGGACGCAAGCGCACCACGTGTCGGCACGTGGGCGACTTGCGCTCGAGCGCTTGCGCTGGAGCGCAAGAGCGCCACGTGTCGGCACGGGGGAGACTTGCGCTCGATCGCAAGAGCGCCACGTGTCGGCACCGGGGCGACTTGCGCTCGAGCGCTTGTGCTGGAGCGCAAGAGCGCCACGTGTCGGCACGGGGGCGACTTGCACTCGAGCGCTTGCGCTTGAGCGCAAGCGCGCCACGTGTCGGCACGCGGGCGCTCTGCGCTTGAGTGCTGTGCGCTTGAGCGCAAGCGCGCCACGTGTCGGCACGCGGGTGCTCCGCGCTTGAGCGCCGGCTAGAAAAAGATGCTTTTAGCCTAAAAAATTTCTCAGAAGAGAAATCAGAGAGGAGTTGGACTCCTGAGTGTGTTTTTTTTTCTTTTTTGGGTTTAGTGAAAAGGGGTTCTTCTTCTTCCTCCTCTGTTGGCTGGATCTTGAAGATCTAGAGATGTGGGATCTCAAAATCTCTCCTTTTTGGTATCTAAAGACAGATCCAAGTTCCCCTTTGTGGGTTTGGTGGAGAAAAACTATTTTGTTTTTGAAAAAGAAGAGTAAAACTCTTGATTAATTCAAAAGAAAGAAGAAGGTTTTGGAACCTTGAAGAAGGAAGAAAGATCTCAGATCTGAAACTTTTTTGGAGAGAGAAAAGTTGTTTAGATATTTCATTATCTTTTCCTTTATAGGCCATACACTTTACACATAGCCCCTTGGGCTTCACAAAATGGCATTTTGCCTATCCCATGGCTCATGTGTCATTTCTTTTTCCACATAAGCCATGGGCTTTACAAAAATTGGGCTTTATGCATATTTTTCTTACATTTGTCCATAAAATAAAAATAAAAGAAGTACAACAAAATTGTTTATTACAAAATTTTTATCTTGGCGTGGTGGGAGGCTGGCCGCTTCATGTTCGGGCTCGACTCGGGCGTGGGCCCACTGGATCTGGGCTTAGGCCCACTTGGCTTGGGGTTGACTTTGATTTTGACTTGGTCAACCGGGGTGTAAAATTTTACCCCAACAAATTGCCCCCCATCAATAAATGCACACCACATATGTGGGTTGTGTGCATGAAATTGATGGATCTTCTTTCACGTGGAGGCGACTTGATTCGGTTCCCACCTTTTGGGAAGCTGGCACTGCCCTTTTTACGACATGGATGGTCGATGCGGCCCTTTTTGCGACTTGGACAGTCGGTTCTGCTCTTTTTGCGACTTGGACGGTCGGTTCTGCCCTTTTTGCGACTTGGACGGTCGGTACTGCCCTTTTAGCGACTTGGACGGTCGGTGCTGCCCTTTTAGTGACGTGGACGGTCGGTTCTGCCCTTTTAGCGACTTGGACGGTCAATACTGCCCTTTTAGCGACTTGGACGGTCGGTGCTGCCCTTTTTGCGACGTGGACGGTCGGTGTTGCCCTTTTAGCGACTTGGACGGTCGGTGCTGCCCTTTTAGCGACGTGGACGGTCGGTGTTGCCCTTTTAGCGACTTGGACGGTCGGTGCTGCCCTTTTAGCGACTTGGACGGTCGGTGCTGCCCTTTTAGCGACGTGGACGGTCGGTTCGGCCCTTTTTGCGACGTGGACGGTCGATGCTGCCCTTTTTACGACTTGGACGGTCGATGCTACCCTTTTAGCAACTTGGACGGTCGGTGCTTGATTTGACTTGCTCTGCCTCTTGCAGTGTCAGGGGTAGACTTGACTTGCTCCGCTTCTTGCGGTGTCGAGATTAGATTCTGACTTGCTCTGCTTTCTCCGGTGTCGGAGTGGAAGTTGACTTGTTGATTTTGATTTGGGTTGACATCAGCATCGCTATACTGGAACATGGTACCAGGAGCGAGTCATCATCTGTCAATGAGAGGATTTTGGGATTTTGGTTTTTGTTTGGCATCTGCATTGCTGCACTGGAATAATGCCAGGAGCAACTCATCATTTGCCCTGGGAGGAATTTTTATTTTTTTTTGGACTTTGAATGTGGTCTCACAGGTAGGACTTGGGAGAGGTTGGTATTGTTTTACCCCCGTGGATTGTATACGGTTTTGCAGGATGTATGATCCAGACCGTAGGGCCAGAAAAATTTCGGGACTTTGTCGGCGTCTGTATCGCTGCACTGGAATATGGTACCAAGAGCGACTCATCATTCGCCGTTGGGGTATGAGATTTGGAATTTGGTTGGCGTCTGCATCGCAGCACTGGAGTATGGTACCAGGAGCGACTCATCATTCGCCATTTGGGGATTGGGGAGCGATGGCTTAAGAGACAGGTTTAGATCCCTATCGCCTAAGGCTTTTCAATTTTATGGGCCGCGAGGGTCCCTTAAAAGCATTTTCTCCTTACGAGTCGTAAGGATCCCGCAGGTGTATTTTCTCCTTAGGAGTCGTGAGGACTCCTAAGTGTGTTTTTCCTTTATGAGTCGTAAGGATCTCACGCAGGGTTTTCTCCTCACAAGGTCGAGAGGACTTTGCGAGTGTATTTCACGAGTTTGCGCCCTTTCGGGTTTTCACAGACTTGCCGGTAGTCCTGCTGTTTTTACTCACGGAGCCCTTTAGGGTTTTCATCCGTGCCCGTTTTGCTTGTGGACATACCGTTTATTATTTTTTTTTCTTTTTCTTTTTTTTTTGCCGCTGGTGTGACTTTAAAAGTAGTCTCACCGGCAGGATTCGGGAGAGATAGGGGTCATTTATGCCTGTGGATTGTATACGGTTTTGCAGGATGTATGATCCAGACCGTAGGGCTGATGTGCTCAATTCGCCTGCGACTTGGAGCATTCATGTGTAGTATTTCTTGAGATATCGGCCATTGATGGGTGGCATGGGCCTTTCTCCCTTGGCACTTATTAGTTGGTAGGATCCTCCGTCGAACACTTTCTCGATGACGTATGGTCCTTTCCAGTTCGGCTCGAATTTTCCCTTGGCATGTCGATTGGGGATGATCGGTCTTTTGAGGACCAACACCAATTCACCTTTCTTGAAAGCACGGAGATGAGTTATCTTGTCATAGGTCCGTGACATTTGGGCTCGGTATAGCTCCAGATTTTGCTGCACCGCGAGCCTCTTTTCTTCGAGGGTATCGAGTTCTTCAGTCGAAGGAGCATGTTTTCCTCCTCCGTCAACTCATGCTGAACGGCCATTCTTAAGCTTGGAACTTCAACTTCGAGGGGGAGGACCGCCTCCACTCCGAAGAGCAATGAGTATGGAGCGGACTGAGTTGGAGTACGTTGCGTGGTACCATATGCCCACAATGCCTCGTGAAGCTTGAGATTCCAGTCTCTCTTGTTGGCTGAAGCATTTTTCCTCAGGAGCTTGCATAGAGTCTTATTGAAGGTTTCGGCTAGCCCATTGGCTCTTGGATTATAGATGGAGGAATATCTCCAGTCTATCTTATGCTGAGTAGAGAACCTTGAGACATTGAAGCTCTTGAAAGAAGGCCCGTTGTCAGAAATGATTCTTCTTGGTGTACCGAAGCGGTATAGAATATTATGCTAGAAGAATGTCGGAATATCTTTTGTCTTGACTTCTTTTAGTGGGACAGCTTCAGCCCATCTGGAGAAGTAGTCTGTGGCGGCCAGTATAAACCGATGGCCTTTGGATGACGGAGGATCAATTGGGCCAACAATGTCGGTGCCCCAGACTTCGAAGGGCCACGACGCCACCGTAAGATGCAATGGATTGGGATGCTTATGAATAAAATCACCGTGAATTTGGCAGATATAACATTTCTTCGCATGCTCTCCGCAATCCCGTATCATGGTAGGCCAGTAATACCCAAGCCGTTAGATTTGAAGTCGCATCTTGGGGCCAGATTGGTGAGCACCGCAAACGCCTGAGTGAACTTCTTTCATGACTTTTTGGGCTTCGGCCGATGACAGGCACCTGAGCCAGAGTTGGTCATATGACCTGCGGTATAGCGTGTCGTTTACAAACACGTATCGGAGAGCTCTCTTCTTCAGCTGAATCCTCGCAGATTTTTCTTCGGGCAGCTTGTCGTATCGGAGGTACTCTATGAAGGGTTCTCTCCAATCGGGTTCGTATTAGATGATCGAAGCTTCTTCCACAGGACTGCTCTTCTGTTCCGCGCTTTCCTCTTCTCGTAAAGAGACCGGGGGTAGAATTTGCCGGCTCCTGACTGTGATCAGAATTTCGTCCTTGTCAGGATCAGCCAGCTCCTTGGCCAAGCGAGCGAGTACATCATCCTTTCCGTTCAACACTCTAGGGACACTCGTTAGTTCAATATGAGTGAACCGTTTCATGAGTTCCACCACTCGACCTCTGTACCGAGCTAACTCGGGTTTGTATATCTTATAGTCGCCGCTTACTTGGTTGACGACAAGCTGGGAGTCACCGTAGACTCGTAGCCGACGGATTTCCATTTCTACGGCGAGCTCCAAACCAGCTATCAGAGCTTCATACTCAGCTTCATTGTTTGTCCGAGGCTCGGTGAGAGCGAAAGAACGCCGTAGGGTTCCCATTGATGGCGTGATGAACACCAATCCTATCCCCGCTTTTACCTCCGGGACGCTTGATTTACTGGAGGTCCTTATTGACGAGGCTCCATCAAAGTAGAGCTCCCAACATGGCTCATCTTCCTCGAGGTGCAGCACTTGTTCATCGGGTAACACACAATTTAGCGGCGACCCTTCTAGTATGGGATGAGCAGCGAGAAAGTCTGCAAGAGCTTGCCCTTTTACTGCTTTCTGAGGAGTGTAAACTATGTCAAACTCAAGTAGCATAACAGCCCATCTTGCCATTCTGCCGGCTAGGCTCGCTCTGATCATCAAGTGTTTGAGCGGGTCGACCTTGGAGATCAGCATAACCCGATGAGCGAGCAGATAGTGCCTCAGCTTCTTCACAGCAAATATCAGAGCCAGGCATTGCTTTTCGATTGGGGAATAGTTGTGTTCCGCCCCGACTAGAGTTCGACTGAGGTAGTAGAGGGCATTTTCTTTTCCCTCCTCGTTATTCTGGGCAAGGAGCGCACCGAGTGACTCGTCCAGCGCGGCAGTGTAGAGAATCAGCGGTTTATTTGGAATGGGAGCGGCCAGCACTGGAGGGTGCAACAAGTATTGTTTGATGCTTTCGAACGCTGCTTGACATTCGGCATCCCAGATAAAAAGAGCTCCTTTCTTCATGAGCTTTGAGAAGGTCCTACGTCTCCCTGATAAATTTGAGATAAACCTCCGTATATAAGCAAGCTTGCCTTGAAAAGATCTTAGCTGCGTCAGACTCTTCGGAGGGGGCATCTCCATGATGGCCTTTATCTTTGATGGGTCAACTTCGATCCCTCGATGTCGGACTATGAAGCCCAGGAATCTTCCCGATGACACGCCAAAAGCGCACTTCAGAGGATTCATCTTCAGATCGTATTCCCTCAGTCTGGTGAGAACGGTCCTGAGATCTTGGATATGATCGGCCTTGGCTTTAGTCTTGACGACCAGATCATCAACATAGCATTCGACGACTTTATGGATTAGGTCATCAAAGATATTTGTCATTGCCCTTTGATATGTAGCACCTGCGTTCTTCAGTCCGAATGGCATTACCTTGTAGCAATATATTCCGATCGGGGTTCGAAATGATGTGTGCTTCTCATCCTCAGGCGACATCTTGATCTGATTATATCCAGACGAGCCATCCATAAAGGTGAACAGTTCATAATTTGAGGTGTCATCAACCATCATTTCCATGACCGGTAGCGGGAAGTCGTCTTTAGGACATGCCTTGTTGAGGTCCCTGAAATCGACACAAACTCGGATCTGCCCATTTTTCTTCTTCACTGGGACTATGCATGCGATCCAGTCTGCATATTTCCCTTCCCTGATGAAGCCGGCATCGATGAGTTTCTTGGTTTCCTCGATGACCTTTTCTTCCAACTCCTTTCTCATTCTTCGAGGAGCTTGTTTGACTGGCTTAGCATCAGGAGATATAGCCAGCTTATGCACGGCTGCCTCAGGGAAAAGGCCAGGCATTTCTTTGTACGTCCATGCGAAGCAGTCGACGAACTCACGCAGCAGGGCAATTATCTGCTCTTTCATTTCCTCCGATAAGAGTGAGCTGATGTAGGTCGGCCTTGGATTATCGGGCGTTCTTAAGTCAATCTCAGTTAGCTCATCAAAGGTTGCTTGTCCGCCATCTTCGAGATCTTGAGGAGCTTCTTCTGGCTCGGCTATCTCGTCATCATCATTTGATCTTTCGCTGGCCTCACCAACATGGATCATATAGCACGCTTTGGAATCAGGTTGAATGTAGCCTATGCCCCGTCTATCAGGAATTCGTCCATCGATGAGTGCTCGGACCTGGGGCGGATACCATAGCCCTTCGTAAAACTTTGCTTCGGACTCCGTTTGATATAACCGGCATCCGCACTTCATAAATTATTCCCGCATCTCGGGCGCATAGTATCTGGGATTGAGGACGGCTCTTATGCATCTCTCATAGGGAAGGAACGCGACAGAAAGATCGTCCGGGTGCACAACGGGGTTTGACCTGTAAAACAGGATGCCCTTCTGTCCATTTTTCCTTCCGGGCACGTAGAAAGTTTTCAGCTGGTCCACGGTAGAGACTGACAATGCGTCGAGCTCTTTGCACATCCGTTCCGGCACCCTTGTGATGGCCAGGGACCCTTCTGCGACTTCGATGGTCTCTCGTAGTTTCGCTTGCTGCATGTGGGGCCAATCTGCACAGCTGTTGCACGGCAGGTCCTCTTCTTCTAACTCTTCAGTGTCACTGCCAAGATGAGGGCGGACTTTGCTGCTAGATGGGCCTTCAGTAACAGATTCGTCCGTATCGCTGCTGAAACGAGGGCGAGTTTTACGGAAGGACGGGCTTCCGGTGTCGGACTCATCAGTGTCGCTGCCGAAATGCGGGCGCACTTGGGTATTTTTGCTTTTGAAAGTGACAGCCGGCGCAGATTTGATTTTGAGTCTTGGGGCCGGTCTATCCTCAGTCAGTTGTGGCTTAGCATTTTGGTGGTTCATAAAGTACCGAGAATCTTCATATCGGACTTCATGCACACCGAACGGCTGGATGTCTCCGTCAATGCGTCTTTCTTCGCCATTTTTAGTATACTTCATGCATTGATGGAGAGTTGACGGAATGATGCCGTAATTGTGGAGGCACGGCCGTCCCAAGAGAATCTTATAAGACGTGTCGGCGTCGATCACGTATATCTTAGCTTCAGTTTGCAGATCCCCGAATTTGATTGGCAAAGCTATAGACCACAGAACTTGCTGGCAATTTTGGTTGAAGCCTTGAATGACAATCCTTTCCCTTGACAGGTGTCGGACATCCATTGACAAACTCTTCAGAGTTCGCAAGTTCCTGATGTTCACTGAGGACCCCGGATCAATCAATATGCGATTAATTCTATTTTCGTCGCTGTACCCGGTCACATAAAGCGGCCGATTATGCTCAGTCGTTCCCAGTAGCAAGTCTTCATCCTTAAATGTGACTGCGGCGGCATGCAAAGCGTGCAGGGCTTTTTTCATATTAATTTCCGCAAAGTGAGCCTGACACCGCTCGGGGTTTTGTAGAGCGTGAATGAGAACATCTCTAAGCTCCTTAGATAGGATTAAGGCATCGTAGATGCTCAGGAGAGACGGAAGCTTCCGGAGATGTGCCAAGACATTATAGTCCACCGAGGAAGGACTTATATTTTCATCGGCCGGTTCTCTGCCATCTTCTCCATTAGCGACTTGTTTTTCCTTCCCTTTTGGGGCGTTTCCCTGATTTTGCGGTAGAGCCCTGCCGCTTTTGAGCTGGATTTGATTGGGCTTTGTGGTGAGCTCCTCGTCCTCTTCGGGAAAACAGAGCTCATCCTCGGAGTCGCTGCCAAGATGGATGGCGTAGCAGGTCACTACTGGGATCTCTTCATTGGAGTCTTCTTCTAACTCCTTCAGAATTTCAGCCGCTTGTACAAGGAAGAACTCCTTCAATTGAATCAATGTTCTTTCCTTTTGTTCATATTCTTCGAGGGAATCGATATATTTTTGAATGGTCGATCTCCCTGCAGACTCTTTTTCGCCCCGAGCTGCACTTTTCTTCTTCTTGAGCTTCTTGGATTTTGAGCCTGATGGAGCCGCATTGGCAGCTGGACTGGTAGGCCTCTTCTGCCCTTCCCATTCCGTCCTGGGTTCTTTCCGAAGTAGCTTTATCATCTTCTTCGTCTTATTAGATATGTGCGTACTCCACGGAGGCCGCGATGAGTCCGTTTCATTTCTCAAGGCAGCGGGTTCGGCTGTCTGCTCCCAGAAGGCTTCAGTTTCTGTCTGTATAAAGTTGGTGGTTGCAACTTGATTATTCACTAACACACTTTTGGACAGCTCGATCTCTCCAACCTTGTACTGCTTCTCGACCCAATCTTTGAAGATATAGCAATCCTCGATCGCATGGCTCACTACTCGGTGGTACGGGCAATACAGAGGATTGTCGGTCATTTTTGCTTCTTGGGGTCTTTTCGACTCCGGCAATTGTAGGCCGTTGTTAAAGGCATCTTTAAATATCTTGCGGACCTTGTCCCTTCTGAAAGAGTAAACCTTGTTCTTTTTCTCCTCTAGGGAAGGCCCATCTCCTCCCAGCAATGGCTTTCGAGACCGGTTGATTTTGGATTCGCCCGCCCTTCACTTTTCTTCACCGTCGGACGCATTGAAGACATTGGTACTGCTGGAACTCCCGCTTCTACGGTTGTCGTCCCGCTTGCTTTTCCAAGTTTTGTCTCTCTGAGAATCCGGCGGGGACTCTTGCTTCGAGCGTTCCAGCATTTGGACTTTCTTGGTTAGCTTGTGAAATGTCTTGAGGCCCGCCGTACACAAGAATGGGACCATCCAATTGCTGAGGTTCCCAATAAGAAGGCTGACGGACTGGTCCTGCTCCAGCGGCGGTTCGCACTTGACCGTGAGATTACGCCATCGGGCAATAAGGTCGGTATTGCTTTCATTCTTCCCCGGCTTGGTCCTCACAAGGTCGGCAATGGAGATTTTATCACTGACGCTAATGAACCTTTGCCGGAACAGAGACTCCATTTGGGCAAAGGTAATGACGGACCCGTCTAGTATGCTCGCGTACCAGTCGAAAGCGACACCGGTCAGGCTGTTGACAAACTGACGAAGTAGTAGCACGTCATTGCCCCCTGTATTTCCGCAAGATGCTTTGAAGTGGGCGACATGCTGATTTGCATTCCCCGTTCCATCAAATCTTCCGAACTTAGGAATGACGTAGCCGCTTAGGAACTCAATCAGATCGTACTGCGCGGGATATGACCGCCCACTACTGCCGATTTCTTTCTGAGCTTCAGCTTCGGCCACCAATGTTTTAACCTTGCCGGTGACCAAATCCATTATCCGATCCTGTGTTAGCGGGATAGTGCTATCTGGGGCCAAGGTGTCCCCAGAAGCAGAATGTGGCCGGCTTTCATTCGGCTCGACCAGTCTTGGTCCCAAAGGAACAGGCATTGGCTGCCTCGGATTGTCATCACCCGGCTGATTAGTAGCGGCTTGTGCCAGATTGGGAGGCACTCGAGCAATTTGAGCCGTAAGCTGCATCACCACGTTCGTTAAGTCGTCAATCTTCGAATAGAGCTTGGCCATCTCTTTATCTTTGCTCCTGAGCTGTTTTCGAAGCTCTTGAAGCAGCTCCTACTCCGTAGTCCTGGGGCGGAAAGTCGGCTCTTCCTCGCTGTCCGAGCTTGACTCTACATGGACCGAGGGGTCTATCTGCCTATCATCCTCATCGAGAGGGTTTTCTTCATCCAGCGGGGGCGGCTGTTCTTGGGCGGCGGCAACCACATTCAGGCTAGATTGGGCTTGGGATGTGGTGGCCCCATCCTTGCTTTTGCTGCGAAGGTTGTCGCTGGGGCGCCCGCCCGCCATATAGACCGTATGGATGATATATCCGGCCGTCTTTCTATCATTGGCAGTTGATTTCACAGATCGCTATCTTGACCTCCCTGTTTCGGTAGCTGGTAGTCGATTGAAGGAGGCTGGCCTAACCAGTTTCTTGAATGGTGCTGGCGCTTCTTTTTTGGGTTTGCCCCGCTGCTTTCGTGCGGCACAGAGTGCTTGATAGACTCTTGAAGAGACAGGGTCATACTTTTTCTGTTGGGCCGGGACACGTCTCTTTGCGGCACTGTTCGGACCGTTGTCTTCTTGATTCTGGCGGTCATGGCATTTTTCTGAACCCACTTCAGAGGCTCGAAGGAATTGCTGATTCTTATGTCGGACTCAGTCGTCGTCGCGGGGCAACCCTGCACTTGGAACTTCACACGATTCCATTTGGCCGAAGCCTTGGCCCTTTTGTTGGCTCGATACCTGAGCCGCTTCTGCCTTAACTTTTCTGTTCTAAGCACCTGGCAGACTTCGGCTCTTTAGGAAGACGCCGCAGACCGGTCGATGGAGGGCCTTGGAGACACGCTCGATTGTGCATTTGTTGGAGTCATCGCCTGAGCTCGTCCGCAACATTTGATGTTGCCCTTTGTACCGAAGTTCTTGCCCCCCACTGGAGCACCAGAGAATCGTTCAGATACCGTCTTAAGTTTCGGTTGTGGTGCCTTGGCGATTACGACATTCGGCCTCTTACCCCTTGAGACCGGCTTGGCCACCTGTTCCGCCGGGATCTCCGCCAGATGAGCGCTTCCGGCAGGGTAGATGATGACGGAGCCGAACTGGCGGGGCGGTTCCTCCCACTGTCGACTGAGGCTTGCGGGGAGAACCACACGAGCGTTGCTCTTGACCACGTACGGAATCGGGGTCGCATTGGAAGCTGAATTCGTCTGGGGAGACATTGTCGTCGAAGGTTGATTGCTCAACAGAAAAAAAAAACATCATTTCAGTATAGACAATCGATATGTATATTGATTGAGTTCGCATGAACGCTTAACCCGAAATATGGGAGGAGAGATTTGTCCCACCGGGCGTGCCAGAATCTGTTGGGTGTTTTTTGTCACCCCATTGAGATGGGAATACGCGCACGCTTGTCAGGCGTACTAAAGATTCCCCCGGCCTAGGGTAGGCCAGGGTTTAATGATTCTGGGGATCCGAATCACCGGTAGCCGCGGACTAAGCTGCCGTTAATTACCCCTCGCCTTTGGGGCGAGATAACCTCCGATTAACGGGTTAAACTGGTCATGCGAACTCAATGTGCAGCGTACGTGTGTTTTGTTTTGGAGGGGGGCTCAAATATATCAGGAGCCACGCAGAGTTTTTACGGGAGCCACGCAAAGCGCCTAGGCACTTGAGCGCAAGCGCGCCACGTGTTGGCACGTGGGCGCTTTGCGCTCGAGCGCAGAGTGCTGGAGCACAACGCGCCACGTGTCGGCACGTGGGCTCTTTGCGCTCGGACACTGAGCGCTTGGGCGCAAGCGCGCCACGTGTCGGCATGTGGGCGACTTGCGCTCGAGCACTTGCGCTGGAGCGCAAGCGCGTCACCTGTCGGCACGCGGGCACTTTACGCTTGAGCGCTGTGCGCTTGAGCGCAAACGCGCCACGTGTCGGCACGCGGGCGCTCCGCGCTTGAGCGCCAGCGAGAAAAAGAGGCTTTTAGCCTAAAAAATTTCTCAGAAGAGAAATCAGAGAGGAGTTGGACTCCTAAGTGTGTTTTTTCTTTTCTTTTTTGGGTTTAGTGAAAAGGGGTTCTTATTCTTCCTCCTCTGTTGGCTGGATCTTGAAGATCAAGAGATGTGGGATCTCAAAATCTCTCCTTTTGGGGATCTAAAGACAGATCCAAGTTCCCCTTTGTGGGTTTGGTGGTGAAAAACTATTTTGTTTTTGAAAAAGAAGAGTAAAACTCTTGATTAATTCAAAAGAAAGAAGAATGTTTTGGAACCTTGAAGAAGGAAGAAAGATCTCAGATCTGAAACTTTTTTGGAGAGAGAAAAGTTGTTTAGATATTTCATTATCTTTGTCTTTATAGGCCATACACTTTACACATAGCCCCTTGGGCTTCACAAAATGGCATTTTGCCTATCCCATGGCTCATGTGCCATTTCTTTTTGCACATAAGCCATGGGCATTACAAAAATTTGGCTTTAAGCCTATTTTTCTTACATTTGTCCATAAAATAAAAATAAAAGAAGTACAACAAAATTGTTTATTACAAAATTTTTATCTTCGCGTGGTGGGAGGCCGGCAGCTTCATGTTCGGGCTCGACCCGGGCGTGGGCCCACTGGATCTGGGCTTAGGCCTACTTGGCTTGGGGTTGACTTTGATTTTGACTTGGTCAACCGGGGTGTAAATTTTTACCCCAACAGTTGATAAAGCCCTTAGGATGTGTACTCAACTTCCAGGACTATGATGAAGATCATACTAGTGGGGCCTGGGTAGTCCATGAGTATATCCTTCAATGTTCCTAGTCATGGGAATATCGAGACGGGGAATCGATAATCCAGATTAGATTAGCGTATATCATCTCGAACCATGTGATGGGTGATGGATGATCCCATATCCATTGGTGTTTGACATCAGAGATGGTATGCGGGTGCTCAGTGATGACTGGGTACACTGAACGGACTCGCCAAGAACTCACAGATGGTATTATACCTTACGTCAGATGGCAGTTGTCTGGTGACACTGGTACAGCTTAGTCTGTTGACCCGAGATCGTCATAGAGTCTTGTGTGTCTCCCACTGTGCTTTGATTTCCACCCTACTACGGCTCTACTGAGGCGTGCAAACAGGTGGTTTTTTGGTACAGTCCCGATTCACATGGAGCCAATGAGCGATAGGAGGGGACTTATCTTTTCCGGTATTGGGGGTTAATATTGCGCTATGCTCGACTGGCCATAACTGGAAATCCCTGGCCAGGGTTGCACTGATTTACTGGTAAGTGTTATCAGTAGTTTCATGCTTGTTATGGACCTTACATCGGCATGACTTATCGAGCTACTGGGGTCTGACGTTTACCACCCCTAGGCGAGTGTCACGACCCGAAAGAGCACGTGACTGGCACTTGAACCATATGAAGCCTAAAGGACTCCATCTGATCCAAGTAAGCCAAAAGCCCAGAAATCTAAAACCATTTTGAAGAATAAGTAAAGAAAACTGGTTTAAAGAAGTGAAGAAATACAGGTTTGAAATCAAGGTTTTTAAATAACTAAGCCGAAGGTACGTTTTGAAAACAATAAGTCTTTTCTAAAAATTTCGGCAGAATTTCTTTTGTAAAACTGGCCCCGAATGGGGTACAACAAGGATAACAATATATATGCAATTATAAAGGCATCCCCAAGCGGGAGCTAGCTCTTCGTCAATCGACGGTCACAACCACACAATGATAGATAATATACAACGCCAAGTGGAGAGGATCAAAACCAAAGAAAGCTCAAAAGTAGCAAGAAAACCGCAATACTACTAAGCGCGACTCTAAGGTCGAATAATACAACACTGTCTCTAAGTCTGAAAGAATATACAAGTTTTGGTTGATGGACAATTTCTAGATACAATGAAATAAATAAATACAAGGGTGGTTCTTGATGCAAAAGAATCCACCTACCAAAAGCAAACCACCCGCAAGAAAGTAGTGTGCCAGAAATGCCGCAATAGAACCTGTACGGCAGAACCTGCAAGAACTGTGGCACAACGGGGGTGAGTTGCCAACTCGTGAATAGAAATATCTACAAGCAGAAACCGAATGCAAGACATAAACCTAAGTCAACAATCAGTAATAATCCACAAGAGTACATCTGAGTGTGATAAGGTGGCAAGGTAACATCTAAATATGTATGTGGTGCCAAGTACTCAGGTAATAACATGTCATCAGTATAAGGTATGTCTGCAAGAAGTAAATATGATGAAGTATCAATGATATCAATACACATATATTAGCGTCCCATACCACTAATATTGGTGTAAGGGTATATATAACAGCGCCCTCATACCCTGTTATATATACAAATGAAGTATGATAAGTGTAAATCCAGTCTGTATATATATAATCCATGTCTGTATATGATCCATATCTGTATATGATCTATGTCTGTATATGATCCATATCTGTATATGATCTATGTCTGTATATGCGTGGAACCCGTCCACCCGTCACCCAATGACAATAAGCATCATGCATGCAATATGAGGATATAAACAACATCATGGTAAAACATCATGAAACCCGTGCCAAGCATCGACACGTAAATCCTCATCCATATGGGGCTCCGTCTGCGGTATCGGCCCTCGGCCCCGGCAGTACGAGTCAACCCATGTCCATCTCTGGGCTCCGTCTGCGGTATCGGCCCTCGGCCCCGGCAGTACGGGTCAACCCATGTCCATCTCTGGGCTCCGGTCGGAATCCTCCAGATATCCGCCGAGCTCAAGTACAATCACCGGTAGGTAGTAGTCCCTCTGCCGGGCTCACCGTCTATCACACAGCGAAACCGTTCTCGCCCCGGGGTACCATATCGGGTCCACCATGTACCCGTAATCGGCCTCAACCGCCTCCTCGATTCGGGTTTTCATATATCACTCTAGCACCGAGAAAACACATGGTGGACGCACCGAAATATCATATCAAGGGAACCGGGTTTTTAAATGATTACATATTTGAAATAGCCACGGTTCCCAAATCCAGAAATCACATATAATCAAAACCAAAATGTAAGTCACTAATCTGATATGATCTGTGTGTCAAACATAAATATCATGTCAAGTCACATATAGATGAGCTACAATAAAATGATCAGGTGTGACATAAGCATCAAATGTGAGTATCAAGTCATGTCACATATAAATGAGCTATAATATAATGATCAGGTGTGACATATGTATCAGGTATGAATAT
Organism: Agapanthus africanus; assembly: GCA_030015575.1. Taxonomy (NCBI): domain Eukaryota; kingdom Viridiplantae; phylum Streptophyta; class Magnoliopsida; order Asparagales; family Amaryllidaceae; genus Agapanthus; species Agapanthus africanus. The sequence continues at coordinate 100,106,279 of CM057351.1, forward strand.
CAAGTCATGTCACATATAAATGAGCTATAATATAATGATCAGGTGTGATATAAGCATCAATGTGAGTATCAAGTCATGTCACATATAAATGAGCTACAGTATGATGATCAGATGTGATATAAGCATCAAATGTGAGTATCAAGTCATGTCACATATAAATGAGCTACAGTATGATGATCAGATGTGATATAAGCATCAAATGTGAGTATCAAGTCATGTCACATATAAATGAGCTATAATATAATGATCAGGTGTGACATATGTATCAGGTATGAATATCAAGTCAAAATCATATATGCTTGTGTACAGGTCTATGTGTACAATATGCCATGCGGAAATCATACCATGAATGCAGCAGTACTACAGTGTAGTGGCATAGCAATTATCGATGATGAAGTATGTGAGCCGGCAATCAGTGTACGTGGAACATACGCATCATCGATAATGGTGCTGGTGTCCTAACAGCATGATGGCAATATAACAATAAGCACAAGTAATGCCATGCAAATAGTATAAACAGGTGCAATCGAAATAAGCAACGCAACAGTGAAGAATCTAACTCAAAAGCTATATCATACAACCTTGCCTTTTGAAATAAGACGAATCGGGGTCTTTGGTAAAACAAGGGCTACGGTGTTTAGAAAATAGACTCTACACATTTGAAAGTATCCGTAGAATCCCCTTTTCCCTATCTTGCAATATTCCCGATTCGTTAGTTTTGAAATAGGTATGACTCTGGTCTAATCTAACCTCTACTATGCAACTACCGATCTAAGTATCAAGCAAGTCTGGAAGGGTATGGAAACCGCCTAAATCTGAGTCGATACATATATAAAGGTATATAGTCGGTGATCTCGCCTCAATGTCATATCATAAGATATCCTCGAGTTATGAGTGCGGATCTATCATCAATATCGGCTCGTACGGTAATCATCGTACGGCATCCCAATAGCAGGGTACGGGTCACATCTCACTATCTCATCACATAACAGGTATCACTATCATCAGATCACATAGTCTGGGGTACTACTCTATGTCTAGCACCAAACGATACCATCAATGAAGTATGCATGCGGGGTAAACACATATCCCAAGCCCGCACGAAATCACAAGTCATATTCCACAATGAATCGTATCCAATCACCGATCTCACGTCATCAAGCCAACATTATCGACTCATTACCAACGTCATCAAATATCATCCATCAAGGGTAGGTATAAGAGATATACAAGTAATATGCAAGGGTGTGTGTGTAGGTGCAATTCTACCCTAGGTTCGCGACTATGAACTACACTAGTCATTTCTACCCTACACTATCCACAATACTTCTAACACAAAGCTACAACACACTAAAACTATCACACATCTACTATATATAGTATACTAACTACGGACTGCGGGGGTGCTATACGCCATCCACCCGACTTCCCCCTGTAGATATAATCTACTCACCAGAAACATCATTTGCGGACATCACCACGCAATTGCTTGTCGTCCCGAAGTCTTCATGGGTACCTACACATCAAATATCGTATATGCGCATTAAACCAAATCCAAGCTAAAACGGCGCATGAAATCCAAAGCGATACGATAAGGGGGCCTATAGGTGAGAACCTATGGCACGCCTTCAAAACTACATATAAATCCTCTACATCGTCGTATAAACGCCAAATAGTCGATGTAAAACGAAACACACCGATGCAGAAATGAAAATACGGAATACGGAAACTAAAGTCCAAAACAGCAACTCATGAAATATGTCCCAGATTTTACCCAGGTCACTTTATACAAATCTATATATACCAGGGGCCTAAACTAACAATGTAGGAGCTACAGAACCAAAACGAGCCAAGGAGGTGGGACCCAGGCCACAATTGGCGGCCAAAAGGAAGAAATTGGCGGCCGTACGGACGAGTTGGGGGCTAGGGTTTGGGGTGTTGGTTCAATTGTGCCTGCACGTCTCACTGTCCACTCAATATTATTTTAGGGTCCTCGGGGTGATAGCAGATTCAAGTTAACCTGCACAGATTACACAATTTCCTCGATATCGGTTTCTAAAATCCGTATTTCTGGTTCTAGCTTCAGGTTTTGGGTTTCAATTCATGCACTAGGGTGTTTACAAGTCCTCTACTGATCTCAATTTCACATTACAACTCAAGATTCTCTCAAACCCTAACTAGGTTTTCATCAAGTCCATAATATCACACAATATCGATATAATCTTGACATGGGGTTATAGGAAATGCTACAATTAAGCTAATGGTTCAGAAATTACCTCAATTGGCAACTCAAGAATTTTCTTGAGTTGCCCCTAGCGGCCAAAATCCATGCTTTCTTAGTCCATCTTGTAGATCTCGAGCTTGTGCATCTTTTTAATGAAACCGACATATGGTTTTGGGGTTGATTTTGAGATGCTTTTGGGCTTTGAAGAGGGGAGGGAGATGAGGAAGGGGGCAGCAGCAGCAAGAGCTCAAGATGAGGGAGAGGAATGAGGTGGAAAACCAAGGGAATGGCTAAGTTAATATGCACCCATACCTCTCTCACCAACCCCATTCTCATTTCTTTTCTTTTTCTTTTCCTTTTCTCTTTTAATCCTTAATCCAAACCTTCTCACCTCAATAGTAAACCCAAATGAGAAAATCATGAGAGAAAATGCATAAGTGTGAGAAAATGTGATATGTGCAAGTTTTGCACAAAATTGCTAAAAAACCCGATTAGTGATTTTAATCGCGATTAGCGCTAAATTAGTGTCAAATTAATCACAAAAACTTAAAAATGTCATAATTCACTAATTTACCCTATTTTAGAATTTTCCATAATTTTTTCATAATTTTTCTAACATTTTTCCTATTTATTTGCATTTAATATTAAAATAATCAATAAAATATTATTAAATTATAAAAATTCCCAAAATTAATATTTTATATTTTTGAAAATGTTACAATCTACCCCCCTTAAAGAAATTCGGTCCCCGAATTTAAATTTAAACCCCCACTACTAAAACAATTTCAGTAATAATCCATTTGTCGGGGTTCCGAAAACATCAACACATAGAGAATATCATAAAAAAAAAGAAATGTACTACTCTACTAGCAATCAATCCCCAAAATGCATATATAAGAATATCCTATGCGTCTGGTGCGCAAGGAATCAAAATCCATATATGTGTCAAACAGGTGTAGAAAACAGCATCTAAGTGCAACGGGTGTGCACGAAACATCTGTCGTAGGCAACGTGTGTGCCTGACAGAAAAATCAAGTGCATATGAAATGCACGAAGAATTCCGATTTAGTGCATCTGGCGTGCACCAAAATCGTATATCAAAACACTAAAGATGCATGAAAACTACGCTGGAAGTGCAAATCAAATCACTGAATACGATAGGCATGAAATCTCAATCAATATCTCAAATGTAATAACTCAGCGCAAAATATATAAATATCCAGTGGGTGCATGAAACCAATATCATGAAACTCAGTCATCAAAACTAAATCATGCAAACAGAACGCCCAAAATACCGAAATCCAAAATGACGGATACGTGATAATCGAATCACAAAATCACAAATCATAAATACCATCGTCGGTAGTTCCTCCTTCGAAGTCGAGAAGGAGTCAGTGCAATCTACTGCTAGCAGCGCAGGATATCTACTTGCTTCTTGCTCGCGGTCCGGCGTCCTCTGACTCTGGGTACTTATCTTCTCTGCGGATTTCCTATCTCACAGTCAATCGGCTCATCGGCCCTGTCAGGCGTGCTAACGGGGACGATTCCGTTCTGGCACTTCTCTGGTCACCTCTCGGTCAATCCTCATGACCACTCGTAAGGCAGCATATCACTGGCGTCGGCCTCTGGCTCTCTGAATGCACGCCACACATCTGATCCTGGGTGCAAACATCATTGCAGCAATGTCCTGGAAGGAATCCTGCTCAAGGTCTTTTCCAATCATGTCTATGCCGATCTGCACAGAGGCTGGCTCTCTTGTACTACCTCTTCTCGCTTGATAGACATCTGTGTCCTCAGCACAACCTTTTCTCGGAAATTGGTCACATCCCAACGTCTCTGTAAGCATATCAGGTCTCTAGTCTCGACGGGAAGCAATGACAGCTCGTCAGTGTCTCACACGAACCTCTGGTTCCATATGTCTCTATCATCGTCCACCATGACGTCACGCCAAGCCACCTTGCACTGCACTGTTCTCGGCCACGGCCAATCTGAAGTCTCTCACACGGACTCGAAATCGCGTACTCGGCAGCTTCATCATTCTACAGAAGATGTCAGGCTGAACTGGTCCTCGGGAACACGTCCCAACCACCGGAGGAATACTCATCACTCGTCCGCCCTTGATCAATTCGCAACGCATCTGGGTAAGTTCCTTTATCCGATCCTGGTCAACTACCTCGTCGACAATGCTGAACTCTGTCTTGCTGGGTGTGCGCAAAACGACTACTCCTGGTCCAGGTCTCCCCGTATCGTATTCCAGAAAAGTCCTGTCGAGGTTCCTTTCTCAAATCTCATACCTGTCGAAATGCCCGGAAGTCGTCATCCAATGCTGAAACGAAAGCTTATTCCGGAACGGCTACATACTTATCGCGCTTCTTTCTGGAAGATCTATCCACATACCACGCCTCGGGGTGCGTATCACATCTCTGATGTCAGCGGAGTGGGACGCCATCTCGTCGAAATATCTTGCGAACTCTTTTCTTCGCTCTGCGTCAATGTCGACTGATTCGGACCTAACTCATCGTGGCTACACGAACTGCGCTCCGACGGCTACGCTCACATCTGGAGTCTCCCAAGCAGTGTCCCATCACAATATCCGAAAGATGTCGAACCATCCGATCGACTCGTCAGATCCTTATAATCCCCCAAGAGCTCACATCTCGGGTACAGTTTAATAGTATCGAGTACATGCCACAGCGTCGGTGGTCCAGCCGTAGAAGGGAAAACCCAAGCCTCACTAATGGTGCCGCGGAACCGCCGTAAACCCTAAGGTTCGAAGGCTGTCACACGGTCATTAAGTCGAGTTAGGGTTTCATTCTTCTAGAGGGTCCATAGAATCACCTGCATGTCTTCCGTATACTTTAAACTTGGAAAATGGGCTCCTGACATTCGATCGTCTCAATCGACTCTCAACGAACCTGCGTGAAATCGTCTCTAGCTGGAAACAATCTATCTGATGACCTCGCATCGGTAACGAACGAACTACATGTCCTAGTCATTCATCCTCAGGTGACTAGCGACTCGCTATCATCTCTCTGAGTATATGGTCACGCTGCAACAGCTCCAATCATCTGGGCGATATCTCATCATTTACAGCAGCAACTGGCTCATACGCCTGTACGCCGAACAATGCCTCAATCCTCCAGGAAGGGCAATACATAGACGGTCATCTCTGAATCGGTCTGCTCTAGATCTGAGTAAGATTCTCCACACTGGAAATCTTCAACTCAACTGGGCCCGCTCTGGCGCAAAATCGGACGAATCACCTTCGTCTCTCAATCGGTAGACTAGCTATCATCTGTCTCATATCTGCCTGAAAGCTCCGACAACCTCAGCTCATAAGCTTCAGAAGCAACATCCTGTCGATCTCAGCAACAGCTGGTCCATCTGTCTGCACGGTAGGCGACATCACAATCTCTGAGGTATGCTGTACATCAACAGTCCTCTCACAACAGGCAGCTCTAACAATGGCCCGATCATCCGGTGCAAATCCAAGTACCCGCCTCCACTAGAGGTCACAGTCACCAATACTAACTCGAGACATTCCCATGTCACCAGAAAACACAAAGGTCGGCCCTCGTACCAAACGAGCTCACACCGGCCGTAACCCTAGCAGCAGCCCAAACTGCGCTCAAACATGGTGACAGGAATCTCGATCGAGTATCAAAGAGAGCACATCAGTGGCAAGAAGGGAAACAACAGATCCAAAGTGGATACATGATCATAGGAAGGAACAGCATCGATAAAGGTATGATCATGAACTAATAGAATCGGGGATCTCAAATGGATGTATAATCCAGGATATGAAGAGAATCACTAATCTCGAAAGTATGTACATCCTAAGGTTCCTTAAGCGGAGTGGCGTGTCGTAAGTATGCCGCGGAACATACCAACGGTACGTCACTCTACTTTAGTCACCTAATCCATCAACCAAGGGTCATCCTAATACGACGAAAGTTCGGGTCGAATACCCCCTCGACCAAGTCTGAGTTCCGTAAGGTCAAGCCTAAGTTCCGTATAAAAATAACTCCCTAGGCTCCACATAGTCAAACTTAGACTCGAACCAAGGTCAACCTAGCGCTCTGATACCAACTTTGTCACGACCCGAAAGAGCACGTGACTGGCACTTGAACCATATGAAGCCTAAAGGACTCCATCTGATCCAAGTAAGCCAAAAGCCCAGAAATCTAAAACCATTTTGAAGAATAAGTAAAGAAAACTGGTTTAAAGAAGTGAAGAAATACAGGTTTGAAATCAAGGTTTTTAAATAACTAAGCCGAAGGTACGTTTTGAAAACAATAAGTCTTTTCTAAAAATTTCGGCAGAATTTCTTTTGTAAAACTGGCCCCGAATGGGGTACAACAAGGATAACAATATATATGCAATGATAAAGGCATCCCCAAGCGGGAGCTAGCTCTTCGTCAATCGACGGTCACAACCACACAATGATAGATAATATACAACGCCAAGTGGCGAGGATCAAAACCAAAGAAAGCTCAAAAGTAGCAAGAAAACCGCAATACTACTAAGCGCGACTCTAAGGTCGAATAATACAACACTGTCTCTAAGTCTGAAAGAATATACAAGTTTTGGTTGATGGACAATTTCTAGATACAATGAAATAAATAAATACAAGGGTGGTTCTTGATGCAAAAGAATCCACCTACCAAAAGCAAACCACCCGCAAGAAAGTAGTGTGCCAGAAATGCCGCAATAGAACCTGTACGGCAGAACCTGCAAGAACTGTGGCACAACGGGGGTGAGTTGCCAACTCGTGAATAGAAATATCTACAAGCAGAAACCGAATGCAAGACATAAACCTAAGTCAACAATCAGTAATAATCCACAAGAGTACATCTGAGTGTGATAAGGTGGCAAGGTAACATCTAAATATGTATGTGGTGCCAAGTACTCAGGTAATAACATGTCATCAGTATAAGGTATGTCTGCAAGAAGTAAATATGATGAAGTATCAATGATATCAATACACATATATTAGCGTCCCATACCACTAATATTGGTGTAAGGGTATATATAACAGCGCCCTCATACCCTGTTATATATACAAATGAAGTATGATAAGTGTAAATCCAGTCTGTATATATATAATCCATGTCTGTATATGATCCATATCTGTATATGATCTATGTCTGTATATGATCCATATCTGTATATGATCTATGTCTGTATATGCGTGGAACCCGTCCACCCGTCACCCAATGACAATAAGCATCATGCATGCAATATGAGGATATAAACAACATCATGGTAAAACATCATGAAACCCGTGCCAAGCATCGACACGTAAATCCTCATCCATATGGGGCTCCGTCTGCGGTATCGGCCCTCGGCCCCGGCAGTACGAGTCAACCCATGTCCATCTCTGGGCTCCGTCTGCGGTATCGGCCCTCGGCCCCGGCAGTACGGGTCAACCCATGTCCATCTCTGGGCTCCGGTCGGAATCCTCCAGATATCCGCCGAGCTCAAGTACAATCACCGGTAGGTAGTAGTCCCTCTGCCGAGCTCACCGTCTATCACACAGCGAAACCGTTCTCGCCCCGGGGTACCATACCGGGTCCACCATGTACCCGTAATCGGCCTCAACCGCCTCCTCGATTCGGGTTTTCATATATCACTCTAGCACCGAGAAAACACATGGTGGACGCACCGAAATATCATATCAAGGGAACCGGGTTTTTAAATGATTACATATTTGAAATAGCCACGGTTCCCAAATCCAGAAATCACATATAATCCAAACCAAAATGTAAGTCACTAATCTGATATGATATGTGTGTCAAACATAAATATCATGTCAAGTCACATATAGATGAGCTACAATAAAATGATCAGGTGTGACATAAGCATCAAATGTGAGTATCAAGTCATGTCACATATAAATGAGCTATAATATAATGATCAGGTGTGACATATGTATCAGGTATGAATATCAAGTCATGTCACATATAAATGAGCTATAATATAATGATCAGGTGTGATATAAGCATCAATGTGAGTATCAAGTCATGTCACATATAAATGAGCTACAGTATGATGATCAGATGTGATATAAGCATCAAATGTGAGTATCAAGTCATGTCACATATAAATGAGCTACAGTATGATGATCAGATGTGATATAAGCATCAAATGTGAGTATCAAGTCATGTCACATATAAATGAGCTATAATATAATGATCAGGTGTGACATATGTATCAGGTATGAATATCAAGTCAAAATCATATATGCTTGTGTACAGGTCTATGTGTACAATATGCCATGCGGAAATCATACCATGAATGCAGCAGTACTACAGTGTAGTGGCATAGCAATTATCGATGATGAAGTGTGTGAGCCGGCAATCAGTGTACGTGGAACATACGCATCATCGATAATGGTGCTGGTGTCCTAACAGCATGATGGCAATATAACAATAAGCACAAGTAATGCCATGCAAATAGTATAAACAGGTGCAATCGAAATAAGCAACGCAACAGTGAAGAATCTAACTCAAAAGCTATATCATACAACCTTGCCTTTTGAAATAAGACGAATCGGGGTCTTTGGTAAAACAAGGGCTACGGTGTTTAGAAAATAGACTCTACACATTTGAAAGTATCCGTAGAATCCCCTTTTCCCTATCTTGCAATATTCCCGATTCGTTAGTTTTGAAATAGGTATGACTCTGGTCTAATCTAACCTCTACTATGCAACTACCGATCTAAGTATCAAGCAAGTCTGGAAGGGTATGGAAACCGCCTAAATCTGAGTCGATACATATATAAAGGTATATAGTCGGTGATCTCGCCTCAATGTCATATCATAAGATAACCTCGAGTTATGAGTGCGGATCTATCATCAATATCGGCTCGTACGGTAATCATCGTACGGCATCCCAATAGCTGGGTACGGGTCACATCTCACTATCTCATCACATAACAGGTATCACTATCATCAGATCACATAGTCTGGGGTACTATTCTATGTCTAGCACCAAACGATACCATCAATGAAGTATGCATGCGGGGTAAACACATATCCCAAGCCCGCACGAAATCACAAGTCATATTCCACAATGAATCGTATCCAATCACCGATCTCACGTCATCAAGCCCACATTATCGACTCATTACCAACGTCATCAAATATCATCCATCAAGGGTAGGTATAAGAGATATACAAGTAATATGCAAGGGTGTGTGTGTAGGTGCAATTCTACCATAGGTTCGCGACTATGAACTACACTAGTCATTTCTACCCTACACTATCCACAATACTTCTAACACAAAGCTACAACACACTAAAACTATCACACATCTACTATATATAGTATACTAATTACGGACTGCGGGGGTGCTATACGCCATCCACCCGACTTCCCCCTGTAGATATAATCTACTCACCAGAAACATCATTTGCGGACATCACCACGCAATTGCTTGTCGTCCCGAAGTCTTCATGGGTACCTACACATCAAATATCGTATATGCGCATTAAACCAAATCCAAGCTAAAACGGCGCATGAAATCCAAAGCGATACGATAAAGGGGCCTATAGGTGAGAACCTATGGCACGCCTTCAAAACTACATATAAATCCTCTACATCGTCGTATAAACGCCAAATAGTCGAGGTAAAACGAAACACACCGATGCAGAAATGAAAATACGGAATACGGAAACTAAAGTCCAAAACAGCAACTCATGAAATATGTCCCAGATTTTACCCAGGTCACTCTATACAAATCTATATATACCAGGGGCCTAAACTAACAATGTAGGAGCTACAGAACCAAAACGAGCCAAGGAGGTGGGACCCAGGCCGCAATTGGCGGCCAAAAGGAAGAAATTGGCGGCCGTACGGACGAGTTGGGGGCTAGGGTTTGGGGTGTTGGTTCAATTGTGCCTGCACGTCTCACTGTCCACTCAATATTATTTTAGGGTCCTCGGGGTGATAGCAGATTCAAGTTAACCTGCACAGATTACACAATTTCCTCGATATCGGTTTCTAAAATCCGTATTTCTGGTTCTAGCTTCAGGTTTTGGGTTTCAATTCATGCACTAGGGTGTTTACAAGTCCTCTACTGATCTCAATTTCACATTACAACTCAAGATTCTCTCAAACCCTAAGTAGGTTTTCATCAAGTCCATAATATCACACAATATCGATATAATCTTGACATGGGGTTATAGGAAATGCTACAATTAAGCTAATGGTTCAGAAATTACCTCAATTGGCAACTCAAGAATTTTCTTGAGTTGCCCCTAGCGGCCAAAATCCATGCTTTCTTAGTCCATCTTGTAGATCTCGAGCTTGTGCATCTTTTTAATGAAACCGACATATGGTTTTGGGGTTGATTTTGAGATGCTTTTGGGCTTTGAAGAGGGGAGGGAGATGAGGAAGGGGGCAGCAGCAGCAAGAGCTCAAGATGAGGGAGAGGAATGAGGAGGAAAACCAAGGGAATGGCTAAGTCAATATGCACCCATACCTCTCTCACCAACCCCATTCTCATTTCTTTTCTTTTTCTTTTCCTTTTCTCTTTTAATCCTTAATCCAAACCTTCTCACCTCAATAGTAAACCCAAATGAGAAAATCATGAGAGAAAATGCATAAGTGTGAGAAAATGTGATATGTGCAAGTTTTGCACAAAATTGCTAAAAAACCCGATTAGTGATTTTAATCGCGATTAGCGCTAAATTAGTGTCAAATTAATCACAAAAACTTAAAAATGTCATAATTCACTAATTTACCCTATTTTAGAATTTTCCATAATTTTTTCATAACTTTTCTAACATTTTTCCTATTTATTTGCATTTAATATTAAAATAATCAATAAAATATTATTAAATTATAAAAATTCCCAAAATTAATATTTTATATTTTTGAAAATGTTACAGCGAGATATGCGACATATCAGACGAACAGACCGGACTGTGCGGTAAGTGTTTCTGGTTGGATTCACAGGAGTGTGAGCGGGCTTGCTCGTTGATCTTCTGATCGCTCAATACCCGGATGGCCGTTACGTTTAGCAGACCGCTTGCGGCTTGTGGGTATTTGATATGATCATCACCTGCTGCCGGCGTATTGACGAGTCTTTAGAGTCCTACACAGAGGTTTCCTGGCTCAAGAGAAACGAAATAGGAGCGCATATGAGATATGTGCGGGACCGAGAATAATACCAGTATATGATACTGGATTCTATTCTCGCGATTTGTATCATCGGACGGTTATATAAGATATAGCCGGGTTACCGAATCAAGTGTTGATTCGATATATTGATACACTTGATATTAGTCGGTTATGTATTATGACCTGATCATTAAATCAAGTGTTGATTTAATGATTTAATGTATAATTATTTATTCGATATATTATTTTACATTAACTAGTATTTGTTCACTTAAGATGGATTTTCTCACTTGATGTGCACAAGTAGTATATGTGATATATTTATGTGCACTAGATTGTATCATGTTTGATGATACATGCAAACTTGGGTGTGTGTTTACTTTAAACCATGTTTAGGTTAATGGTTAGGGTTTTAACTTAATTATTTATTTTATTCATTTATTTTTTGGGCAAGAAATAAAATGGTGACTTCTTTTGGTTTTTACTTGAAGCTTCATGAAGCTTTGAAAAGTCTTGACCATTTTGTTTCTTTCCTTAACCTAACCATTCACCTAAACCCTAGTTTATTCTCTACATGTGTTAAACTCACCCATGGTTGCATTATGATAAGGCTTCACTTGATTTTCTTTTTTGATAATTTTTTTTCCATTCTTTTCTTCTTCTTCTTCTTCATGAAGAAAAGAAGAAAGCTTTCTTGAAAATTTCTAAGTGATGAAATCAAGTGAGAAATCCAATTCCAAAGTGAACCCACTTCGTATTTCTTCATCCTCTACCACTTGCCATGTAGTAGAGTGTGTTATCTTCACAAGTTTTATGACTAAGTGAAGATGGAGCTTGATCTTGAGTTGCCTCGACGTAGATCATCTTCGGCATCGAAGTCGATGACCTAGCCCGCCCATTTCTCCGCTGAAACCGACGCTAGAGTCCGGGATTCCGATGATCGCGGCGGAGTGACGTCAACATGGAGCTAGAGAGGTGGAGGACCGGATCTACAAAGGTTGTAGTCACTTTCACTTAGTAGCAAAGTAGTTTGCTTGCTTAGTTTCGCCTTACCTCTAGTTAACGATCTAGTATAGGGTTCTTTGGCACATGAAAAAAATTTGATTTTGGCAGGGTTGATCAGTTGTAGAACCTCATGGGTGTGCCTAGGAACCCTACAGTGAGCGGATTCCGTCACATTATCATGCGATAATAGTTGGATCCCGATTCCCACTGATGAGTTGGTTTACTCCTCGGGTGATCCCGACTAATTCTTCTTTCGGGTTTGGAGGAGAATTTGACGGTACAGTGGGAGGTTTCCTGATTAGATAAAGTGATAACCATTCTGATCTAGGTTAGAGTGCACACTGAGTATTTCTTTTCTCTCTCTTTGGCAGCGACCATGACCCGACCTTTGACTATGACTCAGTGAGCAAAATTAACCGAACCTTCTTATAAAACTGACTTTTGGATTGTCAGAATTGCAAACCTCATTGCCACTCCTACTTCTACCCTTTTCTCCAGGATACCCCGTATTACTACGAACGTCCACTTCCGTTGGACAAAACCATCGTATGGTTATATACGAACTCGAAGGATTTTATTCGAGGATGGTTTCCGGTTCTGGAGAAAACGAATAAGACTATTCAGTTGTCTTTTCCTTTTACCTTCTCTCAGGTTGCGAGTGCTCCTTGGATTAGGACGGAACACCTATTATGCAAATTAGATAGTCTTCTTCCAAACCATAGGCTGGTGCCGAACGGTAGGGAATGAAGAAAACCAATTAGCCTAACTAATGTGTACAGAAGGTATTAAGTAAAGACAAATAAAGGGATTAGAAGGAGGGCAATGTAAATTGCGACTGCTATACACGACCAAACCAAGTATTTCATTACCACTCCCACTTCACCTTTGTATATCTCTAGGACACTCCGTATCACTACGAAGATCCACAGTTTGTTTGGATACTCCATCGTATGGTTATATACGAACTTGAAAGGAACTTGTTCCAGTTCGGGGATGGATTTTGGTTCAGGAGAAATAGGAATAAGATTTATTCGGTTGTATTTTATCTTGACCTTCTCTCGCATTTCGAGTGCTCCTAGGATTAGGACAGTACACCCATTATGCTTATTGGATAGTCTTCTTCCAAACCATAGGCTGGTGCCGAACGGTAGGGAAGGAAGAAAACCATTTAGCCTAAGAGGGTGTACAGAAGGTAATGACTAAAGACATATAAAGGGATTTGGAAAGATGGCAAAGAATTATACGGTTACAGTTGTGAATCTGGATAATGGAAGAGGCATTACTAGGAATACCCGGATACCCCATCGAAACATTTCAATGTTTCAGTTTCACTGTGTACTGTTAAAAGAAAACTGATTTCCCAATTTGACACTTCCTCCAGGGTATGTATTTACCAGGTATGATTCTCACATTTGTATTGTTTTACAGATGATGAGTGGGATTAAGTTATTGGGAATTAGATGATCATCCTTATTATATCGGGATTCGTTGTAATCGGTGATATTTGAGGAAGTCACCTTGGTTGTTTGCCGGACGACAAATATTTGGTTTTAAATATCCGCTGTTATGCACCAATTTCAAATTGATACATTTGTACGTCTATTTTTATAGAGTGAGATTTACCTTTTTGAAATTATGTCTATGACATTTGCCTATATCAGTGGATGGTTAGGTAAGGAGAATTAAACAGCGGTGTAATCCTTCATAACCATAGTACAGTTTTCAACCTACGACACACAGGGATTGAGTTATCAGACTCAAGGGACTTATACAGAGTATTGTATGTTGTCCAGTGTCCATTAGGACAGAGGGGTTGGTCCTTGTACTATATTCGGTTTACTTTTGACTTCTCTAGTTTTTAGACAAGTGTTTCGTAGAAACGCAAGGTCCGAATTTTGAGAAGTTATAGGTATAAGAATAGAGTAGAGAACCAGGTATTGCAAGTATCAGGATTCTTCAAGGTGATCGAAGATGTAGATACTTGTGTGTGGTATTCAGTTGATAGTAATGATTAAGAGAACTTCCTTCTCTTTCGGGTTACTCATATCTGGATGCATTCCTAAGTTGAGTAACGTTGATCGGCCTCTTTCCATTTAGTTAACATGCACTGGAGACAGTCGCATGATTTGAATCTGGTTCAATTAAATTAGTGCCTCTGTTTCTGTATTGGATATAGAACAGTTCATATCTTGACATTGTTAAGGTACGGGGAGTTGTACGGCTTATACTTAAAACCAGACTCTGGATAACTCAAGGCACGTTTCTGTAATGGCTGTTTGTGTGTTGACCTAGGCTATGACAAGGGTTGACTTTCTACCATCTGGAAGATCAATAGTTATATTGTTCTTGACTCGCCACAGTTTTAACAAAAATGGATTTTTTCAGAAAGCAGTAGTGGGAGTATGGTAGAACTGGAAGTGATTCCAGAACCGCGGAAGATTACTGAAAATTTGATAAGAACCTAAAGATTCAATTTGGTTTGACATTCCATTGGCCACTCCGCAGATATGGTGGGTAACCTCAGGCGCTCGAGAGGTACTTCGGTATGCTCAAGGATGGTGGCGGGGAGGTTCTTGTTTACCCAGACTTGCCAATGCTGTTGTACCAGACTGTGAGACCCGGCAGGAGGATGAGTATAGCGTCGTTCTAAACTAGCTTTAGAAGTGTACGTCTATATGACTCTGCCAGAGGGTTGTCGTAGTCAGTGGGAGCAGCGGAAGCATTGGTTGACAAGTGGCTTATGTCTATATATAGACTAAAGCGGATATAGCGGGGATAGATCATCTATTTCTGATGTGACAGTCATAGGTTTGACGTCATCAGAATAGGGATGGATCTGTTAAGATGGTAGTATGGTGTAGTGTCCTGGTATTTGGATGACATACACAGAGTAGAAAGTGAAATTCCTATACTACGGTCGGTTATACTTTGGTTGTCACACAGAGGTTTCTCCACATAGGACTTGGATATTATATCAGACATTCTGGTTACTAGATCTATTGTTTTAGATCTAGATTTGGGAAGTGTCCCAATCAGGGTACTTAGACAGCATTCTAAAGGTGTTTTAGAATGGACGACTCCTGGCATGGTGGTGTACCTGCAGGTGATGGAGTCACCCCCTCTCAAGGTGTCTTATAGACTAAAGTGGAGAGGGATATGCATGATTGGCAAATCACTTGCTTAGGCAATTGAGTCAATCATGAGATGTCAAGTACCACACCAGATGTTGTTTTTACAGTAGATGCAATAAGTTGATATTGATCCAATCCTGGAGAAACATTCGGAAGCAGTTTTAAAACATAAGTGGATGTTCTAGGGATTTGATAACGGCAGCCTTCTTTAGGAGACGGTTATCATTCCAGGCTTCCAAGGTGACCTGGATGACAGAGTGGCTGTCAGAGTTATCGTTTTCCTTCTGACGAGGGGCAGTATTATGGACAGGAGGTCCAGGCAGATACTGAGGGAGGCATGGCGCAGGATACTGATTAAGTTCAGTTGACGATACAGTCTAAGAAGTTTGGATTTGTAGTTCACTTGTGAACTAGGTCCCATCAGACATCCAAACATATTCTAAGACAGGTATTGCTCATTTCGGGAGATAGGTTTCTCCGCGAACTTGAGATAAAGAGAGACATAGAAAGAAACATCACAGCGGATCCACTCATTGAGGCTAATCCTCGAACGCTATAGTTTCGCAAACGAGCTTTGTAAGACTGACTAGTAGAGGAGTTGGGTGTTCGGTATCACACGGGATGTGAGTATGCGACATCGCAATAATTAGCCTGGAGTACAAATGGGAGATTGTTGGAGATAGTGCCCTCAGAGTCAATTATTGGATCACAGGCACGTGGTTGCAATGATTGAGGGAGGACCTATACCGGTAGGACAGTCTTACTCAATATGATATTATGCTATCTCGTTTATCTTTATCATCGTGTACTGCTTTAAGTGACCTTACAGGTCACTATTGCACGTTGATAGAGCCTCTAGGATTCTTGCTTGACTGCCAGGAGTATGAGGGCGATCATATACGTGGGAGCTGGTAGTCTATAAGCACATCCTTAAAAGGTCCCTAGTCGTGGGAGTTTCGAGACAGGGCATCGATACTCCAGAGTAGACTAGTGTATACAGTCGAGACCCCGACGAGGGGCGGTGGCCGGTCTCACAAGCCATTGGTGTCAGTTGGTTCACCTAAGATGTATACAGGTGCTCATTGGGTTATGAGTACACCGGACAGGACTCGCCGGGAACATGCTAGTTGGTCTTATACCTGACGTCAGATAGCAGTTCCCTGGTGACATGTGTACAGGTTAGTTCATCGACCTGAGATCGTCATTTGTCTCGTTTGAGTTGCCACTGTGCTTTGATTACTACCCTACCACGCTCAAAGGAGACGTGCAAACAGGTTTTAGTTGGGTACAGTCCTGAGCCACATGGAGGCATTGAGCGGATCTGCAGGGGTTCGTCTCTCCCGGTATTGGGGGTGAGGTCGCGCTGTGTCTAGGAGAGCCATTACACAAAGTCCTTGGCCAAGGCAGGAGATTTACCGGTAGGTATTCCAGTAGTATCTCAGGGTGTTATGGGCTACACTCCGACACGACTTGTACCGCTTTTGGGGGTCTGACTTTTACCAACACCCTAGGCCCGCCATGCGATGCTCATAGACGAACGGACCGGACTGTACAGATATTGTCATTGACAGGCTTAGTAGGTTGTCAGGATGAGTTCGCTCATCGACGTCCCTTTTGGTCAATACCTGGTAGCCCGTCACGTATGGCTAATACATCTGACGTGCTAGTGGTTAAATCCACAACCAAGGTGTTGACGAGTCTTTAGAGTCCCCCAACAGACCGTTTTCTTAAGTTTCGGGCGAAACGCTGTAGATGCCGTATGGAGATATGGCAGGGTTCGATCTTATCCGTGTGGTATTGCACGGATCATGATCGGACGGATAATACTAGCGGGCTTTGGTTTAAGCCTGATCCTAGTATTGTACAGTGTAGATTTTGTCTCTTTGCATTTGTATTCAGTGGGAATACAAATGTGGGTATGTATATACAGTCGGGGGGTTTTCCTGTAATTTATTACGGGATCAGTTTTCTGAAGTTGCCAGTTTGCATTCCGTTTCGGCCAGTTTTCCTTTGTTCCTTCCCGGCCAGATTTTTCTGATAGAGGGGCTAATATGCAAGTTTGCAAATTAGCATTTGTGGAGGGTTTTCTTGTATTTGAGTGATTATGATGGTTTAAGCATCTTTGCTTTTCTTGTGATCATTTCTTGCATTAATGAGATTAGAAAGGATTAGAAATTGATATGATGTTATTATCATCACATTTGTTTGTGGTCATCCTTTTGCTTTTCCTACACTCACCTCCCTTCTTGGTTTTGATTATTCCCTCCACCATTTTGATATATGGGGGCTGGCCATTTTTGGGGGTGAGAGAGATTTTTTTGTATGAGGGAAATTTTATCATCTCATTCTATGCTTGAAAAATGAGAGCTCTACTCTTTTTCAAAGATCATTTTCTTCTCTCCTCCATCAAATGGCAACTTCATAACCCCATGAGACAAAGTGATCTAAACTTCATCTACAGCATTTCTTGGGCACGTCGGCTTGCCAACTTCGTGCGCGAGTTGCCTCGGTCCAGAGTTGGGAGCCCGTAAAAGAACCTGGCGATGTGGTGCCCGTTCCGATGAGGAGATGAAGACCGGAGATTCCGCGAGGAGATCGGAGTGGAGGCCGAAGACCGAAGGACACGGATCGCCTCGGTATAGCTTTCTACTCTTTCTATAGTTTGCTAGGATTAGGTTAATGGCCCGATCCGGGATTTTTGTGCGCGGTGGTGCAGGTTTTCAAGTTTGAAAAGTTTTTCGTTTCCGCACTCCGGCGTCGGATTGACGGCCGGGGCGCCGCCGTGCACTTACAATAATTTTCATGAGATAGAAACGGTGCAAGTGTTGCAACCAAGTTTGTTGGTCACTATCACCCTGTATTACTAGAATACATTGATTCTGAACGAATGTTATTAGATACCGAACCTGATATACAACATCATATCAGTCTCTTTATTAGTAAAGAAAAGATATAATTTTGTATTGTTGGATAATGTTTTGAACATTTCCTATATCAAGAGTTGATCAGTTCAGGTACGTTATCTAAAAGCATTGACGTTCTAAATCAAACTACAGTTCTTAGTATACGGAACACACACAAGTGGAAGAGTTCAGAAATGAACGAATCCTTCTTGAGGCATTGTAGACTAGGTCATATCAATACGACCCGACTAGCTGAAGTTACATTAAGATGCATATTTAAATTTGTTTGAATTTACATCTTGTGAAACTTTTCGGTCATGTCACAAAGATAAAATGACCATAGCTCTGTTTATTGGAAACAGAGAAAGAGTTAGTGAACTCTTGGGATTGATACATGCTGATGTATGAAAGTCCCCTGTCTATACATGCCAAGACCGGTTCTTTGTACTTCATTACATTCTATGATAATCTCTCAAGATTCAGACATGTGTTCCTGTTGAAACATAAGTCCGAATCTTTTGAGATATTCACAGAATATAAGTTAGAAGTAGAGAACCAACAAAGGGTATAAGTATTTTGTCCTTTGATGAGATCAGGGAGGAGAATACTTGAGCACAGAATTCCTGGACTATTCTAAAGGAGAATGAGATTCTCTCTCAGCATTACTCCTTCGTATACACCATAGCACGATGGTATATCGAGGCGGAGCAATAGCACCCTATGTGATATGGTGTGCTCTATGATGAGTACTACTGAGTTTCCTATTTCCTTTTGGGAGTTATGCACTTGAGAAACTGCATACCTATTGAATAGGGTTCAAATCAAATCAGTTGCCTACCACTTCATATGTGATATGGAAAGGGAAGAGCCCATATCTTAAGTTGGTTAAGATTTGGGGTTGTCCGGCCTATGTCTAAAAGCAAAATCCGGACAAGCTCGAGGCAAGGTCTGTTATGTAGAACTGGAATGGTTCCAGCTATACAAACTGCAACTGATGATTTGGTAGGACCAAAGGATTCAATAGTTTACAACGAACCTCAGCCTCTCCGCCAATCTAGTAGGGTTCCACACCCACCTGAGAGTTACTTTTGTTTCTCTATGACAGTGGGAGCGAGGATTGCATCATGAGATGATGACCTAACTAGTTTCGAGCAGGCCATCAGGAGTGAAACTCTGTAAGAATGGCTGGATGCTTATCGATCTGAGATGGAATCCTTATACACCAACAAAGTATGGACTTTGGTTGCTTTATCTGAAGGGTTAAATCCCCATCAGGAGCGAGTATATCTTGAGAAGATTACTTGGTGTACATGGAAATGTTGAGACTTTCAAAGCTATGCTTAAGTCCATCCAGATCCTACTTGCCACTGCTACATACCATGACTACGATATCTGGTGGTTGGGTGTCATGACTGCTTTTCTAAATGATGTTTTAGAAGAGAGCGTCTATAAGTACACAGCCAGAGGGCTTCGTAGACAGTGGGAGCAGCGGAAACGTGTGCAAGATGTTTTATGTGATAAAACAGGCATCGCGGAGTTGGAACATCTGTTTTGATGTGGTAGTCAAAGAGTTTGACTTCATCAAAATGGTAGATGAACCTTGTATATACAAAAAGGTAGTAGGGAGTATGGTGGTCATCCTCGTAGAGTACGTGGATGACATACTCTTGATACGGAAGGAGTTTCCTATGCTACGCTCGATCAATCTCCGCTTATCACAAAGATTCTCCATATAGGATCAAAGTGATACCTCCTAAATCCTGGGTTTTGGATCTATGAGATAGATCTAATTGGATATTAGGATACTCACTAGTTGTAGTGAGATGGTATAAATCGATCCTGGGGAAAATCACTGGAAAGGTTCCAGGATGATAAGGACGACAGAATGTCAATCGCAGGCATTGTCTTTACCCTCAGTGGAGGGACGGTATGTTGGAAGAGTTCCAAGCTAGATATCGTGACTTACTAGACGATTAAACGCAAGATACATCGTTACCAAGGTTTCTACCAAAGAGGTAGTCTGGATATATTTTAAGTTCATGAGATGAATTTCGTTCCTACCATTGTGTGACAATGGAGTTGTGGCTTTAGCCAAGGAACTACCGTCCCATCAGAAATCCAGATATAATTCTTAGGCAGTATCACCTGATCATGGAGATGGTTGATCTCCAGGAAGATCAAGGTTAGTAGAGTAGACACAGAGGACAACAGCGCGGATCCACTCACAAAGGCCTTTTTCCCAGTAGAGACTTTTAAGGGATGGTTGAGTATGAGATACTTTAACTACAGCTAATTGTTGGGTATGTGATACCACAACAGATGACACTAGTGCAAGTGGGAGATTGTTAGTTATATGTATGCCCTAGAGGCCATTACTGTACATACGATGTATATTGTAATGGATGCTTTGGACATATATAGGGAGGACATTCTTGCTCGACATGATAGTATGCTATCTGGTTGTACTTTATCTTAACATGTTGTAGCGTCTTGAAAAGTCGTTTTGGTGTTTTCCTGAAAATCGGTGAAAATTCAGTATTTTTCCGAAAACCGTCTTTTTTGTTATTTTGCAGTTTAGGGCTAATTATACCTAAAATGGATAGGTAATTGCTTGTTTTTAGTAGCTAATGAGTTACTTATTAAATTTTGGTCATTTAAAAAATTTTCCCTATTTTTCAATTTTTTAATATTATTTTAAGCCGGTAAGAAAATACATTAAATTAGCGATAAATACAAATTTTTTCGGGATAATTTTAATCCTTAAAATTATGTTAATTAAAATCTAGTTGTAACATAAATTTTTAGTATTTTATTTTGATTTTTAACTAATTTTTATTATAGGAAACGAAATTTATTGAATTTAAGCTTAAACTTGCAATTTTTGACTTGTAGGGGGTCTTTTTGCATAAAATTTCTTTTGTAAAACCCCTCTCTCTCTTCCCTCGGCCCTAGGCCAGCCCCACCATGATCAGGTCCAGAAAATTTCTTGCCTCACTTTGACCTTATTAATGTGATGAAATGTATTGTTTTGAGAGTTGATTAAAATATAGTATTTGGAAGTATGGTGTATTGACTTGAGAGGGTTGACTTAGGAATTTTCTCAGAACACCCACCCCCATCCCTCACCTCTTTCCTGGCCGAAAATCTGCAGGAAATCCACCATCATTTCCTCTTCTCTTTCTCTCTCAAATTTCATCAAAATATTGCTCCAAAAATCAAAAATTTAATCTCACAACTTAATTCTCATTCCTTATTCCTTTCACCTTGGGTTTTATAGCTTGGATCATGATGCTTTGAGGCCATCAATTGA
Source organism: Agapanthus africanus (assembly GCA_030015575.1). Lineage (NCBI taxonomy): Eukaryota > Viridiplantae > Streptophyta > Magnoliopsida > Asparagales > Amaryllidaceae > Agapanthus > Agapanthus africanus. Next base: position 100,127,977 of record CM057351.1, read on the forward strand.
AGAAAATTTATTCTTGCTAGATCTCTAGTTGAGGTATAAATTCTTTCTAATTAAATTCTTTTGGTTAAGTTCCGTAAGTTAAATTGCTGTAGTGTTAAATTAGTGTTAATCCTAATCTAGTTTTTTTTTCTAGTTAATGGTTTGAGTTTAACTAGGGTTTTAGAAACCATTATTTAGTTGATTAAATCTATTTTGTTATCTAGTTGTTTTGCTAACCTAATCTAAGAGGTTAACTTGCTAATTGGGCTATAAATTAGTGTTAATTTAAGGTTTTTCATGTATTGTTTGGATTAAGATTGCTAGTTATAAAATTCTAGAAAGGGTTTGTTTATGGAAAATGTGATTTGAAGTATTGTATGTGTTATAATTAAAATGATTGTGGTTAACTAGTTATGCGATTGGATGTTTATGCTAGGTTGTAGTCTTTTGTCGCAAATCGGCGATTTTTTTTTGCACCGATTCTTTTTTGACGGTAATGCTTACTAGTTTTTATTAAAATATTGTGATGAACTATTTGCGAGATCTTGACGATATTTTTGAGATATCCTATGACGTTTAGGATGCGTGAGTGCGGATTTTTGAGTAATCGGGTTTTAGTTTTGCTGGGCGGCCAAACCGACTTTTTTGTAGATTTTTGCGAGTTTCGCGTGTGTCCCGCGGACTTTGTGCACGTTGTACCAAGCTTGTGAACGTTAGTGTTTTCGTTTGGGTTTTGCATCGTTCTTGGTATGTAACCTTATGTTTGGTATTGATGTAAATTCCAGGTTCGGTCGCGGAGACGTCAGATGCGGCTCGAAAGGGGAAAGCGGCGATCGGACGTGACTAGCTAAGGATTTCGGTGAGTAGATGTAACATCTACGGGGGACTATCGTTGGATGGCGCAAGTCGCCCGATAGTTTTAGTACCTTAAAAAGATTCTTAGTAATGTTAGTAATTAGGGGTGTAATACTTGTATGATTATTTGCTACATTCATGCCCTATATTGACATACATATACGAAACCATGTTATAGGACACCTGCACCATTGCCAGGGTTTTTATATGCAGCACGAGCACTATTCATGCTTACACACACACCCTGGTAATTGCCATGCCACCACACTAGATAACCTTTAAATTGAACCCTTTTACTATAATTGATACTTAAACTTACGCTATTGCTTTAATTCCTTAAATGAAATCGTAGAATTGCTATTCATGTGCATGTACTTCATCATATTAATTGTTCACGCCTAATCTATCAATCATACATCGCAACTTGATTATTGACACCATATACATTCATTATCATTGGCATATGCATTTATGAGGATTTCATGAGATTTTGTGATATTCTGGATTTCGGGGGAAAGCCGCAAAATTTCTAAACTTATTATATTTTTAAAATATGTAAATTGCGGTTTTCTAGTGATGTAAGTGTCGTCCACCATGAGTTTGCTGTGGTTTTCGAGACCCGTTTCGAGGAGTTGGATGAACCGTCTCGGGTACATGGTGGGCCCGGTAAGTACCCCGGGGCAAGAAGCTCGTGTTGCTGACGATGAGCCTGGCAGGGGACGGATTACCTACCGGTGACTTCATTGGGCACGGCGGATATCCAGAGGATACCGACCGGGGCCGCGAGAGGATGAGATATTGATATTGAGACGGGTCAGCCGGATGGCTGAGGCCAGAGACACTATGACATGGATTTATGAGATTTGAGACAGCTTTTAGGTGTCGTTGCTGGACACAGGTTCTTGTCGATTCTTTGAGTATTATGCTGGCATTCTAAAAGAGTTTCAAAAACAAAAGGAGATAAAATGTTTCTTATATATACCTATTGAGACCTCAGATATTCATGTTGCATACATACTAGTACACTGATGTTGTATACACACCTGCTAGTGCATCCAGTCATACCTGTATTAGAGAAGCTAGAATACTTGTGTGCATGCATGCGATAGCCTGTGTAGATGTTATTTATTACTCACGAGTTGGCAACTCACCCCCGTTGTGCCACAGCCTTTTGCAGGTCCGCTCCGTCAGTACAGTAGCGGCGGGCGCACTTGCTTATTTTGCTCTCTTGCCTGGACTCGAGGTTTTGCTCTTATGTGGGTTATATTATTATTTTTGCACCACCTTGTATATTCTTTGTATCTAGAGCACTCCATCTACTCTATCTACCAGCATTATTGTATATTGACCTAGAGATGAGACTGCGAGATTTGTGGACTTTTATGCTGTATTTTGCGGTCGAGCTCACTTGAGTCGACATGCTGTTTTTCTTATGCTTCATTATGATTATTTTGCATGTTGTCGTTTTATATTGCGTGGGATTTGTGACCGCCTTGTGGCGAAGAGCTAGCTCCCGCTTGGGGATGCCCTATTTTGTTGGATTCATATATATTCTTGTTGTACCCATTTTGGGGGCCAGTATTTACAAAGGAGACTCTGTCGAAATTTTCGGAAAAATTGGTATTGTTTTTAAAAAGGGTTTTACATGACTTATTTGATAAACTCGCTTTCAATTGATTGGGTTTTCTTCACTCTTTTGCTTAATTGGTTTTGTTTTCTGGGCTTTGGCTTACTTATTTTACGGATGTCTTGAGACGTTTCGTAACTTAAGTGCCGGTCATGTTCCGTACCCTGCGGGTCGTGACACATGTACTCTGATTGTCTCTATGTTACATGTTGATAAAGCCCTTAGGATATGTACTCGACTACTGGTACTATGATGAGATCAAACTAGTGGGGCCACGGTAATCGATGAGTACATCCTATAATTATTCCTAGTCGAGGGTGTATCGATACACCAGAGTAGACTACCGTATACGCATCTTGACCCATATGATGGGCGATGGATGATCCCATATCCATCGGTGTTTGACATCAAGGATGGTGTATGGGTGCTCAGTAGAGACTGGGTACACTGGACGGACTCGCCGAGAACTCCCAGATGGTATTATACCTTACGTCAGATGGCAGTTCTCCGGTGACACTGGTACAGAGTAGTCTGTTGACCCGAGATCGTCATAGAGTCTTGTATGATTCCCACCGTGCTTTGATTTCCATCATACCACGTCTAAGAGGGCGTGCAAATGGTGGCTTTTGGGTACAGTCCCGAATCACATGGAGGCAATGAGCGATAGGAGGGGATTTGTCTCTCCCGGTATAGGGAGTTGATGTTGTGCTGTGTTCGATTGGCTATAACCGGAAATCCCTGGCCAGGGTTGCTGAGATTTACTGGTAAGTGTTATCAGTAGTTTCTCGAACTGTTATAGACCTCAAATCGACACGACTTATCAAACTACTGTGGTCTGACGTTTTCCACCCTTAGGCGAGATATGCGACATATCAGACGACCAGACCGGACTGTACGGTAATGTTACTGATTGGATTCACAGGAGAATGTACAGGCTTTCTTGTTGATCTTCTGAACGCTCAATACCTGGGTGTCTGTTACGTTTAGCTGACCGCTTGCAGCTTGTACGTATTTGATATGATCATCGCCTGCTACCGGTTTATTGACGATTCTTTAGAGTCCTACACAAAGGTTTCTTGGCTCAGGCAAAACGGAGTAGGGGCACATATGTGATTTGTGTAGGACCGAGGATAATGCGATATGAGATACCTTATTCTATTCTCGCGATATTTGATATCAGTCGGCTCATCGGATTAAGTGTTGATTCGATGAATCGGTACGGATAAATATTAGTCGGTTATATGGGAAATAGCCGGATTGTCAGATCAAGTGTTGATTCGATAATTTAATGTATAATAATATATATGATATATTAAATTACATTAACTAATATTAGCTCGCTAAAAGATTCTTTTTCTCACTCGGGTAATACATTCATATATATGCGATATATGTTAAATGTATTATTTTATTTTGTTACAATAAATATTATATATGTGATATATAATATTGTAACATGATATGATAAATAATGCAACATGATTAGTCGAGATTAAACAAGATTAGGGTTTGATTTGGGTTAATGTTTACTAGAAGTTTCTAGAAGGTTTTTATTTTGTCATGAAAAAGATATTTTCAAGTGGCACATCTTTAACTCAACCCAAATCCTAGCCCTAGTTAAATCTCTACAAAGGTTTAGTCAACCATGGTTGCATTATTCATCATTATCATCTTTTCTTTATTCATCACAAAAGGATTCTAATTATTATTCATCTTCTTCTTCCTTCTTTCTTTTCATGAAAAAGCTTTCTAGTTTTTTTTCTAAGTGATGAAAAATGAGTGAGAATAAGAAAACAAATGAGAGCAAAAATCCTACTTCATCATCCTCATCTATCCTTGCCATTTAGATGTGAGTGTTCACATCATTTCATGAGTGATAGCTTGTAGTAACGAAACTTCAAGGTAGATCATCTTTGTATCGAAGATCGGAAGCAAGACTGCATCTTTCTCTTCGTGGAACCTCTCGAGAGTCAGGAACACGATGATCGCAGCGAAGGGACTTCAACACGGAGCTTTAGAAGTGAAGGACCGGATCTACAAAGGTTGTAATCCCTCTCACTTAGTGTTAAAGTGTTTAACATGCTTGTTTTCTCCTAAACTCTAGTTTAAAGATCCGGCTTCGGGTTGTTCGGCACGGCTAATTTTTAAATCGGGCATGGTTGATGCCTCGTAGAACCTTGTGAGCGTGCCGAGAAACCCTACAGAAAAATATTGGTGTGCCCAAAACTGGCAGAGAAAGAACAGTTGGTTGCCTCCTGCTCACGGTCTGGCGTCCTCTGTCTCTGGGTCTTCATTTCTCTGTAGATTCACTAATCTCGCAATCCATCGGCTCGTCATCCCGGTCAGGTGTGCTAACGGAAATGATTTCCGCTCTGGCACTTCTCTAGTCACCTCTCGGCCAATTATCACGACCACTCGTAAAGCACAACGTCAATGTCGTCGGCCGCTAGCCCTCTAAAGACACATGACACATCTGATCCTCGGTGCAAATCTCATCGCAGCAGTGTCCTGGAAGGAACCTGCTCAGGGTCTCTTCCGATCTCGCCTATGCCGAACTGCACGGAGGCCGATACTCTTGCATAATCTTTTCTCGTTTTCTTGACATCTGCGTTCTCAGCACTGCATCTCCTCGGAAACTGGTCGTACCTGTTAGTTATATGTATGCCCTAGAGGCCATTACTATACATGAGATGTATAATGTATTGAATGCTGGGACATATATAGGGACGACTTTCTTGCTCGACATGATAGTATGCTATCTGGTTGCTCTTTATCTTAACATGTATACTTATTGTCTCTCTGTTACATTTTGATAAAGCCTTTAGGATGTGTACTCGACTTCCAGGACTATGATGTAGATCATACTAGTGGGGCCTAAGTAGTCCATGAGTACATCCTTCAATGTTCCTAGTCGTAGGATTATCGAGACGGGGCATCGATATTCCAGAGTAGAGTAGCGTATATCTTCTCGACCCATGTGATGGGCGCTGGATGATACTATATCCATTGGTGTCTGACATCAGAGACGGTATGCGGGTGCTCAGTGGAGACTGGGTACACTTGACAAACTCGCCGAGAACTCCCAAATGGTATTATACCTCACGTCAAATGGCAGTTCTCTGGTGACACTGGTACAGCTTAGTCTGTTGACCCGAGATCGTCACAGAGTCTTGTGTGTCTCCCACTGTGCTTTGATTTCCACCCTACCACGTCTCTACTGAGTCATGCAAACAGGTGGTTTTTGGGTACAGTCCTGATTCACAAGGAGGCAATGAGCGATTGAAGGGGATTCGTCTCTCCCGGTATTGGGGGTTGATGTTGCGCTATGCTCGACTGGCCATAACTGGAAATCCCTGGCCAGGGTTGCAGTGATTTACTGGTAAGTGTTATCAGTAGTTTCATGCTTGTTGTAGACCTTACATCGGCATGACTTATCAAGCTACTGGGGTCTGACGTTTACCATCCCTAGTCGAGATATGCGACATATCAGACGAACAGACCGGACTGTGCGGTAAGTGTTACTGATTGGATTCGCAGGAGTTTGAGCAGGCTTGCTCATTGATCTTCTGATCGCTTAATACCCGGGTGGCCGTTACGTTTAGCAGACCGCTTGCGTCTTGTGGATGATTGATATGATCACCACCTACTGCCGGCGTATTGACGAGTCTTTAGAGTCCTACACGGAGGTTTCCTGGCTCAAACGAAACGAAATAAGAGCGCATATGAGACATGTGCGGGACCGATAATAATACCAATATGTGATATTGTATTCTATTCTCGCGATTTGTATCATCGGACGGTTATATGAGATATAGCCGGGTTACCGAATCAAGTGTTGATTCGATATATTGATACACTAGATATTAGTCGGTTATATGCGATATGACCGGATCGTTAAATCAACTGTCGATTTAATGATTTAATGTATAATTATATATTTGATATATTACTTTACATTAACTAGTATTGGTTCACTTAAGATTGATTTTCACACTTGATGTGCACAAGTTCTATATGTGATATATGTTTGTGCACTAGCTTGTATCATGATTGATGATACATGCAAACATGGGTGGGTGGGTGACATACACCATGTTAATTATAATTTGGGTTTTTATTTATCTTAATTATTCAAAATGGTGGATTCTTTTATCATGGCTTGAAGCTTCATGAAGCTTGAAGCAACTTTGACAAAGTCCACTCATTTTATCTTGATTAAGATTTTCATTAACCAAACCATTATAATTAACTATAGTTTAGTATCTACATAGGTTAGCTCACCCATGGTTGCATTATGATAGACTTCACTTGATTATTCTTTTTAAAAATAATTCATTCTTATTCTTTCTTCTTCTTATTATTCAAGAAGAAGAAAAGCTTTCTAGATTTTATCAAGTGAAGAAATAGAGTGAGAAATCCAAATTCAAAGTGAACCCACTTCCTATTTCATCATCCTCTACTACTTGCCATTTAGTTTAGGGTGTTCTCTTCAGAATGTTCATGACCTAGTGAAGATGGAGCTTGAGTTTGAGTCTCCTTGACGTAGATCATCTTCGGCCTCGAAGTCAACGACCTAGCTCTCTCATTTCTCCGAGGAAACCATCGCTATAGTCCGGGATCATGATGATCGCAATGAAGAGACGTCAACAAGGAGCTTTAGAAGTGAAGGACAGGATCTGTTTGGTTCCTAGGCACGCTAAGGTGGTCTCACAAGGCATCAACCATGCCAATTTCAAATTTTGCAAGTGCCGAGAAACCCTAATACGGATTCGTTGACTAGAGTTTAGGCGAAAAGTGAAATTATTTAACATTTTAACTAAAACAAAGAGGCTACAGCCTTTGTAGATCCGGTTCTCCACTTCCTTAGCTCCACGTAGACGTCCACTCGCTGTCCATGTCGGATCCCGGACTCTAGCATCGGCTTCATCGGAGAAATGGGCGGGCTAGGTCGTCGGCTTCGATGCCGAAGAAGATCTACGTCGAGGCAACGCAAGATCAAGCTCCAACTTCACCAAGCAATGAAACTTGTGAAGATAACACCCTATACTACTTGGCAAGAGGTAGAGGATGATGAAATAGGAGGTGGGTTCACTTTAGAATTGGATTTCTCACTCTTTTACTCAAGATGCCATTAATGGAATCAAGTTTCCTTCTTGAAGAAGAAGAAGAAGTAGATGAAGATGATAGAATATGATGAGTATTGCTATTTTTTTAAAAAAGAAACTAATATCAATACTTATCATATACTAACCATAGTCAAGTGTAGAGAGTAAACTAGGGTTAGGTGAATGGTTAGGTTAAGGGAAGCAAACAAAATGGTCAACTTTTCAACTCTTCATGAAGCTTCATGAAAGAAACAAGAAAAGCCACCATTTCCTTTTTGCTTTTCCAAAATAAATAAACAAAATAAATAAATGAATAAGTAAACAAAACCCTAACCATTCATATAACCATGGTTTAATCTTTACACAAACTCAAGTTTACATGTATCATCAAACATGATACAATCAAGTGCACACAAAAATATATCACATATACAATGTGCACATCAAGTGAGAAAATCCTATTAAAGTAAACCAATACTAGTTAATGCAAAGTAATATATCAAATATATAATTATACATTAAATCATTAAATCAACACTTGATTCAACGATCCGGTCATGTCGCACATAACCGACTAGTATACAATGTATCGACTTATCGAATCAATCTTCGATTCGATAACTAGGTTATATCGCATACAACCAATCGAAACATTCATCGCGAGAATGAAATACGGTATCACATACACGCATTATTCTCGGTCCCGCACATATCTCATATGCGCTCCTATTTCGTTTCGCTTGAGCCAGGAAACCTCTGTGTAGGACTCTAAAGACTCGTCAATACGCCGGCAGCAGATGATGATCATATCAAGCACGCACAAGCCGCAAGCGGTCTGCTAAACGTAACGGCCACCCGGGTATTGAGCGATCAGAAGATCGACGAGCAAGCCCGCTCACACTCCTGTGAATCCAACCAGTAACACTTACCGTACAGTCCGGTCTGTTCGTCTGATATGTCGCATATCAAGTCTAGGGGTGGTAAACGTCATACCCCAATAACCGATAAGTCATGCCGATGTGAGGCTCATAACGGGTCGAGAAATTACTGGTAACACTTACCAGCAAATCTCTGATCAACCCTGGCCAGGGACTTCCCTTTTACGGCCAATCGAGCACAGCGCAACATCAACCCCCAATACCGGGAGAGACAAAACCCCTCCTATCGCTCATTGCCTCCATGTGACTCGGGACTGTACCTAAATACCACCGTTTTGCATGCCCTCATGGATGTGGTAAGGTGGAGATCAAAGCACAGTGGGAATCACACAAGACTCTATGACGATCTCGGGTCTACAGACTAACATGCACAAGTGTCACCTGAGAACTGCCATCTGACGTGAGGTATAATACTATCCGGGAGTTCTCGGCCAGTCCTTCCAGTGTACCCAGTATCCACTGAGCACCCGTATACCATCTCTGATGTCAAACACCAATGGATATGGGATCATCCATCGCCCATCTCATGGGTCGAGAAGCGTATACGCTAGTCTACACTGGTATATCGATGCCCCGTCTTGATACACCCATGACTAGGGACCTTGAAGGATGCACTTATGGACTACCATGTCCCCACTAGTATGATCTGCATCATAGTCCAGGTAGTCATGTACACATCCTAAGGGCTTTACCAACATGTAACTATAAGACAGTTTTAAGAGACTAGTATACATGTTAAGAAAAAGAGTAACCAGATAGCATACTATCATATCGAGCAAGAAAGTCATCTCTATATATGTCCAAGCATCAAATATAATATACATCATCTGTACAATACTGGCCTCTAGGGCATACATACAACTAACAATCTCCCACTTGCACTAGGGCCAGCTGCTGTAGTATCGCATACCGAGCATCCCGAAGAGTCTCTCAAACTGTATCTGGGGAATGGCCTTCGTGAGTGGATCCGCAGTGTTGTTCTTCGTGTCAACCCTCCTGACCTCGATCTCCCGGCGATCAACTATCTCCCGGATCAGGTGATACCGCCTCAGAATATACCTGGATCGCTGATGGGACCTGGGTTCCTTGGCCAAAGCCACCGCTCCATTGTTATCGCAATACAAAGGTATTGGATGTTCAATAGATGGAACCACTCCAAGTTCAGTAATGAACTTCTTGATCCAGACAGCCTCTTTGGCAGTATCGTTGGCAGCGATGTATTCAGCCTCCATCGTCGAGTCTGCCACGGTTTCCTGCTTGGAACTCTTACAACTAACCGCCCCTCCGTAAAGGGTAAATACAAATCCCGACTGCGACTTAGAGTCGTCCTTATCACTCTGGAAGCTCTAATCGGTAAAAGACTCCACTTGGAGTTCTCCGTTACCATACACCAAGAGCATCTCTTTAGTCCTTCGTAAGTACTTGAGAATGCTCTTCACAGGTGTCCAGTGACTCTCTCCAGGATCAGCTTGATACCTGCTCACTACACTTAGTGAGTATGCAACATCGGGTCTGGTACATAGCATCGCGTACATGATAGAGCCTACTGTTGGATATAGTGCCCTCAGAGTCAATTATCGGATCACAGGCACGTGATTGCAATGATTGAGGGAGGACCTATCCCAGGAGGACAGTCTTGCTCGAGATGATAGTATGCTATCTGGTTTACCTTTATCATCGTGTACTGCTTCAGGTGACCTTGAAGGTCGCTATTACACGCTGATAGAGCCCCTAGGATTCTTGCTTGACTGTCGGCAGTATGATGGCGATCATATACGTGAGAGTTGGTGGTCTATAAGCACATCCTTAGAAGGTCCCTAATCGTGTGGGTTTCGAGACAGGGCATCGATTCTCCAGAGTAGACTAGTGTATACAGTCGAGACCCCGACGAGGCGCGGTGGCCGGTCTCATAAGACACTGGTGGCAGTTGGTTCACCTAAGATGTATACAGGTGCTCATTGGGTTATGAGTACACCGGACAGGACTCGCCGGGAACATGCTAGTTGGTCTTATAACTGACGTCAGATAGCTGTTCCCTGGTGACATGTGTACAGGTTAGTTCATCGACCTGGGGATCGTCATTTATCTCGTGTGAGTTCCCACTGTACTTTGATTACTACCCTACCACGGCTCAAAGTAGTCGTGGAAACAGGTTTTAGTTGGGTACAGTCCCGAGCCACATGGAGGCAGTGAGCGGATCTTCAGTGGTTCGTCTCTCCCGGTATTGGGGGTGAGGTCGCGCTGTGTCTAGGAGAGCCATTACATAAAGCCCTCGGCCCAGGCAGGAGATTTACTGGTAGGTATTCCAGTAGTATCTCAGGGTGTTCTGGGTTACACTCCGACACGACTTGTACCGCTTTTGGGGGTTTGACTTTTACCAACCCCCTAGGCCCGACATGCGATGCTCATAGACGAACGGACCGGATTGTACGGATATTGTCACTGACAGGCTCAGTAGGGTGTCAGGGTGAGCGTGCTCATCGACGTCCCTTTTGGTCAATAGCTGGTGGCCCGTCACGTATTGGCTAATACCTCTGACGTGCTAGTGGTTAAATCCACAGCCATAGTATTGACGAGTCTTTAGAGTCCACCACACTCTCAGTTACTCAAGCTTTCGGGCGAAACGCTGTAGAGGCCGCATGGAGATATGGCAGGGTCCGATGAGATACGTGCGGTATTGCACGGATCAGGATCGGACGGTTTGTACTAGTGGCCGTATGGATATATGGCAGGGTTCGATCTGATACGTACGGTATTGCACGGATCAGGATCGGACGGATAATACTAGCCGGCTTTGGTTTAAGCCGGATCCTAGTTTAGTACAGTGTAGATTTTGTCTCATTGCATTTGTATCCGGTCGGAATACAGATGCGGGTGTGTATGCACAGTGTCAGGGTTTTTCTGTAATTTCATACGGGACCAGTTTTCTGGAGTTGCCAGTTTGCATTCCGTTCCGGCCGGTTTTCCTTTGTTCTTTCCCGGCCGGACTTTTCCGATGGAGGGGGTTATTTGCAAGTTTGCAAATAACATTTTGTGGAGGGTTTATTTGTGAGATGAGTGATTATGATAGCATCTTTAGATTCCCTTTCCATCTTTTCTTTTCATGCATCATTACTTGTATTAATGAGATGAGATTGATTTGTGTTTAGATGTGAGGCTTGCTTTTGTGGATATGGTCACCTTATGCTTTTACTACACTCACCCCTTTGTTAAATTCCTCTTTGTTATGGCCGGCCACATCATGGAGAGAAAATGAGAGGAATTCATTTTGATGAGGGAATTATCTATATCTCATTTGCATGCTTGCCACAAAAAGAAATCCTTCTCCTCTTCATGAGTTCATATTGATTCCTCCATTAAGGCAACATAACCCCAAAGAGACAAAGCACTACACATTCTACAGCATACCTTGGGCACGTCGACTAGCCAGCTTCGTGCCCGAGTTGCCTCGGTATTGAGGTGGGAGCCCGTAAAATATGCAGACGATGTGGTGCCCTTCCGGCAAGGATGCGACGACCGGAGTTTCCGCGGGAGTTCGGGACGACGACGAGAAGACCGGAGGACTCGGATCACTCGGTATATCTCTCACCCTTTCTCTTGTTGGCTAGTATCGGTTAATGGTTACGATCCGGGTGCATTGTCCGCGGTAGCGCCAGCTTAAAAGTTAAGAAATTTTTGATTCCGCATTTTGGCCTCGGATAGACGGCCGGGGCGCTGCCGTGGCGCAACATGGTATCAGAGCCACGCCATTAAACTAGTCTAGCTTGCTCTAGTATGTTTAAAGACCTGATCGAACCAAAATCCCAAAAACCGTAATTTCCTTCACATCAGTTTCTGTCGAATTTTTTTGGTGTCCAAAAATTTTTCAGGTTATTGCAGAATGATGTACAGAGAATCCTAAGAACACTGGAAAAATTTGGTAACCTAATTCTTCCGTACGACCGCGGAACCGCGGCCTTAACCCCTCTTTGGCCGCGGTTCCGCCGCAGGAAGTTGGGATCACTTCGCTATATTTTTACAGTGGGCTTGTGGGCTGAAAATAAGGGTTTTGGTATATTTTGTTTGGGCCCAGATTTTCTGCAAGTGCTACAGTAATGCTTTGGGGCCCACTTGGTATATTTTGTTCGATCGGATATTTTAAACTTGCTAGTTCACAGTATTTACATTATATCTGCGACCGTGAATGTCACTCGATCGGTAAATCCTGTCTAACTGCTATAGCCCGGTTAGACGGATTTGCGAACGTGACATTCACGTTGATGTTCTGTGTTTATGTTGTGTTGTTGCGGATCGGTCGTGGGGGATAGCCTGGATGCAATGCTAGTACAGTTTTGTTTTATATGTACATTTGATATTGCGGGGCGAGCGTCCGACATGTGGACTGCCGTCACTTCCTGTTTGTATTATTCTTTTGGGGTACGACCTGGTTGCGGTCGATGTACCCGTTGTATGTATATTTTACTTTCTGTACTAGGATTACCCCGCGGAGGGGTGCACGGATAGCCGGGTTCTAGAGGGCAACGGGCCCGCATCTCATGGCATTGAGACGGAGGGGGCTTCACTCTAGGATTGGCGGGCTATTCGCCGCACTCGTAGGGGGTACTGGTTGACCCAGGAGGGGTGCCCAAGTTACCGGATTCCATGAAGTGCTGGGTGGTCCATTCACGGTGCTGAAGGGGGCTGCCTCGCTTCATGTTTTGGCGGGTGACTTGCCGCGCCCGTAGGGGTCTAGGTTTTCATTGCACAGGCTATCCACACGACCAGGGGAACGTCGGGTTTCAGCAGCGGCTCTGTGAAACCCGGGGCTTCCAGATATCTGTATTGTTCTGAGATGCTGTATATTTCTGTGATGTTGCATTTTATCACGCCTTGAGCGAATATAATATATTGGTATATATATTAGTAGATGTTGTATATGTTTTACATCCGCGCTAGTCCAGTCCCCGCTCTGTCGTTAGTTAGCTAACCTAACGGGTAATGACGGGACCCAGTGGCGAATGCGGATGGCATATACGTACATCAGTATATTTTCGTTCTTTGTGGTGTGATCAATTGATGGGACTGCGTTGATTCGGATCAATGCAAGATAAACAAACCTATTCTGATGTTGTTGGAACACTTTTTCAAAAAGCTGTTATTGCAAGGACGTTCATGTAGGGTGTTTTTCGTCACCCTATTGAGATGGGAATACGCGCGCGCTTGTCAGGCGTACTACAGATTCCCCCTGCCTAGGGTAGGCCGGGGTTTAATGATTCTAGGGATCCGAATCTCCGGCAGCCGCGGACTAAGCTGCCGTTAATTACCCCTCGCCTTTGGGGCGAGGGAACCTCCGATTAACGGGTTAAATTGGTCTTGCGAACTCAATGTGCAGTGTGCGTGGGTTTTGTTTTGAAAGGGGGTTTTGGATATATCGGGAGCCACGCTGAGTTTTTACAGGGGTCCCGCTACCCGGATAGCGGGCTGGGGTCAAGGGAGCTAGCAGCCCCCTTGCGGGGTTCGAAACAGCGCCCCGGCCCGAAAAATTTTTTGGAGGGCGAGAATGTGGAGGAGTATGTATATGTGTGAATTTGTATACATATGTATATGTATATGTATGTACATAAAAAGAGGGGAAAAAGGCATCCAAGGGATGCGTGGGGGCCAGCGCCTTGAGCGTTGTGCGCTTAGGTGCTGTACGCTCAGGCGCAAGCACGCCACGTGTCGGCACGTGGGCGCAGGTGCGCAAGTGCGCGCACACCACGTGTCGGCACGTGGGCGCTTTACGCAAGAGCGCTGCGCGCAGGTGCGCATGCTCGCACGCGCCACGTGTCGGCATGTGGGCGCTTTGCGCAATGCGCGTTGCGCGCAGGTGCGCAAGCGCGCGCGCGCCACGTGTCGGCACGTGGGCGCTTTGCGCAATGCGCGTTGGAGCGCAAGCGCGCGGGCGCCAATTGTTGGCACGCGGACGCTTTGCGCACTTGCGCTGGAGCGGACAAGAGGATTTTAGCCTGAAAAAAAATTTCTCAAAAGAGAAATCAGAGAGGAGTCGGGCTCCTGAATGTGTTTTGGGTTTAATGGAAGTGGTTCTTCTTCTTCCTCCTGTTGCTTGCTGGATCATGAAGATCAAGAGATGTGAGATCTCAAAATCTCTCCTTTTTGAGATCTGATGGGAGATCTGAGCTCCCCTTTATGGGTTTTGTGGTGGAAAACTACTTAGTTTTTGAAGAGAAAGAGTAAAACTCTTGATTTAATTCAAAAGAAAGAAGAAGGTTTTGGAACCTTGAAGAAGAAGGAGGCACAAAAGATCTCAGATCTAAAATTTTTTTTTCGAGAGAATGAAATGTGTTACTTTTTTATTCATCATGTTGCCTTTTATAGGCTTACATATTTACATATAGCCCCTTGGGCTTTACAAAAATGGCATTTTAGCCATCCCATGGCTCATGTGCCATTTCATTTTTGCACATAAGCCATGGGCTTACAAAATATTGCCTTTATGCCCATTTTGTTTACATTCATGCATAAACAATTACATAAAAATTATTTATTACATGATTTTGTTGTTGGCATGGGGAGGCTGGCCGCGGGCTCGACTTGGGTATGGGCCCGCTTGACCTGGGCTTGGGCCCACCTAGCTTGGGGGTTGACCTTGACTTTGACTCAGTCAATAGGGGTGTAAATTTTTACCTCAACAAATTGCCCCCCATCAATAAATGCACACAGCATATGTGGGTCGGGTGCATGAAATTGATGGATCTTCTTTCACGTAGAGGCGACTTGCTTTGGTTCCCACTTTTTGGGATGCACTGCCTTTTTTACGACATGGACGGTCGACGCTTAACACGTCTCCGAGACGGAGTGTCCTTGGTAGACGTTTTCCTGGCCCGGAGCGATCCGGTTCCTGCTTTGTAGGAAGCCTGCACTGCCCTTTTTGCGACATGGACGGTCGATGCTCTGTTACGAAGCGATTTGGGTTCCCAATTTGCGGGAGCCTGCACTGCCCATTTTTGCGACATAGACGGTCGACGCTTAACGCGTCTCCGAGACGGAGTGTCCGTGGTAGACGTTTCCCTGGCCCGGAGCGATCTGGTTCCTGCTTTGTAGGAAGCCTGCACTGCCCTTTTTGCGACATTGACGGTCGACGCTCTGTTACGAAGCAATTTGGGTTCCCAATTTGTGGGAGCCTGCACTGCCCTTTTTGCGACATAGACGGTCGACGCTTAACGCGTCTCCGAGACGGAGTGTCCGTGGTAGACGTTTCCCTGGCCCGGAGCGATCTGGTTCCTGCTTTGTAGGAAGCCTGCACTGCCCTTTTTGCGATATGGACGGTCGACGCTCTGTTACGAAGCGATTTGGGTTCCCAATTTGCGGGAGCCTGCACTGCCCTTTTTGCGACATAGACGGTCGACGCTCTGTTACGAAGCGATTTGGTAGACGTTTCCCCGACACGGAGTGTCGCTGGTCGACGTTTCCCCTAGGGGGAGTGTCTTCTGTAGGACGTTTCCCCGAGACGGAGTGCCTGTGGTAGGACGTTTCCCCGAGACGGAGTGCCTGTTATAGGACGTATCCCCGAGACGGAGTGCCTGTGGTAGGACGTTTCCCCGAGACGGAGTGCCTGTTGTAGGACGTTTCCCCGAGACGGAGTGCCTGTTGTAGGACGTATCTCCGAGACGAAGTGCCTGTGGTAGGACGTATCCCCTAGGGGGAGTGTCTGCTGTAGGACGTTTCCCAGAGACGGAGTGCCTGTGGTAGGACGTTTCCCCGAGACGGAGTGCCTGTTGTAGGACGTTTCCCCGAGACGGAGTGCCTGTTGTAGGACGTATCCCGGAGACGGAGTGCCTGTGGTAGGACGTTTCCCCGAGACGGAGTGCCTGTTGTAGGACGTTTCCCCGATGCGGAGTGTCGCTGGTTGACGCAGAGGTCGATGTTGGAATTGGTTGGTTTGATTTGTTTGATTTGAGTTGACATCAGCATCGCTATACTGGAATATGGTACCAGGAGCGAATCATCATCTGTCTTGAGAGGATTTGGAAAATGTTTTTTTTTGTTTGGCATCTGCATTGCTGCACTGGAATAATGCCAGGAGCAACTCATCATTTGCCCCGGGAGGATTTGGACTTGTTTTTTTTGTTTGGCATCTGCATTGCTGCACTGGAATAATGCCAGGAGCAACTCATCATGTGCCCCGAGAGGATTTGGATTTGTTTTTTGTTTGGCATCTGCATTGCTGCACTGGAATAATGCCAGGAGCAACTCATCATGTGCCCCGAGAGGATTTGGATTTGTTTTTTTGTTTGGCATCTGCATTGCTGCACTGGAATAATGCCAGGAGCAACTCATCATTTGCCCCGGAAGGATTTGGATTTGTTTTTTTGTTCGGCATCTGCATTGCTGCACTGGAATAATGCCAGGAGCAACTCATCATTTGCCCCGGGAGGATTTGGGAATTGTTTACGCCCGTGGATTGTATACGGTTTTGCAGGATGTATGATCCAGACCGTAGGGCCATAAAAAAATTTGGGACTTTGTTGGCGTCTGCATCGCTGCACTGGAATATGGTACCAGGAGCGACTCATCATTCGCCGTTGGGGTATGAAATTTGGAATTTGGTTGGCGTCTGCATCGCTGCACTGGAATATGGTACCAGGAGCGACTCATCATTCGCCTTTGGGGTATGGGATTTGGAATTTGGTTGGCGTCTGCATCGCTACACTGGAATATGGTACCAGGAGCGACTCATCATTCGCCGCTATTTTTTTTGTTGTTTTTGTATTTTTTGTTTTACCGCGATTGCTCCATCATTTCAGCTTTTCTTATCGCGAAGGTCGCGATTGCCCCATCATTTCGGCTTTTATTCGCGGTTGCCCCATCATTTCGGCTTTTATCTTCATCTTTATTTTACTCGCTGATTTTTATTGCGAGTTGCCCCATCATTTCGGCTTTTCTTTATTTTCCTTTTATTTACACACATTTTTTTTATTTACATATTTCTTTTTACATTCCCAGTTTAACGACTTAGAGGTCGATTGTTCCCAGTTTAATGACGTGGTGGTCGATCGTTTTCAAAGAAAGGCAGATGTCTGAGAGAATCGGTTTCACGAAGAACTTCGGTCTCCATTTGTATGAAATTGGCGGTTGCAGCTTGACTGTTTGTTAACACGCCTTTGGACAGTTCTATCTCTCCTGCCTTGTATTGTTTCTCGACCCAATCCTTGAAGATGCAACAGTCTTCAATAGTGTGCCCCAGCACTCGGTGGTATGGGCAAAAGTTGGGATGATCAGTCTTGTTCGCTTCACTTAGCCTTCTCGGTTCTGGTAGCCGCAGGCCATTCTTCAGAGCATCTTTAAAAATTTTGTGGACCTTGTCCCTTCGGAATGAGTAGACCTTATTTCTTCTTTCCTCCAAAGTTGGCCCTCGAGACTGGTCAGTTTTTGCTCCGCCCGTTCTCTGCTTATTTGGAGAATCGGTGATGTTAGAACTTCCGCCTTTTCGGTTGTCGTCCCTCAAGGTTTCGGTCTATTTGTGAACTGAAGATCCTGAGCGGACTCGGGCTTTGAGCGTTCCAATGTTTGGACCTTTTTGGTCAGCTCTTGGAATGTTTTGAGACCCGCGGTACATAGAAATGGGGCCATCCAGTTGTTGAGATTTCCGACAAGGAGACTGACAGATTGGTCCTGCTCTATCGGTGGTTCGCATTTGACGGAGAGATTACGCCATCGGGTTATAAAATCCGTGTTGCTTTCGTCGCTCTTGGGCTTGGTCCTTACGAGCTCGACAATAGTAATCTTATCGCTGACGCTCATGAACCTCTGCCGAAACAGAGACTCCATTTGGACAAAAGTTGTGACGGAGCCATCCGGTATGCTCGCGTACCAGTCGAAAGCAACATCGGTCAAGCTATTAACGAACTGGCGAAGGAGAAGCGCATCATTGCCCCCAGTTTTCCCACATGAGGCTTTGAAGTGGGCGATGTGTTGATTCGCATTTCCTGTCCCATCAAATCTTCCGAATTTAGGGATGACATAGCCGCTAGGAAATTCTACCAGATCATATTGAGCAGGATATGGTCTCCCGCTACTGTTAACATCTTTTTGCGCTTCAGCTTCGGCTACCAGTGTTTTGACTTTGCTGGCAACCAAATCCATAATTTGATCTTAAGTTAGCGGGCTACAGTCATCGGTAGCCAAGACATTTCCCGAGATAGGATGCGACAGATTTTCATGCGGTCCGCCCACTTTTAAATTTGAGGGAACGGGTGTCGGCTGTTTTGGGACACCGTTTGCCGGTTCATGAGAGCTCTGCGCCTGATTGGGCGGCTGAGAGGCAAGTTGGGCCGTGAGCTGTAGGACGACATTTGTCAAGTCGTCAATTTTTGAGTAGAGCTTGGCCATCTCCTTGTCTTTGTTTCTGAGCTGCTTTCGGAGCTCTTGAAGCAGCTCTTGCTCCGCGGTCTTGGGGCGGAAAGTCGGCTCTTCTTCGCTTTCCGAGCCCGACTCCTCATGGACCGAAGGGTCTTTCCGCCTATAATCCTCATCAAGAGGGTTTTCATCACCCAGCAGAGGCGGCTGTTCTTTGGAAGTGGCAACCACATTCAAGCCAGATTGGATTTGAGATGTGGTAGCGCCGTCCTTGCTCTTGCTGCGCGTGCCTATCGTGTAGACAGTGTGGACCACATACCCAGCCATTTCCTCATCTTCGGCGGGGTAACCCTGTTCTTCGAACCTCATGAGGTTAAGCCTGGCAGGAGCCCTAGCCCTTTTGTTGGCTCTAAATCTGAGCCTTTTCTCCCTCAGCTTCTTGATTTTGAAGCCTTGGCGGGCATCCGCTACCCGGGAAGCGATTGTCAGTTGATCAGCGGGGAGCTTAGAGAAGACACCTGATCGAGCATTTGTCAGGGGCGCCGCTGGAGCTTGCTCGGGACGCGTTGTTGCTTTGTTGGTGTTGATGGCCTTGCCCCCAGCTGGGGCCAAGGAAAGTCGTTCAGACACCGACTTGCGTTTGGATTGGGGCGCCCTTGAGATCATCACATTTGGTCTCCTGCCTTTCGAGACCGGTTTGTCTGCCACCGGGGCTTGAGGAGCTGGGATGGCGCCAACTGGCATGAACATAATAGAGCCGAACGGTAGCAGCGGCTCCTCCCATTGTCACTCGAGACTGGCCGGAAGGACCGTCCTAGAGTCTATCCTCATCGTGTAGGAGACGGGAGCTGAGTTCATCATCGAAGACATCGTCGGAAGGTGATTGCTTGAAAATCTGCATGAAAAAGCATTTTTTTTAGTATAAATACAGGTATGTTTATTGATTGAGTTCGCATGAACGCTTAACCCGAAATATGGGCGGAGAGATTGGTCCCACCGGGCGTGCCAGAATCTGTAGGGTGTTTTTCGTCACCCCATTGAGATGGGAATACGCGCGCGCTTGTCAGGCGTACTACAGATTCCCCGTGCCTAGGGTAGGCCGGGGTTTAATGATTGTGGGGTCCGAATCTCCAGCAGCCGCGCACTAAGCTGCCGTTAATTACCCCTCGCCTTTGGGGCGAGGGAACCTCCGATTAACGGGTTAAATTGGTCATGCGAACTCATTGTGCAGTGTGCGTGGGTTTTGTTTTGAAAGGGGATTTTGGATATATCGGGAGTCACGCTGAGTTTTTACGGGGGTCCCGCTATCCGGATAGCGGGCTGGGGGTCAAGGGGGCTAGCAGCCCCCTTGCGGGGTTCGGGGCAGCGCCCCGGCCCGAAAATTTTTTTGGAGGGGGAGAATGTGGCGGAGTATGTATATGTGTGAATTTGTATACATATGTATATGTATATGTATGTACATAAAAAGAGGGGAAAAGGCATCCAAGGGATGCGTGGGGGCCAGCGCCTTGAGCGCTGTGCGCTTAGGTGCTGTGCGCTCAGGAGCAAGCGCGCCACGTGTCGGCACGTGGGCGCTTTGCGCATGAGCGCTGCGCGCAGGTGCGCAAGCGCGCGCGCCACGTGTCGGCACGTGGGCGCTTTGCGCATGAGCGTTGCGCGCAGGTGCGCATGCGCGCGCGCCACGTGGGCGCTTTGCGCAATGCGCGTTGCGCGCTGGTGCGCAAGCGCGCGCGCGCCACGTGTCCGCACGTGGGCGCTTTGCGCAATGCGCGTTGGAGCGCAAGCGCGCGCGCGCCACGTGTCGGCATGCGTACGCTTTGCGCACTTGCGCAAGCGCGCAGATGCTCAAGCGCGCGCGCCACGTGTCGGCACGTGGGCGCTTTGCGCACTTGCGCTGCGCGCTGGAGCGAACAAGAGGCTTTTAGCCTGAAAAAAGATTTCTCAAAAGAGAAATCAGAGAGGAGTCGGGCTCCTGAATGTGTTTTGGGTTTAATGGAAGTGGTTCTTCTTCTTCCTCCTGTTGCTTGCTGGATCTTGAAGATCAAGAGATGCGAGATCTCAAAATCTCTCCTTTTTGAGATCTGATGGGAGATCTGAGCTCCCCTTTATGGGTTTTGTGGTGGAAAACTACTTAGTTTTTGAAGAGAAAGTGTAAAACTCTTGATTTAATTCAAAAGAAAGAAGAAGGTTTTGGAACCTTGAAGAAGGAGGCACAAAAGATGTCAGATCTAAAATTTTTTTTTGGAGAGAATGAAAGGTGTTACTTTTTTATTCATCATGTTGCCTTTTATAGGCTTACATATTTACATATAGCCCCTTGGGCTTTACAAAAATGGCATTTTAGCCATCCCATGGCTCATGTGCCATTTCATTTTTGCACATAAGCCATGGGCTTACAAAATATTGGCTTTATGCCCATTTTGTTTACATTCATGCATAAACAATTACATAAAAATTATTTATTACATGATTTTGTTGTTGGCATGGGGAGGCTGGCCGCGGTCTCAACTTGGGTATGGGCCCGCTTGACCTGGGCTTGGGCCCACCTAGCTTGGGGGTTGACCTTGACTTTGACTCAGTCAACAGGGGTGTAAATTTTTACCTCAACAGTTCACTTTTGTTTTGCATCGTGGTATTCATTTGGAATATCCTGCTCCTCTGTCGACGAGGCAAGGGCTGAGATTCCTTCACCGGGAGTGACCCCTTGGACAAAAGTTTGCGTCAGGGCATTAACTTCACTATAGCCGATTACTTTTGCTTTGCATCGTGGTATTCAGTTGGAATATCCTGCACCTCATTCTACGGGGAAAGAGCCGAGATCCCTTCACCGGGAGTGACCTCTTTAGTAAAGGTTTTCGTCACTATATTTTCTAAAAAGTTATCCAGTTCCTTCAACGATATCAAGTTCATTACGTTAAAGGTTTTTCGCCAAAAACCAGTCGTAGCCCTCCGTCATTTCAGATTAGTATTACTTAGTATTCGTGCTGCGTTTGTCGTGCATTGCCGAGGCGTAGTGTTCGGTAGCTATGTAGTGCTTTTCTGTCACATGGATAAGTGGATTGGTTAGGACAGTCGTACGGTCTTGTTGGCATTGTCAAGGACTTGTACGGGTGGGTTTAACGCAATCAAGATAATGACGGGTAGAACTTGACTAGGACTCTTTGATTTGTTGGCATTGTCAAGGTCACTTGGGTCCTATGGGTAAAAACCTACATCGGGAGTTTCAAAAGAACTGAAACTTGCCAGATATGCGCATACCTTCTGGAGTGTGGTGACTTGAGTGGATTCCGTCAAGTTATCATGCGATGATAGTTGGATCCCGATTCCCACTGATGAGTTGGTTTACTCCTCGGGTGATCCCGACTAATTCTTCTTTCAGGTTTGGAGGAGAATTTGACGGTACAGTGGGAGGTTTCCAGATTAGATAAAGCGATAACCATTCTGATCTAGGTTAGAGTGCACGCTGAGTGTTTCTTTTCTCTCTCTCTTTGGCAGCGACCATTGACCCGACCCTGGACTATGACTCAGTGACCAAGTTGACCGAACCTTCTTAACACTGGCTTTTGGATTGTCAGAGTTGCAAACCTCATTGCCACTCCTACCTTTACCCTTTTCTCCAGGACACCCCGTATTACTACGAACGTCCATTTCCATTGGACAAAACCATCGTATGGTTATATACGAACTCGAAGGACTTCGAGGATGGTTTCTGGTTCTGGAGAAAACGAATAGGATTATTCAGTTGTCTTTTCTTTTCACCTTCTCTCATTGCGAGTACTCCTTGGTTTAGGAGATAGTACACCTATTACGCAAATTGGATAGTCTTCTTCCAAACCTTAGGCAGGTGCCGAACGGTGGGGAATGAAGAAAACCAATTAGCATAACGATGGTGTACAGAAGGTATTAAGTTAAGACAAAGCAAGGGATTAATAAGAGGGCAAAGTAAATTGCGACTGCTATTCACGACCGAACCAAGTATTTCTTCGCCAATCCTAAATCACCTTTGTATTTCTCCAGGACACTCCGTATCACTACGAAGATCCACAGTTTATTGGATACTCCATCGTATGGTTATATACGAACTCAAAAGGAACTTGTTCCAGTTCGGGGATGGATTCTGGTCCGGGAGAAATAGGAATAAGGTTTATTCGGTTGTCTTTTATCTTCACCTTCTCTCGCTTTGCGAGTGCTCCTAGGATTAGGACAGTACAACCTTTATGCTTATTTGATAGTCTTCTTCCAAACCATAGGCTGGTGCCGAACGGTAGGGAAGGAAGAAAACCATTTGGCCTAAGGGGTGTGCAGAAGGTAATGATTAAAGACATATAAAGGGATTTGGAGAGGTGGCAAAGAATTATACGGTTATAGTTGTGAATCTGGATAATGGTAGAGGCATTACTAGGAATACCAGGATACCCCACCGAATCATTTCAATGTTTCAGCTTCACTGTGTAATGTTAAAAGAAAACTGATTTCCCGATTAGATACTTACTCCAGGGTATGTATTTACCAGGTATGATTCTCATATCTGTATGGTTTTACAGATGATGAGTGGGAGTAAGTCATTGGGAATAGGGTGATCATCCTCATTATATCGGGATTCGTTGTAATCGGTGATATTTGAGGAGATCATCTGGGCTGTTTGCGGGTCGGCAAATATTTGGTTTTGAATATCCGCTGTTGTGCACCAATTTCAAATTGATATATCTGTACGTCTATTTTCATAGAGTGAGATATACCTTTTGATATTATGTCGATGACATTTACCTATATCAGTGGATGGTTAGGTAAGGAGCATCAAACAGCGGTGTAATTCTTCTTAACCATAAGTACAGTTTTCAACCTACGACGCACAGTGACAGAGTTGTTACACTCAGCGGACTTATACATAGTATTGTATGTTGTCCAGTGTCCATTACGACAGAGGGGTTGGTCCTCATGCTATATTCTGTTTACTTTTAACTTCTCTAGTTCTTAGACATGTGTTTCATAGGAACACAGGGTCTAAGTTTTGAGGAGTTATAGGTATTTGAATTGAGTAGAGAACCATGTGTAGCAAGTATCGGGATTCTTCAAAGTGATCGAAGATGTAGATACTTGTGTATGGTGTTCAGTTGATAGTAATGATTAAGAGAACTAGCTTCTCCTTCAGGTTACTCATAATTGGAAACATTCCTAAGTTGAGTGACGTTGATCGGCCTCTCTCCATTTAGTTGACATGCACTGGAGACAGCTGCATGATTTGAATCTGATTAAATTAAATCAGTGCCTCTGGTTCTATATTGGATGTAGAACAGTTCATATCTTAACGTTGTCAAGGTACGGGGAGTTGTCCGGCTAATGATTAAAACCAGACACTGGACAACTCAAGGCACGTTTCTGTAATGGCTGTTTGTGGGTTGACCCAGGCTATGACGAGGGTTGACTTTCTACCATCTGGCAGATCAATAGAAATATTGTTCTAGACTCGCCACAGTTTTATTAAAAATGGATTTTTTTTTTCAAAAACAGTAGTGGGAGTATGGTAGAACTGGAAGTGATTCCAGAACCGCAAACGATTACTGAAGATTTGATAAGGAACCTAAAGATTCAATCTGATTTGACATTCCATTGGCCACTCCACAGATAAGGTGGGTAACTTCAGGCACCCGAGAGGTACTCCGGTAGCCTCAAGGACGGTGACAGGGAAGTTCTTGTTTACCCACACTTGCCATTGTTGTTGTTCCAGGCTGCGAGACCCGGCAGGAGGATGAGTATAGCGTCATTCTAAACAAGCTTTAGAAGTGCACGTCTATATGACTCTGCCAGAGGGTTGTCGTAGTCAGTGGGAGCAGCGGAAGCATTGGTGGACATCAGGCTTATATCTATTTATAGACTAAAGCAGATATAGCGGAGATAGATCATCTATTTCTGATGTGACAGTCATAGGTTTGACGTCATCAGAATAGTGGATGGATCTGTTAAGAAGGTAGTAGGGTGTGATGTCCTGGTTTTGGATGACATACACAGAGTAGGAAAGGAAACTCCCATACTACGATCGGTTATACTTTGGTTGTCACACAGTGGTTTCTCCACACAGTACTTGGATATTATATCAGACATTCTGGTTACTAGATCTATGGTTTTAGATCTAGATTTGGGTGGTTTCCTAATCCGGGTACCTTGACAGCATTCTATGAGTATTTAGAATGGACGACTCCTGGCACGGTGGTACACCTGCAGGTAATTGAGTCACCCTCTCTAAACGTGTCTTACAGACTAAAGGGGAGAAGGATACGCATGATTGACAGATCACTTGCTTAGACAATTGAGTCAATCATGAGATGTCAAGTACCACACAAGATGTTGTTCTTGCAGTAGATGCAATAAGTTGATATTAATCCAATCCTGGAGAAACAATCGGAACAAGTTTTAGGACATAAGTGCGTGTTCTAGGGATGTGATAACGACAGCCTTTTTTAGGAGACGGTTATCACTCCAGGTTTCCAAGGTGACATGGATGTCAGAGTGGCTGTCAGAGTTATAGTTTCTGCTTCTGACGAGGGGAAGTATTTTGGACAGGTTGTCCAAGGCAATACTGAGGGAGGCATGGCGCTGGGTACTGATTAAGTTCAGTTATCGATACAGTCTAAGAAGTTTGGATTTGGAGTTCATTTATGAGCTAGGTCCCATCAGATATCCATACATACTCTAAGACAGGTATTGCTCATTTCGGCTGTAAGTCTACGCTAGCGCCCCGGCAGTCTACAGACGCCAAATGCGGAACAAAAACTTTTTAACTGGCGCTATCGTATACTTTAACCCGGATCTGCCATTATTGCTAAACTAACAAACTGTAAAGAGTGTAGAAAGGTTATACCGAACGATCCGAGTCCTTCGTTCTTCAACCATCATCCCACGCTCCGTTGCGGCTGCTCTCATCTCGTCGATCTCCGATATCCTCATCGAGGTGGCACCACATCACCGATTCTTTAAACGGGCTCCCGCCTCTGACTAGAGGCAACTCGATTGTCAAGTTTGCTAAAAGAGACGACCAAGATTGATGTAGAGAATGAGTAGATGACTTTGTCTCACTTCGTCCAAATCCGTGGACGATCGGTTAATGAAGTTGCCGTGGAAATCGGGTGATGGAATGAAATGAACTGTAAAATTCCATACACCCCGAATACTATCATAATCTTTTCTAACCAAAATGAAACATCAAGTGAAGTGAGGAGGAGAGAGAGGGCCGGCCACTTTTATGCATGGAGGGAGGTGACCGTAGGAGAAAGTGGTGACCATAAGATATGAAGCTTCTCACAAAAATATCTTAAGCTTAACAAAACTCTTTAATGAAAACCATGACTCACATAAACACCTCATCATGCCTTTAATGCATCCAATGAAAACACAACACCAATTAATCCTAGTCACCTCATCTAGAATCTTCTAGAACACTGACTCATCATATCTGAAGAAAAGATAAATCCGTCTTTAACAGAATGTTAAAAGACGGCTGATAGAAAACTGGAAACTGGCAACTTCCAAAAGTGATCCTGAAACGACTTTCAGGATAACCCCGAAACTGTATAAATATACCCGCATTTGTTTTACGACCAAATACAAATGCAACTGAGACAAAGATATTATACCTACTCAATATAATACTCGAATCCGGCTTAAACCAAAGCCGACCAGTATCATCTGCCCGAAAAATAACACGTGCGTAAACGCACGTGCATTTTCCGAACCCTGCCATAAAACCATACGACCTCTACAACGTTTCGCCCGAACTTGGGAAACTGTCTGTGGGAGACTCTAATGACTCGTCAGTACCCTGGCAGTGGGTTTAACCACAAACCGTCAGCGGCACTAGCTATGCGTAACGGCTGCCCATGGACTGACCTCAAGGGAGGCTGATGAGCGAACTCAAGGGAGGCCGATGAGCGAACTCAGCCAGAAACCCTACTGAGCCTAACAGTGACAATATATATACAGTCCGGTCCGTTCGTCTATGAGTATCGCATATCTGCCTATGGGGCTAGTAACGTCAGACCCCCAATAGCAGTATAAGTCGTGTCGGAGTGAAGCCCAATAACACCCTGAGATATACTGGAGTACCTACCAGTAAATCTCCTACCATGGCCATGGATTTGTGTAATGGCTCTCCTAGACACAGCACGATCTCGCCCCCAATACCGGGAGAGACGAATCCCCTGCCGATCCGCTCACGTGCCTCCATATGGCTCGGGACTGTACCCAAAAGATACCTGTTTGCACGACTCCTTTGAGCCGTGGTAGGGTAGAAATCAAAGCACAGTGGGAACTCACACGAGACAAATGACGACCTCAGGTCGATGAACTAACCTGTACACATGTCACCAGGGAACTGCTATCTGACGGTAGATATAATACTAACTAGCAGATTCCCGGCGAGTCCTGTCCGGTGTACTCATAACCCAATGAGCACCTGTATACATCTTAGGTGATCCAACTGACACCAGTGGCTTGTGAGACCGGCCACCGCCCCTCGTCGGGGTCTCGACTGTATACACTAGTCTACTCCGGAGTATCGATGCCCTGTCTCGAAACTCCCACGACTAGGGACCACAATTAAGGATATGCGTATAAACTACCCAACTCTCACGTATATGATCGCCATCATACTGTTGGTAGTAAAGCAAGATCCTAAGGGCTCTATCAAAGTGTAACATGCAATCAGTCACCTGAACATGTACACGACTGATAAAGGCAAACCAGATAGCATACTATCATCTCGAGTAAGACTGTCCTACCGGTATATGTCCTCCGCAATCATTGCAATCACGTACCCGCGATCCAATAATTGACTATGGGGGCACTATCTCCAACAATCTCCCACTTGGACTCAAGGCTAATTATTGCGATGTTGCGTACTCACAGCCTGTGTGAAACCAAAACCCAACTCCTCTACTAATCAGTATCACAAAGCCCGTTTATAAAACTATTGTGTTCGAGAAATAGCCTCAGTGAGTGGATCCGCCTAGAAGTTTCTTTCTATATCTCTCTTAATCTCAAATTCGCGGAGAAAGCCATCTCCCGAATCGAGTAACACCTGTCTTAGAATATGTCTGGATATCTGATGGGACCTAGTTCATAAATGAATTTTAAATCCAAACTTCTTAGACTGTATCGATCACTGAACCTAATCAGTATCCGGCACCATTCCACCCACAGTATCCTCTTGGACCACCTGTCCACAATACTGTCCCTCTTCGTCAGAGGGAAAAACTATAACTCTGACAATCACTCTGTCAACCATGTCACCTTTGAAGCCTGGAATGATAACCGTCTCCCGAAAGAGGCTGCCGTCATCAAATCCGTAGAACATGCACTTATGTTCTAAAACTGCTTCCTTATGTTTCTCCAGGATTGGATTAATACAAACTTATTGCATCTTGTGCAAAAACAACATCTGGTGTGGTACTTGACATCTCATGATTGACTCAATTGCCTAAGCAAGTGATCTACCAATCATGCACATCCCTCTCCCCTTTAGTCTGTAAGACACCTTTAGAGAGGGTGACTCCATCACCTGCAGGTACACCACCATGCTAGGAGTCAACTATTCCAAAAACCATTAGAATATCTGTCAAAGTACCCACATTGGGAAACTACCCAAATCCAGATCTAAAACCATAGATCTAGAAACCAGAATGTCAAATATTATATCCATATCCTGTCTGGAGAAACAACTGTGTGACGACCACAGTACAACCGATCGTAGTATAGGAATTTTACTTCCTACTCTGTGTATGTCATCCAGATACCATGACATCACACCCTACTACCCTCTTAACTGATCCATCCCCTTTTTCTGATTGAAGTCAAACCCATGACTGTCACATCAAAATTAGATGATCTATCTCCGATATAACTGCTCTAGTCTATAAATAGACATAAGCTACTTGCCCACTATGCTTCTGATGCTCCAACTGACTACGACAACCCTCCTACCGGGTCTCATAGCCTGGAACAACAGTAGTGTCAAGTCTGGGTAGATAAGAACCTCCCTGTCACCGTCTCTGAGGCTACCGAAGTACCTCTCGGGCGTCTGAGGTTACCTACCATACCTGCGGAGTGGCTATTGGAGTGTCAAACCTGATTGAATATATA
Source organism: Agapanthus africanus (assembly GCA_030015575.1). NCBI lineage: Eukaryota > Viridiplantae > Streptophyta > Magnoliopsida > Asparagales > Amaryllidaceae > Agapanthus > Agapanthus africanus. The sequence goes on from CM057351.1 coordinate 100,156,953, forward strand.
GGTCCTATTAAATTTTCCGTAATCGTTCGCGGTTCTGGAATCACTTCCAGTTCTACCATACTCCCACTACTGTTTTCTGAAAAAGATCCATTTTTACTAAAACTGTGGCGAGTCAAGAACAATATCACTATTGAACTTCCAAATGGTAGAATATCAACCCTCGTCATAGCCAGGGTCAACCCACAAACAGCCATTACAGAAACGTGCCCTGAGCTATCCAGAGTCTGGTTTTAAGCATAAGCTGGACAACTCCCCGTACCTTAATATCTTTTAAGGTACGAACTATTTTATATCCAATATAGAAACTTTGGCACTTATTTAATCGGAACCATATTCAATCCATGCAGCTGTCTCCAGTGCATATCAACTTAATGGAAAGAGGCTAATCAGCATTACTCAACTTAGGAATACATCCAATTATGAGTAACCTGAAAGAGAAACACGTTTCTCAAAACCATCACTATCATCTGACTACCAATCAGAGGAATCTACATCTTCGATCTCTTTGAAGAATCCCGATACTTGTGATACCTGGTTCTCTACTTTATTCTTATACCCACAACTTCTCAAAACTTAGACCTTGTATTTCTACGAAACACTTGTCTAAATACTAGAGAAGTTATAAGTAAACAGAACATAGTATGAGGACCTACGCCTTTGTCCTGATGGACACTTGGACAACATACAATATTCTTTTTAAGTTTGCTTAGTTAAACAACTCAAAACCTGTGCGTCGTAGGTTGAAAACTGTACCCTGGAGATTTCCTCAAATATCACCAATTACAACGAATTCCGATATAATGAGGATAATTACCCAATTCCCAATATCTTACTCCCACTCATCATCTGTAAAACCATACAGATATGAGAATGAAACCTGGTAAATACATACCCTTGGAGTACGTGTCTAATCGGGAAAACAGGTTTTCTTTAACAATGCACTGAAACATGAAAATGTTTCGTAGGGATATCCTGGTATTCATAGTAATGCCTCTTCCATAATCCAATTCATGACTTCAACCGTATATTTTATTGCCATCTCTCCAAATCCCTTTATTTGTCTTTAGTCGTTACCTTCTGTACACCTTCGTTAGGCTAAATGGTTTTCTTCCTTCCCTACCGTTCGGCACCAGCCTATGGTTTGGAAGAAGACTATCCAGTAAGCATAATAGGTGTACTCTCCTAAACCAAGGAGTACTCGCATCTCGAGAGAAGGTGATGATAAAAGACAACTGAATAATACCTTATTCTTTTAAAGGTGAAATAGGAGCGGCGATGAAGTACGCGGTTTTGGTCGTGAATGATATCAGTCGCAATTTACTTTGCCCTCTTTCTAATCCCTTTATTTTGTCTTTACATATTACCTTCTGCACACCCGACTTAGGCTAATTGGTTTTCTTCATTCCCTACCTTTCAGCACCAGCCTATGGTTTGGAATAAGACTATCCAATAAGCGTAATAGGTGTACTCTCCTAAACCAAGGAGTACTCGCAACCTGAGAGAAGGTGATAATAAAAGACAACTGAATAAACCAATTCTATTTCTCCTGAACCTGGATCCATCCTCGAAGAAGTCCCTTCGAGTTCGTATATAACCAAACGATGGATCTATCCAATGGAAGTGGATATCCGTAGTAATACGGGTGTTCTGAGAAATTCAAAGGGTAAAAGAAAGAGTGGCAATGACTTATGCAACTCAGACAATCCAAAAGCCAGTATTTTAAGAAGGTTCGGTCAACTTGGTCACTGAGTCATAGTCTAGGGTCGGTCAAAGGTCGCTGCCAAAGAGAGAGAAAAGAAACACTCTGCGTGCACTTTAACCTAGATCAGAATGGTCATCATTTTATCTAATCCAGAAACCTCCCACTGTCCTGTCAAATTCTCCTCCAAACCTAAAGAAGAATCAATCGGGATCACCCGAAGAGTAAACCAACTCATCAGTGGGAATCGGGATCCAACTCTCATCGCATGATAACGTGATGGAATGCATCTACGTTACTCATACTCCAGAAGGTATGCGCATCCTTGGCAGGTTTCAGTTTCTTTAGAAACTCCCGATATGAATTTTTTTTGCCCCATGCTCTTATAACCTTGGCTTTGGTCAAAGTGTCATAAGTCACATGCCAAGTTCTACCCGTCGCTATCTTGTCAATTTGAACCCACCCGCACATGCCCCTGACTTTGGCCAATCGGCAGAACGACTGTCCCAAACTAAGTCATCTATCTATGCAACAATTGAATACCCAGCAGCTACCAAACACTATGCCTTAACTTTGGCTAAAATGCATAGCTTGAATACTACTAAATACCCAAAAGAAGTGACGGAGGGCTACGACTGGTTTTTGGCGAAAAACCTTTAGCGTAGTGAACTTGATATCGCTGAAGGAACCTGATAGCTTTTTAAAATATAGTGGCGAAAACCTTTTACTAAAGAGGTCACTCCCGGTAAAGGGATCTCGGCTCTTTCCTCGTGGAATGAGGTGCAGGATATTCCACTGAATACCGCTATGCAAAGCAACTTGTAATCGACTATAGTGAAGTTATTACTCTGACGCAAACTTCTGCCCAAGGGGTCAGTCCCGGTGAAGGGATATCGACCCTTGCCCCGTCGAATGAGGTGCAGGATATTCCACTGAATACCGCTATGCATAACAAAAGGAAACGTCTTTGTAACAACACTTTTTAAATTAGTTCCAACAACTGTAAACAGGTTTGTTTAACTTTGCATTGATCAGAATCAACGCAGTCCCATCATTTAATCACACCAGAAAAGAACGAAAATAAAATGTACGTATATGCCATCCGCATTCGTCACTGGGTCCCGTCATCACCCGTTAGGTTACTTAACTAATGACAGAGCGGGGACTGGACTAGCGCGGGTGTAAAACATATACAACATCTAATAGTATATAAACCAATATACAATAATCGCTCCAGGCGTGATAGTATGCAACATTACAGAAAAGTAATAAGCATCACAGAACAATACAGATATCTGGGATCCCCGGGTTTCACAGAGCCGCTGCTGAAACCCGACGTTCCCCTGTCGTGTGGATAGCCTGTGCAATGAAACCTAGACCCCTACGGGTACGGCAAGTTACCCGCCAAAACCTGAAGCGAGGCAGCCCCCTACAGCATAGTGAATGGACCACCCAGCACTTCACGGAATCCGGTAGCTTGAGCACCCCTCCTTGGGTCAACCTGTACCCCCTACGAGTGCGGCGAATAGTCTGCCAATTCTAGAGTGGGACCCCTCTGCCTCTCAAAGCCATGAGATGCGGACCCGTTGCCCCCCAGAACCCGGCTATCCGTGCACTCCGTCGCTGGGCAAAACCTAGTACAATAATGAAAAATAGTACAATAGGTACATCGACCGCAACCTGGTCGTGCCCCAAAAGAATATTATACAACAGGCAGTGACGGCAGTCCACAAGTTGGACGCTCGCCCCGCAATATCAAATGTACAAATAAACACAAACTGTACTACCATTGCACACTGCTATCCACCACGACAAATCCGCAACATCACAGCACAACACAGAACATCAACGCGAATGTCACGTTCGCAAACCCGTCTAAAAGAACTATAGCAATTAAACACGGTTTACCGATCAAATGACATTCCCGGTCGGAGATATAATGTAAGCACTGTAAACTAACTTGTTTAAATTTCGATCGACCAAATATCAAGAAAGTGGGCCCCACAACTTACTGGTGAACAGTAACAAAACCTGGGCCAAAACGATATTTACCAAAAACCCCAAAATCCATCAGAGAACTCACTGTACAAATTTGGGAGCACGAGCTCACCACGTGGCCGCGGATCCGCGGCCAAACCATGTGTTTGGCCGCGCTTCCGCGGCGGCTTGGTGGGATCACGTGCCCAAATTTGGTACGTGTTCTTAGAAAAGCCTGCACACATTTCTGAGACATGCAGAATAATTTTATCAGACCATTTAAAATCGACAGAAACTGTTGGCTTGGAATTTTGCAATTTTCGATTTCCGGTTCGATCGATGTTTTAAACGCGTTAGCACAAGTTAGTATAGCAAAATGGTTAGGCTCTGATACCACTGTAAGTCTACGCTAGCGCCCCGGCAGTCTACAGACGCCAAATGCGGAACAAAAACTTTTTAACTGGCGCTATCGTATACTTTAACCCGGATCTGCCATTATTGCTAAACTAACAAACTGTAAAGAGTGTAGAAAGGTTATACCGAACGATCCGAGTCCTTCGTTCTTCAACCATCATCCCACGCTCCGTTGCGGCTGCTCTCATCTCGTCGATCTCCGATATCCTCGTCGAGGTGGCACCACATCACCGATTCATTAAACGGGCTCCCGCCTCTGACTCGAGGCAACTCGATCGTCAAGTTTGCTAAAAGAGACGACCAAGATTGATGTAGAGAATGAGTAGATGACTTTGTCTCACTTCGTCCAAATCCGTGGACGATCGGTTAATGAAGTTGCCGTGGAAATCGGGTGATGGAATGAAATGAACTGTAAAATTCCATACACCCCGAATACTATCATAATCTTTTCTAACCAAAATGAAACATCAAGTGAAGTGAGGAGGAGAGAGAGGGCCGGCCACTTTTATGCAAGGAGGGAGGTGACCGTAGGAGCAAGTGGTGACCATAAGATATGAAGATTCTCACAAAAATATCTTAAGCTTAACAAAACTCTTTAATGAAAACCATGACTCACATAAACACCTCATCATGCCTTTAATGCATCCAATGAAAACTCAACACCAATTAATCCTAGTCACCTCATCTAGAATCTTCTAGAACACTGACTCATCATATCTGAAGAAAAGATAAATCCGTCTTTAACAGAATGTTAAAAGACGGCTGATAGAAAACTGGAAACTGGCAACTTCCAAAAGTGATCCTGAAACGACTTTCAGGATAACCCCGAAACTGTATAAATATACCCGCATTTGTATTACGACCGAATACAAATGCAACTGAGACAAAGATATTTTACCTACTCAATATAATACTTTGATCCGGCTTAAACCAAAGCCGACCAGTATCATCTGCCCGAAAAATAACACGTGCGTAAACGCACGTGCATTTTTCGAACCCTGCCATAAAACCATACGGCCTCTACAACGTTTCGCCCGAACTTGGAAAACTGTCTGTGGGGGACTCTAATGACTCGTCAGTACCCTGGCAGTGGGTTTAACCACAAACCGTCAGCGGCACTAGCTATGCGTAAGGGCTACCCATGGACTGACCTCAAGGGAGGCTGATGAGCGAACTCAAGGGAGGCCGATGAGAGAACTCATCCAGAAACCCTACTGAGCCTAACAGTGACAATGTAGATACAGTCCGGTCCGTTCGTCTATGAGTATCGCATATCTACCTAGGGGGCTAGTAACGTCAGACCCCCAATAGCAGTATAAGTCGTGTCGGAGTGAAGCCCAATAACACCCTGAGATACTACTGGAGTACCTACCAGTAAATCTCCTACCATGGCCATGGATTTGTGTAATGGCTCTCCTAGACACAGCACGATCTCGCCCCCAATACCGGGAGAGACGAATCCCCTGCCGATCCGCTCACGTGCCTCCATATGGCTCGGGACTGTACCCAAAAGCTACCTGTTTGCACGACTCCTTTGAGCCGTGGTAGGGTAGAAATCAAAGCACAGTGGGAACTCACACGAGACAAATGACGACCTCAGGTCGATGAACTAACCTGTACACATGTCACCAGGGAACTGCTATCTGACGGTAGATATAATACTAACTAGCAGATTTCCGGCGAGTCCTGTCCGGTCTACTCATAACCCAATGAGCACCTGTATACATCTTAGGTGATCCAACAGACACCAGTGGCTTGTGAGACCGGCGACCGCCCCTCGTCGGGGTCTCGACTGTATACACTAGTCTACTCCGGAGTATCGATGCCCTGTCTCGAAACTCCCACGACTAGGGACCACAATTAAGGATATGCGTATAAACTACCCAACTCTCACGTATATGATCGCCATCATACTGTTGGTAGTAAAGCAAGATCCTAAGGGCTCTATCAAAGTGTAACATGCAATCAGTCACCTGAACATGTACACGACTGATAAAGGCAAACCAGATAGCATACTATCATCTCGAGTAAGACTGTCCTACCGGTATAGGTCCTCCGTAATCATTGCAATCACGTACCCGCGATCCAATAATTGACTATGAGGGCACTATCTCCATCATTCGGGAGATGGTTTTCTCTGCGAACTTGAGATATAGAGAGACATAGAAAGAAACGTCACAGCGGATCCACTCACTGAGGCTATTCCTCGAACGCAATAGTTTCGCAAACGAGCTTTGTGAAACTGACTAGTAGAGGAGTTGGGTGTTCGGTATCACACGGACTGTGAGTATGCGACATCGCAATAATTAGCCTTGAGTGCAAGTGGGAGATTGTTGAAGATAGTGCCCTCAGAGTCAATTATTGGATCACAGGCACGTGATTGCAATGATTGAGGGAGGACCTATCCCAGGAGGACAGTCTTGCTCGAGATGATAGTATGCTATCTGGTTTACCTTTATCATCGTGTACTGCTTCAGGGGACCTTGAAGGTCGCTATTACACGCTAATAGAGCCCCTAGGATTCTTGCTTGACTGCCGGCAGTATGATGGCGATCATATACGTGAGAGCTGGTGGTCTATAAGCACATCCTTAGAAGGTCCCTAGTCGTGGGAGTTTCGAGACAGGGCATCGATTCTCCAGAGTAGACTAGTGTATACAGTCGAGACCCCGACGAGGGGCGGTGGCCGGTCTCATAAGCCACTGGTGTCAGTTGGTTCACCTAAGATGTATACAGGTGCTCATTGGGTTATGAGTACACCGGACAGGACTCGCCGGGAACATGCTAGTTGGTCTTATACCTGACGTCAGATAGCAGTTCTCTGGTAACATATGTACTGGTTAGTTCATCGACCTGGGGATCATCATTTATCTCGTGTGAGTTCCCACTGTACTTTGATTACTACCCTACCACGGCTCAAAGGAGTCGTGCAAACAGGTTTTAGTTGGGTACAGTCCCGAGCCAAATGGAGGCAGTGAGCGGATCTTCAGGGGTTCGTCTCTCCCGGTATTGGGGGTGAGGTCGCGCTGTATCTAGGAGAGCCATTACACAAAGCCCTCGGCCGAGGCAGGAGATTTACTGGTAGGTATTCCAGTAGTATCTCAGGGTGTTCTGGGCTACACTTCGACACGACTTGTACCGCTTTTGGGGGTCTGACTTTTACCAACCCCCTAGGCCCGACATGCGATGCTCATAGACGAACGAACCGGACTGTACGGATATTGTCACTGACAGGCTCAGTAGGGTGTCAGGGTGAGCTTGCTTATCGACGTCCCTTTTGGTCAATAGCTGGTGGCCCGTCACGTATTGGCTAATACCTCTGACGTGCTAGTGGTTAAATCCACAGCCATAGTATTGGCGAGTCTTTAGAGTCCACCACACTTTCAGTTACTCAAGCTTTCGGGCGAAACGCTGTAGAGGTCGTATAGAGATATGGCAGGGTCCGATCAGATACGTGCGGTATTGCACGGATCAGGATCGGACGGTTTGTACTAGTGGCCGTATGGATATATGGCAGGGTTCGATCTGATACGTGCGGTATTGCACGGATCAGGATCGGACGGATAATACTAGCCGGCTTTGGTTTAAGCCGGATCCTAGTTTAGTACAGTGTAGATTTTGTCTCATTGCATTTGTATCCGGTCGGAATACAGATGCGGGTGTGTATGCACAGTGTCGGGGTTTTCCTGTAATTTATTACGGGACCGGTTTTCTGGAGTTGCCAGTTTGCATTCCGTTCCGGCCGGTTTTCCTTTGTTCTTTCCCGGCCGGACTTTTCTGATGGAGGGGGTTATTTGCAAGTTTGCAAATAACATTTTGTGGAGGGTTTATTTGTGAGATGAGAGATTATGATAGCATCTTTAGATTCCATTTCCATCTTTTCTTTTCATGCATCATTACTTGTATTAATGAGATGGGATTGATTTGTGTTTCTATGTGAGGCTTGCTTTTGTGGATATGGTCACCTTATGCTTTTACTACACTCACCCCTTTGTTAAATTCCTCCTTGTTATGGCCGGCAACATCTTGGAGTGAAAATGAGAGGAATTCATTTTGATGAGGGAATTATCTATATCTCATTTGCATGCTTGCCACGAAAAGAAATCCTTCTCCTCTTCATGAGTTCATATTGATTCCTCCATCAAGGCAACATAACCCCAAAGAGACAAAGCACTACACATTCTACAGCATACCTTGGGCACGTCGACTAGCCAGCTTCGTGCCCGAGTTGCCTCGGTATTGAGGTGGGAGCCCGTAAAATATGCAGACGATGTGGTGCCCTTCCGGCAAGGATGTGAGACCGGAGTTTCCGCGGGAGATCGGGACGACGACGAGAAGACCGGAGGACTCGGATCACTCGGTATATCTCTCACCCTTTCTCTTGTTGGCTAGTATCGGTTAATGGTTACGATCCGGGTGCATTGTCCGCGGTAGCACCAGCTTAAAAGTTAAGAAATTTTTGATTCCGCATTTTGGCCTCGGATAGACGGCCGGGGCGCTGCCGTGGCGCAACACCTACAGCCGAAGCATAGGGTATCCCTTCCATGCGAGCTCTCTCCAAATCAGTCTTGGGAGACATCTCTTTGGAGAGAGTGACTCCAGAGATCGTGGGCAAGTTCCCACGCTTGGATTCTTCCATACTAAACCTCTTTAGTATGGTGTCAATGTACCTGGATTGGTACAATCCCAATATCCGTTTGGATCTATCTCTATAGATCCTAATTCCCAATATGCAGGAGGCATCACCAAGATCTTTCATTGAGAATCTTTGTGATAAGAAGAGCTTGACCGATTGCAGCATAGGAATATCATTTCCTATCAAGAGTATGTCGTCCACGTACAATACGAGGAAGACTACCTTACTCTCTGCCACCTTCTTGTAAATACAAGGTTCATCTGGGTTTTTGACGAAATCAAACTCTTTGATAACGACGTCAAAGCAGATGTTCCAACTCCGCGATACTTGCTTTAATCCATAAATGGATTTAAGCAGCTTGCACACCTTCCCGCTGCTCCCACTGTCTACGAAGCCCTCTGGCTGAGTCATGTACACGCACTCTTCTAAATCACCATTTAGAAAGGCGGTCTTAACATCCATTTGCCAGATTTCGTATTCATGATATGTAGCGATGGAAAGCACGATCCGGATGGATTTAAGCATAGCCACTGGAGAAAAGGTTTCGTCATAGTCCACACCTGGTCTTTGACGAAAACCCTTTGCAACAAGTCTAGCTTTGAAAATCTCTACTTTCCCATCTACACCAAGTTTTTTCTTGAAGATCCACTTGCTCCCAATGGGTTTTACCCTATCAGGAGCAGCTTCCAAAGTCCATACTTTGTTGGTGTACATGGATTCCATCTCGGACCGCATAGCATCCAGCCATTTCACTGAGTCCCTACTCGTGATGGCCTGCTCGAAACTAGTTGGGTCATCATCCTCCATGATGCAATCCTCGCTCCCACCATCCATGAGAAAACCGTAGTATCTCTCAGGTTGGCGAGGACCCTACTAGATCGGCGGAGAGGCTGAGGTTCATTGGGAGCCACTGAATCTTCTGGTTCCACTAAATCTTCTGTTGTGTTTTGTTCAGCTGGAATCTCTTCCAGTTCTACCTCAGAGCCACTAATCTCTTTTGCAAGAAATTCCTTTTCTAAAAAGGTGGCATGTTGAGCAACAAATACTCTTTGTTCCTCACTGTGGTAGAAGATATACCCTAGCGAATGTTTGGGATATCCAAAAAATTTACACAAAACAGACCTTGCCTCAAGTTTGTCCGGTTTTTGTCTTTTGACATAGGCCCGGCAACCCCATATCTTTATAAAATTAAGATATGGTCTCTTCCCCTCCCATATCTCATATGGTGTGGTAGGCACAGATTTGGTGGGAACCCTATTCAGTAGGTATGCTGCTGTTTCCAGTGCATATCCCCAGAAGGAAACAGGTAACTCAGCTACACTCATCATAGAGCGCACCATACCTAATAGAGTGCGGTTCCTCCGTTCTGATACACCGTTGTGCTGTGGTGTATATGGAGGAGTTAGCTGAGAGAGAATCCCATTCTCTTTTAGGAAGTCCAGGAATTCAATGCTCAAGTATTCACCTCCTCGATCAGAACGAAGGATTTTAATACTTTTTCCGGTTTGGTTCTAGACTTCTTGTTTATATTCTCTAAATTTCTCAAAAGCTTCTGATTTGTGTTTCATCAGGAACACATATCCGAATCTAGAGAGATCGTCAGTGAATGTAATGAAGTACGAAGAACCATCCCTGGCATGTGTAGACATGGGACCGCATACATCACTATGTATTAGTCCCAAGAGTTCGGTAACTCTTTCTCCGTGTCCCGTAAATAGTGTTTTGGTCATCTTGCCTTTGAGACATGACTGACAAGTGTCATAAGATGAAAATTCAAACGGATTTAAATATCCATCCTTATGCAACTTAGCTAGTTGTGTCGCATTGATGTGACCAAGTCTACAATACCACAAGAAGGATTCGTTCAGTTCAGAACTCTTCCTCTTGTATGTGTTTGTTATGCTCAGAACTGTTGATTGATTTAGAACATAAATGCCATTGCACAACGTGCCTGATCCATCCAACTTTTGGTTACGGAAAATGTTCATAACATTGTCCTGTAATACAAAATTATATCCCTCTTTACTCAATAAAGAAACCAATATAATGTTGCATATCAGGTTCGGCATGTAATAGCATTCGTTCAGAACCAATGTATTACCAGTTGGTAATGCAAGGTGATATTCCCCGACAGTCTTAGCTGCAACAATTGCACCATTTCAAACTCTAATGTCTTTATCACCTTCTCCAAGTTCTCTACCTTTCCTGAGCCCATGTAACTGATTACATATATGGGATCCTGACCCGATATCTAATACCCAGGACGTGGAGCAAATGGAGAAACAATTCTCTGTAACGAACACACCCGAAGAAAATGCATCATCATGTACTTTCTTCATTCGGGTGGCATGGGAATCCTGGTATTCCCCTATGTCCTGTTCATTCCTATAACACTTATAAGAAAGAACGGAACCAACGTTCCCCAGCACAGTATAACATGTGGGTTCGGTTAATACATCCATATTATTATCTTTATTAGGGCATGACATGGTCGCTACCTGAAGAGAGAGAGAAGAAAACACTTTAGCGTATGCTCGTGCAAGATCAGATTAGTTATTATCTTATCTAATCAGGATGGCTCCCATTGGTTTTTATCAAATCTTCCTTCAAACCCTAAAAGTAAAGACTAGCCGGGATTAATTACACCCTACAACTTCGTCGATTTTTCAGCCAGGCCAGTGTCGGTACTTTGAGGGTGGTTCCCCGTGCTTTCGCACGGACCTAATTAAAGTAAACCTCGTTTTCCCAGAGGCGTAACCCCGTTGATACCTTTCTAGACACCTACTTGATCGGCTAATTGTAATGTGTAAAACTCTCCCAGGAGTAACTCTTACTCGCAGTGGGTATCGGGATACAACTATCTCATAGAAGGTATGAAATCTCATTGCAAATTTCAACACTTGAAATTCCCGATAATATTTTGCCCCAAGCATCCTATGACCTTGACGGAGGTCAACAAACCACAGGGTGCAAGTCAAGTTCAACCCGTCATTTCTTGATTGAATCAAACCCACCCGCACGACCCTTGCCGGAGGTCAACAAGGTCGTACGACAACCCTAATCCAATCTGCATCATATGCATAAACAGAAAAATACTAGTTAGCTACCGCACACTACGCCTTGACGGAGGTCAACAAACGTAGCACGAATACTAAGTAGGATTTATCTGAAATGACGGAGGGCTACGTCAGGTTTTTCTGAAAACCATGAGCGTAATGAACTTGATATCGTTGTAGAATCGAGTGAATTTTGAAATGGAGTGTTCTCGAGGCTTTTCTAGTTTTGCTAAAGGGGTCACTCCCGGTGAAGGGATCGTCGGCCCTTTCCTCGTCGAATGATTTGCGGGATATATCATATATATCACTGTGCAAAGCAGAAACTATAGAAGCAATCAAATGTCAAACCGAGTGTGTCGCATCTGCCAGTTATTGCTAAAGGAGTCACTCCCGGTGAAGGGATCTCGGTCCTTTCCTCATCGAATAAGGTGCAGGATATATCACATATACCGCTGTGCAAAGCAAGAACTGTAGCTACCTGTTTTATTTAAAATTTGATTCTACAACATCTTAGGTTTCTTTTCTTTCATTAATCACATTAATGAAGTCCCATCATTTAAGTCACCTAAACATCACAGATAAATACGACGTACACTTATGTCATCCGCATTCGCCTCGATGTCCCCTCGTGCACCGTTAGGTTAGGTAACTAACGACAGAGCAGGGCAGGGCTAGTGCGAGTGCAAAACATAAGTAACGTCTATATAATATATCATATATACTATATACTGTATCCATGAGAACAAATCAAATGATCACATCACAGATATCGCAACAGAAAATATCACATGAAATATTGGATATACTAGGACGTCCGTGTTTTTAATACGAGCCAGTATAAAACACGGATTCCACGGTTGTGATGAATAGCCAATCCCACAAACCTAGACCCCTACGAGAGCGGCAAGCAACCCTACCAATTCTAGGGTTAGGAGACCCGGACTCGACTCCTCGAGATGGTCTCCCACTGGACCCTAGAACCCGGTTACTTGTGCTCCCCTCCTTGGGTCTATCCTAATGCGGAAAAGTAAATAATATACAAAAGGTGACATCTTCCGCAACCTGGAAGTGTCCCAATAAAAGAATATTAAATAAAAGTTTTTACATGAATTAAAAAGAAAAACACTCATCTCACATAAAAAACCCCGGCTATTCAAACACGACGATCCAATATAACATATCCAGCAACACATAACATCACATGTCATCAACGTAAGTAAATATGCGTATCCCAATTGTCGTTGACATATAGCAACGAAACCGGCGATATCACATATTACACTTACGGTCACAGAAAACAAAGTGTAAAACTACAACAGTTGGAATCCGCAACCTCTTTAGACATCGCATGCCTAATCAAATGAAATACTTAGACATCACATGCCTAACAATTATAAACCCCGCATTTTAGTCTCATTATCGAAAACTCTTTTCAATATCAAGTGAGACTAAACCACTATATTTATAACATTCATTCAGTTATCTCATAACTGTTTGTGAATTCCAATTATTGTATCCCATTCCGGATAAATAGAAAATATTAAACTTTCCGATCGAACATTCGAACACCCAAGTTTTCCCGAAACCGATCAACACATGAAATAAGTTCAAAGACATTCACTTCATGCCTCAGTACCAACGGTCCAGCCGTAGAAGGGTCAAGCCAACGCCTCACATGTGGCACGCCGTACTGCCCCAAACCCGAAGGTTCAAAGGGTAGTTCAAGACGGTCACATAATCGAGTTAAGGTTTGTTGTCTTCTAGAGGGACCATCGCGTTACTTGCACTACTCAGAACGTCCTTAAACCACAGAAAAATCCAACACTTGGAAATTTTCCGGCAGGGGAAAGATTGGGTATTTACATCCGGTCGAACTTTTTAACATATTCTAAAATATCCGGAAAGCCACATAGACAAAATCTGATAATCCGATCGAATCATCTACGCCCCAAAACATCCCAGAAAACTCAACTCTTGAGTGCAAATTAAAAATTCCCAGAAAACTAAGCACCTGAAAACATGAATTACTGTGCAAACTTTGGAGGCAAATCCCATCAATTGGCCGCGGAACCGCCGCAGAAGCCAGGCTTCTGCCGCGGTTCCGCCGCGATTTAGATGCATCATGAGGTAATTTTTGCACCGTAATTCTTAGAATTCCCGGCTGAATTTTTTAAGCATTTTTAATCTGGAAAAAACCCCGTTTTTGAAAAAAGTCCAGAGAGCATGAATGATTAGGTTTTCGATGTTCATTCGGATTTCAAACGTCGTCTAGACTTCGCCTAAGGCTCTAGCTAGGCTCTGATACCACTGTTGGGTTCCTAGGCACGCTAAGGAGGTCTCACAAGGCATCAACCATGCCAATTTCAAATTTTGCAAGTGCCGAGAAACCCTAATACGGATTCGTTGACTAGAGTTTAGGCGAAAAGTGAAACTAGTTAACATTTTAACTAAAACAAAGAGGCTACAACCTTTGTAGATCCGGTTCTCCACTTCCTTAGCTCCACATAGACTTCCTCTCACTGTCCATGTCGGATCCCAGACTCTAGCATCGGCTTCATCGGAGAAATGGGCGGGCTAGGTCGTCGGCTTCGATACCGAAGAAGATCTACGTCGAGGCAACGCAAGATCAAGCTCCAACTTCACCAAGCAATGAAACGTGTGAAGATAACACCCTATACTACTTGGCAAGAGGTAGTGGATGAAGAAATAGGAGGTGGGTTCACTTTAGAATTGGATTTCTCACTCTTTTACTCAAGATGCCATTAATGCAATCAAGTTTCCTTCTTGAAGAAGAAGAAGAAGTAGATGAAGATGATAGAATATGATGAGTATTGCTATTTTTTTTAAAAAGAAACTAATATCAATACTTATAATATACTAACCATAGTCAAGTGTAGAGAGTAAACTAGGGTTAGGTGAATGGTTAGGTTAAGGGAAGCAAACAAAATGGTCAACTTTTCAACTCTTCATGAAGCTTCATGAAAGAAACAAGAAAAGCCACCATTTCCTTTTTGCTCTTCCAAAATAAATAAACAAAATAAATAAATGAATAAGTAAACAAAACCCTAACCATTCATATAACCATGGTTTAATCTTTACACAAACTCAAGTTTACATGTATCATCAAACATGATACAATCAAGTGCACACAAAAATATATCACATATACAATGTGCACATCAAGTGAGAAAATCCTATTAAATTAAAATCAATACTAGTTAATGCAAAGTAATATATCAAATATATAATTATATATTAAATCATTAAATCAACACTTGATTCAACGATCCGGTCATGTCGCACATAACCGACTAGTATACAATGTATCGACTTATCGAATCAATCCTCGATTCGATAACTAGGTTATATCGCATACAACCAATCGAAACATTCATCGCGAGAATGAAATACGGTATCACATACACGCATTATTCTCGGTCCCGCACATATCTCATATGCGCTCCTATTTCGTTTCGTTTGAGCCAGGAAACCTCTGTGTAGGACTCTAAAGACTCGTCAATACGCCGGCAACAGATGATGATCATATCAAGCACCCACAAGCCGCAAGCGGTCTGCTAAACGTAACGGCCACCCGGGTATTGAGCGATCAGAAGATCGACGAGCAAGCCCACTCACACTCCTGTGAATCCAACCAGTATCACTTACCGTACAGTCCGGTTTGTTCGTCTTATATGTCGCATATCAAGTCTAGGGGTGGTAAACGTCAGACCCCAATAACCGATAAGTCGTGCCGATGTGAGGCTCATAACGGGTCGAGAAACTACTGGTAACACTTACCAGCAAATCTCTGATCAGCCCTGGCCAGGGACTTCCCTGTTACGGCCAATCGAGCACAGCGCAACATCAACCCCCAATACCGGGAGAGACGAAACCCCTCCTATCGCTCATTGCCTCCATATGACTCGGGACTGTACCTAAAAACCACCGTTTTGCACGCCCTCATGGACGTGGTAAGGTGGAGATCAAAGCACAGTGGGAATCACACAAGACTCTATGACGATCTCGGGTCTACAGACTAACCTAAACAAGTGTCACCTGAGAACTGCCATCTGACGTGAGGTATAATACTATCCGGGAGTTCTCGGAGAGTCCGTCCAGTGTACCCAGTCTCCACTGAGCACCCGTATACCATCTCTGATGTCAAACACCAATGGATATGGGATCATCCATCGCCCATCTCATGGGTCGAGAAGCGTATACGCTAGTCTACACTGGTATATCGATGCCCCATCTCGATACACCCACGACTAGGGACCTTGAAGGATGCACTTATGGACTACCATGTCCCTACTAGTATGATCTGCATCATAGTCCAGGTAGTCAAGTACCCATCCTAAGGGCTTTACTAACATGTAACTATATGACAGTTTAAAGAGACTAGTATACATGTTAAGATAAAGAGTAACCATATAGCATACTATCATATCGAGCAAGAAAGTCATCTCTATATATGTCCAAGCATCCAATATAATATACATCATCTGTACAATACTGGACTCTAGGGCATACATACAACTAACAGGATCTACAAACGTTGTAATCCCTTTCACTTGTAGTTTAATTGTTTAACTTGCTAGTTTTCGCATAATCTCTAGTATACGATCTTGGTTAGGGTTGTTCGGCACGGCTATTTTTTTTTAAACGGGCATGGTTGATGCCTTGTAGAACCTTGTTAGAGTGCCTAGGAACCCTACAGTGGTATCAAAGCCAAGATAGAGCTTTACGCGAAGTCTAGGCGAAGTTTAAAGTCCGATCGATCCCGTAAACCCCGACGAATACCCTTCTCTGGACAATTTTCAAAACTGTGATTTTTTATGAATTAAAAATGCACAGAAAATTAAGAAGGACAAACTAAGAATTACTGTGAAGTACAGCCCACTGAGTCGTCTATTTGACCGCGGAACCGCGGCCAAACCAAGGGTTTGGCGGCGGTTCCGCGGCCCAAATTATGACTTAGTCCCTCATACTTCATATATTTATTCTTAGGTCCATTCTTGTCAATTTTTTCTTGGAATTTTCTAATTCCACTCAAGTGTTGAGTTTTCTAGGGTTGTATTGGGGACTCGTTGATTCGATCGGATAATTTAACTTTGTTTAGTTTGTCCGGGTAATTTTTAGAACGTTTTAAAAAGTTCGACTGGATATCAATAACTCACTTTTTCCCCTGCCGGAAAATTTCCAAGTGTTGGATTTTTCCGTAGTTTAAGAACGTTCTAAGTCGTGCAAGTAACGCGATGGACCCTCTAGAAGACACCAAACCTTAACTCGATTATGTAACCGTCATGAACTGCCTTTTGAACCTTAGGGTTTGGGGAAGTACAGCATTGCCACATGTGAGGCGTTGGCTTGACCCTTCTACGGCTGGACCGTTGGTACTGTGGCATGAAATGGATGTTTTTAAACTTATTTCAAGTGTTGAGCTATTTGGGAAAACTTGGGTGTTTGTTTATTCGATCCGAAAGTTTAACATTGTCTATTTATCTGGATTGTGATACAATATTTGGAATCCACGAGTAGTTATGAGATAACTAATTTGAATGTTATAAATCTAGCAGTTCGGTCTCATATGATCGGTTGCCACGGAATTTTGATGTGATCAAAAATACGTCGCAAACACGTAGCGTACGCGGATACTCTCCGGGTAAACTTAATAGACAGCCACGCCCCATAGCCCCGACCAAGTGACTGTAGGAGAACCCCGTCGCCAAAAGCATCCGTTTGGGTGCTCGCGGCAGCAGTGTTCCACCTAAGTGCACTTCGTCGACGGCATCCGGGGGTGCGTCCGTCTACTAAAGTTTGCGATGAGCATTCGATCAGGATGTCGGGAATCTTGTTGAATTGCCTGACTTGATATTGAAAAGAGTTTTCGATAATGAGACTAAAATGTGGGGTTTATAATTATTAGGCATGCGATGTCTAAGGAATTCATTTGATTAGGCATGCGATGTCTAAGGAGGTTGCGGATTCCAACTGTTGTAGTTTTACACTTTCTTTTCTGCGACAGTAAGTGTAATATGTGATATCGCCGGTTTCGTTGCTATATGTCAACGAAAATTGGGATGGGCATATTTACTTACGTTGATGACATGTGATGTTGGATATGTTATATTGGATCGTCGTGTTTGAATAGCCGGTGGTTTTTTATGTGAGATGAGTGTTTTTCATCTCCATTCATGTAAAAACTTGTATGTAATATTCTTTTATTGGGGCACTTCCGAGCTAAGGATGATGTCACCATTGTATAGTATTTACTTTTCCGCATTAGGATAGACCCAAGGCGGGGAGCACAAGTAACCGGGTTCTAGGGTCCCATGGGAGACCATCTCGAGGAGTCGAGTCCAGGTTTCCTAACTCTAGAATTGGTAGGGCTGCTTGCCGCTTTCGTAGGGGTCTAGGGGTGTGGGATTGGCTATTCATCATGCCCGTGGAATCCGTGTTTTATACAGGCTCAAAATAAAACACGGACGTCCTAGTATATCCAATATTTCATATGATGTTTTCTGCTGCGTTATCTGTGATGTGATCATGTGATATGTTCAGATAGATATTGTATATAATATATATGATATATTATATAAACGTTGCTTATGTTTTACACCCGCGCTAGCCCTGCCCGGCTCTGCCGTTAGTTACCTAACCTAACGGTGCAGAAGGGACATCGAGGCGAATGCTGATGGTATAAGCGTACGTTGTATTTATCTGTGATGTTTAGGTGGACTTAAATGATAGGACATTCATTAATGAGATTAATGAAAGAAAATAAACCTAAAAGATGTTGTGGAATCGTAATTTAAAAAAATAGGTAGCTCTAGTTGTTGTTTTGCATAGCGGTGTTCCTTGTAGAACATCCAGCACCTTATTCGATAAGGAAAGAGCCGAGATCCCTTCACCGGGAGTGACCTCTTTAGCAATAACTAACAGATGCTACAACCATCGGTTTGTCTTTAGATTTCTTTTCTAATTCTTGCTTTGCATAGTGGTATTGTGAATATCCTGCACCTCATTCGACGAGGAAAGAGCCGAGATCCCTTCACCGGGAGTGACCTCTTTAGCGAAACTAGCAAAAGCCTCAAAAACACTCCATTTAAAACCATTTGATTCCGCAACGAGATCAAGTTCAAAGCGTTAAAGGTTTTCTTAAAAACCATCTGCAACCCTCCGTCATTTTAGGAAGTAGAGTACTTAGTATTCGTGTTGTGTTAGTTGACCATAGTCAAGGCACAATGTACAGTAGCTAAGTCATGTTTTCCTACACCGCATATGATGCGATTAGTTAGGGCAGTCGCGTGACTTTGTTGACCTTAGTTAAGGGTCATGTGGGTGGGTCTAATTAATCACGAAATGACGGGTATAACTTGACTAGTGCTTATGATTTTTTGACCATAGTTAAGGTCATAAGCGATAGGGGTAAAAACCTTTATCGGGAGTTTCAAGTGTTGAAATTTGCAATGAGATTGCATACCTTCTATATGATAGTTGGATCCTGATACCCACTGCGAGTAATTGTTACTCCTAGGAGAGTTTTGCACTTTACAATTAGCCGATCAAGTAGGTGTCTAGAAAGGTGTCAACACGGTTACGCCCCTAGGAAAATGAGTTTTATTTTAATTAGGTCCGTGCGAAAGCGCGGGGAACCTCCCTCAAAGTACCGGCACCGGCCTGGCTGAAAGATTGGCGAACTTGTAGAGTGTAATTAATCCCGGATAGTCTTTCCTTTTAGGGTTTGAAGGAGAATTTGATAAAAACAGTGGGAGCCATCCTGATTAGATAAAATATATAACCAATCTAATCTTGCAAGAGCGCACGCAGAGTGTTTTCTTCTCTCTCTCCAGGTAGCGACCATGTCACGCCTTAATCAAGATAATAATATGGATGTATTGACCGAACCCGCTTGTTATACTGAGCTGGGGAACGTTGGTCCCGCTCCAACTTATAATTGTTATAAGACAGAGCTGGAATTAGGGGAATACCAGGATTCCCGTGCCACCCAAATGAAGAAAGTGCATGATGATGCATCTTCTTCGGGTGTGTTCATTACAAAGAACTGTTTCTCTGTATCTTCTACGTCCTTGGTATTAGATACCGGATCAGGATCCAGCATATGTAATCTGTTACATGGGCTACAGAAAGGTAGAGAACCGAGAACGGGTGATAAGTTTCATGAGACAGAAAACGGTGCAAGTGTTGCAGCCAAGTCTGTTGGTCACTATCACCCTGTATTACCAGAATACATTAATTCAGAACGAATGTTACTAGATACCGAACCTGGAATACAACATCATATCAGTCTCTTTATTAGTAAAGAAAGGACATAATTTTGTATTGTTGGATAATGTTTTGAACATTTCCTATATCAAGAGTTGATCGGTTCAGGCACGTTATCAAAAAGCATTGACGTTCTAAATCAAACTACAGTTCTTAGTATACAGAACACACACGAGAGGAAGAGTTCAGAAATGAACGAATTCTTCTTGAGGTATTGTAGACTATGTCATATCAATGCGACCCGACTAGCTAAGTTACATTTAGATGCATAATTAAATCAGTTTAAATTTACATCTTATGAAACTTGCCAGTCATGTCACAAAGATAAGATGACCATAGCTCCGTTTACTGGAAACAGAGAAAGAGTTAGTGAACTCTTGGGACTGATACATAGTGATGTATAAAGGTCCCCAGTCTACATATGCCACGACCAGTTCTTTGTACTTCATTACATTCACTGATGATCTCTCTAGATTTAGACATATGTTCCTGTTGAAATAGAAGCCCGAAACTTTTGAGATAATCACCGAATATAAGTTAGAAGTGGAGAACCAAAAACGGGTATAAGTATTATGTCCTTTGATATGATCAGGGAGGAGAATACTTGAGCACGGGATTCCTGGACTATTCTAAAGGAGAATGGGGTTCTCTCTCAGCATTACTCCTCCGTATACACCACAGCACGTCGGTGTGTCGGGGCGGAGCAATCACACCCTATGTGATATGGTGCGCTCTATGATGAGTACTACTGAGTTTCCTATTTCCTTTTAGGAGTTATGCACTTGAGAAGATGCATATCTATTGAATAGGGTTCCAATCAAATCCATTGCTTACCACTTCATATGTGATATGGAATGGGAAGAGCCCATATCTTAAGTTTGTTAAGATTTGGGGTTGTCCGGCCTGTGTCTAAAAGCAAAATCCGGACAAGCTCGAGGCAAAGTTAGTTCTGTAGAAGTTTGTTGTATATCCCAAGCATTTGCAAAGGAATATCTTCTACCTAACAGAGGAACAAAATATGTTTTGTTTCTCAACATACCACCTTTGTGAAACGGAATTTCTTATGAAGAAATTAATGGTCATGAGGTAGAACTGGAAGGAGTTCCAGCTATACAAACTACAGCCGATGATTTGGTAGAACCAAAGGATTCAATAGATTCCGACAAACCTCAGCCTCTCCGCCGATCTAGCAGGGTTCCTCATCCGCCTGAGAAATACTTCGGTTTCTCGTTGACAGTGGAAGCGAGGATTGCATCATGAGATGATGACCCAACTTGTTTCGAGCAGGCCATCAAGAGTGGGGACTCTGTAAGAATGGCTGGATGCTTAGCGATCTGAGATGGAATCCATGTACACTTATTGATCTTATTTCTCCTTGTCGGTTTAGAAAATGAATAGATTGACAACCAAAAATATTTGACCGCAATCAATAACGCTGTCGGATTGTAGCGCGTTAGCGAGTGCGGATCGTCCATAGGGATTGCACGATTCGTTCGTATTTTGTTTTGTTTGAATCAAAAATTTAATAGAAAAAGAAAAGAAAACGATTCAAGATTTATATTGATGAGTTTCAAGAATCAATTATTCTAATCAAGATTCAAGAAAATGATAAACGTCAAGAATCAAGTATCGATAGAATTCCAATCAATTTAGGTTTCAAGATTTGAAGTAAAGCTCGTAGGAATCGAGTAGATTGTAGATGTGACGAAGATTTAAGAGTACGATTTCTTATCCACTAACAAGTTGATGCTCAATCTATGTAGATTCATCGAGGATCAAGGATCTTGCGAAGAATTAGGGTTCCTCATCCTATCCTTTGTCCTTTCGATGAATCACATTCACTAGATAGCTTCTTCAAAGTCGAATGATCAATTTTTGATATCTAGATCGTGCGAAAGGAATCAAGAACGCATTCGCATCGATCTAGATCATCGATCAATTGATTTTCAAGAATTTACAATTGTTTTAAGACTTAAGAAAACATTTAAAGATTCATCAACATCATCATTCTACAATCGTTTCGATTCCTCCACGAGCGGAGTTTTATTCAAGCATCATCACGAAGAATACAATCAAGAATTGAATACGAATCATAATGCTTGAATTGAAAATAAGCAAGTTTAATGAATCTTCACCTTTATTACATCAACAAGTAGTTACAACTCTCAAGAATTACAAGAGGTAGGAACTTCGCTCGTCGAATCTAGCATCGCTCGGCTCCTTGAGTCATGGATCGGCGTGGATCTCGTGCTCCGTTGAAGTCCGGCTTCGCTTCAAAGGATCGTTGAAGACTTGCTTTGCTTGCATTCAAAGGATCTTGAGGTTTCTTGATTTTGGATTGGATTAGGGTTAGGGTTTTGAGGTGGTAGTTGTTGGGTTGAAGATGAAGAACAACCACAACAATTGAATTGAGGAGATTAACTATTGAACCAAAGATTGAACAACCAAGGATTCAACAACCTTTTTCAAGTGAGCCTTGTGGTCTATTTATAGGTTTCCCAAACCCTAGCTCAAGGAATTCAAATTTGAATTTTCCCTCCAAAAGTTAGTTATAGGGAGAGGCTTCTAGAAGTAGTTAGTTAGGGCTTAGCTTCTACCCTAAGCTAGGAGCTTACGGAGAAGGTTCTAGGTCTTTAATGGAGTTTAAGTGAAGCTTGTTGAGGAAGCTAAGAGTGTTTAGTTTAGAACCCAATGACTTGCTGATCTGGCAGAATGTTCTGGAGACATCTGGAAATTGCAATGTCTTGAAGAGCTTTAGGAACTGAAGTAGAAGTACTGCAACAGAGAAAGGATGGTGACGTGGCTAAGCCGCCGCGGTTCCGCGGCGCAAGGAGGCTCCGGCCGCAGAACCGCGGCCACTTGGCTGCTGTGGAGCTTCATTCTTCATGTGGTGGCTTCTTCTGTACTTTGATGTATTTCCTGATATGTTAAATCTCTGAATTCACTCTAGATCATTGCCAGATTCCAATTCCTTGAGTTGGCGTCTTTTTAACAGTCTTCGTTTTGTAAAATTTGATCATTCTTCTTGGATTTCCTGCACAGACTTCGAAACACAAGTTGCTATATGCAAGAATGATCCGATGCTATGAAATACAGTAAATTTCCCTTATAGTGCTGGTTTTAAAGTCTAACACATGCAATCTGATATTTTACGACTGTTTTGCTAATATGTGTTATATGAATGCCGAACACTTCTAGATGAGTGCAAATGATAGGGAAATTGTCGGTTTAAAGATGCAGTATTTTCGACTGATCATACACCAACAAAGTATGGACTTTGGATGCTATATCTGAAGGGTTAAATCCCCATCAGAAGCAAGTATATCTTGAGAAGATTACTTGGTGTAGATGGAAAAGTTGAGACTTTCAAAGCTGGACTTGTTAATGGTTTTCGTCATCGACCAGGCGTGGATAATGATGAAACCTTTTCCAGTGGCTGTGCTTAAGTCCATCCAGATCATACTTGCCACGGCTACATAACATGACTACGATATCTGGCGGTTGGGTGTCATGACTGCTTTTCTAAATATTGATTTAGAAGAGAGCGTCTATAAGTACTCATCCAGGGGGCTTCGTAGACAGTGGGAGTAGCGAAAACGTGTGCAAGTTGCTTTACAGGATAAAGCAGGCATCGCGGAGTTGGAACGTCTGTTTTGATGTGATAGTCAAAGAGTTTGACTTCATCAAAATAGTAGATGAACCTTGTATATAAAAAAAGGTAGTAGAGAGTAAGTTGGTCATCCTCGTATTATACGTAGACAACATGCTCTTGATAGGAAAAGAGTTTCCTATGCTACGCTCGGTCAATCTCCTCTTATCACATGGATTCTCCTTATAGGATCAATGTGATACCTCCTAAATCCTGGGTTTTGGATCTATGAGATAGATCTAATTGGATGCTAGGATTATCACTAGTTGTTGTGAGATGGTATCAATTGATCCTGGGGAGAATCACTGGAAAAGTTCCAGGGTGATAAGGACGACTGAATGTCAGTCGCAGGCATTATCTTTACCCTCAGTGGAGGGACGGTATGTTGGAAGAGTTCCAAGTGAGATACCGTGGCAAACTAGATGATAAAGGCTGGTGACATCGCTATCAAAGATACTACCATAGAGGAAGTTTGGGTGTATATTAGTTCATGAGATGAACAAGGTTGCTACCATTGTGTGACAATGGAAGTGTGGCTTTGGCCCAGGAACCCCGGTCCCATCAGTGACCCAGATATATTCTGAGACAGCATCACCTGATCAAGGAGATAGTTGATCTCTAGGGTGATCAAGATTAGGAGAGTAGACTCAGAGGAAAACACAGCGGATCCATTCACAAAGGCCTTTTCCCAGAGAGAAACTTATATGGGATGGTTGAGTATAAGATATTGCAACCACTGCTACAGATTGCCCTAGTACAAGTGGGAGATTGTTAGTTATATGTATGCCCTAGAGGCCATTACTGTACATGAGATGTATAATGTAGTGGATGCTGGGACATATATAGGGATGAATTTCTTGCTCGACATCATAGTACGCTATCTGGTTTCTCTTTATCTTTACATGTATACTTATTGTTTCTCTGTTACATGTTGATAAAGCCCTTAGGATGTGTACTCGACTTCCAGGACTATGATGTAGATCATACTAGTGGGGCCTGGGTAGTCCATGAGTACATCCTTCAAGGTTCTTAGTCGTAGGAAGATCGAGACGGTGCATCGATATTCCAAAGTAGACTAGCGTATATCTTCTCGACCCATATGATGGACGATGGATGATCCCATATCCATTGGTGTCTGACAACAGAGACGGTATGTGGGTGCTCAGTGGAGACTGGGTACACTGGACGGACTCGCCGAGAACTCCCAGATGGTATTATACCTCACGTCAGATGGCAGTTCTCTGGTGACACTGGTACAGCTTAGTCTGTTGACCCGAGATCGTCACAGAGTCTTGTGTGTCTCCCACTGTGCTTTGATTTTCACCATACCACGGCTCTACCGAGTCGTGGAAACAGGTGGGTTTTGGGTACAGTCCCGATTCACATGGAGGCAATGAGCGATAGGAGGGGATTCGTCTATCCCGGTATTGGGGGTTGATGTTGCGCTATGCTCGACTGGCCATAACTGGAAATCCCTGGCCAGGGTTGCAGTGATTTACTGGTAAGTGTTATCAGTAGTTTCACGCTTGTTATGGACCTTACATCGGCATGCCTTATCAAGCTACTGGGGTCTGACGTTTACCACCCTTAGGCGAGATATGCGACATATCAGACGAACAGACCGGACTGTGTAGTAAGTGTTACTGATTGGATTCACTGGAGTGTGAGCAGGCTTGCTCGTTGATCTTCTGATCGCTCAATACACGGGTGGCCGTTACTTTTAGCAGACCGCTTGCGGCTTGTGGGTGATTGATGTGATCACCACCTACTGCCGGCGTATTGACGAGTCTTTAGAGTCATACCCAGAGGTTTCCTGGCTCAAGAGAAACGAAATAGGAGCGCATATGAGATATTTGCGGGACCGAGAATAATACCAGTATGCGATACTGTATTCTTTTCTCGCGATTTGTATCATCGGACGGTTATATGAGATATAGCCGGGTTACCGAATCAAGTGTTATTTCGATACATTGATACACTAGATATTAGTCGGTTATATACGATATGACCGGATCGTTAAATCAAGTGTTGATTTAATAATTTAATGTATAATTATATATTTGATATATTACTTTACATTAACTAGTATTGGTTCACTTAAGATTGATTTTCTCACTTGATGTGCACAAGTTGTATATGTGATATATGTTTGTGCACTAGTTTGTATCATGATTGATGATACATGCAAACATGGGTGGGTGGGTGACATACACCATGTTAATTATAATTTGGGTTTTTATTTATCTTAATTATTCAAAATGGTGGCTTCCTTTGTCATGGCTTGAAGCTTCATGAAGCTTGAAGCAACTTTGACAAAGTCCACTCATTTTGTCTTGATTAAGATATTCATTAACCAAACCATTATAATTAATTATGGTTTAGTCTCTACATAGGTTAGCTCACCCATGGTTGCATTATGATAGACTTCACTTGATTATTCTTTTTAAAAATAATTCATTCTTATTCTTTCTTCTTCTTCTTATTCAAGAAGAAGAAAAGCTTTCTAGATTTTATCAAGTGAAGAAATAGAGTGAGAAATCCAACTCCAAAGTGAACCCACTTCCTATTTCATCATCCTCTACTACTTTCCAAATAGTTTGGGGTGTTCTCTTCACAAAGTTCATGACCTAGTGAAGATGGAGCTTGAGTTTGAGTCTCCTCGACGTAGATCATCTTCGGCCTCGAAGTCAACGACCGAGCTCGCTCATTTCTCCGAGGAAACCATCGCTAGAGTCTGGGATCACGATGATCGCAGCGAAGGGACGTCAACAAGGAGCTTTAGAAGTGAAGGACATGATCTACAAAGGTTGTAATCCCTTTCACTTGTAGTTAAAATGTTTAACTTGCTAGTTTTCGCATAATCTCTAGTATACGATCTTGTTTAGGGTTGTTTGGCACGGCTATTTTTTTTTAAACGAGCATGGTTGATGCCTTGTAGAACCTTGTTAGAGTGCCTAGGAACCCTACAGTACCTCATGCCACTGTATACATATAAGATCTCTAATCTCAATAGGGAGTAGTAACAGCTCGTTGACATCTCGCACGAACCTCCTGTACCACTCGTCTTTACTATCGTCTTCTTCGACGTCACGTCATGCTATCTGCGTACTGCAATTGTCTCGGCCACGGTCAATGCGAAGTCTCTCACACGGACTCGAAATCACGAACTCAGTATCTTCATCACTCTGTAGAAGATATCTGGCCGAACACGTCCTCGGGAACTCGTCCCAACCATCGGAGGATTACTCAATACTTGTCCGTTCTTGATCAACTCACAGCGCATCTGGGTGAGGTCCTCTATCCGAAGCTGGTCAGCTTACTGGTCTCCTATCACATGATATTCGGACGACGTCAAACTTTTTGATCGAGTCATCGAAGTCCAAAAATTTCCCGAAAGCTCAACCCCTGAGCACAGTCTAAAATATCTGGTACATACCACAGTACCTCTGGACTAGCCGTAGAAGGGAAAACCCAAGCCTCACCGATGGCACCGCTAAACTGTTGCAAACCCTTAGGTTCAAAAGCGGTTCCATGGTCATCATGTCGAGTTAGGGTTTCATTCTTCTAGAGGGTCCATAGAATCACTTGCATGTTCCTCCGAACACTTTAAACTTGGGAAAAATGGTTTTCTGACACTCGTTCGAACTCTTTTTAGCTTCGCCTAGCCGACTGATTGATTCTAAAATTCAAGACTGTGTAGTGTGTATCAACTTAAATGATCCCCGATAACGGTGTCATTTGATCGATATGAGTTTCTCGTTGTGTCGGTATGAAAATTGAATAAAATTCACAATCAAAGAACTATATTTGACCGCAATCAACTACGGCGTCGGTTGTAGATCGTAAGTGAGTGCGGATCGTCCACAAGGATTGTGCAATTTATTTTTATGTTTGATTTGTTTGAATTGAAAAGTTAATCGAAAAGAAAAGAAAACATGATTCAAGATTTTATCGATTGATTCAGGTGTCACTAGTCTAATCAAGAATCAAGAAAATGATAAACAATCAAGAATCGGGTTTCGATGATATTTCCAACCAAAATGTCAAGAATCTAAATGAGGCTCGCAGGAATCGATCGGATCTATAGACGTGATATAATCTCAAGATATCGTGTTCTTTTCCTTCGAAGAATTGATACTAGATCGATGATGATCGACGAGAGTTAGGGCTTTCTCATGAAAACTAGGGTTTCATCAATTAACCCTTGTTCTTTCGTCGATATCATTCACATTCTAGCCTCTAGCAATTTCAAGAAACGATCGTAACTCCCCAATTTCGAGCGATATCAATAAAGAAATCATCGCAACGAAACTGGGTTGTCGGTTCTAGAACTTGCTAGGGTTTACAAAACTCGTAGGAATCAAGAATCGATTTAAGATATGTTATATCATCATTCTATTGATCGTCTCGACTCCTCGACGAACGGAGTATTACTCAAACATCACAACAAGAACTACAACTAGAAATTGAGATCGAATCATGATGCAAGAATTTAAAGAAAACAAGATAAAAGAATATCACCTTTTATTTATATCAACAATTTGATTACAGTCGCTCAAGAACTACAAGAGGAAGAACTAAATTGTCGATCGGGCGTCGCTTTTCTCCGTGAGTCGTGGATCGGCTTGGACCACTTGCTCTGTTGAAGATCGGCTCCGCTCATAAAAGGTTGAAGGGCTTCTTGCTTGATGTGGTACTCGGGATCTTGACTTTTGATTGGAATTAGGGTTAGAGTTTCACACAAGTCTTGTCACTAGACTTGTGGAAGAAGAAGATGAAGAAAGAGGTAGGGATTTTTCTAAGTATCTAAGTCTTGGATTTTGGATCCAAGTATCAAGTATATCCCTTAACCCTAGGTTTAGGCTTCTATTTATAGACTTCCCAAACCCTAGGTCTAGGTTTGAAGTTACAATTCCCTCCAAAAGTTTGTTGAGGAGTTTCTAGGAAGAGTTTGTTAGGAGCTAGCTTAGGTTTTAAGCTAGGATTAATTAAGCATTCGAAACCCTAGTTTGCTGGTCTGGCAGAAGCCTTTGGAGCCTTCTGGAACTTGAAGTGGCTTGAAGAGCTTCTGGAAGTGAGGTGGGAATTATGAAGCTGAAATGAGTTGCTGACGTGTCTAAGCCGCCGCGGAACCGCGGCGCAAGCCGGCTCCGGCCGCGGTTCCGCGGCCATGTTGTGGCTTCACGGGTTGTAACTCTTGGTGTGGTCTTGGGCTAACATTTGGGGCTTTATCTGATGTGTTGATTTGTGTTTTGCCTTTTGGGTTGCTACCAGAACTGAAATCTTTGAGTTGGCGTAATGTTTGATCAGCACCATGTAAATTTTTGGCTTTTTTCTTCTGGGTTTTCCTGCACATATCTTAAAACAAGTGTTGCGCAATATAGGGATGATGCGATGCCATGAAATGCGGTCAATTTCCTTTATAGTGCCGGTTTTAGGGTCTAACACATGCAATCTGAAATTTAACGACTGATTTGCTAATATGTGAAATATGAATACCGTACATTTCTAAATGAATGCAAATGATAGGGAAATTGCCGGTTAAAAGATGCAGTATTTTCGACTGATCACCGACATGTGAATACCATTCGTCCGCATGCTAAACAATGCCTCAATCCTCCAGGAAAGGCGATACATCGGCGGTCATCTCTGGATCGTCCTGCTATAGATCTGAGTAAGACTCTCTATACTGAAAATATTCAACTCAACTGGGCCTGCGTCGGCGCATCAATCTGACGAATCACCTTCGTCTCTCAACTCGGGATAGACTAGCTATTACATGTCGCATCTCTGCCTGGAAGCTCCAGCGATCTCGTCTCGTAAAGTCTGGAGGCGACATCCTATCAACCTTAGCAACAGCTGGGCCATCTGTCCACACGGTAGATGACATCACAATCTCTGAGGTAGGCTATACATCAACAGTCCTCTCGCAACTGGCAGCTCTAACAATGGCCCGATCACCCGGTGTAAAACCAAGCACTCGCCTCCACAAGAGATCACAACATAAATACTAACTGGAGACGTTCTCGTGTCACCAGAAACCACAATGGTCAGTCCACATAGCAGACGAGCTCGCCCTGACCGCATCACTAGCAGCAGCTCAAACTGCGCTCAAACTACAGTGACATGAACCTCAATTGAGTATCGATAAAAACATATCAGAGGTATGAAAGGAAACGACAGATCCAGAATGGATACATGATCGTAAGAAGGAACAACATCAATGAGAGTATGATCATGGAAACGAATAGAATCAAGGATCTCAAATGGATGTATAATCATAGGCCTGAAGAGAATCATAGATCACAAAATATGTACATCCTAAGGTTTCTTAAGTGGAGTATCGTAACGTAAATATGCCGCGGAACATACGTACGGTACGTCACTCTGCTCAAGCTACCTACTCCATCAATCAAGGTCAACCTATGAAACGAAAGTTCGGGTCTAATACCCCCCGTTCAAGTCTAAGTTCCGTCAGGTCAAGCCTAGGTTCCGAAATACATACCCGCCCTAGACTCCGTATAGTCAAACATAGACTCAAACCAAGGTTAAACCTAGCTCTCTGATACCAACTTTGTCACGACCCGAAATATTAGCTCGTGACCAGCACTTAAATAACGCAACGTCTAAAGGCGTAACGTAATTCAAGTAAGCTGAAACCCAGAAATCTAAACCTTCTTAAGAAAAATAAAGGAGGTGAAGTTTTGAAATAAGGATATAATGAAATCAAGTTTTCTTAAAATGCATAGAAAAGGAATATGAAAATGCAAGTGGAATTTACTAGTTTGAAAACATGTTTCGTCTTTTAAAAATTTGGGCAGCATCTCCTTTGTATTTTTTGATCCAAAAACCACAATACAAGATAACATAAAGGCATTCCCAAGCGGGAGCTAGCTCTTCGCTAAATGGCGGATCACAATCACGCAAGACAGTGTAAATAAGTATACGACGCCCAACGGCGAAGATCACCACAAATGATAAAGAATAAAGCAAGACATAAAAACTACAAGTAGCGGAAAACCCCTCGCTCTAAGTCTCGCAACAACAAGTCTCACTAAGTCTCATTACTTATACAGTTACTAAATTTGATTGATGGAGTTGACTAGATACAATGTGAAATAGTAAATACAAGAGTGGGTACGATACAAAAGTCCCACCTACCAATGCAAAACACCCAAATGAAGCTATGTGCCAGCGATGCCGCTACGGATCCATGCGGTCATCCTACAAGAACCGTGGCACAACGGGGGTGAGTTTCTAATTCGTGAGCAGAAAATAGAAATCGAATAAACAACGACTCCTAGGTCAACTATATCATAAAGGTAATACTATGATATCTAGGGTGACCGGGTCGTATATGTGCCAACAATAAACTCAATTCTATAAGTATGCTGATATCATCCAATCATATAATCAATGTATGTATGCATGTGGATCTCGTCCAACCATATAATCAGTGTATGTATGAATGCGGATCTCGTCCACGTGTCAACCAATGACACAACAATATCATGCATGTAAATATCATAAACACATATGCATGGAAATATGAGGATATAAATCAACGTGTGTCCCTTGCGACACATGAAAATTATGGAACTGGAGTGTCCAGCCTCGACACTCGAAAACATCATGAAACCCGTGTCCAGCATCGATACGTAAATTTTCATATGTCTAAGGCGCCGCACGCCCTGGTCGGACCTCATATCAATCTCACTACTCCGGTCGGTATCCTCCGGATAACCGCCGAGTCCAAATACAATCACCGGTAGGTAGTGGTCCATTTGCCAGGCTCACCGTCTGTATACACAGCATCCCTTTCTTGCCCCGGGGTACCATAACGGGTCTACCATGTACCTGCAATCAGCCTCATCCAGCTCCTCGAATCGGGTTTCACATGTTACACGTCTCAGAACCGAGAATACGCATTGTGGACGGACTGAAATATCATATCAGGTGAAACCGGGTTTTTAAAACAGTACATACTTTCTTTTGAAATAGCCACGGTTCTCAAATCCAGAAATCTCATAAAAACAGCATATCTCAATGCGTAAAATCATAAAGCATGATGTATGAGACATATAATAGAAATGTAAGCAAATCCATATAGCATGCAACATAGAACAGAGATATGACATATTAAGGGAAAACCGCTCTTTTAAATGATTCCAGTTTTTAAAATATATCCTGCGGTTCCCAATTTCTCCAAAGTCAAATACAACATCGTATAAAGGTGCATATGCAACAATAGTAAGTAAATTATGCAAGGAATCATATCATAATGCAGCAATCCTACTGTGTAGTGACATGGAAATTATCGATGATGTTGTGTGTGAGCCGGCAAATCTGTGTACGTGTAACATACGCATCATCGATAATGGTGTAAGTGTACTAGCACAGGTTTAAGCAATGCAATGCGAATAACATGAATGCAGCAAAATGTTAGTGTATATGCCCTAGATGCCATTACTGTATCATACTAGTCTGTATATTACTTAATGGAAGCTTGGGATATTCACCTTGTATAAACAATCTTGTTCAATATAATAGTATGCTACTTGGTTTGTTTCTACTTCAATGTGTACATGTATTTATTTTAGTATATCACCTATACACATTAGTGGAGCCTTTAGGATCTTTGCTTGATTACCAGCGTTGTGATGGCAGTCACACTAGTGGGGGTTGGGTAATCTATAAGCACATCCTTATGCATGTCCCTAGTCGCAGGACTGTCGAGACTGGGCATCGGTACTCCGGAGTAGACTAGCATATGCGCTTCTCATCCCAGTGTGGGAGACGGTCTGTCCCACAGCCGTCAGTACGTCGTACTTGAGATAGTAAGCTGATGCTCATTGGGTTACGAGTACACTGGACAGGACTCGTCGGGAACTGTTGGTTGGTACTATACCTATCGTCAGTTATCTGTTCCCAGGTGACATGAGTACAACTTAGTCCGCTGACTTGACACTGTCACTTCGCCTCGATTGTGTTCCCACTGTACTTAGATTACTACCTTACCACAGCTCAAAGGAGTCGTGCAAACAGGTAGTAGTTGGGTGCAGTCCCGAAGCACTTGGAGGCAGTGACGGTTAGACAGGATTCGTCTCTCCCGGTATTGGTGGTTGACATCGCGCTGTGTCTAGGAGAGACATTACACGAGTAGTCCCTGGCCAGGGCAAGCGAGATATACTGGTAGGTTTCCAGTGTTATCTCATGGTGTTCTGGGCTTCACTCCGACACGACTTGTACCGCTATTAGGGGACTTGCGTTTACAGCCCCCTAGGCCCGCCATGCGATGTATCAGACGAACAGACCGGACTGTATGGAGATTGTCACATTCAGACTCAGTAGGAGTTCAGATGGGTTTCACCTCGTCAGTCTTCTTGTCGGCATCTACCTGGGGACCGTTACGCACAGCTAGTGCCGCTTGCGGTCTGTGGTTAAACCGACTGCCAGCGTAGTGTCTTGTCTTTAGAGTCCCATACAGAAAGCTATTCGCCTTCAGGCAAAAGAGTAGGGGGTCGCATGGTTTTGCGACAGGTCGCATGGTTTTGCGACAGGGTTCGGTCACATCCGTGCACTTGTGCACGTACAGTGTCCGGACAGTTGATACTAGCGGGCTTTGGTTTAAGCCAGATCCTAGTGTACGTTTTAGGATTGGTTTTATCTCGTTAGTATTCGTGTTCCTCAGAACGCGGATGCGGGTGTGTATGCACAGTTGACAGAGAGACAGAGGCAGAGTATTCTCATTGGGGTTGTTGACTGTTGACTGTTGACAGTTGACTGTTGACCATTGACTTTTGCTTAACCCTAATGAGAATAAGATATATGATTAACATTAATATTAATTAAGTATTATAGTGACATGGTTGTTGAGGGGTTGACATTGTTGACTTATTGACTTTGTGCACCGGTTGACCAGGTTGGACTAGTTGACCATCATTATGACAATGGCTATCATTCCATGGCAAAGACTTTTGCTTGCTTGTTTATTTATGCAAAATGAGTGCATGAAATGATATAGCCATTTTGACTTAAACCATTACACAATACTTGATTACTATTTTTGTTATGATGGCTTTTGGATTATGAGAGTTGAGAATGAGAAGAGTATGGTTCATTCTTTCATTTGCTTTCTCTCTCTTGAGCTCTCTCATTCTCAAGCTCTCCCTCTTCCTCTTGCTCTCTCTACCTCAAGGAAAACCATTCTCATGTGTTGAGACTCATTGCCTTAGAGTTAAAAAGACACCAAAACATTCCTCTACTCATTCTAGTTCACAAGGCCTAGCAAGCTAAGTGATCTAGTTTCTTCAAAGTTCGAAGAATAAGCCAAAGGTAGAAGCTTTCGGGTGGATCCATCTTCGGCGCAAGGAGACGACGAGGTGAGGCCGATCCATAGACCGGGTGGAGTCGAAGACGAAGGAGTTCAAGAAAGGTATAGCCCCCTAACCGAGTAGGTAAACTCTTGTTAGGTTGTTAGTTAGTAGTTTAACAAAGATCCGTATTGGTAGTCCATGTTACCACCCATTTGAAAATCGTTTTTCACCACTTCCGTAACCCCTTAAGAACCGGGGAAGGGTAGCATAGACTTACAGTGGTATCAGAGCCTAGTTAAACACTATCTAACATGTTAGCTAAGTAAGTAGAAATTCGATCGGAGAAAAAGTCGCGAAATACACCCGGAGCTCAAACTTTCTGTCGATTTTCAAAGTGTTGTAAAAATTATTTGAGATATACCAAAAATCGACACAGGGTTTTTAGAAGAAACTGCAAAAATTCGACCCACTGAATCGATTAACGCGCCGCGGATCCGCGGCCGAGTTGACTCGGTCGTGGGGTTTTATTTTTGCAGTTTGTTCATAGGGGTATTTTGGGATTTTTGGAGCATGTCTTTTCAGCCCGGATTTTACAGAAAGAAAAATTAGTTTTTAGGGCTTGAAAATCCGTATTTTTATCGAACTTCTAAAGACTTAAGCTGACGGGTATATATCTGTGATGTGTTATGTGTATTGAACGTCCGCTAATCGCTATACGTCGATTAGTGGGGGTTATACACATCTGTGATCTGTAATATTGATGGTATGTGTATATGAATTCTTTGGATTGTTGCGGATGAATAGCCGGGGGTTGTGAGATGAGAGTTTTCTTTTCTTTCAATTCATGTAAAATGTAAATTAATGTAATATTATTTTTGACCGCACAACCGGGTCGGGGTTGTAGCCGTCATTGTTTAATTTCTTTTTACTGTTTTTACTCCTAGGATAGACCCAAGGTGGGGTGCACAAACTACCGGGTATCTCGAAGTGCCGAGTGGCCTACTCACGTCGTTGAAGGAGGTTGCTCCACTTCGGATATTTGGCGGGTAGTTTGCCGCACCCGTAGGGGTCTTGGGTGGGGTATTGGCAATTCACCGCGACCGTGTAATCCGTTTTTCATTACAGGCTCGTACGAATTGCGGATTCCTAGTATATCTAATGTGTTCATCTGTGATCTGAAATGGCTATCATTGCAATATATCTATATATGATATTATTTAGGCGTTGCTTATGTTTTGCAGCCGCGCTAGCCCAGCCCCCGCTCTGTCGTTAGTAAAGTAACCTAACGGGTAATGACGAGACCCCGTGGCGAATGCGAATGACATAAGCGTGTTAGTGTATATGCCCTAGAGACCATTACTGTATCATACTAGTATGTATATTACTTGATGGAAGCTTGGGATATTCACAGTTGTACAGACAATCTTGCTCAATATAGTAGTATGCTACTTGGTTTGTCTCTGCTTTAATGTGTACATGTGTGTTTATTTATTATATCACCTATACGCATTAGTAGAGCCCTTAGGATCTTTGCTTGATTACCGGCGTTGTGATGGCGATCACACTCGTGGGGGCTGGGTAATCTACAAGCACATCCTTATACACGTCCCTAGTCGTGGGAGTATCGAGATAGGGCATCGATGCTCCGGAGTAGACTAGCGTATGCGCTTCTCATCCCAGCACGGGAGACGGTCTGTCCCACAGCCGTCGGTACGTCGTACTTGAGATAGTATGCGGGTGCTCATTAGGTTACGAGTACACAGGACAGGACTCGTCGGGAACTGATGGTTAGTATTATACCTATCGTCAGTTATCAGTTCCCAGGTGACATGAGTACAGCTTAGTCCGCTGACTTGACACTGTCACTTCGCCTCGAGTGTGTTCCCACTGTTCTTTGATTGCTACCCTACCACGGCTCTACTGAGTCGTGCAAACAGGTAGTAGTTGGTAGCAGTCCCGAAGCACTTTGAGGCAGTGACGGTTAGACAGGATTCGTCTCTCCCGGTATTGGGGGTTGACATCGCGCTGTGTCTAGGAGAGCCATTACATATGTAGTCCCTGGCCAGGGCAAGCGAGATATACTGGTAGGTTCCAGTGTTATCTCAGGGTGTTCTGGGCTTCACTCCGACACGACTTGTACCGCTATTAGGGGTCTGACCCTTGCCGCCCCCTAGGCCCGACATGCGATATATCAGACGAACAGACCGGACTGTACGGAGAATGTCACATTCAGACTCAGTAGGAGTTCAGATGGGTTTTACCTCGTCGGTCTTCTTATCGGCATCTACCTGGGGACCGTTACGCCCAGCTAGTGCCGCTTGCGGTCTGTGGTTAAACCCACTGCCAGCGTAATGTCGAGTCTTTAGAGTCCCACACAGAGGGTATTCGCCTCTGGGCAAAACAGAGTAGAGGTCGCATGGTTTTGCGACAGGGTTCGTTCTCATCCGCGCACTTGTGCACGTTTGGAGTCCGGACGGATTATACTAGCAGGCTCTGGTTTGAGCCAGATACTGGTATATGTTTTCGGGTTGCTTTTATCTCTCAGTATTCTTGTTCCTCGGAACGAGAATGCAGGTGTGTATGCACAGTTGCTTGAGGCGGAGGATGAGGTCTTTCATTAGGGTTTCGGAACGGGTGCGTATGCACAGTTGACAGTCGTCTTTTTCCAAACCCTGATGGATTTATGAAATATCAATTAATAATAGTAATTAAATGAAATAATGTTATGGTTGATTTTGTTGACTTGTTGACCATGGTTGACTTGTTGACCATGGTTGAATGTTGACCATCATCATTGCTTTGCAAGGATACTCCTTGATTCTAGCTTACATTCATTTAAAGAAGTGATGATGGTGGTCATTCCAAATACAACCATCAACTATTTCATTTTGATTTATTATTATTAATTAGATAAATCATTTTCCTTTTGTTATGGTTGCAAGAGGAAAATAGCTCATTCTATCATTTGGTTTCTCTCTCTTCACTTCATCTTCCTCCTCCTCTTGTTCAAGGAGAGCAAATCTCATGTGTTGAAAATCATCTCCTTGAAGATATAACACCCCAAAGCACACTCTACTCACTCTAAGGTAGAAGGTCTAGCAAGCCGAATACCTTAGTTCTCTCAAGATCGAGAAAGGAG
The DNA here is from genome assembly GCA_030015575.1 of Agapanthus africanus. Lineage (NCBI taxonomy): Eukaryota > Viridiplantae > Streptophyta > Magnoliopsida > Asparagales > Amaryllidaceae > Agapanthus > Agapanthus africanus. Next base: position 100,194,124 of record CM057351.1, read on the forward strand.
CCCAAGGATGAAGCCCTCAGGTGGATCTATCTTCGGCAAAGAAGAGACGAGGAAGGGAAGCCATTCAAGCAACTACAAAGAGCAAGAAAGAAGAAGAACAACAAGAAGAGAAGGAGTTCAAGTTGAGGTATAACCACTTTGCCGAGTAGTTAACTCTTCTTTGCAAGTATGCTAGTTTAGTTTAGCAAAGATCCGGCTTTTACGGTCCATGTTCCAATGTTCAGAAAAATTTTTGTTTTACCGTTTCCGCATCACCGAAAGTACCGGGAAAGGTAACGTGGACCTAACAGTGGTATCATAGCCTAACTAAACATAAACTAGCTTGGTAGTAAAGTATATCGAAGTTCGAAACGGAAAAATCGAAAAAACCAAGTTTTAAAAACCTGAGTTTCTGTTAAAAATTTTTCTGGTCAAAACAAAATTTGTTATACTCCAAAAATCATCTCAGGGTTTTTAGAAGAAAGACACCAAAAACGAGACAGTGACTCCACCAAAGCGCCGCGCTTCCGCGGCAATAGCAAGATATTGCCGCGGAACCGCGGCCAACTTGTTGAGTTGCTGCATCGATTTTGGTGCAGTGTGTTTCTGACGTGGTTTTAGGATTTTTAAGATATATTATATGTGCCCAGATTTTCCAGAATAGAAATTTGTTTTTGGGGGCCTATAAATCCGTATTTTTTCGAACTTCAATATACTTTGACTATAAAGGTTATATCTGTGATGTTCTTATGTATTGAACGTCGGCTAATCGCTATATGTCGATTAGTCGGGGTTATACATATCTGTGATTGTTCTTGATGGTTTGTGTATATGAACTCGTTGGATTGTCGCGGATGAATAGCCGGGGTGGATGTGAGATGAGAGTTTCTTTTTTTTTCATTCATGTAATAAATTTGTAAATTGATGTAATATTATTTGTTTGGCCGCACAACCGGGTCGGGGTAGTAGCCGTCATTGTATAATTCCTTTTACTGTTTTTGCTCCTAGGATAGACCCATGGAGGGGGTGCACAAACTACCGGGTATCTCGAAGTGCCGAGTGGCCTACTCATGGCATTGAGGGAGGTTGCTTCGCTTCGGGTACTTGGCGGGTAGTTTGCCGCACCCGTAGGGGTCTTGGGTGGGGTATTGGCTATTCATCGCGACCGTGTAATCCGCTTTTCGTTGCAGGCTCGAACGAATCGCGGGTTCCAAGTATATCCAAAGTGTTCATCTGTGATCTGGATTGGCTATCATTGCTGTTATATATAATAACTATTTAGGCGTTGCTTATGTTTTACAGCCGCGCTAGCCCAGCCCCCGCTCTGTCGTTAGTTAAGTAACCTAACGGGTGATGACGGGGCCCCGTGGCAAATGCGAATGGCATAAGCGTACGTCATATTTTGGTTGTTTTCTGCAATGGTAGGATTTAAATGATGGGACGCATTAAAAGAACTAATGCAAGAAAATAAACCTAAAAGACGTTGTTGGAACAATTTTTCAAAAAGCTGTTATTGCAAGGACGTTCATTTTTGTTTTCCATCGCGGTATTCGATTGTGAATGCCCAGCACCTCAGTCGACGAGGCAAGGGCCGAGATCCCTTCATCGGGAGTGACCCCTTGGACAAAAGTTTGCGTCAGGGTAATAACTTCACTATAGTCGATTATTCTTGCTTTGCATCGAGGTATTCATTTTGGAATATCCTGCACCTCATTCGACGAGGAAAGAGCCGAGATCCCTTCACAGGGAGTGACCTCTTTAGCAAAAGTTTTCGCCACTATATTTTCAAAAAGGTGTATCACGTTCCTTCAACGACATCAAGTTCATTACGTTAACGGGTTTTTCGCCAAAAACCCAGCCGTAGCCCTCCGTCGTTTCTTATAAGTTATACTTAGTATTCGTGCTGCGTTTGTTGACTGTGTCAAGGCGCAGTGAACTGTAGCTAAGTGTTGCTTATTTGCTGGATACAATGTGATTGGTTAGGAAATTTGTGTAACCTTGTTGACTGTGTCAAGGGTTATGCAGGTGGGTTTAATGCAATCAAGACAACGACGGAATGAACTTGACTAGGACTCTTTGATTTGTTGACTGTGTCAAGATCACTTGGGTCCCAGGGGCAAAACCACATCGGGAGTTTCAAAAGAACTGAAACTTGCAGATTTAGCATACCTTCTGGAGTGTGGTGACTAGAGTGGATTCCATCTAGGTTATCACACAATGACAGTTGGATCCCGATCCCACTGATGAGTTGGTTTACTCTCGGGAGATTATTTCACTTAACGATCAATGCTATAAACCTAGTAGGTGTCTAGAAAGATGTTAGCGGGGCTACGCCCCCAGGGAAAAGAGGTTCTTTAATTAAGGAACTTCGCGAAAGCGTTGGAAAACCTCCCTCGAAGTACCGACACTAGCCTTGCTGAAAGGTTAAGCAAGTATTGTGACGTGAATTAAAACCCAGCTAGTTCTTCTTTTAAAAAGGTTTTAAGAAGAATTTGAGGAAACAGTGGGAGACATCCTGGTTAGATAAATTAATAAACCAATCTAATCTTGCACGAGCATACGCTGAGTGTTTCTTTTCTCTCTCTGCAGGCATAAACCTTTTCACGCCCTAATCAAGATAATAAAATGTATCGCTTGACCGATCCGAATTCTTATTCGGGACTGGGGAAAGTTGGTTCAGCTCTAACTTGTGACAACAGTCATGAGTATGCGGATGGGAAAGGGGATTGTATGGATTTCCAGGATACCCAGTTGAAGAAGAAGCATGGTTTTGCATCTACTTCAGGTGTTCTTGTAATTGAGAACTGTTTTACGGTCAGCCCTACCTCCTGGGTACTTGATACCGGATCAGGATCTCATATCTGTAATTTATTGCAGGGACTGAGAAAAAGTAGGAAAGTTGCACCGGGTGATATGTCGCTCAGAGTAGCGAACGGAGCACAAGTTAATGCGGCAGCCGTCGGTGAATATCACCTAGTATTGCCAAATGGCAAGACTATGATTTTGAACGATTGCTACTATGTACACTCCATGGTTTGCAACATCATATCATTTTCTTTACTCGATAAAGATGGATATAACTTTGTTCTTGAAAAGAATATCATGAACATTTACCTTGATAAGGTACTGGTTGCAGAGGGTACACTGTGTAATGGTATCTACGTTCTAAATCAGAATACAGTTCTCAATATACAAAACACACGCAAGAGGAAGAATTCAGATACGAATGAATCCTACTTGTGGCATTGTAGACTTGGTCATATCGGAGAGAAAAGACTGAGTAAGTTGCATAAAGATGGACTCTTGGATGCGTTCGAGTTTTCATCTTATGAAACTTGTCAGTATTGTCTCAAAGGGAAGATGACCAAATCTCCGTTCACCGGACATGGAGAAAGAGCAGCAGAGCTCTTGGGACTCGTACATAGTGATGTATGCGGTCCAATGTCTATACATGCAAGTGGTGGGTTCTCGTACTTCATCACATTCACTGACGATCTCTCTAGGTTCGGATATGTGTATCTGATGAAACACAAATCTGAAGCTTTTGAAAAATTCAAGGAATTTAGAAACGAAGTAGAGAACCAGACAGGCAAAAGTATCAAGATCCTCCGGTCTGACAGGGGAGGGGAGTACTTAAGCACGGAATTCCTAGATTACTTAAAAGAGAATGGTATTCTCTCTCAGCTTACTCCTCCTTATACACCACAGCACAACGGTGTATCGGAGCGGAGGAATCGTACCCTATTGGATATGGTTCGCTCCATGATGAGTAGTGCTGAGTTACCTCTTTCATTCTGGGGATATGCACTTCAAACTGCAGCACATCTATTGAATCAAGTTCCATCCAAATCCGTGCCTAAGGCTCCGTATGAAATATGGAGTGGTAAGAGTTTGTATCTTAAACGTGTTAAGATTTGGGGTTGCCCAGCTTATGTCAAAAAGCAGAACCCAGACAAACTTGAGGCACGGGCAGTTTTGTGTAAGTTTGTGGGATACCCAAAAGATTCAAGTGGGTATCTGTTCTACCATGCAGAGGAACAGAAGATAATTGTTTCAAGAAATGCCACATTTTTAGAAAAAGAATTTCTTGTTAAAAACATTAGTGGCAGCACGGTAGAACTAGATGAAATTCCAGAAACACAAACTTTAACAAAAGATTTGGTGGAACCGCTAGATTCAACAACCCCAAACGAACCTCAGCCACTCCGCAGATCTGGTAGGATTTCTCATCCGCCCGAGAGATACTACGGTTTTCTCATTGACGGGGATCGAGAGGATTGCATCTTGGAAGAAGATGACCCTACCAGTTTCAGGCAGGCCATTATCAGTAGGGACTCTGATAAGTGGCAGGAAGCAATGCAATCCGAAATGGAGTCCATTTATGCCAATAAAGTGTGGACCTTGGATATTGCTCCACCTGGGATAAAACCCGTTGGATGCAAATGGATCTACAAAAGGAAACTTGGTGTAGATGGGCAGGTGGAAACCTATAAAGCTAGACTCGTTGCAAAAGGTTTTCGTCAAAGACCTGGTTTGGACTATGACGAGACTTTTTCTCCGGTGGCTATGCTCAAATCCATTCGGATCCTACTTGCCATTGCTGCCTTCCATGACTATGAAATCTGGCAGATGGATGTTAAGACGGCTTTCCTAAACGGTTGTTTGGAAGAGTGCGTTTACATGGATCAACCAGAAGGTTTCGTAGACAGTGGGAGCAGCGGAAGGGTGTGCAAGTTGCTTAAATCCATTTATGGATTAAAGCAGGCATCGCGGAGCTGGAACATCTGTTTTGATAAGGTAATCAAGGAATTTGATTTCATCAAAAACGAAGATGAACCCTGTGTCTATAAGAAGATTGTAGGACGAACTGTCGTATTCCTAGTTTTGTATGTGGACGACATTCTTTTGATAGGAAATGATATTCCTATGCTACAATCAGTCAAGCTATTTTTTGTCACAAAGGTTCTCCATGAAGGACCTGGGTGATGCCTCGTACATTCTGGGGATTAAGATCTATAGAGATAGATCCAAGAGACTATTGGGACTTTCGCAGTCCAGGTACATAGAGACCGTACTAAAGAGATTTAGTATGGAGGGTTCCAAGCGCGGAAGCATACCCGCATTGCACGGAATCACCCTCTCCAAGAAGATGTCTCCTAAGACTGACGAGGAGAGGGTTCGCATGAGCACTATACCCTACGCTTCGGCGGTAGGATCTATAATGTATGCGATGCTATGTACAAGACCAGATGTAGCTTACGCGTTGAGCGCGGTAAGCCGGTATCAGTCAGACCCAGGGGAGGACCACTGGAAAGCAGTGAAGAACATTCTCAAGTACCTGAGAAGGACTAAGGAGATGTTCCTGGTTTACGGTAATGGAGACCTCAGGGTCGAGTCCTTTACCGATTCAAGCTTCCAGAGTGACAAAGATGACAGCAAGTCCGTCTCGGGTTTTGTGTTTACCCTCAACAGAGGGGCGGTATGTTGGAGGAGTTCCAAGCAGGATACCGTCGCAGACTCGACGATGGAGGCTGAATACATTGCTGCAAGCGATGCCGCAAAAGAGGCGGTCTGGATGAAGAAGTTCATTAGTGAACTTCAGGTGGTTCCGTCCATTGTTGACCCAATACCTGTGTATTGCGATAACAATGGGGCTATAGCTTTAGCGAAGGAACCAAGGTCCCATCAGAAATCCAGGCACATCTTAAGGCGGTATCACCTGATCAGGGAGATCATTGATCGATAGGAGATCGAGGTGCGGAGAGTGGACACAAAGGACAACACTGCGGACCCATTCACGAAGGCTTTACCGCAGACTCAGTTCGAGCGGCTGATCGAGATGATAGGTCTTCGATACGCCAGTACATGGCCTTAGTGCAAGTGGGAGATTGTTAGTGTATATGCCCTAGAGACCATTACTGTATCATACTAGTATGTATATTACTTGATGGAAGCTTGGGATATTCACAGTTGTACAGACAATCTTGCTCAATATAGTAGTATGCTACTTGGTTTGTCTCTGCTTTAATGTGTACATGTGTGATTATTTATTATATCACCTATACGCATTAGTAGAGCCCTTAGGATCTTTGCTTGATTACCGGCGTTGTGATGGCGATCACACTCGTGGGGGCTGGGTAATCTACAAGCACATCCTTATACACGTCCCTAGTCGTGGGAGTATCGAGATAGGGCATCGATGCTCCGGAGTAGACTAGCGTATGCGCTTCTCATCCCAGCACGGGAGACGGTCTGTCCCACAGCCGTCGGTACGTCGTACTTGAGATAGTATGCGGGTGCTCGTTAGGTTACGAGTACACTGGACAGGACTCGTCGGGAACTGATGGTTGGTATTATACCTATCGTCAGTTATCAGTTCCCAGGTGACATGAGTACAGCTTAGTCCGCTGACTTGACACTGTCACTTCGCCTCGAGTGTGTTCCCACTGTTCTTTGATTGCTACCCTACCACGGCTCTACTGAGTCGTGCAAACAGGTAGTAGTTGGGAGCAGTCCCGAAGCACTTGGAGGCAGTGACGGTTAGACAGGATTCGTCTCTCCCGGTATTGGGGGTTGACATCGCGCTGTGTCTAGGAGAGCCATTACACATGTAGTCCCTGGCCAGGGCAAGCGAGATATACTGGTAGGTTCCAGTGTTATCTCAGGGTGTTCTGGGCTTCACTCCGACACGACTTGTACAGCTATTAGGGGTCTGACGCTTGCCGCCCCCCTAGGCCCGACATGCGATGTATCAGACGAACAGACCGGACTGTACGGAGAATGTCACATTCAGACTCAGTAGGAGTTCAGATGGGTTTTACCTCGTCAGTCTTCTTATCGGCATCTACCTGGGGACCGTTACGCACAGCTAGTGCCGCTTGCGGTCTGTGGTTAAACCCACTGCCAGCGTAGTGTCGAGTCTTTAGAGTCCCACATAGAGGGTATTCGCCTCTGGGCAAAACAGAGTAGAGGTCGCATGGTTTTGCGACAGGGTTCGTTCTCATCCGCGCACTTGTGCACGTTTGGAGTCCGGACGGATTAGACTAGCAGGCTCTGGTTTGAGCCAGATACTGGTATATGTTTTGGGGTTGCTTTTATCTCTCAGTATTCTTGTTCCTCGGAACGAGAATGCAGGTGTGTATGCACAGTTGCTTGAGGCGGAGGATGAGATCTTTCATTAGGGTTTCGGAACGGGTGCGTATGCACAGTTGACAGTCGTCTTTTTCCAAACCCTAATGGATTTATGAAATATCAATTAATAATAGTAATTAAATGAAATAATCTTATGGTTGATTTTGTTGACTTGTTGACCATGGTTGACTTGTTGACCATGGTTGAATGTTGACCATCATCATTGCTTTGCAAGGATACTCTTTGATTCTAGCTTACATTCATTTAAAGAAGTGATGATGGTGGTCATTCCAAATACAACCATCAAGTATTTCATTTTGATTTATTATTATTAGTTAGATAAATCATTTTCCTTTTGTTATGGTTGCAAGAGGAAAATAGCTCATTCTATCATTTGGTTTCTCTCTCTTCACTTCATCTTCTTCCTCCTCTTGTTCAAGGAGAGCAAATCTCATGTGTTGAGAATCATCTCCTTGAAGATATAACACCCCAAAGCACACTCTACTCACTCTAAGGTAGAAGTTCTAGCAAGCCGAATACCTTAGTTCTCTAAAGATCGAGAAAGGAGCCCAAGGATGAAGCCCTCAGGTGGATCTATCTTCGGCAAAGAGGAGACGAGGAAGGGAAGCCATTCAAGCTACTACAAAGAGCAAGAAAGAAGAAGAACAACAAGAAGAGAAGGAGTTCAAGTTGAGGTATAACCACTTTGCCGAGTAGTTAACTCTTCTTTGCAAGTATGCTAGTTTAGTTTAGCAAAGATCCGGCTTTTACGGTCCATGTTACAAAGTTCAGAAAAATTTTTGTTTTACCGTTTCTGTTAGTGTATATGCCCTAGAGGCCATTTCTGTATCATACTAGTATGTATATTACTTGATGGAAGCTTGGGATATTCACAGTTGTACAGACAATCTTGCTCAATATAGTAGTATGCTACTTGGTTTGTCTCTGCTTTAATGTGTACTTGTGTGTTTATTTATTATATCACCTATACGCATTAGTAGAGCCCTTAGGATCTTTGCTTGATTACCGGCGTTGTGATGGCGATCACACTCGTGGGGGCTGGGTAATCTACAAGCACATCCTTATACACGTCCCTAGTCGTGGGAGTATCGAGATAGGGCATCGACACTCCGGATTAGACTAGCGTATGCGCTTCTCATCCCAGCACGGGAGACGGTCTGTCCCACAGCCGTCAGTACGTCGTACTTGAGATAGTATGCGGGTGCTCGTTAGGTTACGAGTACACTGGACAGGACTCGTCGGGAACTGATGGTTAGTATTATACCTATCGTCAGTTATCAGTTCCCAGGTAACATGAGTACAGCTTAGTCCGCTGACTTGACACTGTCACTTCGCCTCGAGTGTGTTCCCACTGTTCTTTGATTACTACCCTACCACGGCTCTACTGAGTCGTGCAAACAGGTAGTAGTTGGGAGTAGTCCCGAAGCACTTGGAGGCAGTGACGGTTAGACAGGATTAGTCTCTCCCGGTATTGGGGGTTGACATCGCGCTGTGTCTAGGAGAGCCATTACACAAGTAGTCCCTGGCCAGGGCAAGCGAGATGTACTGGTAGGTTCCAGTGTTATCTCAGGGTGTATTGGGCTTCACTCTGATACGACTTGTACCGCTATTAGGGGACTGACGTTTACCGCGCCCCTAGGCCCGCCATGCGATGTATCAGACGAACAGACCGGACTGTACGGAGATTGTCACATACAGACTCAGTAGGAGTTCGGATGAGTTTACCTCATCGGCCTTCTTATCGACATCTACCTGGGGACCGTTACGTACAGCTAGTGCCGCTTGCGGTCTGTGGTTAAACCCACTGCCAGCGTAGTGTCGAGTCTTTAGAGTCCCACACAGAGAGTTTCCCTGCACTGAGCGAAACGTGTAGAGGCCGTATGGTTTTACGGCAGGGCTGCGATCACTTACGTACACTTGTGTGCGTATGGTGTTCGGGCAGGCAATACAAGTGGGCTTTGGTTTAAGCCGGATCCTAGTATTGCATGGATGGATTTGTTTTGTCTTCTGCGCATCCGCATTCTACGGAATACGGATGCAGGTGTGTATGCACAGTTTTCCGGAGCGATGAAGGAGGAGGTGCCTCATTAGGGTTTTGGCAGTTGGTTCGGCCAAAACCGCAATGTGACAGGCTCATTAGGGTTTTGACAGTTGATTCGGTCAAAACCATCTTGAGGCGGACTCATTAGGGTTTCGACAGTTCGTTTGGTCAAAACCATTATGAGCCGGGGACATTATTTACTAATCCTTTCATTGATAATTTTGTTATGGCTAATTACATTGACCATTTGACCATCTTGACTTTGTTGACCATTTGACCAAAGTTGACTTGGACCTTCTTAGAAGATCTAAAGTATTCTTTGGTTTTCTTTTTCTTTAGTTATGATAATGGTCATGTCATTTGTAGCCATCACCTTTATCTTGATGGGATTAGTAATGATAATGTTTGTGCATTATTACAACCATGGTTAGGTTTTCTTTGGTTAAGCTTTTCATTTGCTTATTCTCATTCTCTCTCTTGAAATGAGAATCTCCATGGTTGCAAGAAAAACTCCTTCTTCTTCCTCCTCTTGATTTTCTCCTTTGATCTCATGTGTTGAGAGAAAAAGGATTCCACTTGACAAACACATCCATACATCTCTTCTACACAACCTAGGGCTTTTAGATTATCTATCTTCTTGCCCTAGTTACCTCGGCTCGAGGTGGAGCTCGGTGTACATCTCTCGGGTGGATCGTCTTCGACATAAGGAGGCCGCGGAGGTGACCGAAGTCCGGATCAACCATTGAGCAAGCAAAGAGAAGAACAACAAGAAGAAAAGAACAACAAAGAAGAAGGACAACAAGAAGAGAAGGAGTTCAAGTTGAGGTATAACCACTTTGCCGAGTAGTTAACTCTTCTTTGCAAGTATGCTAGTTTAGTTTAGCAAAGATCCGGCTTTTACGGTCCATGTTACAAAGTTTAGAAAAATTTTTGTTTTACCGTTTCCGCAACCCCGAAAGTACCGGGAGAGATAACGTGGACCTAACAGTGGTATCAGAGCCTAACTAAACATAAACTAGCTTGGTAGTAAAGTGTATCGAAGTTCGAAACGGAAAAATCGAAAAAACCAAGTTATAAAAACCTGAGTTTCTGTTAAAATTTTTTCTATTCAAAACAAAATTTGTTATACTCCAAAAATCATCTCAGGGTTTTTAGAAGAAAGCCACCAAAACCGAGACAGCGACTCCACCAAAGAGCCGCGCTTCCGCGGCAATAGCAAGCTATTGCCGCGGAAGCGCGGCCAACTTGATGAGTTACTGCATCGATTTTGGTGCAGTGTGTTTCTGACATGGTTTTAGGATTTTTAAGATATATTATATGTGCCCAGATTTTCCAGAATAGAAATTTGTTTTTGGGGGCCTATAAATCCGTATTTTTCGAACTTCAATATACTTTGACTATAAAGGTTATATCTGTGATGTTCTTATGTATTGAACGTCGGCTAATCGCTATATGTCGATTAGTCGGGGTTATACATATCTGTGATCTGTGATTGTTCTTGATGGTTTGTGTATATGAACTTCTTGGATTGTCGCGGATGAATAGCCGGGGTGGATGTGAGATGAGAGTTTCTTTTTCTTTCATTCATGTAATAAATTTGTAAATTGATGTAATATTATTTGTTTGGCCGCACAACCGGGTCGGGGTTGTAGCCGTCATTGTATAATTCTTTTTACTGTTTTTGCTCCAAGGATAGACCCATGGAGGGGGTGCACAAACTACCGGGTAGCTCGAAGTGCCGAGTGGCCTACTCAAGGCATTGAGGGAGGTTACTTCGCTTCGGGTACTTGGCGGGTAGTTTGCCGCACCCGTAGGGGTCTTGGGTGGGGTATTTGGCTATTCATCACGACCGTGTAATCCGCTTTTCGTTGCAGGCTCGAACGAATCGCGGGTTCCTAGTATATCCAAAGTGTTCATCTGTGATCTGGATTGGTTATCATTGCAGTATATCTATATATAATAACTATTTAGGCGTTGCTTATGTTTTACAGCCGCGCTAGCCCAGCCCCCGCTCTGTCGTTAGTTAAGTAACCTAACGGGTGATGACGGGGCCCCGTGGCGAATGCGAATGGCATAAGCGTACGTCATATTTTGGTTGTTTTCTGCAATGGTAGGATTTAAATGATGGGACGCATTAAAAGAACTAATGCAAGAAAATAAACCTAAAAGACGTTGTTGGAACAATTTTTCAAAAAGCTGTTATTGCAAGGACGTTCATTTTTGTTTTGCATCGCGGTATTCGGTTGTGAATGCCCAGCACCTCAGTCGACGAGGCAAGGGCCGAGATCCCTTCACCGGGAGTGACCCCTTGGACAAAAGTTTGCGTCAGGGTAATAACTTCACTATAGTCGATTATTCATGCTTTGCATCGAGGTATTCAATTTGGAATATCCTGCACCTCATTCGACGAGGAAAGAGCCGAGATCCCTTCACAGGGAGTGACCTCTTTAGCAAAAAGATTTCACCACTATATTTTTCCAAAAAGGGTTATCAGGTTCCTTCAACGACATCAAGTTCATTACGTTAACGGGTTTTTCGCCAAAAACCCAGCCGTAGCCCTCCATCATTTCCTACAAGTACTACTCAGTATTCGAGCTACGTATTTTGGCATTGTCAAGGCGTAGTGATCGGTAGCTAAGTATTGCTTGTTTGCAACTTTATTTTTCAGATTATTTAGCACAGTCGCATAGCTATGTTGGCATTGTCAAGAGTTGTGCGGGTGGGTCTAAGTTAATCAAGATAATGACGGGCCGAACTTGACTAACAGTTCATGATATGTTGGCATTGTCAAGGTCATGAATCGTTAGGGGCAAAAACCACATCGGCAGTTTCAAAAGAACTCAAACTTGCAGATTTAGCATACCTTCTGGAGTGTGGTGACTAGAGTGGATTCCATCTAGGTTATCACACAATGACAGTTGGATCCCGATCCCACTGATGAGTTGGTTTACTCTCGGGAGATTATTTCACTTAACGATCAATGCTATAAACCTAGTAGGTGTCTAGAAAGGTGTTAGCGGGATTACGCCCCCAGGGAAAAGAGGATCTTTAATTAAGGAACTTCGTGAAAGCGTTGGAAAACCTCCCTCGAAGTACCGACACTAGCCTGGCTGAAAGGTTAAGCAAGTATTGTGACGTGAATTAAAACCCGGCTAGTTCTTCTTTTAAAAGGTTTTAAGAAGGATTTGAGGAAACAGTGGGAGACATCTTGGTTAGATAAATTAATAAACCAATATAATCTTGCACGAGCATACGCTGAGTGTTTCTTTTCTCTCTCTCCAGGCAGCAACCTTTTCACGCCCTAATCAAGATAATAAAATGTATCGCTTCACCGATCCGAATTCTTATTCGGGACTGGGGAAAGTTGGTTCAGCTCTAACTTGTGACAACAGTCATGAGAATGGGAAAGGGGATTGTATGGATTTCCAGGATACCCAGTTGAAGAAGAAGCATGGTTTTGCATCTACTTCAGGTGTTCTTGTAATTGAGAACTGTTTTACGGTCAGCCCTACCTCCTGGGTACTTGATACCGGATCAGGATCTCATATCTGTAATTTATTGCAGGGACTGAGAAAAAGTAGGAAAGTTGCACCGGGTGATATGTCGCTCAGAGTAGCAAACGGAGCACAAGTTAATGCGGCAGCCGTCGGTGAATATCACCTAGTATTGCCAAATGGCAAGACTATGATTTTGAACGATTGCTACTATGTACCCTCCATGGTTTGCAACATCATATCAGTTTCTTTACTCGATAAAGATGGATATAACTTTGTTCTTGAAAAGAATATCATGAACATTTACCTTGATAAGGTACTGGTTGCAGAGGGTACACTGTGTAATGGTATCTACGTTCTAAATCAGAATACAGTTCTCAATATACAAAACACACGCAAGAGGAAGAATTCAGATACGAATGAATCCTACTTGTGGCATTGTAGACTTGGTCATATCGGAGAGAAAAGACTGAGTAAGTTGCATAAAGATGGACTCTTGAATGCGTTCGAGTTTTCATCTTATGAAACTTGTCAGTCTTGTCTCAATGGGAAGATGACCAAATCTCCGTTCACCGGACATGGAGAAAGAGCAAGAGAGATCTTGGGACTCATACACAGTGATGTGTGTGGTCCGATGTCTATACTTGCAAGGGGTGGGTTCTCGTACTTCATCACATTCACTGACGATCTCTCTAGGTTCGGATATGTGTATCTGATGAAACACAAATCTGAAACTTTTGAGAAATTCAAGGAATTCAAAAACGAAGTAGAGAACCAGACAGGCAAAAGTATCAAGATCCTCCGGTCTGATAGAGGAGGGGAGTACTTAAGCACGGAATTCCGAGATTACTTAAAAGAGAATGGTATTCTCTCTCAGCTCACTCCTCCTTATACACCACAGCACAACGGTGTGTCAGAGAGAAGGAATCGTACCCTATTGGATATGGTTCGATCTATGATGAGTGATGCTGAGTTACCTCTTTCATTCTGGGGACTTGCGCTAAAGACAGCGGCATACTTGCTGAATCAGGTTCCGTCTAAATCCGTGCCTCAGACTCCATATGAAATATGGAGTGGTAAGAAACCATATCTAGAACTGATTAAGATATGGGGTTGTCCGGCCTATGTAAAACTGCAAAAACCAGACAAGCTTGAGGCACGGTCAGTTTTATGTAAGTTTGTGGGATATCCTAGAAATTCTCTGGGATATTTGTTCTACCACACTGAGGAACAGAAGGTGTTCGTTGCTCACCGCACCACCTTTTTAGAGTGGCAATTTCTTGCAAAAGAAATAAGTGGGAGCACGGTAGAACTGGATGAAATATCTGATCCACAAACTCAAACTGAGGATTTAGCAGAACCAGAAAATTCAGTGACCCCAAACGAACCTCAGCCACTCCGCAGATCTGGTAGGATTTCTCATCCGCCCGAGAGATACTACGGTTTTCTCATAGACGGGGATCGAGAGGATTGCATCTTGGAAGAAGATGACACTACCAGTTTCAGGCAGGCCATTATCAGTAGGGACTCTGATAAGTGGCAGGAAGCAATGCAATCCGAAATGGAGTCCATGTACGCCAATAAAGTGTGGACCTTGGATATTGCTCCACCTGGGGTAAAACCCGTTGGATGCAAATGGATCTACAAAAGGAAACTTGGTGTAGATGGGCAGGTGGAAACCTATAAAGCTAGACTCGTTGCAAAAGGTTTTCGTCAAAGACCTGGTTTGGACTATGGCGAGACTTTTTCTCCGGTGGCTATGCTCAAATCCATTCGGATCCTACTTGCCATTGCTGCCTTCCATGACTATGAATTCTGGCAGATGGATGTTAAGACGGCTTTCCTAAACGGTTGTTTGGAAGAGTGCGTTTACATGGATCAACCAGAAGGTTTCGTAGACAGTGGGAGAAGCGGAAAGGTGTGCAAGTTGCTTAAATCCATTTATGGATTAAAGCAGGCATCGCGGAGCTAGAACATCTGTTTTGATGACGCAATCAAGGAATTTGATTTCATCAAGAACGAAGATGAACCCTGTGTATATAAGAAGATTGTAGGACGAACTGTCGTATTCCTAGTCTTGTACGTGGACGACATTCTTTTGATAGGAAATGATATTCCTATGCTACAATCGGTCAAGCTATTTTTCTCACAAAGGTTCTCCATGATGGACCTGGGTGATGCCTTGTACATTCTGGGGATCAAGATCTATAGAGATAGATCCAAGAGACTATTGGGACTTTCGCAGTCCAGGTACATAGAGACCGTACTAAAGTGATTTAGTATGGAGGGTTCCAAGCGCGGTAACATACCCGCATTGCACGGAATTACCCTCTCCAAGAAGATGTCTCCTAAGACTGACGAGGAGAGGGTTCGCATGAGCACTATACCCTACGCTTCGGCGGTAGGATCTATAATGTATGCGATGCTATGTACAAGACCAGATGTAGCTTACGCGTTGAGCGCGGTAAGCCGGTATCAGTCAGACCCAGGGGAGGACCACTGGACAGTAGTGAAGAACATTCTCAAGTACCTAAGAAGGACTAAGGAGATGTTCCTGGTTTACGGTAATGGAGACCTCAGGGTCGAGTCCTTTACCGATTCAAGCTTCCAGAGTGACAAAGATGACAGCAAGTCCGTCTCGGGTTTTGTGTTTACCCTCAACGGAGGGGCGGTATGTTGGAGGAGTTCCAAGCAGGATACCGTCGCAGACTCGACGATGGAGGCTGAATACATTGCTGCAAGCGATGCCGCAAAAGAGGCAGTCTAGATAAAGAAGTTCATTAGTGAACTTTAGGTGGTTCCGTCCATTGTTGACCCAATACCTTTGTATTGCGATAACAATGGGGCTATAGCTTTAGCGAAGGAACCAAGGGCCCATCAGAAATCCAGGCACATCTTAAGGCGGTATCACCTGATCAGGGAGATCATTGATCGACAGGAGATCGAGGTGCGGAGAGTGGACACAAAGGACAACACTGCGGACCCATTCATGAAGGCTTTACCCCAGACTCAGTTCGAGTGGCTGATCGAGATGATAGGTCTTCGATACGCCAGAACATGGCCTTAGTGCAAGTGGGAGATTGTTAGTGTATATGCCCTAGAGGCCATTACTGTATCATACTAGTATGTATATTACTTGATGGAAGCTTGGGATATTCACAGTTGTACAGACAATCTTGCTCAATATAGTAGTATGCTACTTGGTTTGTCTCTGCTTTAATGTGAACTTGTGTGTTTATTTATTATATCACCTATACGCATTAGTAGAGCCCTTAGGATCTTTCCTTGATTACCGGCGTTGTGATGGCGATCACACTCGTGGGGGCTGGGTAATCTACAAGCACATCCTTATACACGTCCCTAGTCGTGGGAGTATTGAGATAGGGCATCGACACTCCGGAGTAGACTAGCGTATGCGCTTCTCATCCCAGCACGGGAGACGGTCTGTCCCACAGCCGTCAGTACGTCGTACTTGAGATAGTATGC
The DNA here is from genome assembly GCA_030015575.1 of Agapanthus africanus. Classification (NCBI taxonomy): domain Eukaryota; kingdom Viridiplantae; phylum Streptophyta; class Magnoliopsida; order Asparagales; family Amaryllidaceae; genus Agapanthus; species Agapanthus africanus. The sequence continues at coordinate 100,210,276 of CM057351.1, forward strand.
GGGTGCTCGTTAAGTTACGAGTACACTGGACAGGACTCGTCGGGAACTGATGGTTAGTATTATACCTATCGTCAGTTATCAGTTCCCAGGTGACATGAGTACAGCTTAGTCCGCTGACTTGACACTGTCACTTCGCCTCGAGTGTGTTCCCACTGTTCTTTGATTACTACCCTACCACGGCTCTACTGAGTCGTGCAAACTGGTAGTAGTTGGGAGTAGTCCCGAAGCACTTGGAGGCAGTGACGGTTAGAAAGGATTCGCCTCTCCCGGTATTGGGGGTTGACATCGCGCTGTGTCTAGGAGAGCCATTACATAAGTAGTCCCTGGCCAGGGCAAGCGAGATGTACTGGTAGGTTCCAGTGTTATCTCAGGGTGTATTGGGCTTCACTCCGACACGACTTGTACCGCTATTAGGGGACTGACGTTTACCGCCCCCTAGGCCCGCCATGCGATGTATTAGACGAACAGACCGGACTGTACGGAGATTGTCACATACAGACTCAGTAGGAGTTCAGATGAGTTTACCTCATCGGCCTTCTTATCGACATCTACCTGGGGACCGTTACGTACAGCTAGTGCCGCTTGCGGTCTGTGGTTAAACCCACTGCCAGCGTAGTGTCGAGTCTTTAGAGTCCCACACAGAGAGTTTCCCTGCACTGAGCGAAACGTGTAGAGGCCGTATGGTTTTACGGCAGGGCTGCGATCACTTACGTACACTTGTGTGCGTGTGGTGTTCGGGCAGGCAATACTAGTGGGCTTTGGTTTAAGCCGGATCCTAGTATTGCATGGATGGATTTGTTTTGTCTTCTGCGCATCCGCATTCTACGGAATACGGATGCAGGTGTGTATGCACAGTTTTCCGGAGCGATGAAGGAGGAGGTGCCTCATTAGGGTTTTGGCAGTTGGTTCGGCCAAAACCGCAATGTGGCAGGCTCATTAGGATTTTGACAGTTGATTCGGTCAAAACCATCTTGAGGCGGACTCATTAGGGTTTCGAAAGTTTGTTTGGTCAAAACCATTATGAGCCGGGGACATTATTTAATAATCCTTTCATTGATAATTTTGTTATGGCTAATTACATTGACCATTTGACCATCTTGACTTTGTTGACCATTTGACCAAAGTTGACTTGGACCTTCTTAGAAGATCTAAAGTATTCTTTGGTTTTCTTTTTCTTTAGTTATGATAATGGTCATGTCATTTGTAGCCATCACCTTTATCTTGATGGGATTAGTAATGATAATGTTTGTGCATTATTGCAACCATGGTTAGGTTTTCTTTGGTTAAGCTTTTCATTTGCTTATTCTCATTCTCTCTCTTGAAATGAGAAGCTCCATGGTTGCAAGCAAAACTCCTTCTTCTTCCTCCTCTTGATTTTCTCCTTTGATCTCATGTGTTGAGAGAAAAAGGATTCCACTTGACAAACACATCCATACATCTCTTCTACACAAACTAGGGCTTTTAGATTAGCTATCTTCTTGCCCTAGTTACCTCGGCTCGAGGTGGAGCTCGGTGTACATCTCTCGGGTGGATCGTCTTCGACTCAAGGAGGCCGCGGAGGTGACCGAAGTCCGGATCAACCATTGAGCAAGCAAAGAGAAGAACAACAAGAAGAACAGAACAACAAAGAAGAAGGACAACAAGAAGAGAAGGAGTTCAAGTTGAGGTATAACCACTTTGCCGAGTAGTTAACTCTTCTTTGCAAGTATGCTAGTTTAGTTTAGCAAAGATCCGGCTTTTACGGTCCATGTTACAAAGTTTAGAAAAAGTTTTGTTTTACCGTTTCCGCAACTCCGAAAGTACCGGGAGAGGTAACGTGGACCTAACAGTTTCCGCATCCCCGAAAGTATCGGGAAAGGTAACGTGGACCTAACAAAGCGTACGTCATATTTTGGTTGTTTTCTGCAATGGTAGGATTAAATGATGGGACGCATTAAAAGAACTAATGCAAGAAAAATACGCATTAAAAGAACTAATGCAAAGAAAAATAAACCAAGTAAAAGTCGTTGGAACACATTCAAAAACCACTCGGTTTCTTTTCAAAATAACTTTTAAACACGGAGCTTAAGCCACTCCTTTTAAAATCTATCTCGTTCCATCGATTATATCAAGTTCACTACGTTCACGGTTTCGCCAAAACCATTCGTAGCCCTCCGTCATTTCACATGGATGGTCAATAGTATTCAAGCTATGTATGTTGGCCAAAGTCAAGGCATAGTGATTGGTAGCTATTGGGTATTCATGTGCAGCATAGATAGATGTGTTGGTTTGGGGCAGTCGTACTACCATTTTGGCCAAAGTCAAGGGTATGTGCGGATGGGCTCAAATTAATCTGGAGAATGACGGGTAGAACTTGACATGTGACTTTTGATATTTTGGCCAAAGTCTAGGTCATAAGAGCATGGGGAAAAAATCCACATCGGGAGTTTCAAAAGAACTGAAACTTGCTAGCGCTGCATACCATTTGGAGTGTGATGATTCTGGTAGGATTCCTTCAGTTTTGTCACGCAATGATATTTGGATCCCGATCCTACTGTGAGTATATGCTACTCCTCGCGAAATTTCTCACTTAACGATCAATGCTATAAACCAAGTAGGTGTCAAGAAAGGTGTTAGCGAGGCTACGCCCCCAGAGAAAAGAGGTTCTTAAATTAAGGAACTTTGCGAAAGCGTTGGAAAACCTCCCTCGAAGTACCGACACCAGCCTGGCTGAACGGTTAAGCAAGAATTGTACTGTGAGATTGATCCTGACTAATTCTTCCTTTTTGGTTTGAGGAGGGATTCGAGAGACAGTGGGAGCCATACTGTTTAGACAAATTAAAAACCACTCTAAACTTGCAAGTGCAACATGCTAAAGTGTTTCTTCTCTCTCTCCTAATTGCAGCGACCAATCATCATGACCAGAGTTAAGTTATTACTAGATAAAAATATACTGACAGTGCCAAACTACAAAGATTGGCTCAGGAATGTCAAAATGGCAATCACTTATGACAAGTTGGGGTATCTCCTTACCACCAAAGCTCCCCTTGTCCCAGGTTCCACCTCCAGCGTCGCAGATAAGGAAATCCGTAAGACTTGGGAGATCGATAGCGCGAAGGCCAAGTGCCTCGTGCTTGCCTCTATGGACAACGAACATCAGAGGAAGCACGAGAATATGGACCTCGAATCCATATTTCTCCATACAAAAGAACTGTAAGGAGAGCAATCTCGTATCGCAAGATACGAAGTGTCGAAGAAGTTATTTTCGGCAAGGTTGGCCATCGGATCATCGGTAGCAGAACACGTGCTTAAGATGATTGGCTTCATTGAGGAGCTCGCGGAACTTGGGACCACGTTAGAGAACGAGCTCTATACGGACTTGATTCTCTAGTCCCTTCCTTCTACTTACGCCCAGTTTATCCTGAACTTCAACTTACAAGAAAAAGAAGTTGAACTTTCAGAACTCCTCAACATGCTGAGGAGTGCAGAGGGCACCATACAGAATGGTAGGGAAACATCCACTTTGTTTGTAGGAGGATCTTCATCTTCTAGGTCCAAGGCGAAAGCCAAGGGAAAGAAGAAGAAAGCCTCCGCCAAATCAAGGGGCGGTGTTAGTAAAGTGGATACGAAGGGAAAAGCAAAAGCAACAAAGATAGCGGGGAAGCTTATAGGGAAGGAAGAGTGCTTTTTCTGTCATAAGAGTGGTCACTGGAAGAAAGATTGCAGGGCTTGGAAAGCCAGAACACAGGATCTGAAGAAAGTTGCGGCTTCAGCTTCAGGTGTGTATGTTATTGAAAACTGTCTATCAATAAACTCTACTTCCTGGGTATTGGATACCGGATCAGGATCTCATATCTGTAATTCTTTGCAGGCGTTGAGAAACCGTAGGGTTTTGAAGTCAGGTGACATGACCCTCAAAGTTGCAAACGGAGCTGGCATGGATGCTAAGGTCGTGGGGGACTATAACCTGGGGTTGTCAGATGGACACGTTTTGGTTTTGCGTAATTGCTATTTTGTACCGAACGCAACTTGTAATATCATTTCTGTATCTTTGATTTCTAAAGAAGGTTATGAATTTGCGTTTGTAAGTAATGTTGTAAACATTCACCTTAATCATGTTCTGATTGGGTCAGGTACATTAAGCAATGGTATATACGTACTAAACCAACCACAAATTTTGAATGTCCAGAATACACACAAAAGAAAGTCTCCGGAAATAAATCAGACTTTCTGATGGCATTGTAGACTGGGTCACATCAATGAGAGAAGGTTGACGAAGTTACATGCAGAAGGATATTTGAATCTGTTCGAATATCAATCGTATGCCACTTGTCAATCCTGTCTCAAAGGAAAGATGACAAAGACTCCGTTCACTGGACACGGATTAAGAGCGAGCGTGCTCTTGGGACTCATACACAGCGACGTGTGCGGTCCGATGTCTACACATGCGCGAAGCGGTTATTCTTACTTCATTACTTTTACGGATGACTTTTCAAGGTACGGTTATGTCTTCTTAATGAACATAAATCTGAAGCCTTTGGAAAATTCCAGGAATATAAGAATGAAGTAGAAAAAAAAAACCGGCAAAAGTATCAAGACACTAAGATCGGATCGAGGTGGTGAATACTTGAGTGCCGAGTTCCTGAACTATTTAAAAGAGAACGGAATTCTCTCTCAGCTTACTCCTCCAAACACTCCGCAACATAACGGTGTATCGGAGAGACGGAACCGGACCCTATTGGATATGGTACGGTCCATGATGAGTAACACTGAGTTACCGCGATCATTCTGGGGATATGCACTAGAATCAGCTGCATACCTTTTCAACCGAGTTCCAACTAAGACTGTGCCTACTACACCATATGAGATGTGGTGTGGGAAGAGACCCTATCTTAATCACATTAAGACATGGGGAAGTCCAGCTTTTGTCAAAAAGCAGCATGCAGACAAGCTCGAGGCACGCTCAGTACAGTGCAAGTTTGTGGGATATCCAAAGAACTCCAAGGGATATCTCTTCTATTACGCAGAGGAACAAAAGATCATTGTTTCTCGTAATGCCCATTTTCTGGAACACCAGTTCTTAGAAAAGGAAACAAGTGGGAGCGAAATAGAACTGGAAGAAATTCCAGAACCACAGACTATTACTGAAAGCTTAGTGGAACCAGAGGGTTCAAAAGAAAATGACATTCCTACGCCGCTCCGCAGGAGTAGTAGGCAGTCTCATCCGCCCAAGAGATACTACGGTTTTCTCATAGACGGGGATAGAGAGGATTGCATCATAGATTATGATGAGCCGACTAGCTTCCAGCAGGCCATTCAGAGCGTTGACTCGGTAAAATGGTTGGATGCAATGCGGACCGAAATGGAGTCCATGTACACCAACAAAGTATGGACGTTGGACGTTGCTCCAGATGGGGTAAAACCCGTACGATGCAAGTGGATCTTCAAAAGAAAGATTGGTGTAGATGGACAGGTTGAGATCTATAAAGCTAGACTGGTTGTAAAGGGTTTTCTTCAAAGACCTGGTTTGAACTATGACGAGACCTTTTCTCCAGTTGCTATGCTGAAATCCATTCGGATCCTTCTTGCCATTGCTGCCTTCCACGATTATGAGATTTGGCAGATGGACGTAAAGACCGCTTTTCTAAATCGAAATTTAGAGGAGTGTGTTTATATGGACCAGCCAGAGGGTTTCATTCAGAGTAGGAGCAGCGGGAAGGTGTGCAAGTTGCTTAAGTCCATCTATGGACTAAAGCAGGCATCGCGGAGTTGGAACATCTGTTTTGATGAGACGGTCAAGGAATTTGGCTTTATCAAAAATCCAGATGAGCCATGCATCTATAGTAGATTTGTAGCGAGAACTGTAGTATTCCTCGTTTTATACGTGGATGACATTCTCTTAATAGGAAATGACATTCCTATGCTATAATCTGTCAAGGGGTTCTTGTCACACAGGTTCTCCATGAAAGACCTGGGTGATGCCTCATACATTCTGGGGATCCGGATCTATCGTGACAGATCCAAGAGGACACTGGGACTCTCACAGTCCAGGTACATCGACACCATACTGAAAAGATTCAGTATGGAAGATTCCAAGCGCGGTAATCTACCGGCTTGTCACGGGATCACCCTCTCCAAAGAGATGTCTCCCAAGACTGATTTGGAAAGGGATCGCATGTCTATTATACCCTACGCTTTAGCGGTAGGCTCTATAATGTATGCGATGTTGTGTACCAGACCAGATGTAGCTTATGCACTGAGTGTGGTAAGCCGGTATCAGTCAAACCCTGGGGAGAAACATTTGATAGATATAAAGAACATTCTCAAGTACCTGAGAAGGACTAAGGAGATGTTCTTGCTGTATGGCGGAAAAACCCTCCAGATCGAGGCCTTTGCTGACTCCAGCTTCCAAAGTGACAAGGATGATTCCAAGTCCATGTCGGGTTATGTCTTTACCCTCAATGGAGGGGCGGTGTGTTGGAAGAGTTCCAAACAGGAAACCGTTGCTGACTCAACGATGGAAGCGGAATATATCGCTGCTGCAGATGCCGCAAAAGAAGCTGTCTGGGTAAGGAAGTTCTTAACTGAACTTTAGGTGGTTCCGTCCATTGTTGATCCAATACCGCTGTATTGCGACAACAACGGGGCTATAGCTGCTGATCCACTCATAAAGACCTTACCCCAGACTCAGTTCGAGCGGCTGATCGAGATGATATGTCTTTGATACGCCAGTACATGGCCTTAGTGTAAGTGGGAGATTGTTAGTGTATATGCCCTAGAGGCCATTACTGTATCATACTAGTCTGTATATTACTTAATGGAAGCTTGGGATATTCACCTTGTATAAACAATCTTGCTCAATATAGTAGTATGCTACTTGGTTTGTTTCTACTTCAATGTGTACATGTATTTATTTTAGTATATCACCTATACACATTAGTTGAGCCCTTAGGATCTTTGCTTGATTACCAGCGTTGTGATGGCAGTCACACTAGTGGGGGCTGGGTAATCTATAAGCACATCCTTTTGCAGGTCCCTAGTCGCAGGACTATCGAGACTGGGCATCGATACTCCGGAGTAGACTAGCGTATGCGCTTCTCATCCCAGTGTGTGAGACAGTCTGTCCCACAGCCGTCAGTACGTCGTACTTCAGATAGTATGCGGGTGCTCGTTGGGTTACGACTACACTGGACAGGACTCGTCGGGAACTGTTGGTTGGTACTATACCTATCGTCAGTTATCAGTTCCCAGGTGACATGAGTATAGCTTAGTCCGCTGACTTGACACTGTCACTTCACCTCGAGTGTGTTCCCACTGTACTTAGATTACTACCCTACCACGGCTTAAAGGAGTCGTGCAAACAGGTAGTAGTTGGGTGCAGTCCCGAAGCACTTGGAGGTTGTGACGGTTAGAAAGGATTCGTCTCTCCCGGTATTGGGGGTTGACATCGCGCTGTGTCTAGGAGAGCCATTACATGAGTAGTCCCTGGCCAGTGCAAGCGAGATATACTGAGAGGTTTCCAGTGTTATCTCAGGGTGTTCTGGGCTTCACTCCGACACGACTTGTAACGCTATTAGGGGACTGGCGTTTACCGCCCCCTAGGCCCGCCATGCGATGTATCAGACGAACAGACCGGACTGTATGGAGATTGTCACATTCAGACTCAGTAGGAGCTCAGATGGGTTTCATCTCGTCAGTCTTCTTGTCGGCATCTACCTGGGGACCGTTACGCACAGCTAGTGCCGCTTGCGGTCTGTGGTTAAACCCACTACCAGCGTAGTGTCGAGTCTTTAGAGTCCCACACAGAAAGCTATTAGCCTTTAGGCAAAAGAGTAGGGGGTCGCATGGTTTTGCGACAGGTCGCATGGTTTTGCGACAGGGTTCGGTCACATCCGTGCACTTGTGCACGTACAGTGTCCGGACAGTTGACACTAGTGGGCTTTGGTTTAAGCCAGATCCTAGTGTACGTTTTGGGATTGGTTTTATCTCGTTTGTATTCGTGTTCCTCGGAACGCGGATGCGAGTGTGTATGCATGACAGAGAGACAGAGGCAGAGTATTCTCCTTGGGGTTGTTGACTGTTGACTGTTGACTGTTGACCATTGACTTTTGCTTAACCCTAATGAGAATAAGATATATGATTAAGATTAATATTAATTAAGTATTATATTGACATGGTTGTTGAGGGGTTGACATTGTTGACTTGTTGACCGGTTGACTAGGTTGGACTAGTTGACCATCATCATGACAATGGCTATCATTCCATGGCAAAGACTTTTGCTTGCTTGTTTATTTATGCAAAATGAGTGCATGAAATGATATAGGCATTTTGACTTAAACCATTACACAATACTTGATTACTATTTTTGTTATGATGGTTTTTGGATTATGAGAGGTGAGAATGAGAAGAGTATGGTTCATTCTTTCATTTGCTTTCTCTCTCTTGAGCTCTCTCATTCTCAAGCTCTCCCTCTTCCTCTTGCTCTCTCTACCTCAAGGCAAACCATTCTCATGTGTTGAGACTCATTGCCTTAGAGATAAAAAGACACCAAAACATTTCTCTACTGATTCTAGTTCACAAGGCCTAGCAAGCCAAGTGATCTAGTTTCTTCAAAGTTCGAAGAAGAAGCCAATGGTAGAAGCTTTCGGGTGGATCCATCTTCGGCGCAAGGAGACGACAAGGTGAGGCCGATCCGTACAACGGGAGGAGTCGAAGACGAAGGAGTTCAAGAAAGGTATAGCCCCCTAACCGAGTAGGTAAACTCTTGTTAGGTTGTTAGTTAGTAGTTTAACAAAGATCCGTATTGGTAGTCCATGTTTCCACCCATTTGAAAATCGTTTTTCACCACTTCCGCAACCCCGTAAGAACCGGGGAAGGGTAGCATTGACTTACACAAAAAATAAATCACATGTAAATGCTGACAGGTATACGTATCTAACATGTCCGAGTCGGTGAATCTATCAATCGGCATCTAGCCACACAACATCACGTACGATATAATCCATCGTACGGCATCCTCTAGTCAAGGGTATGGATCAATCATGAAATCAACTCATCACATACAGAAAAGATCATCGTACGACGACATTAAACCAATAGGGATCCTATCAACCTTTAAGACAATGAGGGTACGGCCTAATATCACGTACGACCTATCATCCATGATTCACAACATTCTACACACACACACACACACACACATATATATACATACATACATATATATATATACCTATGTCCCAGGTCACATCCATAACGATCTCATGTCAGGGGACCGACAAGGTATCAATCATCTCAATCGACTAGCATCCGTATACCAACATGTCATCGGATCATCATATTCGTCTTATATTCTTTTCATCGCATTTATATCTCACATCAAGTCGAGTTTACATAAACATTCTATCTCTACTATAAGTATAAGTATCTAATCTAACATACACACCCGAACCATATAATCAGATTTTTAATGGAGCGAATCGTAGTTTTGAAAATAGGGGTTACGGTGTTTTAAAGAAAAGATATCATTTGAAATTCCGTAACGTCCCTCAAGTTAACTGTTTAAAAGATGCATACAATTCTTCAGTTTATAAATATGTATGGTTTGGATAACACATCTACATCGACTATCTAGACCTATAGTATCCTAAACGGCAATATCGTCAAACATCATCCTCAAATCCCGTCATCACATATTAGCCGTATTATATCACTTCTAACTATCCTTAGTTTCTAATATGGTTTCACTAACTATCATTTAACTCTAACCCTAGTTTCCAAATCTAGGTTTCCTTAACCATATTCTATAAATCAGTTTCCCTCAAAACTTTGCGGGGGTGATATAGGCCATCCACCCGACTTCCCCGGTAGATATTGATCTACTCACCGTAGTCTTCGCTTGCCGAAGTCGTTGACGCCACGTTCCGTCACCTCGGAATCTACGCGAAGGTACCTACAATAACAACACATATCAAAGCGCTATTAAAATCAGGTTCTAAAATCCAAAACGGCACGTGCCTTGCTCGTAGGTTAGAACCTATAGCATACGCGTACAAAATCAACCAAACAACACATGTTGTTGATGCACGAACATCCCATAACCAAATACAAATCCAAATAACAAGAATTAGCATTTCAAAATACGGAAAACATAGCCAAAATCACTCTAAAAAGCTCCCAGATTTTGACTCAGGTCAAATAAATCTAAGCAAACAAGTCTAGGGTGATGTATATAGTGTATATGACCTACTGGACCAACCTAGACCCCTACCCTCACCAATTGGCCGGCCACTCCCATCAAAATTCCGGCCACCTGGGCCCCCCAGGCTCCAATGGGGTTCGTTCTGTCATGGTAGTCTCCTGGTAGTGTATCAAGGTCCATGGTATTGTTTGCTACTCTCAAAAATTCCCTGGGTTGCTCCAGATTTCCTTGCACACCCAATTTTCTTACAAAACCGACATGAACTCAAATCCAAAATCCTTATTTTCTATCCTTGTCCAGTAAAAACCCCACTCAAGTCTTATTAACAGCCCCTATATCACTACAACACAACTGGAACCATATTCCTTCTCTTAGAATTTCCATGTTCACAAATCCATCACTAAACGAGTTCTAAGTTAAACCAAAATGCTAGGAATTCAAACTAAACTAACATGGAAAGAGATATACCTCATGGATGTCTCTCAAGCACACCCTAGAAGTTCCAAAGTTTTCAAAATCCCATTTTGCTTGGTTCAATGTGATGAGCATGAAGAGGGGGTCGTTTTTTGTGAAAGGGGTATATGCTTTGGATGGAGTTTTGGAGATGGATTTAGGGCTTGAAGGTGGAGGGAGATGAGGGTGAGGAAGATGAAGAAGGAGAAGAAAATGAATAATGGTGGAGGCATATGTGTCTGCCCTCTCCTCTCTCTCTCTCAAATATTCTCACACTCTCTCTCCAAGTCATCATTATGTCTCCTTTCTCTCTCATCATGACACCTTTTTCTTTCTCTTTTCTCACCAAATCACATAAACCCAAATAAAACAACACCATGAAATAACATGTAACATGTCATGGTGCACTTACCATGAAAAACTGTAGAAACACGGATTTGGCTTAATCGCGATTAGCAGTGCACTAATCGGGTTTTTATCAAAACTGCACATAATAAATTTTAAAAATGCCAAATCCTTTAAATATATTTTTAAATGAATAAATCATTTTAATTTCTAATTATTTCACAAATATTGGTATATATTTATACCCTTTTTCGAAAATCCCAATTTCGCAAATCGGGCAGTTTTCGGAAAATATATTATTTTAATATTAAATTCCAAAAATAATATTTTATATTTTCTGAAATGTTGCACAAAGCCACTGCTCCATTGTTATCGCAATACAAAGGTATTGGATGCTCGATGGACGGAACCACTCCTAGTTCAGTTATGAACTTCTTCATCCAGACAGCCTCCTTTGCAGCATCATCGGCAGCGATGTATTCAGCCTCCATCGTCGAGTCTGCCACAGTTTCCTGCTTGGAACCCTTCCAACAAACCGCCCCTCCATTGAGGGTAAAGACAAATACCGAGACCGACTTAGAGTCGTCCTTATCACTCTGGAAGCTCGAATCGGTAAAGGACTCCACTTGGAGTTCACTGTTACCATACACCAAGAACATCTCTTTAGTCCTTCTCAAGTACTTGAGAATGTTCTTCACAGCTGTCCAGTGATTCTCTCCTGGATCTTCTTGATACCTACTCACTACACTTAGTGAGTATGTTACATCTGGTCTGGTACATAACATTGCGTACATGATAGAGCCTACTTCCGAAGCATAAGGTATTCGTTGCATGCGATCTCTCTCCAAATCAGTCTTGGGAGACATCTATTTGGAGAGAGTGAGTCCTGAGATCGTGGGTAAATTCCTACGCTTGGAATCCTCCATACTAAACCTCTTTAATATGGTGTCGATGTACCTGGATTGGGACAATCCCAACATCCGTTTAGATCTATCTCTATAGATCTTAATCCCTAAGATGCAGGAGGCATCACCTAGATCTTTCATTGAGAATATTTATGATAAGAAGAGCTTGACCGAGTGCAGCATAGGAACATCATTTCCTACCAAGAGTATGTCATCCACGTACAGTACGAGGAAGACAACCTTACTCTCTGCCACCTTCTTGTATATACAAGGTTCATCTACATTTTTGATGAAGTCAGACTCTTTGGCTACCACATCAAAACAGATGTTCCAACTCCGCGATGTCTGCTTTAACCCGTAGATGGATTTAAGCAGCTTGCACACCTTCCCGCTGCTCCCACTGTCCATGAAGTCCTCTGGCTGAGTCATGTACACGCTCTCTTTTAAATCACCATTTAGAAAGGCGGTCTTAACATCCATTTGCCAGATTTCGTAGTCATGGTATGCAGCGATGGCAAGCAGGATCCCGAGGTTCTTAAGCATAGCCACTGGAGAAAAGGTTTCATCATAATCCACACCTGGTCGTTGACGAAAACCTTTTGCAACAAGTCTAGCTTTGAAAATCTCAACTTTTCCATCTACACCAAGTTTCTTCTTAAAGATCCATTTGCACCCAATGGGTTTTACCCCTTTAGGAGCATTTTCCAAAGTCCATACTTTGTTGGTGTACATGGATTCCATCTCAGATCGCATTCCATCCAGCCATTTCACAGAGTCCCTACTCGTGATGGCCTGCTCGAAGCTAGTTTGGTCATCATCTTCCATGATGCAATCCTCTCTCTCACCATCAATGAGAAAATCGTAGTATCTCTCAGGTGCGTGAGGAACCCTACTAGATCGGCGGAGAGGCTGAGGTTCGTTGGGAACTATGGAATCCTCTGTTTCTTCCAAATCTTCTGTCGTAGTTTGTACGCTGGAACTTCTTCCAGTTCTACCTCCTCACCACAAATTTCTTTCACAAGAAATTCCTTTTCTAAAAAGGTGGCATGTCGAGAAACAAACACCTTTTGTTCCTCGGTGTGGTAGAAGATATACCTTAGTGAGATTTTGGGATATCCAACAAACTTGCACAGAATAGACATTGCCTCGAGTTTTTTCGGGTTGTGCTTTTTGACATAGGCCGGACAACCCCATATCTTAGCATAATTAAGACATTGTCTCTTCCCCTTCCATATCTTATATGGAGTGGTAGGCACTGATTTGGTAGGGACCAAATTCAATAGGTGCATGGCTGTCTCTAGCGCATAGCCCCAAAAGGAAATAGGTAACTCAGCGGTGCTCATCATAGAGCGCACCATATCTAATAGGGTGTGATTCCTCCGCTCCGATATACCGTTGTGATGTAGTGTATACGGAGGAGTAAGCTGGGAGAGAATCCCATTCTATTTTAGATAGTCACGGAATTCCGTGCTCAAGCATTCTCCTCCCCGATTAGATCGTAGGATTTTAATACTTTTACCCGTCTGGTTCCCAACTTCATGCTTATATTCTTTGAATTTCTCAAAAGCTTCAGACTTGTGTTTCAACAAGAACACATGTCCGTATCTTGAGAGATCGTCAGTGAATGTAATGAAGTATGTGTCACGACCCAATTTAGGAACGTGACCGATACTAAAACCACGTGACGTCAACAGGCGTAACACAATTTAAGTAAGCCGAAAACCCAGAAATCTAAACCGTAAAAAGAAGTAAGTGATAAAACATTGTTAAAACATTTGGAAATCTCAAGTAAAAATCTTAAAAATTAAGTTTATTTTCTTAAAAATTTTTGCAGCACCTCCTTTGTAAAACTGCCCCGAAACTAGTACAGACACAGGATATAAATAAAGAATTCCCAAACGGGAGCAAATCACGCCCAAAGGCGGAAAACAATCACCACAAGCATATATACGATGTCGTAGCAAAGAAATAGAAAATAAAATGAAGAAAACATAAAAGAGATAAAGCAACATAAGAAAGGCCGACTCATACGAGCACGGCACCCAGAGTCACATAATACAATATCGATCCTCACAAACTCGTCTCTAAGTCAATACATGAAAGTGGTAGATGGAGAGTACTAGATACAATGAGATATACAATAGATGTAATCGGATAAACGCAAACCCACCTACACAAAAAAAGGCCTCACAGCCAATCGTAGGGGTATCCGCAGAAATAGATACAATAAGGAGCCCTGCCGTGACTACTCTGAGGGTCAAGCCTGCAAAACACTGTGGCACAACGAGGTTGAGTTGTCAACTCGTGAATAGTAAGTAACATCATACAGGTAATCGCAAGTATGCACGAACAACGATAATCTATCACATGCAATCTGATAGCATAAGTATGGCAATATGGTGATTGATTTATTTTTTGATCCGTAGATTCGATATGAAATGAAAAGTATAATCACAATCAATGAATTTATAGCCGCAATCAATAACGGTGTCGACACACTTCGTTAATTAGTACGGGTCGTCCACTGAGATTCGTGTATTTATTCGTTCTCGCTTTAGTTGAGTCGAAAGAAAATAGTAAAGAAAATTCAAGAAGATGAATCAAGATTTATTAGATGAAATATTTTCAAGAAAAATCAAGAATGATTTTAAGATTTAGTAATCAAGAAAGTGTACAATTTCAATTTTAGTTATCAAGAAAATGTAGAATAGCTTGTAGGATTCAATAGGAATTAGTAGCATTGATGAATACTAATAATGACTTATCTTATCTATTGATGAATTATAGCTAGAACGATGGCGATGAATGAAGATTAGGGATCTTTTGAAGAAACTAGGGTTTCCCCATCACTGTCCCTTATCTTTTCATTTATCATCATTCAAATCTAGCCTTTATCAAAGAGAATCAGCAATCATTTAATCCCAAATTGCAACGAAATTATCAAGAACGGTGATCTCGTTCCAAATTTGGTCATTGACGATTCTTTTTCCTAAAGTTCATAATTCTCATAAGACTTAAGATGCGTATAGGATTTCATCACCATTTGATCTACCAAATTCCTTCGAATCCTTAACAAACGGAGATTTCACTCATGCATCATGAAAATAAAAGAATCAAGAATTAGAAATTTCATAATGCGAAAATGTAAAGAAAGAGAGAATTAACAATTGATCACATTTATTAATCAACTTCTAATTACACATTCCTTCAATCCGAGGTTACAAGAATTGCGCTCGATCGCTCTCTTGAAGAGATAACAATTCAGTCGAATTTCGCTTCACTCGATGTATGTGAGACTTGGACCTGTCGAGGATCTCATGCTCTTGATGACGATCGGCTTCACGTAAAGGATCTTGAATGTCGTCGCTCGATGTTGTTCTCAACGATTCTTGATTTGGGTCTTGATTAGGAATTGAATTGGATTTAGTTTTGATTTGTGTGCTAGAAAACGATTACCATCAACAACTCAACAACCTCATTAATGTAGGCTTAGGTCCCTTTTTATAGCTCTTCACCAATCTTCCACTAAAAGCTAGGTCAATCTTCCTCAAGAAGCTAGGTAGTTGTAGGGAAACTTCTAGAATAAGGTAGTTATCAAGCTTCCTCAAGAAACTAGGCTATTGTAGGGAAGTTTTCAGAACAAGATTGTTACAATGGAGCGTCCTCAGCAAGCTTGGAAGTTGGCATGAAGCTTTCTGTAGAATTCTTGATCGCCGACTCCCTGAATCGGCCGCGGATCCACGGCAACTCGGGCTGACTCGGCCGCCTTTCCGCGGCCGATTTGTGAGATTTTTTATTCAATTCTTTGTGGTCTTCTGGTGTTGGTCTCTGGGTTTTCAGGTGATATCTGGAATCTTCTTATCTTTTCTGAATCTCTGCCAGATTTTAACTCTTTGATTTCCTGTATTTTTATAGGCAATTTTTCGATTCCGATATCTGTCCTGAGCTAATTTTCTGCACAGAATCTCAATGAAGAATGTTGAGATATACATTATCTTGCATGAAATAATAAACAAATAATTTCCTTCCAGAATGTTGATTATAATGTATAAAACATGGTAATTGATATTTTCCAGAAGAACTTGTAATATGTGTTATATTTATAACAAAAATCCTTAGATGATTAGAAAAGTGCGGAAATTGTTATTTTAATGATTGCAATATTTTCGACTGAACTTATGGATATGCAACAATCATGATCAAGGTACACCATCAGGGTACTACAACTACATGAAACGATGCATATCAAATAATCCTTAGTGGGGGATAAAACATAATCATCATCGTGGAAAACCGGTGTCCATCAACGACACCCCAAATCCCAATACCTCAGGCGCCATCACTCTGATCGGCCCTCATATCCATAAATCTCATGGAACCTGAGTGCCCAACATCGACATTCGAAACATCATGAAAACCCGTATCCAACATCGACAAAAAAATCCACATAACTCGGGCTCCATCAGTCCGGATCGGCCCACAGGCTCCGTCAGTCCGGATCGGCCCATATCCATCCCACGACTCCGGTCGGTATCCTCCGGATAACCGCCGGGTCCAAACTATCACCGATAGGTAGTAATCTTTCTGCCATGCTCATCGTCTACTGCACAACATACCTTTCTTGCCCCGGGATACCATACCGGGTCCACCATGAACCCGCAAACAGATCATCCATCTTCTCAAATCGGGTTTCTAAAACCAATCTCAGAACCGAGAAAACTCATGGTGGACGCATCGAAATATCATATCAAGAGAAACCGGGTTTTCAAAACAATACATACTTTCTTGAAATATAACCACGGTTCTCAAATCATATGAAATCAGTATCTCAATGCGTAAATCCATGAAATATGATGTATGCAACATAGAACAGTAATATGAGCATATCAAGGGAAAAACCGCTCTTTTAAATGAATCAAGTATTTTAAAGATATCATGCGGTTCCCAAATTCCTCAAAGTCAAATGCAACATCATATAAAGGTGTATACGTAGGTATAGCAATGTATGTGTATATGCATGTATGTATGTATGTATGTATGCATGATGCAATTCATATGCGCAATAGAACAAGAATCAACGTCTAACTATAGATAATAAGGAAGGCGGTACAATACATATTCACTTAGAAAGGTGGTACAAGAATAACAGCCTCAATGTCAATAACGGATGCAGTACCACATATAAGTATTTTTTGTGCGTGTCATGGTAATTACCAACGGTGTGTGTTTCATACAATTCAGTGCTCTTGCAACATGAACCGTCTGTAATGGTGCAGTGTCCAATAGGTACCAAGTCAATGTCACGTCCCGAAAGTACGGAACATGACCGGCACTTAGACTACGAAATGTCTCGAGGCATACGTAATCTAAGTTAGCCGAAAACCGAGAAATCCAAACCAAGAAAAGTAGTAGAGTGAAGGAAAAACCAATTTAAATCAAGTAGTTTTATTAACATAAGCCGAATTCTGCGTTTTTTAAAAACATCAAATATTTCTTGAAAATTTCGGCAGAGTCTACTTTGTAAATACTGGCCCCCAAGCGGGATACAACATGAATAGTATACGAAATCAATAAAAGGCATCCCCAAGCGGGAGCTAGCTCTTCGTCAATCGACGGTCACAACCACACAAGTAATATAATATACAACGCCAAGGGCGAGGATCAAAACTCAAAAGGAAACTCAAAACAACAAGAAATCCACAAAAATACAACGCGTGACTCTGAGGTCGAAAGAATAACATCATTGGTCTCTATCTCAAAAATAAATACATGTTTGGTTGATGAAATTTACTAGATACAACTGAATATTATTATACAAGGTAATATGATGGGTACGATACCAATAAACCCACCTACTAGTAAGTAACGAAACTGTGCCCACAAAGCCGTAATGAAACCTGTACGGCAAACCTGCAAGAAACTGGGGCACAACGGGGGTGAGTTGCCAACTCGTGAATAGAAAAACATCTACGAATAGAAATCGCATGTATGACGCAATCCTAGGTCATACGATCATAATATATAATCCTCAAATATAACCAGCAGTCGATAACAATGACTAGGGTAAATATCTAACCCAAGTGTAATCCCATATGCCCGTGCCAGTGCCTCAGGTAGCAATATACCATATGGATGATGTATGAATGCATGAAACAGAATGCATGTACTGATGAAAACTGCTGTCATAAATCAATGAGATTTCTGTATCTTTTTAAAAACGAGGTATCATAAATGAAATCAGCATAAACAGTGCCTAGCATCGACACAAAACAAGTATCCAAATCTCTCGATATCTCTGTATCGCAATCTCTATACCTCAATATCTCAAAATCTCTGTATGTCAATCTCACTATCTAGGACGCCGTCAGTCCAGACCGGCCCTTACCATCAATCTCAAGACCACGACGGTATCCTCCGGATATCCGACGCGTCGGGTAAAATCACCGGTCGGTCGTGCTCCCCTGCACAGGCTCCACGTCAACAACACGATCTTCTTGTCCCGGGGTACCGCACCGGGCCCACCATATACCCGAAACGGTTCTTCCATCTCCTCGAATCGGGTCTCGAAATCCATCAGCAAACTCATGGTAGACGACTCATACATCATGGGAAAACCGCACTTTTTATTTAAAAGAGAGGAAAAAAGCTTATACAAGTTTTGCGGTTTTCCCCCAAATCCAGAAAATCTCCTGGAAATCAGTCCAAATCATCAATAGCATGTAAACCCATGAATATAGGTATGAGAATCCATGAATACGGCATAACAATGAATAACAGTATGCATGAAGTGATAAGTAATAACTACAATATCTAAGCTGGCATATAAGGTAAGTACACTAATATCATGTCAAACTACTAGCTATCAAGCTAAGTTAAGCAACAATATTTTCTAAGGTGTACGTGACATGGCAATTACCGATGAAGATGTCTGTGAGCCGGCAAGTAAGGGTACGTGGTACATACGCATCATCGGTAATGGTGCTGGTGTCCTAACAGCATAATATCAACAATTCAATATGAAATAACAATGTAAGTATGCGATGCGGAGCGAGCAACCATAATGAGCGGGAGCTAAATATTAAACAATGGTGCCATTTGAAATAACACGAATCGTGGGGTTTTGAAAATAAGGGCTACGGTGGTTTTAAGAAAGGATACGTCTTTTGAAATATCCGTAGATCTCTTGACCTGTCTTTTAAAATACCCACGATCCGCTAGTTTTGAAATAGGTAGGAGTCTAATCTAATCTAACAACTACACTAAACTATACGGCTGAACTAACAAGCTGAACTACAAGTAAGAAAACCGCCTATCATCTGAGTCGATACATATACATACCTGTATATGTATAGTCGGTGATCCCGCCTCAACAATATCATATCTGATACCATATCTATAATCAGACATCCGAATTCAAGAGTGCGGATCAATCATCAATATATAGCTCATACGTAAATCCGTCGTACGGCATCCCAAATCTCGGTACGGGTCAATATCACATTCATCATACTATTCATCTGGTATCCTCTTAATCAAATATCATGATCGGGGTACTGATCTACGTCTAGTACAATACTGATACCGCCTAAGTATGCATACACGTGTGTGAAATACTATGTCAATGACCCACTACAACGTCATGTCGTATCTCAAATACGAACCCTGCCATATCACCGATCTTACGGCCTCAAATCAAATCTCATCGACTCATCTTAAATCCCAAGTACTATCCTCATCATCCATGCATGTGTATATGAATGTATATATGCATAGTCCCATACCCACGCGTATATACATATATACACATCCCCATCTACGCATAAGAAAGTAATGTATGCAAGTCTGTGTGTGCGTATGTGGGTATAACAACTACTCTAGGGTTTCGCAACTAACCCAAAGGTAATCCATGAACACATAATCATATCATGAATAAACATTCTCGTATCATAAAACACCTATATAAACATATATATATGAACTATACTACGGACTGCGGGGCTGCTATACGCCATCCACCCGACTTCTCCCCGTAGATATAAATCTACTCACCTGGTCCTTGCTCGCCGGTGCCGATGTCGCCACGCGCTTGCTTGTCGTCTCGAAGTCCGCTTGGGGTACCTACATATCATAACACACCGTATCGCATTAAAACCAAATTCGAAATCGAAGCGGCATACGGAAATCAAATCGGCACGCGTGTCACGGATAGGTCAAAACCTATCGCCTACGCATGCAAGAATAGTCAAACCAACCCTCGATGTTGATGTACAAACGTCAAACCATCGAGAAAACCCAAACACACTCATTTGCGCATCCACGAACACTAACTATAATATAAAATAGATTAAAATTCACAAAAACCCCAAATTCACCTTAAAAGCCATTATTCCGAAAATCTAGTAAGCAAAAATTACCCGTTTTAATATAAAACTCGACGTTTAAACAAATTTAGTGGCCATAATACTTATTAATTATCTTAAATAAGTCATAAAAACAATTTCCATAATTTAATCTCAATAAATTTCATTAACCCCAAAATTCTAGTTTACAATATACCCAATTTTAACAATTTTATAGCAAAAATGCACAAAGAACAATTTAGCTTGGATTTTCATGAACTAAAGTATTAAACTACAATTTATAATGTTAATGAAGTCATGAAAAACTTAATTATATTTTAAAACCCAATTATTTAACCAATTTGAAAAACCTAGTTAGCAAATTAGCGTAATTATCACAATTTTTAAACTAACAATTAACAACTACCTACTAACTTTGTTTTAACACGTCAAAAGAGCCTAAATACATTACACAACCATACACTAATTTCACAAAACCCTAACTTGCATTCAATCCCTATCTTGAATTCATCACACAAACAACAACAACCAAATTAACACTTATAAACAAAATTATTTATGAAACTAATCAACAAACAAACCATGGGGCACAAATTTATACCTCACAAATTGAGATCTACCATGCAAATCCTAGCCTCCAAAAGTAGCTTCCATGCTCCTAGATCCATGCTAGATAGGCAAATGAGAAATGGGAAGGAGTTGGATTTTGGTTTTGAGTTTTTGTTTTGGATTTTGATGGAATTTGAGATGAGTTTTGAAGAAAAAAGAGAAGGGAAGTTAGGGGCTGTTTTCTGCAGAATTTCAGCAGCAAGGAGGGATGGGGAGAAGTGTGGGGTGATGTGGGTTTTTGTCAAAATCAAAGCCACCCTTTCTCAAAGTAACCATACACTCAAATTAACATATTTTAATCAATTTTTCACTTTACATTCACATGAAAGTCAAAAAGAGGGGGGGGGGGGGGGGAAACATGGACAGCTTTTGGTGGTGGGGGGGCCCGGTCAAAGAAGGGGGTGATGGTGTGAGGGTTTGCACAAAAAAATTCTATGCAAAAAGAACCCTAAAGTTACAAAAATTGCAAGTTTTAGTTCAAAATAATTATATTTTTGTTTTCTTCGATTATAACGAAATAAAACTAAAAATAAAATACTAAAAAAATTATATTACAAACTAGATTTTAGTTAACATGATTCTAAAGAGTAAAATTAGCCCAAAGAAATTTGTATTTATCGCTAATTTAATGTATTTTTACCGGCTTAAAATAATATTAAAAATTGAAAAATAGGGAATTTTTTTTAAATGACCAGAAATTTATAAGTAACTCATTAGCTACTAAAAACTGGCAATTTTCTATCCAAATTAGGTATAATTAGGCCTAAACTGCTAAATAATTATATTGACGATTTACGGAAAAATACCAAATTTTAACCGATTTTCGGGAAAACACCAAAACGACTTTTCAAGGTGTTACAATCTTCCCCCTTAAAGAAATTCGGTCCCCGAATTTAAATTAAAACTCTCCCCAAATACTAAAACATCTACGCAAAACCATCAAGTCATCGGGGCTCCGAAATCGTAAATACATAAAAACAAATCGTAGCGCAGCGAATGCGCATGAAAAATGAGCATGTAACTCAAAATCAAAACTCCGTCAAGCATCCCGCAATCATCAGAGTCATGGTGAAGACACAATGTCTAAATTCCAAAATGAAAATCAATATGATATACATCATTAAAATATCTGGAAGCAATGCATGCCAAATCTTCTTCAAATCGTTGTGCGATGCTCGCAGCACTGCATAGTGGCGGACGTCTATTGTAAGAAAATAACTACATATATATATATATATATATATATATATATATATATATATCCTTTGGTTGAAATGTACGTTCCTCCGTTTTGGAAAACAATTTAGAAGGGTTTCCTTGTTTTAAACGTTTCGTGTCATATCAGACACGTAGGTAAATACTGAGACTATAGCTCGCTTTTTGGAATTCCCTTCGATAGCTATCAATGCATGCAAAATACATTCAGGTACTGTCCTCTGACTAGTCCTGCTCAGTACGAAAACACAAGCAAATATTATAAAAACGTAATGCTCTATAAGAAATCAATCCCAAAATATGCATATGAATGCCATGTGCGTCTGGTGAGCACGGAAATCGAAATCCATCAATGTGCCATATATATGCACAGAAACAACATCTAGGTGCATTGGGTGTGCACGAAACATCTGTCAAAGGCAACAGATGTGCCTGACAGCAAAACAGGTGCATCTGACGTGCACGAAGAATCTCGATTTAGTGCATCTGGTGTGCACCAAAATCGTATCTCAAAACATGCGCTCAACATGCGCGAAAATCCAATCAGGTCCACAAGGTGCACAAATCAAACTACGAGTATCACAATCGAAATCGAAGTCCAGTGCTTCTAAGTGCACAAAATGCATATCACTGCACTGCAAGCATATATAAACTATACGGAGTGCAAGAACCAAATCGTATACGTATATACGCACAAATCAACTCAACCGTATGAAATCCAAAAAATCACAAATATGAGAAACCAAGGTACGGAAACGATATCAAGTGCAACAACTGTGCAAAAGTCGTAAATACTCAATAGGTGCAACCATGGTCCATGAAAACAAATATCATGAAACTCAATCATCAAAATCAATCATGCGAATAGATCGCCCAAAATACCGAAATCAAGTGTGGCGGAATAGTTCCTCTCAAGCACATCCTCCAAGAATCTCTGGCCAGCTGTCGTGGTCACTCATAGTATGTCTTGTCGACGATCTTGAACTCTGGCCTGCCGGTGTGCGTAACATGACCACTCCTGGGTCCAAGTCTTCTCGTAATTTGTCCCTGAAAGGTCCTGTCGAGATCTCTCCTAAATCTCGTCTCTGCCGAACTGTCCGGAAGTCATCGTCCCTTGCTAGATCTGTTCTCATTCCGGAACGGCTGCATACTCATCGCGACTCCTTCTAGAAGGTATATCCAAGTACAATGCCTCGTCATGCGTATCGCATCTCTGATGTCGGCGGAGTGCAACTTCGTCTCATCAAGATCTCGTACGAACCTTTTACTCCACTTTCTTTAATGTCGACTGCTTCGGACTCGTCTCGTCGTGGCTGCATAGACTGAGCTCCAACGGCTATCCTCGTATCTGGAGTCTCCCAAGAATGCATCTCACCACCTAGCATCTGAATGAAGTCGAACCATCCGATCGATTCGTCAAAACCTCATAATCCTCCAAGAGCTCAACATCTTGGGTACACTTTAATAGTATCGAGTATGTACCACAGCATCGATGGTCCAGCCGTAGAAGGGAAAACCCAAGCCTCACTAATGGCGCCGCGGAACTGCCGCAAACCCTAAGGTTCAAAGGCTTTCACACGGTCATTATGTCGAGTTAGGGTTTCATTCTTTCTAGAGGGACCATAGAATTGCCTGCATGTCTTTCCGAAAACTTTAAACTTGGAATAATAGGTTTCTGACACCCGATCGTCTCTGTCGACTCTCAACGTCTCCGCGTGAAGTCGTCTCTAGCTGGAATCAATGTATCTGATGACCTTGCATCGGGGTAGCGAACGAATCACATGTCCTAGTCATTCATCTTCGGTGACTAGCGACCTTATGTCATCTCTTCGTACAACTCGTACAGCAATAGCTCCAATATCTGGGGCGATATCTCGTCGTTCGCAGCAATAATGGGCTCACTCGTCTGCACGCTGAACCGTGCCTCAATCATCATGAATAGACAATATATCAACGGTCATCAAAATCTGGCTGGCCTCTATCAGTAGCTCAATCCTCTAGTACAAATCGGCACGTCCGAGTAATCTCATACAGCAATCCACCTAACGCTCGTGGCGCGAAAACACAATGAAAAGACACATCTCTGCAATCGTGTGTCGCCGGAATCACGCCCTGGTCAGTCCTCATTCGTGACGAGCTCATGCTGACCGCAACTCTAGCCGTAGCTCTCCCTGCCCGCAATTGTGGCAGCAATCCATAACTGGTACCGATGAGGCTAAAACAGGAATGAATATAATACTGAACAAAGAAATGCACATCCTAAGGCTTCTTAAGTGGAGTAGAATATCGTAAGTATGCCGTGGAACATACCCACGGTACGTCACTCTACTTTAGTCCCCTATTCCATCAACCAAGGGTCATCCTACGCTCCGAAGGTAAAACCTAACGCTTTGATACCAACTTTGTCACGTCCCGAAAGTACGGAACATGACCGGCACTTAGACTACGAAACGTCTCGAGGCGTACGTAATCTATGTTAGCCGAAAACCCAGAAATCCAAACCAAGAAAAGTAGTAGAGTGAAGGAAAAACCAATTTAAATCAAGTATTTTTATTAGCATAAGTCGAATTATGCGTTTTTTAAAAACATCAAATATTTCTTGGAAATTTCGGCAGAGTCTCCTTTGTAAATACTGGCCCCCAAGCGGGATACAACATGAATAGTATACGAAATCAATAAAAGGAATCCCCAAGCGGGAGCTAGCTCTTCGTCAATCGACGGTCACAAACACACAAGTAATATAATATACAACGCCAAGGGCGAGGATCAAAACTCAAAAGGAAACTCAAAACAACAAGAAATCCACAGAAATACAATGCGCGACTCTGAGGTCGAAAGAATAACATCATTGGTCTCTATCTCAAAAATAAATACATGTTTGGTTGATGGAATTTACTAGATAAAACTGAATAATATTATACAAGGTAATATGATGGGTACGATACCAATAAACCCACCTACTAGTAAGTAACGAAACTGTGCCCGCAAAGCCGTAATGAAACCTGTACGGCAAACCTGCAAGAAACTGGGGCACAACGGGGGTGAGTTGCCAACTCGTGAATAGAAAAACATCTACGAATAGAAATCGCATGTATGACGCAATCCTAGGTCATACGATCATAATATATAATCCTCAAATATAACCAGCAGTCGATAACAATGACTAGGGTAAATATCTAACCCAAGTGCAATCCCATATGCCCGTGCCAGTGCCTCAGGTAGCAATATACCATATGGATGATGTATCAATGCATGAAAAAGAATGCATGTACTGATGAAAACTGTTGTCATAAATCAATGAGATTTCTGTATCTTTCTAAAAACGAGGCATCATAAATGAAATCAGCATAAACAGTGCCTAGCATCGACACAAAACAAGTATCCAAATCTCTCGATATCTCTGTATCGCAATCTCTGTACCTCAATATCTCAAAATCTCTGTATGTCAATCTCACTATCTAGGGCGCCGTCAGTCCAGACCGGCCCTTACCATCAATCTCAAAACCACGACGGTATCCTCCGGATATCCGACCCGTCGGGTAAAATCACTGGTCAGTCGTGCTCCCCTGCACAGGCTCAACGTCAACAACACGATATTCTTGTCCCGGGGTACCGCACCGGGCCCACCATGTACCCGAAACGGTTCTTCCATCTCCTCGAATCGGGTCTCGAAATCCATCAGCAAACTCATGGTGGACGACTCATACATCATGGAAAAACCACACTTTTTATTTAAAAGAGAGGAAAAAAGCTTATACAAGTTTTGCGGTTTTCCCCCAAATCCAGAATATCTCATGGAAATCCGAGTCCAAATCATTAATAGCATGTAAAACCATGAATATAGGTATGAGAATCCATGTATACGGCATAACAATGAATAACAGTATGCATGAAGTGATAAGTAATAACTACAATATCTAAGCTGGCATATAAGGTAAGTACACTAATATCATGTCAAACTACTAGCTATCAAGCTAAGTTAAGCAATAATATTTTCTAAGGTGTACGTGACATGACAATTACCGATGAAGATGTGTGTGAGCCGGCAAGTAAGGGTACGTGGTACATACGTATCATCGGTAATGGTGCTGGTTTCCTAACAGCATAATATCAACAATGAAATATGAAATAACAATGTAAGTATGCGATGCGGAGCGAGCAACAATAATGAGCGGGAGCTAAATATTAAACAATGGTTCCATTTTAAATAACACGAATCGTGGGGTTTTGAAAATAAGGGCTACGGTGGTTTTAAGAAAGGATGCGTCTTTTGAAATATCCGTAGATCCCTTGACCTGTCTTTTAAAATACCCACGATCCGCTAGTTTTGAAATAGGTAGGAGTCTAATCTAATCTAACAACTACACTAAACGATACGGCTGAACTAACAAGCTGAACTACAGGTAAGAAAACCGCCTATCATCTGAGTCGATACATATACATACCTGTATATGTATAGTCGGTGATCCCGCCTCAATAATATCATATCTGATACCATATCTAGAATCAGACATCCGAATTCAAGAGTGCGGATCAATCATCAATATATAGCTCGTACATAAATCCGTCGTACGGCATCCCAAATCTGGGTACGGGTCAATATCACATTCATCATACTATTCATCTGGTATCCTCTTTATCAAATATCATAATCGGGGTACTGATCTACGTCTAGTACAATACTGATACCTCCTAAGTATGCATGCACGTGTGTGAAATACTACGTCAATGACCCGCTACAACGTCATGTCGTATCTCAAATACGAACCCTGCCATATCACCGATCTTACGGCCTCAAATCAAATCTCATCGACTCATCTTAAATCCCAAGTACTATCCTCATCATCCATGCATGTGTATATGAATGTATATATGCATAGTCCCATACCCACGCGTATATACATATATCCGCATCCCCATCTACGCATAAGAAAGTAATGTATGCAAGTCTGTGTGTGCGTTTGTGGGTATAACAACTACTCTAGGGTTTCGCAACTAAGCCAAAGGTAATCCATGAACACATAATCATATCATGAATAAACATTCTCGTATCATAAAAAAACTTTATAAACATATATATATGAACTATACTACGGACTGCGGGGGTGCTATACGCCATCCACCCGACTTCTCCCCGTAGATATAAATCTACCCACCTGGTCCTTGCTCGCCGGTGCCGATGTCGCCACGCGCTTGCTTGTCGTCTCGAAGTCCACTAAGTGTACCTACATATCATAACGCACCGTATCGCATTAAAACCAAATTCGAAATCGAAACGGCATACGAAAATCAAATCGGCACGCGTATCACGCATAGGTCAAAACCTATCGCCTACGCATGCAAGAATAGTCAAACCAACCCTCGATGTCGATGTACAAACGTCAAACCATCGAGAAAATCCAAACACACTCATTTGCGCATCCACGAACACTAACTATAATATAAAATAGGTTAAAATTCACAAAAATCCCCAAATTCACCTTAAAAGCCATTTTTCCGAAAATCTAGCAAGCAAAAATTACCCGTTTTAATATAAAACTCTACGTTTAAACAAATCTAGTGGCCATAATACTTATTAAATATCTTAAATAAGTCATAAAAACAATTTCCATAATTTAATCTCAATAAATTTCATTAACCCCAAAATTCTAGTTTACAATATACCCAATTTTAACAATTTTATAGCAAAAATGCACAAAGAACAATTTAGCTTGGATTTTCATGAACTAAAGTATTAAACTACAATTTATAATGTTAATGAAGTCATGAAAAACTTAATTATATTTTAAAACACAATTATTTAACCAATTTGAAAAACCTAGTTAGCAAATTAGCGTAATTATCACAATTTTTAAACTAACAACTAACAACTAGCTACTAACTTTGTTTTAACACGTCAAAAGAGCCTAAATACATTACACAACCATAAACCAATTTCACAAAACCCTAACTTGCATTCAATCCCTATCATGAATTCATCACACAAACAACAACAACTAAATTAACACTTATAAACAAAATTATTTAAGCAACTAATCAACAAACAAACCATGGGGCACAAATTTATACCTCACAAATTGAGATCTACCATGCAAATCGTAGCCTCCAAAAGTAGCTTCCATGCTCCTAGATACATGCTAGATAGGCAAATGAGAAATGGGTAGGAGTTGGATTTTGGTTTTGAGTTTTTGTTTTGGATTTTGATGGAATTTGAGATGAGTTTTGAAGGAAAAAGAGAAGGGAAGTTAGGGGTTGTTTTCTGCAGAATTTCAGCAGCAAGGAGGGATGGGGAGTGTTTACCCCAATCAGAGCAAAGCTCTATTCAAATTCCGAGGCGGGAGATGAAGCAACGCTTCATCTTCCCCCAATGAGAGCAAAGCTCTACTTTGAAAAATTTAAACTTTAATAAATGAAGCAACGCTTCAGATTCTGTGCGCTGGGCGCAACGCGCCACGTGTCCGGCGCAGACACATCAGCGCAGCGCCCAAGAAGGCGCGCCCAATCAGAGCAAAGCTCTATTTTAATGAAGCAACGCTTCAGCTGCGCAAGCACTGCGCTGCGCGACACGTGTCAGCGCATGCGCTAGTGCAGCTGTGCAAGCACTGCGCTGCGCGACACGTGTCAGCGCAGATGCGCTGCGCTGTGCGCTGCGCGACACGTGTCACGCGCTGGGGCATCTGCGCCAAACAGAATTAAATTTCTAAGAAATCTTTTCTGTTCATGTTAAAACAAGAAAATTTTCTTCTGTAAAACAGAGGCCTTTGGATCAAAGATCCAACGGTGGGGAAAATTCCCCAAATCACTCAGAGAATGATCTCTTTAACAAATTTAACTAATTTGTGAGCACTATAAAAAGAACCCTAGACCACAATTCAAAGAATCAACATTTTCTTAAAAAAAAGTCAAGAAGCTTAAAACAGAGAGAACTCTGAGAAAATTCCAAGAAAAAGGTAAATAACCTTCATAAATTAGAAGAAATTTCTTCTAATAGATCATTGATCTAAAAACAAGATCAATGATCTTTATATAAATGAAAATAGTGCTTTGCACTTCTTATAAACCTCTGGTTCTTGAAAACAAGAAAACAACTAAATTAAAAATAGTGCTTTGCACTTTTATGAACCTCTGGTTCTTCAAACAAAAAGAAAAAACTTATTTTTCTTTGATCTAAATTAGATCAAGAAATCAAACAGTGCTTTGCACTTCTGTTCTTGAATCTAAAAGATTCTTAGTGCTTTGCACTTCCAAACTGCGCCGTTGCGCTCTTAAGAGAGCGCCACGTGTCAGCTACAGAACTTGTGCTACGCGCTCTTGAAATAGAGCTTTGCTCTCTGGAATTGGCGCAACTCACCAGAACGTGCCACGTGTCAGCAGCGCAACAGCGCAGCGCACTCGCGCATCGCACTGCGCTCTTGCGCTTGCGCTCACCAAAACGTGCCACGTGTCAACAGCGCAACAGCGCAGCGCACTGCGCTATTGCGCTTGCGCTAACCAGAGCATGACACGTGTCCTCACCACAAGCGCTTGCGCTCATTGATTGGCGCAAAGCGCTTGATAAATGCAAGGCATTTCACTTCCTGAAGGGCCAGGCCCAATTAAAAGGCTTAACAGGTCTAATAAATAAAATGATGTGCATTGTTTAAAAGGGCAGAGCCCAATTGAAAGGTCCAATGGACCAAAACAAATGATATGCATCACAATAAAAAGGGCAGAGCCCAGTCGAAGTAGGCATAAATGGCCTGAAGTAATGCAATGCATTATTTAAGTGGGGGAAAAGCCCTAGTACAGGTCTAATAGACAAAAGATAAATAAGGGTGTTGAACATTTTCAACTGGACTTAGGCCAATTTTGGCCGTAAGTCCTTAAATCAAATCGGTTGAGCAAAGATTGCTCTTTTAAATCAATCTATATCTGGTTCGAGGGTACATCTCCGAGCTCCTCTGACACCTATCGATGTAATCCTTCAACGACGTCGGAGGGGTGATGGGTCCTGACGACCATGTACATGAATATTGGACCGGAACGTCCTTAAACTAATATCGGACCGGAACGTCCTTAAACTAATATCGGACCGGAACGTCCTTAAACTAATATCGGACCGAGACGTCCCTAAACTAATATCGAACCGAGACATCCCTAAACTAATATTGGACCACCACGTCCCTAAACTGGAAAAATGGACCACCACGTCCCTAAACTGAAAAAAATGGACCACCACGTCCCTAAACTGGCGATGGAACACCACGTCCCTAAACTGGAAAATGGACCACTACGTCCCTAAACTGGAACAATAGAGCCTCCAAATGCTCTTTTGCCGGATCTAAACGGTCCCGTTTAAGTTGATCTTAGCCCCAGATACGGCTAACACATCCTTAGACATTTAAATGAATGATAAAACCCTAAATCAACTTCGGTTCAAGGGTACATCTCTGAACTCCTCTGACACCTGTCGTTGTAATTCTTCAACGACGTCAGAGAGGCGACGAGTCCCGACGACCAGATATTAAATCGATCATCACGTCATGTTGAACTTAGTCCAAAACAGGACTGATGTATCCTTGACTAACGTTTAAGTTGATCTTAGCCGCAACGCGACTAATGCACCCTTAAACTAAAAACACCAAACCCAAATCTAAGTAAATACGGATTTGGACTAATCCACGCCCTACGGGCGACGGCATTACTCTGTCTCCGTATACAATCCACGGGCAACCACAAACAAAACAAACACACACGACACGAAGTGAAATTCTGGAGAAGGAGAAAGTTTTTACCGCGATGCGGTAGCGTAATTAACTGCAGGGGCTTGCGCCTGCAGGAAAGAGCGTCCCCACAATCAAAAAGCCCTCACCCTGAGGGGGAATCTGACGAAGTCTGCTACATCGGCCACATCCGTCTAAACCTCCGATACACGGTGCCATAAATCAACTTGGCATCTTCGGAGATGTGGACGGATAAAACCAAATAGCATCTGCCCCGAATCTCAGGCAAGACGCGAAGTCTAGGCCGCCTTTCGGAGGGGAACAGATTCTGGCACGCCCGGTGGGAACTCTTCCGCTTTCCACTCCACACTTCGTGTGTCGTCTTCGCGAACCAATCGCGGTTTGTTAAATGGTTGCCTTCGGATTTCAAGTTGCTAAGATTTGGTCTTTTGTCTGGCGCGGAACTCAAGCATCCATGGATTCTAACTGCACCAACTGCGCGAAGTACCACTGCAACGGACGCTCCACCTCACCTAGAGGTGTAGCATATGGGCCCCAAGCGGCCTCTTTCCTTACCCTGCCAGTAGACCAGCTGACCCAAGCCACCACTGGCTTATTCTTCGGGACCATGATCCCACCGAAGAGCTTCTTTATGCCGGTACCTGCACCGGAGGTGAACAAGAAGTCGGTCTTCGAACGACTCACTACTACTACGACCCCTGTCAACAGGTCGCCCATTGCCGAACCAACAGCCTCTGTTTTCACCAAGCTAAATCAGAACTCTAAAATGGCTATCCCAATGAGGGCAACGGCCGCTGTTTCGGAAGTCGTTAAGGCGTCTTCTCCCGCCAAAGAGTCAATCTTTTCAAGACTGATGATCCCTGCTCCTCCCCCTGCACGAAGATCTGTCTTTGACAGATTGGATATTACCCCACAAGGAATGACCTCAGTTTTTAAAAGGTTAATACCGGCAGTGCCTCATTCAGGCAGGGGGCAAAAAGAAGCCATCTCTATCTCTGAGCCAGTCCCAACGGCTCGTCGTGCCCGACGTCGCCATTGGCAACGAGTGAGGAAGGCAGAGGGCAACTCCCCCTCAGAGATAACTCCACCGGCTCCAGTGGTGGAGGTCAACGCTGCTGTTCCAACTGGGAACAGCTTTGAATTACTGAGGAAGGTGGGAAAGAACTCTCCAATTGCTACATTGAAAAGATCTCCTCCACCCGCGGAGAGAGCTTCGGAAACAAAACAAGAACAGCCCCCTCAACGGCTGTCTTCAAGGATTTATAAAGTTTGGCGAAGGGTTCAAGACTCTGTGATTGACCCAGGTCACTTTCGTCGACAGAAAAGGGCGAGGATGGAAAAAGACAAGGATTGTCCCATTAAACAGCAGGGGACAGCAGCTACTAGGGTGCCCCCTCCAATGGTTCCTTCAACCTTAACGGCTCACAAAAGAAGGAGGCCAGAGAAAACCCCCGCGTCAGCGGCAAATGTTAAAAATGGTGAACCTAAACGCCCCAAGTCAGGGGGCATAACAGTTCATACGGTTTACATGGCATCAGGAAAAGAAGACAATCGTACGTCCACGGGTCATAGACCGCTTACACGTTCAGTGACCAAGGCTCAGGAGCAGCAACAGAAGCTCCAGGAGGAGATGATGAATGCCATGGCTGCACTTACAGGGCCAAACGAAAGCCCTGGAACCTCTTCAGAAGAACGTCAAGAACAAGAAACGGACGCCGAATTCCTTCTTCGCGTGCTAGAAAAGAAAGATAAAGAAGCTGCGGAGCAGGCAACCAACATAAAGAAAATGGCCATCCTGTTCCAGGATATGGTGGGTATGATGATTCAAGAAGATCCACCTGCTGGAGATCCCCCGATCATTCTTGAAGACGATAGGGGAGAGACATTGAATCCTCCACCGGCTCTATCCACAGCTAAAGAGGATACCATATCAAAAGCTGATTTGGATGAATACATCGCCCAGCAAATACGGGTGCATCAGGCGACTGAAGCAGCCGGTCAGGTCGTAAAGACGGGGCGGCCATATCCGGGTTGGTATGATCAGATTAAATACCCGCCAGGTTATACAATTCCTAAGTTCCATGTCTACAAGGGGACGGGCAATCCTCATCAGCATGTTGCCCAGTTTAGGGCTCTCTGCGGCAACACCGGCGGTGACGACAAGCTGTTGCTTCGTCAGTTTGTTGGAAGCTTATCAGAAACGGCGTTCGAGTGGTATTCTGAACTCCCAAATGACTCTATTAAAACCTTCGCAGAGATGGAGCTGCTGTTTACTCAACGTTTTGCAAGTGCCAGTGAGCGTACCCCGATGACGGCACTGATTAACGCCAGGGTAAAACCCGGCGAGACGTGGGTTCAATACGCTATACGGTGGCGTAATCTATGGTCGAAGTGTGAGCAGCGCATAGAAGAAGCCCCTGCGGTGGGAATGTTTATTGGAACCCTCGATCCACAAGCAACCATCTCACAGTTTATGATGTTCTTCAAGCCGACTTCCTTCCAGGCTTTGATTGACAAACTAGCGCAGATGGACCAGATGGGCCATAAACCCCCTCTCCCAAAGTCGGACTCCTGAAATGACAAAGGAAAGGGAAAAGCGATCATCCTCGCTAATGCTCAACAACAACCAAGCGACCCGAAGCCAGTGGCTCGTCAAAATAATATGTGCCCGTACGTACCCCTTGAGGATAGGATGGGACGTCCTTATTCCTTTCCCCGTGATAAAACGAAGAGGTTATTCGAGCTGGCGTTGCGCAACAGACTCATAAATCTGCCGGATCCAAAACGTCCGTTGCAACCAAGTGACGTCAACGAGCCCAACTACTGTCCTTATCATCGAGTACTAGGCCATCCGATCGAAGATTACTACGTTTTCAAGAATTGGCTTGAAAACCAGTACCCACAGGGCAAGTTCACGTTATCTGATAAATGGAAGGTGAATCCCCCGCAGCCCCACACCTTTAAGGGGACGAATACGCCGGGGGCAACATGCTCCGTCATTGAAGAAGCTCCTTGGGAGGTTGTATTATCAGCCAAGACAAGGAGAATGCTAAACGATCTTCAGGCATGTCCAGCGATCAAGTGGAAGAACCCATTGGAACCACAGGTTATTGAAGGAATGTTGAAACTGCGTACAACTCCAAAGACCGATGGTGGTGGCTCGAACACTCACAGCCAGCTGTCAAAATCTTCGAAAAAGAAGAGGAAGAAATCTAAGAAACCCGTGAAGCCTGGCGACAAGCGCACGGACTTAGAAAAGCAAATTGACGCGCTAGATGAATACAACCAAAAGGCGCAGACTCCCATTACACTCCAAGAGTTCCTCAATCACGTCTTTCAAGATGAAGACGAGGGAGAAAGTTCATCGGATGAATCCGAGGAAAATGTAGCGAGCTGTCATATGATCTCTCATTCGATCACGAACGATGAAGAGACTTCTGGCACTAAAACGCTGGGGGCAGATACTGAATCAAAAATTCCAGAGCTATTAGTCGAAATGATTGACGCGTTCCTTAATGAAGCTCGACTGAAAAGTAAAGCTGATCGAGGACGCGAGATGGCTATATTTGAAAGGGCCAAGCGCCAGCGACTTGATGAAAGAGCTGAGGCGATCCCGCTGGAGCAAAACACCTCCGCTACCGACAAAAGCCAATTCAAGATGAGGAAAAAGTTTGCTAAGGCCATATCAATGGGCATGAAGCTACCATCCTCTGAAGGAAACATCACCGGTGAATCGGAAATGCACCCCTCCTATTGCTTGTACCATCAGAAGGTGTCGCATCCTACTAAAGAGTGCAAAGCTTTCGATTAGTGGTGGCAAGGATATGTTACTCACCGGCAACAATTTAAGCGGGAAAAGCGCAAATCTCGCCGAGAGCGGAGCAGAACGATCAAAGTGCTTGATAAAACTACCGGTGGCTGTTGCATGATTAACACTGCCGGGTCACAAGTGCCTACATTTGGGAGCGATTCTGATGAGGAGTTAGAGCTTGGACCCTCTTTAAAGAATCCACCTCGGGAAAAGAAGAAGGACCGAAGGTTTGCGAGAATATACAGCTACGCAATCGAACGCTACCTGAAAAGAATCTCGGACCCTTAAACAAGAAAGACAAAGGGAAAGAGAAGGTCTCTGAAGACATCGCCTTGGATGACCGAGTTGCGGAAGAGTTAACCGCCAAGAACCCGCCAAAGAGGAATAAAGTGGATTACAATGTCTTGGCGCATCTGAGAAAGCTACCCTCACAACTCAGCATTCTCGATGCCCTATTACTATCAAAAGAGGCGAGGGATTTTTTGATTAAAGCCCTACAAGATCCGGACCAGTTCCAAGCCTTCCTGGCCGAACAAAAGATGAAGGATGAATTGGAAGAGGTGCACACGGCCGACGTTGCTTTCGGCGATGAAGACCTTCTCCTCGGGACGTGCGAACACAATCGTCCCCTTTATGTATCAGGATACTGCCATGATATAAAGATAGGCAAAATCCTGATCGATAATGGATCGTCTGTTAATCTCCTCAACGTGCGGGTGTTGAAGGAAATCTGCATGAGCGTCCAGCACCTTGCGCGGGACAAGATCACCATCTCCGGGTTCGACTCCCAATCATCAAAAACTCTTGGGTCTGTGATATTGACATTATGCTTCGGGCTACTCGTCACAGATATTAAATTCCATGTCATAGATGCCAAGACGTGCTACAATGCTCTGCTCGGTCGACCATGGTTACACGAGTACAATATTATCCCTTCTACAAAGCATCAGTGTATGAAATATTGTAAGGATGGTCCCGAGTACACTGTGGCAGGAGAATTGAATCCGTTTTCCGTGAATGAAGTTCGTAAATATGAAGATGCCAAATACTTCTTGCCGAGTTTCAAAGACACGGAAAGGTGTCACAAGCCTGAGAACAAAACTAATGCCACCATCCCTGTCTTCGGCAGTGACACCGAGGACGAAGAGGATATAATTTATGCGGGTCCGTCCCAATCCGCCAAGCCGGGACCATCCGTTCCTTCATTAATCTTCGGTAGTGATTCGGAATATGAAGTTCATGCTGTATTCCCTGCTCGGCTTTCAATACGGGCTTCTGCTGATGAAGAGCGAAGTCTGCAGACAACCATGGTACCGCTTGAACATTACAAAGAACTGGACGCACTCAACACCAACAGTGTGGAAGAATTGCAGACATTTTATATCCCTCCCGGACGAAAAGGAGAGAAGGCAATCCTATTCTACCGCTATGAAGAAACCAAGGTCGAAAAAGAAATTTGGCATGGTGCGGATTCTACGCTCGACAGGCTTCAGCCCAACCGTCTCCCCAGATATTATACGGAAGGTTTGAAAAAGCTGCTGAAACGCCGGGGGATATCCTTCGAGCAGACCGTTCGAAAAGCCAAATTCTATGATAGGGTCTGGAATGTTCCCGGGACTCAACGCAAGCTGCCTAACGGGAGAATGGAAACAAAAGGGCTCGGATACATCCGGTCGAAGAAGCGAGAGTTACTACCTGGCTGTTACGTCGTATATGACTTCGATGAAGAGGGGGATGCTCAATGGGAGGACGTTAATCCTAAGCCAGTGAAAGTACCAGATACAAAGGAACCCAGTCCATCGTTCGAAGAACAAATGGACAAGCCTATAAGAGAAGCGGGTCAAAAGGCCCGAGACGACCATGACCGCGAAATGGTCTTCTATGAGAAAGCCAGAACGCAACGCCTCCTGCATCAGGCAGTAAAAGACGAAGATGCTGCCCCATGTCAACCTGCTACAAAAAAGGTTCGACGCGAAAGCAAAAACAAGTCGAAAGGCCAAAAACGCGCTCAACAACAACAAAGCAGGGCTAAGAAGCCACGCAAACGGGAGTCGAGCGCTATTGACCTGGCCCTCATGAAGAAAATGGGTCGAGCATATTCATTTCCTCGGAACAAGACGAAGAAGATACTTGATCTTGCTCTAAAACATCAAATGCTTACACTCCCAGAGTCCAAACACCCTGAGCAAGCAGGTGAAGTCTCTAACCCAAATTATTGCTCTTACCATCGAGTAATAGGGCATCCGATTAAAGATTGCTTCACCTTCAAGAATTGGGTTGAAGATCAGTATCAGCTTGGCAAATTTGCTCTGTCTGAGAACTGGAGGGTAGCGCCGCCACAAAAGCACGAACCCGAAAACACAAGAACAGAACCAACTCTGCATTGGGATTGGAAGAAAATTCGCACCTGTCATATGATAACGATATTAAAAGAAGAGTCCGAGAACATGGACAGTCTTCCATGGTGCTTCGAAAACAGCAATGATGAGGTAATCTCAGAATTTCCCCCAGCTCCGAAAGAACTGGA
Source organism: Agapanthus africanus (assembly GCA_030015575.1). NCBI lineage: Eukaryota > Viridiplantae > Streptophyta > Magnoliopsida > Asparagales > Amaryllidaceae > Agapanthus > Agapanthus africanus. The sequence goes on from CM057351.1 coordinate 100,247,404, forward strand.
GGATGGAATACATACCACTGCAGACAACCTCAAGAAAATCGAGTTGGGGACGGTAAACGATCCGCGACCGACATTCGTCAGTGAGCTGCTGTCTGAAGAGAGGGTGGCTGCGTTAAAGGACGTCCTCGTACAGCATAAAGATTGCTTCGCATGGAACTATTCCGAGATGCCAGGACTAGATCCGGAAGTTGCTGTACATAGACTGGCGATATCCCCGGGTGTCAAGCCAGTTAAACAAGCGCCGAGAATAATGTGGCTCGAGCTCGAAATGAGCATCAACACTGAAGTCAAAAAGCTGATAGACTCTGGCTTTATCCATGAAGTTCAATACCCTGAATGGATTGCTAATATCGTCCCAGTGATGAAGAAAAATAGGACAGTGCGCATATGCGTAGACTTCCGGGATCTCAATAAAGCTTGCCCGAGAGACGATTTCCCAGTGCCAGTCACCGAACTGATGATAGACAATACGTCCACTCATGAGGTTTTCTCCTTCATGGACGGCTCGTTGGGTTATAATCAGATAAAAATGCATCCCGAAGACCAGAAACACACCGCCTTCAGGACCCCTCTAGGTATATTCTGTTATAAAGTGATGCCCTTCGGTTTAAAGAATGCCGGTGCCACTTATCAGAGGGCTATGACGAAAATTTTCGACGACCTTATACATGAAATCGTCGAGTGCTACATCGATGACCTTGTGGTTAAGAGGAAATCGTACGAGGAACTTCTTGAACATCTAAAGACTGTATTCCAACGCCTTCGGCAATACAACCTGAAAATGAACCCTCTCAAATGTGCATTCGGGGTTTCCTCGGGCAAATTCTTAGGGTTCATCGTCCGACACCGAGGTATCGAAATAGATCCGTCCAATATCAAGGCGATCATGGAAATGCCTCCGCCGAGAACTCTCAAACAGCGGCGGTCTCTCCAAGGGAAGCTCGCATACATACGGCGATTTATAGCCAACCTTTCAGGAAAGTGTCGTCCCTACAATCACCTGATGAAGAAGGGAACCCCGTTTGTCTGGGATCACAAATGCCAAGGCGCACTAGACGAGATCAAGCAATACCTACAAAACCCTCGAGTGTTGGCTGCTCCGGTTAAGGGAAAGCCTCTCATTCTTTATACAACCGCCCTCGAAGGTTCTTTAGGCGCATTATGGGCACAAGAGAATGATCAAGGGAAAGAAAGAGCACTCTACTACTTAAGTCGAGTTCTACTGGGGGCAGAAAGCAAGTACTCCCCCATTGAAAAACATTGCCTGGCGTTGATCTTCGCAATAACAAAGCTTAGACACTACGCATTAGCACATGAAGTCCGTCTTATTTCAAAAGTGGACCCTCTCAAATATCTAATGTCAAAAGCCATATTAACAGGACGACTCGCTAAATGGGCCCTACTCTTGATGAAATTTTCGATAACATATCAACCTCTCAGGGCGGTGAAAGGCCAGGCCATCGCCGACTTCCTTGCTGAGCATCCCATACCTGCCGATTCTCCTCTAAATTGCGATTTACCAGACAAACATGCGTTTGACGCGATCGACAGTGGTGATACCCGTTGGGAGCTTTATTTCGATGGAGCATCTTCCATGAAAAAGCACAAACAAAGTACGCCAATGATCAAATCGGGAGTAGGCCTTATCTTCATGACCCCGCAAGGAGGGATAATACGCTACGCGTTCTCCCTAACAGAGCCAAGGACAAATAATGAAGCCGAATATGAAGCTCTGATAGCAGGACTCGAGATCGCCATCGACATGGGAATTGAAAGCCTCCTTGTGTACGGAGATTCTCAATTGGTCGTCAGTCAAGTAAATGGCGACTACCAAACGTGCAAGCCAGAGCTGGTAAAATACGGTGATAGGGTGCAACAATTGCTAACCCAAATTCCCTCCTATACTTTGGAGAACATACCGCGCACGGAAAACAGCAAAGCGGACGTACTGGCCAAACTTGCTAAAGAACTGGCTGACGAGAACCTCGATGACGTTAGAATCGTGGTACAAAGTCGTCGAGTGCTTGCCCCAGCAGAAGTATCTCCGGAATCATCCGAAGAAAAAAGAGCGAACGAGGAGACAACCCTGCAAATAAAAGATTGGGAAAATACCGAGGACTGGAGAGAAGTCTTCATAGATTACTTCAAGTTCCACCGAATGCCTGAAGAAGCGTCCACAAGACATCAGCTCGTGAAACGAGCTCTGTCTTTCGCCTTCGTCAACGATACTCTATACAAGAGGTCATTCGATTCTCTATGGCTGAGATGCTTAGGACCTGACGAAGCGAAAAGGGTCGTCCAAGAAGTTCATGACTGACTCTGCGGTTCCCACCAAGCAGGCCCTAAGATGAAGTTGAAGATAAAACGGATGGGCTACTATTGGCCCACGATGATTCAAGACTACCTCGAATATGCGAAGCAGTGTCACCCGTGTTAGATCCATGGGGACTTCATCCACCAGCACCCAAATCCGCTACATCCAACGGTGGCTAGCTGGCCATTCGAAATGTGGGGGACTGACATAGTTGGCCCTATCGAACCAGCATCTTCTAGGGGACATCGTTTCATCTTGGCGACGACTGACTACTTCTCTAAATGGGCAGAAGCAGTACCGTTAAGAGAGGTGAAGACGGAAAATATCCTCCACTTCTTCAAGACGCATCTCATATATCGATTTGGAACTCCGCGACGGGTCATCTCCGATAACGGGCCAGCTTACAGAAGCCATAAGATCAGTCTCTTTGCGCAACAGCATAATATAGACTGGAGATATTCCTCGGTTTATAACCCGCGAGCCAATGGACTAGCTGAAGCCTTCAACAAGACATTGACAAAAATCATAAAGAAAACGGTGTCCCGAAATAAGAAAGATTAGCACGAAAGACTGCAAGAAGCTCTTTGGGCATATCGAACTACATTCAAGACGGCCACGAACACAATGCCATATGCATTGGTGTTCGGTACAGAAGCAGTACTTCCCCTCGAGATAGAGTTACCCTCTCTACGAGTGGCAGTCCACTACGAGCTGACGGACGAAGAAAATGCTCACCTTCGGCTTGAGGAGCTTGACGCCCTTGATGAAACCCGGCTCATAGCGCAGCAAAATCTAGAAGCTTACAAAGCAAAGATGACACGCTCATATGAAAGACTGACCCGACCGAGGACATTTCGCCAAGGCGAACTCGTGCTAGTAGTCAAAAGGCCTATGATCCCCAATCGCGCCAAGCGGGGAAAATTCGAGCCGAACTATGAAGGCCCGTACATCATAGATAAAGTTTACCAGGGTGGGGCCTATCTACTCATGGACATGCGCGGTGAAAGGCCTCTCAGGCCGATAAACGGTCGCTTCCTGAAGAAATACTACGCTTGACGAGTCACGGCCTAGGTCAATGATAGATGACGACGACTATGTCCGCTCGCTATCTTCCTAAGCCCAATCACTATGAGTAGTAGCCAGTCTTCTTCAACAACGGACCGAAACGTCCTTAAACTAATGACGGACCACTACGTCCTAAAACTAGCTGTTGACCGAGATGTCGATAAACTACCGTGGATTATAACATCCCAAAGCCAATATATAAAAATAAAAAAAATATATAAAACAAAATAAAAAAAAAGGTATGTCCATAAGCAAAATGGGCACGGATGAAAACCTGAAAGGGCTCCGTGAGTAAAAATAGCAGGACTACCGGCGAGTGTTTATGAAAACCCGAAAGGGCGCAACCTCGTTAAAAACGACACTTATAGGGCCCTCTCGACCTTGTAAGTAGAAACCACCTGCGTGAGATCCTTACGACTCACAAGGGAACAACACACTTAGGTATCCCCACGATTCCTAAGGAGAAAATACACTTGCGAGATCCTCGAGACTCGTAAGGAGAACTCTCTTATGGGACCCTCACGGCTCATAAGAGTTGAAAGTCTTAAGTTACAGAGACCTAAACCTGTGCTTAAGCAACCCCCACAACCTTCGATATTGCCCTACAATTGGCTCATATTGACCCTTGTATACAATCCACGGGCACGAATAAATATTTCCCCAACAAAGTCCCATCCGTGACTAGGGATACGCTTGTACAACAAACAACACTTGTAAGTCCTCTCGACTTATAAGGAGAAAACCCTTTTGTATGATCCTTACGACTTACAAGAGAACATGCACTTAGGAATCCTCACGATTGCCAAGGAGAAAACACACCTACAAGACCCTCACGACTTGTAGGGAGAAATACCTTTGTGAGACCCTTACGGCTCGTGAAGTCAAAAGCCTTAGTCGACAGGACCCTTAACCCTGTTTACTAAGCAACCTTTGTTCAACATCGACAGAGGCAAATGATGATTCGCTCCTAACAATATCCCAGTTGCAGCGATGCAGATGCCTAAACCGGTATCAAATTCCAAGTCCTTTCAAGGAAAATGATGATTCGCTCCTGGCAATATTCCAGTCGCAGCGATACTGATGCCAAGATTGGGATCAGACCCCAAATTCCCTACTCGCACAAAAAAAAATCAGCGAGCCCAAAAAAAATGCATACGAAATAGCCGAAATGATGGGGCAATCTGCAAACAGAATCAACAAGTAAAAATGTATGCATACAAAACAGCCGAAATGATTGGGCAACTCTCAATAAAAAGCAGCGAGTAAAAACATAATAAACAGCCGAAATGATTGGGCAACTCGCAATAAAAAGTAGCAGGTAAAAATAAAGTAAATAGCCGAAATGATTGGGCAACTCGCAATAAAAAGTAGCAAGTAAAAATAAAGTAAATAGCCGAAATGATTGGGCACCGCGAAAAATAGCCGAAATGATTGGGCAATCGCGATTTCGCGATATAAAAATCTGAAATGATAAAGCATCGCGGAAAGAAAAAAAAATGAAAGAATGAAACTTTTTGCCCTACAGTTAAGATCACATCGATCCCTGTATACAATCCATGGGCATAAACAAAGAGGGATCCATACCCTCCCAACAAATTCCTCGACTCACGGATACAAACACTCCTTGACGAGAGCCTCCTGATCCGCGTCGACCCGCAGAGCCACCAGTGCCCCCGTGGTAATTCTCGACTCGTTTCAAACCCCAAGGAAATAAATAATCCTTGGCGCTTGGGAAACAAATAATCCCTAGCAAACTCCTCGACTCACGGATACAAACACTCCTTGACGAGAGCCTCCTGATCCGCGTCGACACTCAGAGCCACCAGTGCCCCCGTGGGAATTCTCGACTCGTTTCAAACCCCAAGGAAACAAATAATCTTTGGCGCTTGGGAAACAAATAATCCCTAGCAAACTCCTCGACTCACGGATTCAAACACTCCTTGACGAGAGCCTCCTGATCCGCGTTGACCCTCAGAGCCACCAGTGCACCCGTGGGAATTCTCGACTCGTTTCAAACCCCAAGGAAACAAATAATCCTTGGCGCTTGGGAAACAAATAATCCCTAGCAAACTCCTCGAATCACGAATACAAACACTCCTTGATGAGAGCCTTCTGATCCGCGTCGACCCGCAGAGCCACCAGTGCCCCCGTGGGAATCCTCGACTCGTTTCAAACCCCAAGGAAACAAATAATCCTTGGTGCTTCGGAAACAAATAATCCCTAGCAAACTCCTCGACTCACAGATACAAACACTCCTTGACGAAAGCCTCCTGATCCGCGTCGACCCGCAGAGCCACCAGTGCCCCCGTGGGAATTCTCGACTCGTTTCAAACCCCAAGGAGACAAATAATCCTTGGCCCTTGGGAAACAAATAATCCCTAGCAAACTCCTCGACTAACGGATACAAACACTCCTTGACGAGAGCCTCCTGATCCGCGTCGACCCTCAGAGCCACCAGTGCCCCCGTGGGAATTCTTGACTCGTTTCAAACCCCAAGGAAACAAATAATCCTTGGCGCTTGGGAAACAAATAATCCCTAGCAAACTCCTCGACTCACGGATACAAACACTCCTTGATGAGAGCCTTCTGATCCGCGTCGACCCGCAGAGCCACCAGTGCCCCCGTAGGAATCCTCAACTCGTTTCAAACCCCAAGGAAACAAATAATCCTTGGCGCTTGGGAAACAAATAATCCCTAGCAAACTCCTCGACTCACGGATACAAACACTCCGTGACGAGAGCCTCTTGACTCATGTCAACTCGCAGAGCCATTACCCTCTCCGCGAGCAAATTCCCGATTCGTCCTGATCTGTAAGAAGGAGTCTCAGGCAGTAAGGGTGAAAAGCTTACTTCTTGAGCAATGGGGCCCTGCAAGTCAATCCAAAATGGTCTCTTGCATACTATTCACGGGTCTCACTCTCTGAAGTCGAATTTCGACGAGGAGGGAAACAACCGCTTACGAATCCTCTCGACTCGTAAGAGGGAAAATTCTCTTATAGGATCCTTACGACTTATAAGAGAAAACCACACTTAGGAATCCTCATGATTCCTAAGGAGAAAATCCACCTATGAGATCCTCTCGATCCGTGGGGAGAAAAGCCTCTATGAGACCCTCACGGCTCATAGAATTGAAAAGTCTTAGGCAGTAGACCTGAACCTGCGGCCTAAGCCATCACTATTTCCTAAGGAAGTCGGAATACTCATTTTAGACATCCATCAACCATGGTTATTAAGACAGCCTGCTGACAATAAAAAAAGGAAGATGACAGAAAGAATATCCGGTCTACATTTGATCTGGCGTGCGTGACGCATTCATTTATACATGGGCAGAAGACTCAGGACGAGAAATAAGACAAGCTGAAATAGAAAGGGGGAGGGTTTCCATTCATACCGCTAAAAATTTTACAAGCATAAGAATAATGAATAAGAAACATTATTCAGATTATTACAACGGTATAACCTCAGATCCGGGGCACGGATTGAGGAAATCGAAAGTAAGGCCGTCCAGAGTTCTTCCGGCCTTTCTAATTATTCTTATGCGCAGTCTTTCGCGCTCCTCTGTGTCAAGATCATCGGCAAGCCCTCCCGGCCTTCGATAAGCAGCAACTATCGTCGTCTGCTGGAAGATTTGATGTAGGATGTTAATGAGGCTGTCTCGCCGTTTCTTCGAGATCAGCCCCGTCAGGTACACTGAATGCACCTTGTCCTCGGCATCATCCAGCGCATTGAGCGGTAGGGCCTCGTGAAGACCATGAAGTGCTCTCCATATTGCTCCCAGTACGACTTTCAAAAGAGCCGAACGACGGGGTAGCAGCCAACCACCGCTTGCGTTCAGACGACCCATGACCTCTGCACATTGAGCGTCTGTAAACTCCTGGTTTTGTTGACGACCCGGTGCGTAGATATCGTCATAGGTGATGAACTCGTGCAAACTGTATAGATGCACCGCCATTATGCCTGGAGGAAATACCACAGGAAGATTAGTGATAGAAGAAAAATAATATACATAGAGGGCTAAAATCCCAGAGAGCAAAGCTCTGTTCAGGGATTAAAACCCATGAACAAAAGCTTAATGAAACCCCAATGGGGATCTCTTTAGATCAAAAGATCTGTGAGAGCAAAGCTCTTTGACTGAGATTAATTTAAATTAATTTGATTTACATTAATTTTACCTAGAGTTTCTAATTTTAAAAAAAAAATGAGCAAAGCTCTGCTAGTGAAACCCCAATGGGGATCTCTTTAGATCAAAAGATCTGTGAGAGCAAAGCTCTTTGATTGAGATTAATTTAAGTTAATTTGATTCATATAAATTTTACCTAAAGTTTCTAACTTTGAAATTGAGCAAAGCTCTGGTAGTGAAACCCCAATGGGGATCTCTTTAGACCAAAAGATCTATGAGAGCAAAGCTCTGCTGTTTAAAATTAATTTAATCTAAGATTCAATTTTACCTAAAGTTTTTTCTAAAAACTTTGGAAAGAAGAGCAAAGCTCTGGAGTTCTTGAAGGCAAGAGCAAAGCTCTGAAATTTTTTCTGAAAATAAAAATCGGAAAGATGACAAGCATATGTGGGGGACCAAAGGTCCTATTTATAGGCATCAAGTGCCTCTTCGACTTCCAAAAGTTGTCACGGCGGTTGGAATTTCGCCACCGTTGCGCTCACGTTTGGGGCCACGTAAGCGCAATGGTGGGGGGGCATTTGTTTACCCCAATCAGAGCAAAGCTCTATTCAAATTCCGAGGCGGGAGATGAAGCAACGCTTCATCTTCCCCCAATGAGAGCAAAGCTCTGCTTTGAAAAATTTAAACTTTAATAAATGAAGCAACGCTTCAGATTCTGTGCGCTGGGCGCAACGTGCCACGTATCTGGCGCAGACACATCAGCGCAGCGCCCAAGAAGGCGCGCCCAATCGGAGCAAAGCTCTATTTTAATGAAGCAACGCTTCAGCTGCGCAAGCACTGCGCTGCGCGACACGTGTCAGCGCATGCGCTAGCGCAGTTGCGCTGCGCTCTGCGCTGCGCGACACGTGTCAGCGCAGATGCGCTCGCGCAGTTGCGCAGCGCGACACGTGTCAGCGCAGATGCGCTGGCGCAGATGCGCTGCGCTTTGCGCTGCGCGACACGTGTGACGCGCTGGGGCATCTGCGCCAAACAGAATTAAATTTCTAAGAAATCTTTTCTGTTCTTGTTAAAACAAGAAGATTTTCTTCTGTAAAACAGAGGCCTTTGGATCAAAGATCCAACGGTGGGGAAAATTCCCTTAATCACTCACAGAATGATCTCATTAACAAATTTAACTAATTTTTGAGCACTATAAAAAGGACCCTAGACCTCAATTCAAAGAATCAACATTTTCTTAAAAAAAAGTCAAGAAGCTTAAAACAGAGAGAACTCTGAGAAAATTCCAAGAAAAAGGTAAAGAACCTTCATAAATTAGAAGAAATTTCTTCTAATAGATCATTGATCTAAAAACAAGATCAATGATCTTTATATAAATGAAAATAGTGCTTTGCACTTCTTATGAACCTCTGGTTCTTGAAAACAAGAAAACAACTAAATTAAAAATAGTGCTTTGCACTTTTATGAACCTCTGGTTCTTCAAACAAAAAGAAAAAACTTATTTTTCTTTGATCTAAATTAGATCAAGAAATCAAACAGTACTTTGCACTTCTGTTCTTGAATCTAAAAGATTCTTAGTGCTTTGCACTTCCAAACTGCGCCGTTGCGCTCTTAAGAGAGCGCCACGTGTCAGCTACAGAACTTGTGCTACGCGCTTTTGAAATAGAGCTTTGCTCTCTGGAATTGGCGCAACTCACCAGAACGTGCCACGTGTCAGCAGCGCAACAGCGCAGCGCACTCGCGCATCGCACTGCGCTATTGCGCTTGCGCTCACCAAAACGTGCCACGTGTCAAAAGCGCAACAGCGCAGCGCACTCGCGCAGCGCACTCGCGCAGCGCACTCGCGCAGCGCACTGCGCTTGCGCTCACCAGAGCATGACACGTGTCCTCACCACAAGCGCTTGCGCTCACTGATTGGCGCAAAGCGCCTGATAAATGCAAGGCATTTCACTTCCTGAAGGGCCAGGCCCAATTAAAAGGCTTAACTGGCCTAATAAATAAAATGCTGTGCATTGTTTGAAAGGGCAGAGCCCAATTGAAAGGTCCAATGGACCAAAACAAATGATCTGCATCACAATAAAAAGGGCAGAGCCCAGTCGAAGTAGGCATAAATGGCCTGAAGTAATGCAATGCATTATTTAAGTGGGGGAAAAGCCCTAGTACAGGTCTAATAGACAAAAGATAAATAAGGGTGTTGAACATTTTCAACTGGACTTAGCCCAATTTTGGCCGTAAGTCCTTAAATCAAATCGGTTGAGCAAAGATTGCTCTTTTAAATCAATCTATATCCGGTTCGAGGGTACATCTCCGAGCTCCTCTGACACCTATCCTTGTAATCCTTCAACGACGTCGGAGAGGTGATGGGTCCCAACGACCATGTACATGAATACTGGACCGGAACGTCCTTAAACTAATATCGGACCGGAACGTCCCTAAACTAATATCGGACCGAGACGTCCCTAAACTAATATCGGACCGAGACGTCCCTAAACTAATATAGGACCGAGACGTCCCTAAACTAATATTGGAACACCACGTCCCTAAACTGGAAAAATGGACCACCACGTCCCTAAACTGAAAAAAATGGACCACCACGTCCCTAAACTGGCGATGGACCACCACGTCCCTAAACTAGAAAATGGACCACTACGTCCCTAAACTGGAACAATAGAGCCTCCAAATGCTCTTTTGCCGGATCTAAACGGTCCCATTTAAGTTGATCTTAGCCCCAGATACGGCTAACGCATCCTTAGACATTTAAATGAATGATAAAACCCTAAATCAACTTCGGTTCAAGGGTACATCTCTGAACTCCTCTGACACCTGTCGTTGTAATCCTTCAACGATGTCAGAGAGGCGACGAGTCCCGACGACCAGATATTAAAACGATCATCACGTCAAGTTGATCTTAGTCCAAAACAGGACTGAAGTATCCTTGACTAACGTTTAAGTTGATCTTAGCCGCAACGCGACTAATGCATCCTTAAACTAAAAACACCAAACCCAAATCTAAGTAAATACGGATTTGGACTAATCCACGCCCTACGGGCGACGGCATTACTCAGTCTCCGTATACAATCCACGGGAAACCACAAACAAAACAAACACACACGACACGAAGTGAAATTCTGGAGAAGGAGAAAGTTGTTACCGCGATGCGGTAGCGTAATTAACTGCAGGGGCTTGCGCCTGCAGGAAAGAACGTCCCCACAATCAAAAACCCCTCACCGTGAGGGGGAATCTGACGAAGTCTGCTACATCGGCCGCATCCGTCTAAACCTCCGATACACGGTGCTATAAATCAACTTGGCATCTTCGGAGAGGTGGACGGATAAAACCAAATAGCATCTGCCCCGAATCTTAGGCAAGACGCGAAGTCTAAGCCGTCTTTCGGAGGGGAACAGGGAGAAGTGTGGGGTGATGTGGGTTTTTGTCAAAATCAAAGCCACCCTTTCTCAAAGTAACCATTCCCCCAAATTAACATATTTTAATCAATTTTTCACTTTCCATTCACATGAAAGTTAAAAAGAGGGGGGGGGGGACGTCGACAGCTTTTGGTGGTGGTGGGGCCGGCCAAGGATGGGGGTGACGGTGTGAGGGTTTGCACAAAAAAATTCTATGCAAAAAGAACCCTCAAGTTACAAAAATTGCAAGTTTTAGTTCAAAATAATTATATTTTTGTTTCCTTCGATTATAACGAAATAAAACTTAAAATATAATACTAAAAAAATTATATTACAAACTAGATTTTAGTTAACATGATTCTAAAGAGTAAAATTAGCCCAAAGAAATTTGTAGTTATCGCTAATTTAATGTATTTTTACCGGCTTAAAATAATATAAAAAATTGAAAAATAGGGAATTTTTTTAAATGACCAGAAATTTATAAGTAACTCATTAGCTACTAAAAACTAGCAATTATCTATCCAAATTAGGTATAATTAGGCCTAAACTGCAAAATAACTATATTGACGATTTACGGAAAAATACCAAATTTTCACCGATTTTCGGGAAAACACCAAAATGACTTTTCAAGGTGTTACAGTCAAGGTATAACAAGTAATGATATACAAATGATGCTCATGCACAATCAATGTATATGCATATAAACAAGTGGTTATAACATCATATCTAGCCCTCGACGCTTAACTCCATACGGGCGATTCCCCCGTAGATGTTAAATCTACTCACCGACGATCTCGAGCTAGGTAAATCCAACCACTTGTTTTCCCCTCCTTGCAACGTCCGAAGTCCTCGCCTGCGATCCTATTATCACACAACACAAGAACGCGTGGATTAGCTAACTACCCAATAATAAACGAACACGACGTCGATTAACGAATTAGTTCCCTCAAGCTACAAAAGGGTTCGCTTAGCTGCTAAACGCGTACAGCGACATCATCAAAATAAATCCATGACTGCAAGCTACCAGAAACACTTTAAACTACGTCGGATTAATCGTATCGCATTTTGCCAAAACACTAAAAACAAGCTAAGTGGTCCTAGATTTTGCTACTCAAACAATTAGTGAAAGTTGCAAGTTCCACGAGACTACAAACAACCCCAGAGACCTCACGACTAAGACTCGTGACCCCAGTCCCCAATCTGGTCACAAATTGCGGCCAGAAGCAATATATTTGCGGCCAAGTTCAAATGGAACGGTCTCAGGTTTTTATGGTAGGTTATAGGCCTCTAAACTAGGTCTCTGTGATTGCAACTTATCAAACAACAACCTGGTTCGATAGCAGATTCACCCGAGGCACAAAACCTTACCAAAATACGATATTTGCACAAAAACTATAACTTTAGTGTTCTAAACAGCAACTAATAAACAACACCACATCTTAAAAGCCTAGTTAACAGTTGGAGATCACTACCTTACCGAACTTGCTCAAAAACCCTAGCTTTCCATGCTCCAAGTCATCTCTAGAGGATTAACTTGACTTTGTGAGGGTTTTGATGGAGTTTAGTGAAGATTAGGCTTGGTTTAGTGATGGAATGGTTAAGGTTTCAGTTTGGGAAGGGAAATGAGAAGAAGAACACAAATGAGAGAGTGTGAGTGATGGGAAAAATGAGGGTGTGAGAGTGGTGAAGAAAAATGGGGGTGTGAGGTTAGGATGATCCATCCCTTTTCTCTCTCCTCATTAATTGCTCCCATGCTTGCCCCATTCCTCATAATTCTTCATTTGTCAACCCTCTCTCTCTCAAGTCAACCCTTAGTCAAAAGAAAAATGAAAAGGGTTAACAAGGCAAGAAATTGGTTTAAGGTGCTATGGCTACTTAAGCATGGTTAACACCTCCATAACCTTCAAGTTAACATGCACAAGTGTGTGCAATCCAAAAAAAATAAAAAATAAAATATTAATTAATTTTTATAAAATATGTGAAAACTATTTTGGTTAACTTTTTAATAAAAACCCGCATTATCGCTTAATTAACACTAATCGCATTCTAAGGTGTTACAGTATGAAGAACCATTCCTGGCATGTGTAGACATGAGACCACATACATCACTATGTATCAATCCTAAGAGTTCCGTAACTCTTTCTCCGTGTCCAGTAAACTGAGTTTTGGTCATTTTTCCTTTGAGACATGACTGACAAGTGTCATAAGATGAAAATTCGAACGGATTCAAATATCTATCCATATGTAACTTAGCTAGTCGTGTTGCATTGATATGACCTAGTCTACAATGCCATAAGAAGGATTCATTCATTTCTGAACTCTTCCTCTTGTGTGTGTTTTGTATGTTAAGAACTGTGCTTTGATTTAGAACGTATATGCCATTATTTAACGAGCCTGATCCAATCAACTTTTGATTCAGAAAAATGTTCATAACATTATCCTGTACTACAAAATTATATCCTTTTTACTTAATAAAGAAACTGATATAAGATTGCATATCAGGTTCGGTATGTAATAAGATTCATTCAGAATCAATGTATTACCATTTGATAATACAAAGTGATATTCGCCAACTGTTTTGGCTGCAACATTTGCACCATTCCCTACTCTTACAGAATGATCACCCATTCCCAGTTCTCTACCTTTCCTCAGCCCATGCAACATATTACATATGTGGGATCCCGATCCGTTATCTAATACTCAGGACGTAGAGTGTACTGAGAAACAGTTCTCGGTAACTAACATACCCGAAGAAGATGCATCAACATACTGATTCTTCGTTTGGATGGCGTGGGAATCCGGATATTCCTCTATTTCCTGCTCGGTATTATAACAATTATAAAAAAGAACGGAACCAACGTTCCCCTACTCAGTATAACAAGTGGGTTCAGTCAATACATCCATATTATTATCGTGATTAAGGCCTGACATGGTCGCTACCTGGAGAGAGAGTGTGAGAAGAAAACACTTAGCGCATGCTCTTGCAAGATTAGATTGGTTATTATCTTATCTAATCAGGATGGCTCCCACTGTTTTTATCAAATCTTCCTTCAAACCCTAAAAGGTCAGACCAGCCGAGATTAATTACACCTTACAAGTTCGCCAATCTTTCAGCCAAGCCAGTGTCGGAACTTTGAGGGATGTTCCCCGTGCTTTCGCACAGACCTAATTAAAAAAAAACTCGTTTTCCCAGAGTCATAACCCCGTTAACACCTTTCTAGACACCTACTTGATCGGCTAATTGTGATGTGTAATTCTCTCCTAGAAGTAACTCTTACTCGCAGTGGGTATCGGGATCCAACTATCTCATAGAAAGTATGCAATCTCATTGCAAATTTCAACACTTGAAATTCCCGATAATATTTTTCCTCTAGCGTCCTATGACCTTGACGAAAGCCAACAAACCATAGTCCGTAAGTCAAGTTCAACCTGTACATTTCATGATTGAATTAAACCCACCCGCACGACCCTTGATGAAATCCAACAAAGTCGTACGACTACCCTAATCCAATCGCATCATATGCAGCAGATAAGCAGTAAGTAGCTACCGCACACTATGCCTTGACGAAAGCCAACAAACGTAGCACGAATACTAAATACAACTTATCTGAAACGACGGAGGGTTATGACAGGTTTTTGAGAAAACCTTTTGCGTAATGAACTTGATATCGTTGTAGAATCGAGTGATTTTGAAAAGGAGTGTTTTTGAGGCCTTTGCTAGTTTTACTGAAGATGTCACTCCCGATGAGGGGATCTCGGCTCTTTCCTTATCGAATAAGGTACAGGATATTTTACAAATACCACTATGCAAAGCAAAACTTGTAACATTTCAAAAAATCAAAATATTATTTTTGGGGAATTTTTATAATTTAATAATAAAATATTGAATATTTTAATAAGGCGGTACAATTAAATACCGATAAATTGGAAAAAATTTGGAAAATTATGGAAACTATTTAAAAGAGGGTGTTTTATGTAAATTATGCAAATTTTAAGTTTTTATGATTAATTATATGCTAATTTAGTGCTAATCGCGATTAAAAATCACTAATCGGATTTTTAGCATATTTTGTGCTAAACATGCACCATATCATTTCTACACTTGTTACATTTATTTCCATGGATTTACTACATATTTTATAGCATGGTTGTTGATTTATTAGGAAAGGAAAAGAAAAGAAAAAGGATATGATTAGAATAGTGAGGAGTGAGCAAGAGAGAGAAAGAGTGGGTGAGGGGTCAACCCTTGTTTTGAACCATCCCTCCATCATTATTCCCTCATTTCCTCTCTCCCTCTTCCCTAGATGCAGCTGCTCCTCCTCCTCTCTCCTCCTCCATCTTCAACCCCCCCTAAAACACCATGAAAATCAACTCAAAACCCAAATCCCACTTCATTAAAAAGATGCACAAGCTCTAGGGAAACACATTGGACCAAGATAGCAAGGATTTTGGCCAGTTGGGGCAACTCAAGAATTTTCTTGAGTTGCCAAATGAGGTATTTTCTGAACCATAAGCTTAATGTTTCCATTACTTTTACCCCCATGTTAGATTAGAACCGATATCGAGTGGTTTTGTGGACTTAGAAGAATTCTAGTTAGGGTTATTGGAAATTGAAAGTTGTGATGGACATTTGAGCTCAGTAGAGGCCTCACAAATGCCATAGTGCTAGAATTAAGACTTAAACCAGATACTAGAACCCCGGAATACTGATTTAGAAAAGCGGATATCGGAAAATTGTGAATTATGTGGATGTAAAATGGAATCTTCTATCATCCCGAGACTCTGAAAATTATTTTGTAAAGACAGTGATACATGCAGGCACCTAGGAAGCTACCACCAAATCCCTGACCCCTAACCCTCAAACCTGGCCGCAATTAAATCCATTCTGGCCACAAATTGCGGCCAGACCAGTGAAGTTTTGGCTCGTTCTTGTTTTGTGGCTTTGTCTCCAGTAAAATAGACTCATGGTATATGCAAAATTGTCTGATTTGACCTAGGGTAGAATCTGGGACCTTTTTCCAAAGTTGCTGTTTTGATTCGGAGTCTCGTTTCTCGTATTTTGAATTATGGATTTGCGTATTTGGGTTTTACCTCGATCACTTGACGTTTGTACGACGATATAGAGGGTTGTTTGATGGTTTTGAAAGCGTAGTCCAAAGGTTCTAACCTATAGGCCTTAGCGTGTCGTTTTGGTATTCCCGATCTGATTTTAATACGCTTTCCGATTATGTTATCTTTGTAGGTACCTTCACGAGGGCTTCATACGATGAAAAAGATGAAGGCGGCGTCGACACCGACACGCAGGATGCAAGGTGAGTAGATTATATCTACAGGGGATGTCGGGTGCATGGCATATAGCACCCCCGCAGTTAGATGTTTAGTACACTATGTATATACTATATATATAAGTATGATAGCGTTAAGTGTGATATGGATATTCTAGATGTGATTAGGTGCACTATGGATAGATTAGGGTTTAGAAGTAAACTAGTATAGTTTCCTAGTTGCGAACCCTAGAATAGGTTTACACCAACACACGCACATGCTTGCTTGCTATAATTATACCTTGATGATGAGGATAGTGTATGATATTTGGAAGTGAGTCGATAAGATTGGACATAGTGCCATGAGATCGGTGATATGATGTGATTCGTATTTGGGATACGACATGAGATTGTAGCGGGCCTTTGGACGTGTGTTTCACACACGCATTTATATTTATATAGATGGTATCGATTTGTACTAGACTTAGATCAGTACCCCAGATAATGAGATATGATGATAAAGATACCGGATAATTGATGAGATGAATATGATATTGACCCGTACCCAGATTTTGGGATGCCGTACGATGATTTACCGTACGAGCTTTATATTGATGTGAGATCCGCACTCATGACTCGAGGATTTCATATGATATTGTATCGTACGCGGTTCCTTTGAGGCGGGATCACCGATTATATATATATATATATATATATATCGACTCAGATTTAGGTATATATATATATCGACTCAGATTTAGGTGGTTTCCATACCCCTCCTGATTGAGTTGTAAGTTAGGGCTGTAGTTTTGCTAGTAGATGTTAGGCTAGGCCGATGTCATACCTATTTCAAAAAAAAACCAACGAATCGGGAGTATTTTAAAGACAGGCAAAGGGATTCTACGGATATTTTCAAAAGACGCATCTTTTCTTAAAAACACCGTAGCCCTTATTTTCCTAAAAATCCCGATTCATCTTCTTTCAAATGGAAGAACAATATGACATAGATACATTAATGTAGATTCTGCACTGCTGTGTTTATTATTCATTTGCCGCATATTCTTGCTATCTGCATCGCATTGCTTGTTCAAATATGTTTAATGTTATATTAAAACCATGCTGTTAGGACACCAGCACCATTATCGATGATGCATATGTTTCACGTACACCTGCTTGCCGGCTCACACACTTCACCATCGATAATTGCCATGTCACTGCACAGTAGGATTATTGCATCAGGAGATGATCCCTTGCATGGCATACTCGTGTACATACATACTGTACACTCATACTTGTGCACATACCTATTGTACATTCATATTCGTGTACTTACATATTGTACGCTCATATTCTATACACATACATACTTGCACATACATAGATGATTCTGTCTTGATTTTGGAGATTTGGGAACCGCAAGATGTATTTTAAAAACTGTATTCATTTTAAAGAAGCGGTTTCCCTCAATATGTGCATATTACTATTCCATGTTGCATGATATACTGATATGCTTAAATTTCTTTTACATGTCGCATACATCATGCTTTATGATTATACGCATTGAGATATGTTGTTTCCATGATATTTCTGGATTTGGGAACAGTGGGTTTTTCAAATGAGAGTATGTATTGTTTTGAAAACCCGGTTACCATTGATATGATATTTCAGAGCGTCCACCATGTGTTTTCTCGGTTCTGAGAGCGACATGTGAAACCCGATTCGAGGAGAGGTAGGCACCGTCTGCGGGTACAAGGTGGACCCGGTGCGGCACCCCGGGGCAAGAAGACTCGTATATGTTAGACGGTGAGCCTGGCATGAGAGTACTACCTAGCGGAGATTGTTTTGAGCACGGTGGATATCTGGGGGATACCAACCGGAGTTAAGAGATGAGACAGGCCGATCCGGACTGACGGAGCCCTGTGTATTTGAGGATTTACGTGCCGATGCTAGGCACAGGTTTTATGATGTTTTCGAGTGTCGATGCTTGACACTCAGGTTCCATGATTTTGATATGTCGCGAGCGACACATGTTGATTTACATCCTCATACTTCCATGCATATGTTTATGATATTTGCATGCATGATGCTTTTTGTCATTATGTGACACGTGGACGATTACTACATACATATATTGACATTGATGACATTGATCACATAGTTGGACGAGATCCACATACATGATGACATTGATTACATAGTGGGATGATATCCACATACTTATAGACTTCATGATTTAGTCGACATTGATCATACCTCATATTTGTGATATGTTATTATCTGAGGCACTAGCACGAGCACTTGGCGCTACACTCATGTATAGATATTACATTGCCACCTTATCATGCTTCAAACTTATTCATTTGAGGTTTATATATATATCTGATCGTATTGACCTAGGATGAGTCATACATACGATTTATGCTCTGTGATGTTTTCTATTCACGAGTTGGCTACTCACCACCGTTGTGCCACAGTTTTAGCTGGTTTAGCCGTACAGGTTCTATTGCGGCTTCTGGCGCACTGCTTCCCTTACGGGTGATTTGCTTTGGTAAGTGTGTTCTTTTGCATCAGAACCACCATTGTACATGTATTATTCAGTTGTATCTAGTAATTCCATCAACCAAACTTGAATATTTTTTCAGACATAGAAAACCAGTTATATATTATTTCGACCTTAGAGTCGTGCGTTGTAGTATTTTGGTTTTCATGCTGATTTTGAGTTTTCCTTTGAGTTTTGATCCTCGCCCTTCAGCGTTGTATATTATACTGCTTGCGTGCTTGTGACCGTCGATTGATGAAGAGCTAGCTCCCGCTTGGGGATGCCTTTTATCATTGTATATATATTATTCATGTTGTACCCCGTTTGGGGCCAGTATGTTTAAAGGAAACTCTGCCGAAATTTTCAGAAAAGACTAGAGATTTTTAAAAATGCATATTCGGTTTACATATTTAAAAACCTTGCTTTTAAAATATGTTTTCCTTACTTCTTAAAAACTAGTTTCTTTATTTACTCCTTAAAATGGTTTTAGATTTCTGGGTTTTTGGCTTACATGAATTAGAAGGAGTCCTATAGACTTCATATGATTCAAGGCCAGTCACGTGCTTTTTCGGGTCGTGACAAAGTTGGTATCAGAGCTCTAGGTTAACCTTGGTTCGAGTCTAAGTTTGTCTATGCGGAGCCCAGAGCGTTTTATATATTCGGAACTTAGGCTCGACCTTACGGAACTTAGACTTAGTCGAGGGGGTATTATACCCGAACTTTCATCGCGTAGGATGACCCTTGGTTGATGGAGTAGGTAGCTTGAGTAGAGTGGCGAACCGTACGTATGTTCCGCGGCATACTTACGATACGCTACTCCACTTAAGAAACCTTAGGATGTACATTTTCTTGCACAGTATTATATTCATTCCTATGCTCTATCCTCATCGATATTGGTTATGATTTTGCTGCCACGATTACACGGGCAGAGAGAGCTACGGCTAGAGTTGCGTCAGCTTAAGCTCGTCATGGACGAGGACTGACCGGGGCGTGATTCCAGAGACGTACGATTGCATAGAGGCTTTGTTTTATTGTGTTTTCGCGCCATGAGCGTTTGACAGATCGCTTTTACGAGATTTCTCGGACATGCAGATCAGCACCAGAGGATCAGGCTACTGCTAGAGGCCAGCCAGGATGTGATGACCATTGATATATCACTTATTCATGATGATTGAGGCGCTATTCAGCGTACAGACGAATGAGCCAGTTGTTGCTGCAAATGACGAGATATCGCCCAGATGTTGGAGCTACTGCAGCATGAGTATATACTTAGAGATATGATGGAAGGTCGCTAGTCACCCGAGGATGAATGGCTAGGACATGTGGTTCGTTCTCTTACCCCGATGCGAGGTCATCAGATAGATTGATTCCAGCTAGAGACGACTTCACGTAGGTTCGTTGGTAGTCAATAGAGGCGATCGAATGTGAGGAACCCATCTCCAAGTTTAAAGTATTCGGAAGACAATGCAAGTAATGCTATGGACCCTCTAGAAGAATGAAACCCTAACTCGACGTAATGACCATGGAACGCCTCCGAACCTTAGGGTTTGCGGCAGTTTAGCGGTGCCATTTGTGTGGCTTGGGTTTGCCCTTCTATGGTTGGCCCACAGGTGCTGTGGCATGTACTGGAATACTATTAAACTGTACTCAAGATGTTGATCTCTTGGGGGATTATGAGGTTATGACGAATCGATCGGATGGTTCGAAATCATTCGGATTTCATGTGATGGGACACATTGCTTGGGAGGCTCCAGATACGAGTATAGCCATTGGAGCGCAGTCCATGCAGCCACGAGAAGACGAGTCCGAATCAGTCGGCATTGGAACTGAGTGGAGTAAAGAGTTCGTAAGAGATTTCGACGAGATGATGTTCCACTCCGCTGACATCTGAAATGCGATACGCATGCAGAGGCGTTGATTATTGACATATCTTCCAGAAGGAAGCGTAATGAGTAAGCAGCCATTCCGGAATAAGAAACAGATATTGCGAAGGATGATAACTTCCGGGCAATTCGGAAGAAACGAGATTTGAGAGAAACCTCGATAGAACCTTTCTGGAATACTATACGAGAAGACTTGGACCCAGGAGTGGTCACATTGCGCACACCCAG
This sequence comes from Agapanthus africanus, assembly GCA_030015575.1. Lineage (NCBI taxonomy): Eukaryota > Viridiplantae > Streptophyta > Magnoliopsida > Asparagales > Amaryllidaceae > Agapanthus > Agapanthus africanus. The sequence continues at coordinate 100,268,214 of CM057351.1, forward strand.
CAGGCCAGCGTTCGGCATCGTCGACGAGATTGTTGACCAGGTTCGGATAGAGGACCTCAACAGGATGCGTTGTGAGTTGATCAAGGATGGACGATAATAGAGTATATATCCATAGGTTAGGACGAGTTCCAGAGGACGTGTTCGGCTAGATATCTTCCACAGAGTGATGAAGATACCGAGTTTGTGATTTCGAGTCCGTGTGAGAGACTTCGGATGGACCGTAGTCGATAACATTTGCGGTGCACAGATAGGGACATGACGTCGAAATAGACGATGATACATACAAGAGGGACAAGAGGTTCGTGCGAGATGCTGACGAGCTATTATTACTCCCCGTTAAGATTAAAGGTCGGATATGTCTATAGAGGCGTTGGGATTCAACCAGCTTCCAAGGAATTGCTGTGCTCAGGACGCAGATGTCCATAGAGCGAGAAGAGATTATGAAAGAGTACCAGCCTCCGTACAGTTCGGCATAGGTGAGATCGGAAGAGACCTTGAGCAGGATTCCTTCCAGGACACTGCTGCGATAAGATTTCCACGCAGGATCAAATGTGTAATGTGTATTCAAAGGACCAGAGGTCGGCGCCAGTGACGTGCTGTTTTACGAGTGGCCATGAGGATTGACTGAGAGGTGACCAGAGAAGTGCCAGGATGGAATCGTCCCCGTTAGCACACCTGAAAGGGCCAATGAGCCGATGGATTACGAGATTGGTAATCCATAGAGAAGATAAGGGCCCAGTGACCGAGGACGCCAGACCGTGAGCATGAGGCAAGTAGATATCTTGCGCTGCTAGCATTTGATGCACCGACACCTTCTCGACTATGAAGGAGGAAATATCGACGGCGATATTTATGATTTTTACACCGTTGTATGCACACGATTTGGCTTTTTGCACTCGGTATAGCTTATATGTGCTTGTAAAGCATTGACATGTGTTTTCTGCACGCAGTTGTACCGGATTTATATTTTGTGCACTACGGTTGCACCTGACTTCGACTTGATGCCATTCGATATGTTGATTTTGATGTCATGCTTATGTTATGCGTGCGATTTGACTTATGCCTTCGGCATCGTTTACATGCACTTTTAGTGTTTTAATTTGATTTGTGCACGCTGATGCACATGGTTGTGAGCTTATATGCCGCGATTTACCTGTTTTTGATTGAGCCGTATTGTATACCGTAGATTTTGATTCTACTATTGATGTTGATTTCTTGCACTCCGTGCATTTGATTTGGATTTTGCGCATGTTCGACGCTTGATATTGGATTTCATGATTTCGTGCTTGTTGAATGCGCATGATTTATATTTTATTCGTGCATGATGGATGCACCTGATTCGGATTTTCTCGCGTGTTAAGCGAATGTTTTGAGATGCGATTTTGGTGCACACCAGATGCACCAAATCGGGATTCTTCGTGTATGTCAGATGCACCTGATTTTGCTGTCAGGCACACATGTTGCCTATGATAGATGTTTCGTGCACACCCGTTGCACCTAGATGTTGTTTCTGTGCACATGTATGGCACATATATGGATTTTGATTTCCGTACGCACCAGACGCACAGGGTATCTTTATATACATCTTGGGATTGATTTCTTATGGAGCAGTACGTTTTTATGATATTTGCTATATATTTTCGTACTGAGCAGGACTAGTCAGAGGACAGTACCTGGATATATTTTGCATGCATTGATAGTTATCGAAAGGATTTCCAAAAAGCGAGCTATTGTCTCAGTATTTACCTACGTGTCTGATATGACACGAAACATTTAAAACAAGGGAACCCTTCTAAATTGTTTTCAAAACGGCGGGACGTATATATTAAACAAGGATAAGTATACATATATGATTATTTTCTTACAATAGACGTCCGCCACTGTGCATTGTTATGTGAATCGCACAACGACTTAAAAAGGTTTGGCATGCATTTCTTTTAGTTATTTACATGTATAGATTTGATGTCTACATGTATAATTATGATGTATATCATATCGGTTTTGTTTTGAATTTGAACTTTGTGTCTTCACTATGACTCCGATGATTGCGGGATGCTTGAAGGAGTTTTGATTTTGAGTTATCTGCTCATTGTTCATGCACATGCCTTGTGCTATGATACGTTTATGTATTGATGATTTCGGAGCCCCGACGACTTAGTCTTTTATTGAAATGTTTTAGAATTTGGAGGTTTAAAATTTAAATTCGGGGACCGAATTTATTTAAGGGGGGGGGGAGATTGTAACATTTCAAAAAAATAAAATATTATTTTTGCGTAATTTTTATAATTTAATAATAAAATATTGAATATTTTAATAAGGCGGTACAATTAAATACCGATAAATGGGGAAAATTTTGGAAAATTATGGAAATTATTTAAAAGAGGGTGTTTTATGTAAATTATGCAAATTTTAAGTTTTTATGATTAATTATATGCTAATTTAGTGCTAATCGCGAATAAAAATCGCTAATTGGATATTTAGCATATTTTGTGCAAAACATGCACCATATCATTTCTACACTTGTTACATTTATTTCCATGGCTTTCCTACATATTTTATAGCATGGTTGTTGATTTATTAAGAAAGGAAAAGAAAAGAAAAGAAACACTAGTAAAATAGGGGGTTGCCCCTACGGATGAACATATCCATTGGGGCAGATTTTACTTGGCCCTACGGATTAATCCGTAGGGCTAAAAGGTTGGCCCTACGGGCACAGACGTCTAAGAATAAAAATATTAATTCTTAATTTGGTGTTTGCCCCTACGGAGCCGCAAACAAAGGACCTACGGGTATATCCGTAGGGGCAAGTAAATATCTATTTACCAAAACCCCATATCGATCGCCTACGCTCACTTTCTCTCTCTCTCTCAATCGCGCGCGAGAAAAAACCCCCAAATCGCCTCTGTCGTCGCCACCGTCGCCTCCGTCGTCGCCACCGCCGGTTTTGTCGCCACCGTCGTCGCCAGCGCCTGTTTCGTCGCCACCGCCGGTTTCGTCGCCAAATCGCCACCGTCGTCGCTCCAGCCCACCAGCAGCCGTTCAGGTATAAATCTTGAGGTAAATTAAAGAATTTTTGGATTATTTTGGGCTTAGGGTTCATGGCTGGGTCTGGGTTGCGCGCGCGAGAGTTGGGGTTGGGCAGGGGTCGTGGTGGCGGTCGGGGTCGGGGTCGGGGTAGGGTTAGGGTTGGGGTTCGGCTGCTTCTGGGGTGAGGCTGGGGTTAGGGTTACGGTGGGGCTGGGGTTAGGGTTACGGTGGGGCTGGTTGAATGGCTATTCTGATTAGTTGACAAATATAATGTTAATCATAATTTACTCGACACAGATGGTAGAAAATCAGAAAAAGATCAAGAAAAAAATAGTCGATTTTGATTTTAACATGCAGGGTGTTGATGCAAGATGTAATATCTAGTAGCAGATGCTAGGTATATAGACTAAAGAATAGTTGTAAATGAACCGCTAGCAAGAAAATCCTATAATTATACGTACACATCGCTTGACTCATGAAGCCTCAAGCTCTTTCTTTTGGGGGATAAAACTAGTTATATTCCTGCATTGCCTAGAAATAGCAGTGAGTTGGTTAAAACTTTTCAAACACAACCCCCCACCCCCCAAAAAAAGAAAGAAAGAAAGGACAAGGAAAAAAAAGAATAGCAACAAGCAATACAAGCTAGCAACCGTAAATAACTGCTGAGATTATGTCTACCTTGGCAATTTGAATAATGATGGTCTTGTCTGGATTGTTAAGATCCACTTTATGGGGGTGAGGAACACATTTTGCAACTGTATTTATGATTTTCATTCTGTCAAGTGTTGAAATAAAAATCAACACTTGACAATCAATCCAAGATGCTCAATAACTTGCTTCAAAACCATAATCTAATCTTGATGATGCTCAATATTAGCGATTTCCATGATCACGACACGTGGCAGATGACGTGTCTCATAATGCTTTATGATATCAGTATCCTATATTTGTAGTTTTAATTGTTGATTGTTATAGATGTATACCATTGCAATAATAGTTTTTGGTTGATGAAAGCTATTGCAATGTAGGATGATCAGTTCTATCAATCTTGATCTCAATGGTTTAAAATCATGTTACACATACAACACGAATGCACAACAAACGCATAATTAGAGAGCGACTCGAGATATTCAGGTTAAAACCAATATATGATACTCGATGATAATATGAAACCTTCATATTCCCATCGATACCCATATATGAAACTAAAAGCACCACTTAGTCCCCGTTTATCGGTTAACATACGTGCGATGCTCGTCGTGACCTAGAACTATACGAAGGTTGTTAAATATCGGACAGTATAGCTCGATACTAACAACCGTCGTATAGTCTACGCGACGAGAAAATTCAATCGTATGGTAACCCATAGATTTGTCCCGTGTGGACAAGTTAAGAATGTATTAAGCAAACGCCTTCATTCACTTGTGTTTTCATCCGTTTCGAGATATTTCGTCGGTATCTTTCCGCTGGTTCTCCGTGTACAAAGATAGATTAGATGTTCATTTCAACGTTGTTTCACAGCTTTGAAATGATTATCTATTCTATTACAGTGTACTCGGAGAACAGCGGGGAGGTGCTGCCGAAATTTACTCGAAACGGTTGAAAACACAAGTGATGGGCGTTCGCTCTATACATTCTTAATGGGATAGAAGCCTACCCCCGACAGCCGGAACACATACATACAAACGCATAATTAGAGAGCGATTCGAGATGTTCGGGTTAAAACCAATATATGATACTCGATGATAATATGAAACCTTCATATTCCCATCGATACCCATATATGAAACTAAAAGCGCCACTTAGTCCCCGTCTATCGGTTAACATACGTGCGATTCTCGTCGTGACCTAGAACTATACGAAGGTTGTTAAATATCGGACAGTATAGCTCGATACTAACAACCGTCGTATAGTCTACGCGACGAGAAAATTCAATCGTATAGTAACCCATAGATTTGTCCCGTGTGGACAAGTTAAGAATGTATAAAGCAAACGCCTTCATTCACTTGTGTTTTCATCCGTTTCGAGATATTTCGTCGGTATCTTTCCGCTGGTTCTCCGTGTACAAAGATAGATTAGATGTTCATTTCAACGTTGTTTCACAGCATTGAAATGATTATCTATTCTATTACAGTGTACTCGGAGAACAGCGGGGAGGTGCTGCCGAAATTTACTCGAAACGGTTGAAAGCACAAGTGATGGGCGTTCGCTCTATACATTCTTAATGGGATAGAAGCCTACCCCCGACAGCCGGAACACATACATACAAACGCATAATCAGAGAGCGATTCGAGATGTTCGGGTTAAAACCAATATATGATAATATGAAACCTTCATATTCCCATCGATACCAATATATGAAACTAAAAGCGCCACTTAGTCCCCGTCTATCAGTCAACATAACGTGCGATAATTTATTCTTTTCAACGACAAACGCACACACAAAGCATATACACGGATTTTCTCCTTTGTCAGTAACTATCCCGTTCTTATATTTCTCAATATAGTCAGCATAACCTACAATTTATATGTTATTCAGTCTAACATGGCCCATGAGTATGTCAGAGTTAAGGACTGGATGTATGTGGATTGGAAACAACGTATGCAACCTAAGTTTGTCGCAGGAGTTGCTGCTTTCCTTGAATTTGCACGAGCACATAATAAGATCATAATAGAGAAGATTCTCTGTCCGTGCGATAGATGTGGCAATAAGTACTGGCAGAAGGTAGAATTGGCAGAGCTTCATATTGTAAAACATGGGTTTACTAGACTTTATTCAACTTGGAAATATCACGGGGAAGGAGAAGAATGCAGTACTGCGGTAGAAGAAGAAGGAGAACACGATAATGCTGCAGGAGAAGAAGAAGAATTCGGTAATACGGCAGGATACGGAAATTTATTTCCATCAGAAGAAATGGAGGATATGGTAGAGGCTGCCCTAGGTGAATCTATTCGTACCGAAGATGACATTCCTTCCGGTCAAGGACCGCGTGCGGATAAATATGAAAATTTCATGAATGATGCTAGAAAACCAATTTATGAGAATGCGAAGTATTCCACCCTCTCATGGTTCGTCCAACATTTCCAGATTAAGTGCCTAAATGGATGGAGCAACAAGTCATTCACAATGCTTCTTTCGTTCTTGAAAGATTCTATGCCTTCGGGAAATAATGTGCCCGAAAGCTGGTACGAAGCCCAGAAAATGATGTCTGATTTGGGTCTAAAGTGCGAGAAGATTCAAGCATGTCCTAAAAATTGCGTGTTGTACCGGAAAGAGAATTCAGATTTGAAAGAGTGTCCAACATGCGGAGAGGCCAGGTATAAGCCGAAAGATTCTGATAAGAAGCCTGATATACCTGTGAAGATAGCACGATATTTTCCCATAACACAGAGGCTACAGAGGCTATTCAGGTGCAAGAAAACAGCCGAGGCAATGATTTGGCATCACCGTGCTCCTCCAAGCGAAAATGGAAAAATGAGCCATCCAAGAGATTCACCGGCATGGAAGGATTTCGATAGGAGGCACGCAATATTCAGTAGCGATCCTCGCAATGTCCGGCTCGGACTGGCTGCCGATGGCTTCTGCCCATTCAACTATATGGCTGGAAGTCACAGTACATGGCCCGTTGTAATGATAATTTATAATCTGTCGCCTTGGTTGGCTATGGACCAATCATACTTTATGATGCCTCTTCTTATCGACGGACCAAACTCACCGGGGAACAATATCGACGTCTATCTCCGACCTCTGATCGAGGAGCTGAAAACTTTGTTCATTGATGGTGTAGAGACATATGATTCAAACACAAATACAACCTTCATACTGCGTGCGGCTTTAATGTGGACAATTAATGACTTTTCTGCGTATGGAATGCTATCAGGTTGGTCCGTACATGGTCACAAAGCATGTCCTCATTGCCATGAACACACAACATCAAAATTTTTGAATTTTAGCAGGAAGGTTTGTTATTGAGGCCATCAACGTTTTCTGCCTCCAGACCACCCCTATAGGTTAGACACGGTTCACTTTGATGGTCATCAGGAGCTTCTTGGGCCTCCATCCCCATTGTCCGGAGAGGACGTGACTGCTAAATGGGATGGTTACAATAACGTGACCTTCGGGATAGATCCGACGAGACAAGTCAAACCACAATATTGGAACAAGTTAAGCATTTTCTTCGAGCTTCCGTACTGGTCTACAAATTCAGTGCGTCATTGTCTGGACGTCATGCATATAGAGAAGGGAGTATCAGAGCACATACTTAACTTGCTTCTGTGTAAAGACGGGAAATCGAAAGACAACATGAATGCCCGGATGGATCTACAAGAGTGGGGAATAAGAAGTGAACTGCACCCTAAACCGGTAGCGGGTAAACCGGGCAAGTTTGTACTTCCCAATGCCGCTTATCATATGTCACAACCGGAGAAGAAAAGATTCCTGCAGGTGTTGCATGATTTGAAAGTCCCCACAGGTTTCTCAGGATCATTCAGGAAGAAAATAAAAATTGTGATGGGCAAAATCGATGGGCTGAAAAGTCATGATCACCATGTTATCGTGGAGCACCTTCTTCCATTATCCCTCAGGACTTCTCTCCCCGACTCGGTTGGTCTAGTAATCAACGACCTATGTTGTTTTTTCAGGGAGTTGTGTGCTAAAACACTGGAGGTTGCGACGTTGGATAAACTAGAAAATTCTATTGCGTTGATACTTTGCAAGTTTGAGCGTATTTTCCCACCGTCATTCTTCGATATCATAATACACTTGACGGTTCATCATGCAACTGAGGCGAAGTTAGCCGGACCGGTACAATATCGATGGATGTATCCCGTCGAGAGGTACGTGTAATTTTTCGTTTCGCGCAATTTATAAATTTATTTTTGACCTGTATGCCCGTGTTTATTTATTCAACATATTCTCATTAGGTACCTTTACACTCTTAAGATGTATATACGCAATAAAAATCGACCAGAGGGTTCTATCATGCAAGGTTATCTTCTTGATGAAGCAACCACATTTTGTTCCCGCTATCTGGACGAGAACATTGAGACAAGGCTTAACCGACCACGAAGAATTCAAGACGGGCCATATGGTAAAGCCGAGTATAAGAGGGTAGACACTATGTTTATCAACAAGATATACCGGTTTATCTTGCTTAATTGCGCATGTCTTGAACAAATTAGAGAGTAAGTTCTTTTGGATTAATTGTTATATATGTGTTTGTGTGTGTATGAAATGATATAATATTAATGTCACAATTATTTGTCGAAAACAGAACTCATTTTAACGAGGTGCGTGAGGGGCATCCTGATTGGAACGAAGAGCGTTTGGAAAAATACCATCAGGATAATTTTTTTGATTGGGTCACAGAGCATGTAAGTTATTCGAATTACATTTTATTTCTATCAGTTTTAATCTAAACTTGTATCGTTATGTATTTATCGTAAAATTTGTTTTGTTAGATCCACGATCCGAACTTGTCTGCATCATTTGAGAGTGATTCAAGATGTTTAGCTCAATTTCCTAGTATGGAGGTTGCATATTACAAAGGATTTGGTGTCCTTGGATACAAATTCGAAGTTAAGGACATAGAAACATCTAGAATCACTCAGAATAGTGGGATTGCGACGGTAGGATCGGACGGTGTGATTTACTATGGGTACTTAAATTGTATACTCGGCATCCACTATCCCGGACGATCAGAACCCTTTTATATATTCCACTGTACTTGGTACGATCCGCGAACCGATACAGACAGGTGGAGAAGCAGTCTTGGGACTTGGAAAGATGAATATGGATTGACCAGTGTGAACACACTTCGATTTTACGGTCAGGACGATCCGTTTATCTTTCCGAACCAAGCGTTCCAAGTATACTACTCACAGTGTTTGAAGCATCCGGGGTGGAGTGTTGTATGCCGATGGAAACCTAGAGATGTCTACGATGTCCCAGAATACGAGGACAGCGATGAGGATGAAGAAGAGAGAAGGCTTAAAGTGCTCCGACCGTCTGTTTCGAAGGACGGGTTGTATTCGACCGATCATGAAGTTACGTGGGTTAGAAATGACATCGACGATGAAATCCAAGTAGATATGTATGATGCGCCCACGAAACGAAAAAGGTTATCAGTAATGTTATATTATTACTTCACATTTTACGCTCTAGATCATATATAGTCAATACTTTTAATGATTGTCTAATGCGTCCACGAACCGTTTATCTAGATTTGATGACGATGTCGGGAGCAGCGAGGGGCGGCAGGAGCTCCAGCCGCGGCAGAGGCAGAGGCAGAGGCAGAGCGGTTCTGCCGCCCGGAGAGCTCCGTAGGGAGCTTCAGAGGGCCAGTCTTGCACCCAGATCGGAGACCCCTTCGGATGCCTCTTTCCGTGTGGATTTTGCCACACCTCTAGGTATACTGCACGTATATCCATTTTCAATGTAATATTACAGATATTCATGCATGTTTATGTCAAAATTACTTATATTGTCAATGTTTGATTGTCTAGTTGTTGGTCCTGCGTCCACATCTGGGACAGAGGCCACCCCCGCTCCTCCAGGTATGATTATATATCATATAGTGTATGTATATTGATTTAGAATGCTATATCATAAATATACACATTCCTTTTGCTCTTACTTAGCAATTTTTATTATTGTCTAGCTGTAGGTGGTGACACCACCGCACCTGCGGGTATGTTTATATGTCCTATAGTGCATGCATATTGATTTAGAACGTTATATTATTGATCTACACATTCTTTTTGCAATTACTTATAAAATCTATTTTTAATTGTCTAGTTGTTGGTCCTGCGTCCACATCTGGGACAGAGGCCACCCCCGCTCCTCCAGGTATGTTTATATATCATATAGTGTATGTATATTGATTTAGAATGCTATATCATAAATATACACATTCCTTTTGCTCTTACTTAGCAATTTTTATTATTGTCTAGCTGTAGGTGGTGACACCACCGCACCTGCGGGTATGTTTATATGTATTATAGTGCATGCATATTGATTTAGAACGTTATATTATTGATCTACACATTCTTTTTGCAATTACTTATAAAATCTATTTTTAATTGTCTAATTATAGGTGGTGCGTCCACACCTTCCACAGGGGCCACTCCTGCCGCTTCCATACCCTCCGCATCGTCTGCAGGTTAGTATGAATAAATTTAAAATATTTATTTATTTTACATATGCTCTATAGAATAAATATGAACTTCTAGCGTCGATGTTTATTTTATAGTTGGAGGGGATGCGTCCGGGTCCGGGACCCCGGTTGTTCCTCACCGGAGGAACTATCGTCCCGCTCGTGCTGTTGCTCGGGCCCAGGCTCGTGCGCTATTCACCGGAGGTATATATCACACTTGAATTGCTGTTTAACCTTGATTTCTTAATACAACTTTGTCTTATTATTGATTTTCTTGATATTTCGTGCAGACGCAGGGCCTCTCCATCCCCAGAGGGGGACTCGAGGCCCGAATCAGTCCCATAGGCTGAGCCCTGATAGAGCTAGGGGGGAGGCAGCATTCCCCCTATTTTTTACCCTTGACTATCGCTATACCGGTCCTCATGCCGAGAGGTTCGGCCGGTATTTGGGGGACGAGAGCCGGATCGTGAAGAACTATCCACTTCACGTTGAGTGGGGCGAGCAGCACCAGCGCTCATTCGCCCTCTTCTTTGAACAGGCTCGGGTATGTATTAATATATATTTTCATTTGATCTATCCAATATATTTATTATTAACACTTGCAATCTAATAACAATGTTTTTTTTGTATTTTCAGTTGGATTACGATTTTCAGCCTGTAGCCGACCCTGATCACCCGGGGAGGGTGCTCGACCTTCATGCTCTGTACAATGGCCTGATGAAGAACATGCAGGCCAAGGTCCGATACAACAGGAATGGGCTGAAGGCCGACTGCTACTCCCTGTGGATAGCGACCCCCGAGGCAGAGAGAGCGGCCCTCCTATCTACTCCGGCGTTTGCGAGAGTCGACGTAGAGACATGGCCTCTATTGTGCGCTTATTTCGACTCCGAACGCAAACGAGTAAGTATTTTAAATTTAATTCATTATTTATGATATAATTTATTTATTTGTGTTTCTTAATTAGAAAACTAAATGTTAATGCGTTGTGCAGAAACAGGCCTCTCAGAATACGGAGAATAGGAAGTCGGCGAAGATGGGTCGCCCCACTTACACAGGTGGCTCGAGGAACATTACTCGAGCCATGGAGTTATCGGTAAATTAAGAGTTATTCTCTAATATTCTGCAATATTAAGAGTTATTCTCTAATATTTCTAATATTAAGAGTTACTTTCTAATATTGCAGACATCTCGGACCGTGGCGTCAGGTGGTACACCGAGCGTGATGTCCGCATATCTTGCCGTCCACGGCACCTCGACAGATCCCGCCACAGGCGAGCTTCGATGTCCCGACGTCGCTACCCAGGAGTACTGCGTAAGTGTTAATATTTTTTCTACCCGAATTTGAAATTTTAGTTTTTGAAGGTTCAAGTTTAAATTTTATACTTATACTTTACTGCTTAATGTGGGTGTAGGAGCGGGTGGTTGAGCAGGCCCAGGCCTCGGGGATCGATTTTACTGGACAGAACGATCCGAGGCTGCTGACCCCAGTTCTGGACGCCGCACACGGAGGGCACCACGGAGGTTGGGAGAGAGGCCGGGGATTGGGCCCTAGCAGGGCCCATATGAGGTCGGACTCCACCCCGGCGGTTACTTCCTCCGTCTCCAGTGACCGGCATGTCCATCAGAAACTGGATAGCTTGAGGGCCACCGTTCAGGAGTTGAAGGAGATGCTGGTATGTATACTACTTTATAGTAAAATATCATTTCATATTATATACATATCAACATATCCATAATTAGTACGTAGCTTGAGTTTATTTGGTTTTAGACTTAAGTCTGATTAATCATACATACATATGTAATTAAAATAAACAACGCTTTTCCAAACTAGATATCCAAACAGGGTTTCGAAATAACTAAATAATGAAACGAATTCGAATAATACACAGTTCTTACACGCTTCTTACACACGTTATGTCCAGACGCGACAGGGTAGATCGGCCGAGTCTCCACATGCATCTCCTTCGGCTGCGGCTCCGCAAGCCACTACATCGGCTACGGTTCCGCAGACAGCTCCTGTAGCTCCACCGCCCACTCAGACTCCCGCAGTCGCGGCTCCGCATGCGACTACCTCGACGACGGATGCGCAGACCACATCGCCAGGTCCACATGCCGCTCAGACTCCCTTATATGTAGCATTGTAGAGTGTATTGACCGAGGAGCAGGCGCGCGTTATTCTAACGTTATTCGGAGGTGGAGCTGGACCGAACTAGGGTAGCTTTTTGTTTCTTATTTTTTGAAACATGTATTTATATCACATTGTACTACATTTTGAAACGATATTGATATTAGTTTGTATTTATATCATATTCAGTTTTTGGGTTTCTTTTGTATATTATATATATGCGTGAGATGTGATTATGAATACTGCAATATATGATTTGATTGATGTATATAGTATTGTGCACAGGGCGGGAAAAAATCTAGCAGCCCATTTTTAAAAAAAAAATACAGACAATATGTACCTACGGATTAAGCCGTAGGTATATATATTGCCCCTACGGGCATATCCGTAGGGGCAAACTATCAGGAAACCTGATATTTTCCCACCTGATATCAGTGCAGGATGTTGAGAGTGCCCCTACGGATATGTCCGTAGGGGCAACCGTTTATCCCCTACGAATTTATCCGTAGGGGCAAAATATCAGGTTTCCTGATATTTTCCCCCCTGATCTCAGTGCAGGGTGTTGGGAAGGCCCCTACGGACCTATCCGTATGGGCCACTTTCTATCCCCTACGGAGCTATCCGTAGGGGTAGAACAAGGACCTACGGAGTTATCCGTAGATATATACAATATATCCAAAAAAAAAATTACATATATGATTTGATTACCCCTACGGGGTACTCCGTAGGGGCTATAACACCTACCGATATATCCGTAGGGGCTCTAATTTGCCCGTCGGGGCAAGTTCAGGGCCTCAACTTGCACCTGCGGCCTTTGCACCTACGGGGTCTTTTTTCGCCCCTACGTACATATCCGTAGGGGCAGTGGGTTGCCCCTACCGATAAATCCATAGGGGCAACCCTTATTTGTAGTAGTGAAAAAGGATATGATTAGAATAGTGAGAAGTTGGAAAGAGAGAGAAAGAGTGGGTGAGGGGTCAACACTTGTTTTGAACCATCCCCCCATCATTATTCCCTCATTTCCTCTCTCGCTCTTCCCTAGTTGCTGCTGTTGCTGCTCCTCTCTCCTACTCCATCTTCAAACCCACCCAAAACACCATGAAAATCAACTCAAAACTTGTCACGACCCGAAAGTACGGAATATGACCGGCACTTAGACTACGAACGTCTCAAGGCGTACGTACTCTAAGTAAGCCGAAACCCAGAAATCCAAACCAAGAGAAGTAGTAGAGAATAGGAAGAACCATATCAAACAATCTGTATGCACATAATATACAACGCCTAAAGGCGAGGATCACGACAGAAATAAAACTCAACCAGCAAGAACCCATGGAAATATAACACGGGGCTCTAAGGTCGAAAGAATATACATCACTGGTCTCTATCTCAAATAAGTACAAGTTTGGTTGATGGAAATTCTAGATACAACTGAAATATAATATACAAGGTATAATGATGGGTAAGATACAATAAACCCACCTACTAGCAAGTCACCCGAAAGGTACAGTGCCCGCAAAGCCGTAATGAATCCGTACGGCAACACCTGCAAGAAACTGGGGCACAACGGGGGTGAGTTGCCAACTCGTGAGTAGAAAAAGATCTACGAACAGAAAATCGCATGTATGACGCAATCCTAGGTCATAAGATCAATATATAATCCTCAAATATCAATAACCAGCAATCTCTAACCATGGCTAGTATAAATATCTAACCCCAGTGTAAACCCATGTGTCTGTGCCAGTGCATCAGGTGGCAATATATCATATGAATGCATGAAAAAGAATACATGTACTCAAGAAAACTGCTTTTGAAACTTTGTGAGATTTCTGTATTTTTAAAATGATGTATCACGATGAAATCAGCATAAAACAGTGCCTAGCATCGACACAAATCATAACTCTCAATGTCTCGATATCTCTGTATCACAATCTCTGTAGCTCAATATCTCAAATCTCACTGTCTCAATCATAATATCCAGGGCGCCGTCAGTCCAGATCGGCCCCTACCATCCATCTCATGACTACGGCGGTATCCTCCGGATATCCGACGTGTCGGGTAATATCACCGGTCGGTCGTTCTCCCCTGCCAGGCTCAACGCCATCTCCTGCGATCTTCTTTCCCCGGGGTACCGCATCGGGCCCACCATGTACCCGAAACGGTTCATCCGCCTAATCGAATCGGGTCTCGAAATCCATCTGCAAAACTCATGGTGGATGACTCATACATCATGGAAAAACCGCATTTATTTAAAAAGAGAGAAAGCAATATATATATGTGTTGCGGTTTTCCTCCAATTCCAGAAAATCTCATGGAAACTCGAATCCAAATCATCAATAGCATGTGAAATCATGAATATAAGCATGAGAATCCATGAATGCAGCATATAGTGGATAACAGGATGAATGAAGTGACAAGTAATAACTACAATGTCAAGATGGTATACATGGCAAGTACACTAATATCATGTCACTACTAGCTAACAAGCTAAATCAGCCAATAATATTCTCTAAGTGTACGTGATATGGCAATTACCGATGAAGATGTGTGTGCGACAGCAAATAAGTGTACGTGGTACATACGCATCATCGGTAATGGTGCTGGTGTCCTAGCGGCATGATATCAATAATAGAATATGAATCATAACAGTATGCGATGCAGAGCAACAATAATAATATGCGGGAGCTGAAATACTGAACACCATGATCGCTAAACTGCATCTAATGTCATAAAGGTCATACAGCTACACCACTATAAGGCTGAGCTAAGTCTAACAGTAGGTAAGGGAAACCGCCTAACCTCTGAGTCGATACATATATATATATATACACATATATAGTCGGTGATCCCGCCTCGATCATATCACATCCGATACCGTATCCCTATAATCGGTTATTCCCAAGTCAAATAGGCGGATCAAACATCAAAATATAGCTCGTACGTAAATCCGTCGTACGGCCTCCCCAATCTGGGTACGGGTCAAAATCACATTTGTCATATCATTCATCGAGTATTCTCTTTATCAATTATCATCATCTGGGTACTGACCTATGTCTAGTACAATTCTAACATCATCACTATAATCAAGACCTGACTGCTGATCGACAGTCTCTAGCAACTCGATAATCATCATCATATATCGTCACAAAAGAATAAGCATCGCCGAATGCGGCATATCATAATTATCTTGTCGTATCATATCATTTCCGATCTCATAACCTAATCACATGTCGATCACATAATAAATATATGCCACATTACTAGGGCACCATCATTCCTAAAATCCTCTAAACTATCGAGACGTATCAAAATCATGAATTTTACCATCATAACAGGTCATATCGCCGATATCATAATCTCAGATCAACTCATCGACTCATATCAATCCCATGTATCATCCTCAAATCCGAAATAAACACATAGCCTCATATCCAAGTGAACACATGTCCATGACGAATCCCATAAGAATATCTGAAGTGAGGATGTATGCAAGTATGCATATGTGTGCATGTATGTGTAGTGCACCCACTACCCTATGGTTTCGTAACTTTTCACCAATCCAATATACCAATATCAATTTAACATCAATAATTAATCCCAACAACAAATAATAAATTGTTGGTGTGTATACGCATCCGTACACATCACCACGGACTGCGGGGGTGCTATACGCCATCCACCCGACTTCTCCCCGTAGATTTAAATCTACTCACCTTGATATGTGTGCCGGTGCCGATGTCGCCGTTTGCATCTCCAACGCCTCGACGCCACGCGGAATACCTACAAGGATATCACATGCTAAAACTCATAAAAATCACATCGGAACCCAAAATGGTGCACACTACGCCCATAGGTAAAAACCTGTGACCTTGTGTGCAAAAACAGCCAATCACCACTATCGTTGATGTCCAAACGCCACCCGACAGATACGAATCATCGAATATCAAAATCCATACGAAAACACGTCGTAAAACATACACCAACTCATGAAAATGAACCCAGATTTTACCCTAACAGGAAACAGTCAAAACTAGATATACCGGGGGTCAATTTTACATGAAATAGGGTTGTGCACGCAAAACGAGGCAGTTTTACACTGCTCTGGCCGTAAATTGCGGCCAGGGGGATTAAAATTGCGGCCGGGACTTTGAGGTGGTGGCTAGGGCTTTGGGTAGGGGTTCTAGGGTGCCTGCACAGCTCTCTGCCAAGTCAATTTTTCTCTAGGAGGCCCCGGGTGAAAGCAGATCTCAGAAAGGTCTCAAAATCGACAAAAACGCTAAAATACGCCAAGTCGAATAACTCTGGTAACTAACTAGAGATCTGGGGTTATATTGGTTATAATGGTCTCAAAAACATCTAATAAGGTTATACTAACGATCAAAACCAATACTAGGTCAAGTTTCACTCAAATTTGCCTAAACTAGCACAGTGTCACAAATAAAACAGTAACTTCAGCTATTTAACCAGAACTAAGCAAGAACTGAGTTGGAATGCGAGATTATACCTCCAGGGGGTCCTAGAATGTAGGAGAAGGGAAGATGAAGGAAGGAGGGGCGTGGTGCTGCTGCTGGACTGCTGCTATAGTTGATGGTGTTGCTTGGCTGATGCTGCTGCTTGCAATTGTTTCTGATGCTGGTTTTGTGTGAGTTTTGTGGTTTTGGTGTTGTGGGAAAGGTTGTGGTGGGAAAGATTTGTGGTGGTGTTTGGGTTGTTGAAGCTGCTGCAGGAAGTATGGTGTTGTGGTGGCTGATGGAGCAGTTGAGGTGGAGAAATTGGGGGTGAAGCTGTTTTTAACAGCAGTTTGTTGCTGTGGGTTTAGTTTGGGCTGCTGCTGTTGCTTGAAATTCCCTTTTTCTCTTGTTATTCTGTGTGTGAGGCAGCAGAAGAAGAGTTGGGCTGTGGTTGATATGGGGTGGGTGTAGGGTGCAGCTGGTGTAGAGCGGGTTTGGGGCTAAGGTGTCATATCAGCTGTTGTTGCAGCAGTTGATGTAGCTGTTGCTTTCAGCAGCTGATGCTGACTTCCTGGGCTGAAGCTGCTGATGTATGATAGGTGTTGGGTTGATGGTAGCTGAACTGATGGTGTAGGTGTTGGGCTAAGGGGGTTAGGAGCTGGTGTAGTTGATGTTGCAGCTTGTAGGGTGGCTGGTGTGTTGATATAGGCTGATGTAGCTGCTGATGCAAATGGGGCTGAAGTTATGTGTTGGGCTGTTGTATTGAGTGGTGTAGCAGCTGCTGATGCTGCCTTAGCTGGTGTATCATGGTGTGGTGTGGTGTTATGGGGAGAGAGGTCAGAGAGATAAGTAAAAGATTTGAAATGAAAAAGGATTGTGACACAACCTATAGCCACCTCTCTCTCTCTAGTCACAAGTCAACCCCATCCTAATCACCCTAACCAAAACCAAACCACTAATTAACCCAATTAACCTAATAAATTGTTCAACCCACCATGGTCATCTAAGCATGGTCCAATCCTAGGCCACCATGACCAAAACAAGAAACAAGTGTAACAGGTGTGGAAAATGTTATGTGCACAATTGCACAAAAGCCGAAAATCCACTTCGCGATTTTTAACCAAAATAACAGTAATATCTAACATAAAAACTGCAAATGACATATTTCCACAAAATAAGCTATTTTAGAATTTCTATAAGTTTTTCCCAAAAAATTTTCCCCATTTATCGATATTTAATTATACCGACTATTAAAATATTCATTAAAAATTAATATTAAATTATGAAATTTCCCAAAAATAATATTTTATTTTTTTGAAATGTTACAGTCTTCCCCCCTTAAAGAAATTCTGTCCCCGAATTTAAACTCAAACCTCCAAATTCTAAAAACATTTCAATAAAATGTCCAAACCAATGGGGCTCCGAAATCATCAGTACATAAAAGGCATCATAACGCAATACATGCGCATGAGTAACAAGCAGATAACTCGAAAACAAAACTCCGTCAAGCGTCTCGCAATCATCGGAGTCAAGATGAAAACACGAATGCCAAATCCAAAGCAAAACTGATATGCTAGAAATCGGAATTTTACATGTAAATAATGAGACTATAGCTCGCTTTAGGAAATCCCTTTGAAATCTATCAGTGCTTGCAAAATATACCCAGGCACTGTCATCTGATCAGTCCTGCTCAGTAAGAAAACACATAGTAAATATCATATAAACGTACTGCTCCATAGAAATCAATCAAAAAAATGCATATAAAAACCTGTGCGTCCGGTGCGCACGGAAATCAAAAGCCATACCTGTGCCAAGCAGGTGCACAAAACGACATCAAGGTGCAACGGGTGTGCACGCAACATCTGTCATAGGCGACGTGTGTGCCTGACAGAAAAATCAAGTGCATCTGACTTGCACGAAAAAAAATCCCGACTTAGTGCATCTGGTGTGCACCAAATCGCATCTCATAACTTGCGCTCAACATGCGCTATAATTCCAAATCCGGTGCATCCATCATGCACGAAATCATGAAATCCAATGTCAAGCGCCGAAACACGCGTAAAATCCAATCAGTTGCATAAAGTGCACAAAACAAATGTCGAACATCACCCTCGAATCGAAATCCAGTGAATCCAAGTGCACAAAATACATGTCACTGCACTGCAAGCATATATAAACTATACAGAGTTCAGGAACCAAATCGTGTGCGTGCATACGCACAAAATCAACTCCAATGTCTGAAACCATAAAATCACAAACATGTGAAACCAAAGTACGAAAACGATATCAAGTGCAACGACTGTGCGAAAATCATAAATCGTCAATCATCAAACCAAATCACGAGAAGAAATCGCCCAACAATACCGAGATCAAGGATGGCGGAGTAGTTCCGCTCAAGCACGTCCTCCAAGAATCTCGGGCCAACTGTCGCGGTAACTAGTAGGACGTCTCGTCGATGATCATGAACTCTGGCCTGCCGGTGTGCGTAACAATGACCACTCCTGGGTCCAAGTCTTCTCTGTGAATTACCAATCTCTCGATCCATCGGCTCATCGGCCCTGTCAGGTGTACTAACGGGGTCGATTCCGTTCTGGCACTTCTCTGGTCATTTCTCAGTCAGTCATCGCGGTCACTCGTAAAGAAACATGTCACTGGCGTCGGCCTCTGGCTCTCTGAATGCACGTGACACATCTGATCCTGGTTGCAAAACTCATTGCAGCAGTGTCCTGGAAGGAATCCTGCTCAAGGTCTCTTCCAAGTCTCATCTCTGCCAATTGTCCGGAAATCATCGTCCTTTACTATATCTGTTTCTTGTTCTGGAATGGCTGCATACTCATCGCAACTCCTTCTGGAAGGTGTTTCCAAGTACAATGCCTTGGCATGCCTACTGCATCACTGATGTCGGCGGGGTGGAACGTCATCTTATCCAGATCTTGTACGAACCTCTTACTCCACTTTTCTCTAATGTCGATTGCTTCGGACTCGTCTCGTCGTGGCTGCATGGACTGAGCTCCAACGGCTATCCTCGTATCTGGAGTCTCCCAAGAAATGCATCTCACCATCTAGCATCCGAATTAAGTCGAGCCATCCGATCGAGTCGTCAAAACCTCATAATCCTCCAAGATCTCAACATCTTGGGTACAGTATAATAGTATCGCGTACATACCACAGCATCGGTGGTCCATCCGTAGAAGGGCAAACCCAAGCCTCACTAATGGCGCCGCAGAACTGCCGCAAACCCTAAGATTCAAAGGCTTTCATATGGTCATTAAGTCGAGTTAGGGTTTCATTCTTCTAGAGGGACCATAGAATTGCCTGCATGTCTTTCCGAGTACTTTAGACTTGGAATAATAGGTTTCTGACATTCGATCGTCTCTGTCGACTCTCAACGTCTCCGCGTGAAGTCGTCTCAACTGGAATCAGTCTATCTGATGACCTCATATCGGGGTAGCGAACAATCCACATGTCCTAGTCATTCATCCTCGGTGACTAGTGATCTTCTATAATCTCTTAGTACGATCTCGTACCGCAATAGCTCTAACATCTGGGACAATATCTCGTCGTTCGCAGCAAGAACTGGCTCACTCTTCTGCACGCTGAACGGTGCCTCAATCATCATGAGTAAACAATATACCAACAGTCATCAAAATCTACCTGGCCTCTGTCAGTGGCTCAATCCTCTGGTGCTGATCTGTACGTCCGAGTTATCTCATACAGCGATCTATCCAACGCTCGTGGCGCGAAACACCGTAAAAAGATACATCTCTACAATCGTGTGTCTCCATAATCACGCCCCGGTCAGTCCTCGTTCGTGACGAGCTCAAGCTGACCGCAACTCTAGCCGTAGCTCTCCCTGCCCGTAATCGTGGCAGCAAAACCAAAACTGGTACCGATGAGGCTAGATCAGGAAGTAATGTGATACTGGACAAGGAAATGTACATCATAAGTCTCCTTAAGTGGAGTGGCGTATCGTAAATATGCCGCGGACATACCACGGTACGTCACTCTACTTTAGTTACCTATTCCATCAACCAAGGGTCATCCTATACTCCGAAGGTAAAACCTAACTCTCTGATAACAAATTTGTCACGACCCGAAAGTACGGAACATGACCGGCACTTAGACTACGAACGTCTCAAGGAGTACGTACTCTAAGTAAGCCGAAACCCAGAAATCCAAACCAAGAGAAGTAGTAGAGAATAGGAAGAACCATATCAAACAATCTGTATGCACATAATATACAACGCCTAAAGGCGAGGATCACAACAGAAATAAAACTCAACCAGCAAGAACCCATGGAAATATAACACGCGGCTCTAAGGTCGAAAGAATATACATCACTGGTCTCTATCTCAAATAAGTACAAGTTTTGTTGATGGAAATTCTAGATACAACTGAAATATAATATACAAGGTATAATGATGGGTAAGATACAATAAACCCACCTACTAGCAAGTCACCCGAAAGGTACAGTGCCCGCAAAGCCGTAATGAATCCGTACGGCAACACCTGCAAGAAACTGGGGCACAACGGGGGTGAGTTGCCAACACGTGAGTAGAAAAAGATCTACGAACAGAAAATCGCATGTATGACGCAATCCTAGATCATAAGATCAATATATAATCCTCAAATATCAATAACCAGCAATCTCTAACCATGGCTAGTATAAATATCTAACCCCAGTGTAAACCCATGTGTCTGTGCCAGTGCATTAGGTGGCAATATATCATATGAATGATGTATGAATGCATGAAATAGAATGCATGTACTGAAGAAAACTGCTTTTGTAACTTTGTGAGATTTCTGTATTTTTAAAATGAGGTATCACGATGAAATCAGCATAAAATAGTGCCTAGCATCGGCACAAATCATAAATCTCAATGTCTCGATATCTCTGTATCACAATCTATGTACCTCAATATCTCAAATCTCACTGTCTCAATCATAATATCTAGGGCGCCGTCAGTCCAGATCGTCCCCTATCATCCATCTCATGACTACGACGGTATCCTCCGGATATCCGACGTGTCGGGTAATATCACCGGTCGGTAGTGCTCCCCTGCCAGGCTCAACGCCATCTCCTGCGATCTTCTTTCCCCGGGGTACCGCACCGGGCCCACCATGTACCCGAAACGGTTCATCTGCCTCCTCGAATCGGGTATCGAAATCCATCAGCAAAACTCATGGTGGACGACTCATACATCATGGAAAAACCGCATTTATTTAAAAAGAGAGAAAGCAGTATATATATGTGTTGCGGTTTTCCTCCAATTCCAGAAAATCTCATGGAAACTCGAATCCAAATCATCAATAGCATGTGAAATCATGAATATAAGCATGAGAATCCATGAATGCAGCATATAGTGGATAACAGCATGCATGAAGTGACAAGTAATAACTACAATGTCAAGATGGTATACATGGCAAGTACACTAATATCATGTCACTACTAGCTAACAAGCTAAATCAGGCAATAATATTCTCTATGTGTACGTGACATGGCAATTACCGATGAAGATGTGTGTGCGACAGCAAATAAGTGTACGTGGTACATACGCATCATCGGTAATGGTGCCGGTGTCCTAGCAGCATGATATCAATAATAGAATATGAATCATAACAGTATGCGATGCAGAGCAACAATAATAATATGCGGGAGCTGAAATACTGAACACCATGATCGCTAAACTGCATCTAATGTCAGAAAGGTCATACAGCTACACCACTATAAGGCTGAGCTAAGGCTAACAGTAGGTAAGGGAAACCGCCTAACCTCTGAGTCGATACATATATATATATATATATACACATATATAATCGATGATCCCGCCTCGATCATATCACATCCGATACCGTATCCCTATAATCGGTTATTCCCAAGTCAAATAGGCGGATCAAACATCAAAATATAGCTCGCACGTAAATCCGTCGTACGGCCTCCCCAATCTGGGTACGGGTCAATATCACATTTGTCATATCATTCATCGAGTATTCTCTTTATCAATTATCATCATCTGGGTACTGACCTATGTCTAGTACAATTCTAACATCATTACTATAATCAAGACCAGACTGCTGATCGACAGTCTCTAGCAACTCGATAATCATCCTCATATATCGTCACAAAAGAATATGCATCGCCGAATGCGGCATATCATAATTATCTTGTCGTATCATATCATTTCCGATCTCATAACCTAATCACATGTCGATCACATAATAAATATATGCCACATTAATAGGGCACCATCATTCCTAAAATCCTCTAAACTATCGAGACGTATCAAAATCATGAATTTTACCATCATAACAGGTCATATCGCCGATATCATAATCTCAGATCAACTCATCGACTCATATCAATCCCATGTATCATCCTCAAATCCGAAATAAACACATAGCCTCATATCCAAGTGAACACATGTCCATGACGAATCCCATAAGCATATATGAAGTGAGGATGTATGCAAGTATGTATATGTGTGCATGTATATGTAGTGCACCCACTACCCTATGGTTTCGTAACTTTTCACCAATCCAATATACCAATATCAATTTAACATCAATAATTAATCCCAACAACAAATAATAAATTGTTGATTTGTATACACATCCGTACACATCACCACGGACTGCGGGGGTGCTATACGCCATCCACCCGACTTCTCCCCGAAGATATAAATCTACTAACCTTGATATGTGTGCCGGTGCCGATGTCGCCGTTTGCATCTCCAACGCCTCGACGCCACGCGGAATACCTACAAGGATATCACATGCTAAAACTCATAAAAATCACATCGGAACCCAAAATGGTGCACATTACGCCCATAGGTAAAAACCTGTGACCTTGTGTGCAAAAACAGCCAATCACCACTGTCGTTGACGTCCAAACGCCACCCGACAGATACGAATCATCGAATATCAAAATCCATACGAAAACTCGTCGTAAAACATACTCCAACTCATGAAAATGAACCCATATTTTACCCTAACAGGAAACAGTCAAAACTAGATATACTGGGGGTCAATTTTACATGAAATAGGGCTGTGCACGCAAAACGAGGCAGTTTTACACTGCTCTGGCCGCAAATTGCGGCCAGGGGGATTAAAATTGCGGCCGGGACTTTGAGGTGGTGGCTAGGACTTTGGGTAGGGGTTCCAGGGTGCCTGCACAGCTCTCTGCCAAGTCAATTTTTCTCTAGAAAGCCCCGGGTGAAAGCAGATCTCAGAAAGGTCTCAAAATTGACAAAAACGCTAAAATACGCCAAGTCGAATAACTCTGGTAACTAACTAGAGATCTGGGGTTATATTGGTTACAATGGTCTCAAAAACATCTAATATGGTTATACTAACGATCAAAACTAATACTAGGTCAAGTTTCACTCAAATTTGCCTAAACTAGCACAATGTCACAAATAAAACAGTAACTTCAGCTATTTAACCAGAACTGAGCAAGAACTGAGTTGGGATGCGAGATTATACCTCCAGAGGGTCCTAGAATGTATGAGAAGGGAAGATGAAGGAAGGAGGGGTGTGGTGCTGCTGCTGGACTGCTGCTATAGTTGATGGTGTTGCTTGGCTGATGCTGCTGCTTGCAATTGTTTCTGATGCTGGTTTTGTGTGAGTTTTGTGGTTTTGGTGTTGTGGGAAAGGTTGTGGTGGGAAAGATTTGTGGTGGTGTTTGGGTTGTTGAAGCTGCTGCAGGAAGTATGGTGTTGTGGTGGCTGATGGAGCAGTTGAGGTGGAGAAATTGGGGGTGAAGCTGTTTTTAACAGCAGTTTGTTGCTGTGGGTTTAGTTTGGGCTGCTGCTGTTGCTTGAAATTCCCTTTTTCTCTTGTTATTCTGTGTGTGAGGCAGCAGAAGAAGTGTTGGGCTGTGGTTGATATGGGGTGGGTGTAGGGTGCAGCTGGTGTAGAGCAGGTTTGGGGCTAAGGTGTCATATCAGCTGCTGTTGCAGCAGTTGATGTGGCTGTTGCTTTCAGCAGCTGATGCTGACTTCCTGAGCTGGAGCTGCTGATGTATGATAGGTGTGGGGCTGATGGTGGCTGAACTGATGGTGTAGGTGTTGGGCTAAGGGGGTTAGGAGCTGGTGTAGCTGATGTTGCAGCTTGTAGGGTGGCTGGTGTGTTGATATAGGCTGATGTAGCTGCTGATGCAAATGGGGCTGAAGTTATGTGTTGGGCTGTTGTATTGAGTGGTGTAGCAGCTGCTGATGCTGCCTTAGCTGGTGTATCATGGTGTGGTGTGGTGTTATGGGGAGAGAGGTGAGAGAGATAAGTAAAAGATTTGAAATGAAAAGGGATTGTGACACAACCTATAGCCACCTCTCTCTCTCTAGTCACAAGTCAACCCCATCCTAATCACCCTAACCAAAACCAAACCACTAATTAACCCAATTAACCTAATCAATGGTTTAACCCACCATGGTCATCTAAGCATGGTCCAATCCTAGGCCACCATGACCAAAACAAGAAACAAGTGTAACAGGTGTGGAAAATGTTATGTGCACAATTGCACAAAAGGCCGAAAATCCACTTCGCGATTTTTAACCAAAATAATAGTAATATCTAACATAAAAACTGCAAATGACATATTTCCACAAAATAAGCTATTTTAGAATTTCCATAAGTTTTTCCCAAAATTTTTTCCCCAATTATCGGTATTTAATTATACCGACTATTAAAATATTCATTAAAAATTAATATTAAATTATGAAATTTCCCAAAAATAATATTTTATTTTTTTGAAATGTTACAAAACCCAAATCCCACTTCATTAAAAACAAGCACAAGCTCTAGGGAAACACATTGGACCAAAAAAGCAAGGATTTTGGCCACTTGGGGCAACTCAAGAATTTTCTTGAGTTGTCAAATGAGGTATTTACTGAACCATAAGCTTAGTGTTTCCATTACTTTTACCCCCATGTTAGATTAGAACCGATATCGAGTGGTTTTGTGGACTTAGAAGAATTCTAGTTAGGGTTATTGGAAATTGAAAGTTGTGATGGACATTTGAGCTCAGTAGAGGCCTCACAAACCCCATAGTGCTAGAATTAAGACCTAAACCAGAGACTAGAACGCCGGAATACGGATTTAGAAAATCCGATATCGGAAAATTGTGAATTATGTGGATGTAAAATGGAATCTTCTATCACCCCGAGACTCTGAAAATTATTTTGTAAGGACAGTGATACATGCAGGCACCTAGGAAGCTACCACCAAATCCCTGACCCCTAACCCTCAAACCTGGCCGCAATTAAATCCATTCTGGCCGCAAATTGCGGCCAGACCAGTGAAGTTTTGGCTCGTTCTTGTTTTGTGGCATTGTCTCCAGTAAAATAGACCCTTGGTATACGCAAAATTGTCTGATTTGACCAAGGGTAGAATCTGGGACCTTTTCCTAAGTTGTTGTTTTGATTCGGAGTCTCGTTTCTCGTATTTTGAATTCTGGATTTGCGTATTTGGGTTTTACCTCGATAACTTGACGTTTGTACGACGATATCGAGGGTTGTTTGATGGTTTTGAAAGCGTAGTCCATAGGTTCTAACCTATAGGCCTTAGCGTGTCGTTTTGGTATTCCCGATCTGATTTTAATACGCATTCCGATTATGTTATCTTTGTAGGTACCTTCATGAGGG
This sequence comes from Agapanthus africanus, assembly GCA_030015575.1. NCBI lineage: Eukaryota > Viridiplantae > Streptophyta > Magnoliopsida > Asparagales > Amaryllidaceae > Agapanthus > Agapanthus africanus. The sequence goes on from CM057351.1 coordinate 100,294,606, forward strand.
CTTCATACGATGAAGAAGATGAAGGCGACGTCGACACCGACACGCAGGATGCAAGGTGAGTAGATTATATCTACGGGGGATGTCGGGTTCATGGCGTATAGCACCCCCGCAGTTCGATGTTTAGTATACTATGTATATACTATATCTATAAGTATGATAGCGTTAAGTGTGATATAGATATTCTAGATGTGATTAGGTGTACTATGGATAGATTAAGGTTTAGAAGTAAACTAGTATAGTTTCCTAGTTGCGAACCCTAGAATAGGTTTACACCCACACACACACATGCTTGCTTGTTATAATTATACCTTGATGATGAGGATAGTGTATGATATTTGGAGGTGAGTCGATGAGATTGGGTATAGTGCCATGAGATCGGTGATATGATGTGATTCGTATTTGGGATACGATATGAGATTGTAGCGGGCCTTTGCACGTATGTTTCACACACGCATTTATATTTATATAGATGGTATCGATTTGTACTTGACTTAGATCAGTACCCCAGATCATGAGATATGATGATAAGAATACCAGATAATTGATGAGATGAATGCGATATTGACCCGTACCCAGCTTTTGGGATGTCGTACGATGATTTAACGTAAGAGCTTTATATTGATGTTAGATCCGCACTCATGACTCGAGGATGTCATATGATATTGTATCGTACGCGGTACTTTTGAGGCGGGATCACCGAATATTATATATATATATATATATATATATATATATATATATATATATATATATATCGACTCAGATTTAGGTGGTTTCCATACCCCTCCTGATTGACTTGTTAGTTAGGGTTGTAGTTTTTCTAGTAGATGTTAGGCTAGACCGATGTCATTCCTATTTTTAAAAAAAAACAACGAATCGGGAGTATTTTAAAGACAGGCAAAAAGATTCTCCGGATATTTTCAAAATACGCATCTTTTCTTAAAAACACCGTTGCCCATATTTTCCAAAAAACCCCGATTCGTTTTCTTCCAAATGGCAAAACAGTATGACATAGATACATTGATGTAGATTCTGAACTGCTATGTTTATTATTCATTTGCCGCATATTCATGTTGTCCGCATCGCATTGCTTGTTTAAATATGTTTAATGTTATATTAAAACCATGCTGTTAGGACACCAGCACCATTATCGATGATGCATATGTTTCACGTACACCTGCTTGCCGGCTCACACACTTCATCATCGATAATTGCCATGTCACTACACAGTAGGATTATTGCATCAGGATATGATCCTTACATGGCATACTCATGTGCATACATACTGTACACTCATACTTGTGCACATACCTATTGTACATTCATATTCGTGTACTTACATATTGTACACTCATATTTTGTACACATACATAGACGATTCTGTCTTGATTTTGGAGATTTGGGAACCGCAAGATGTATTTTAAAAACTGTATTCATTTTAAAGAAGAGGTTTCCCTTAATATGTGCATATTATTATTCCATGTTGCATGATATACTGATATGCTTAAATTTCTTTTACATGTTGCATACATCATGCTTTATGATTATACGCATTGAGATATGTTGTTTTCATGATATTTCTGAATTTGGGAACCGTGGGTATTTCAAATGAGAGTATGTATTGTTTTAAAAACCCGGTTACCCTTGATATGATATTTCAGTGCGTCCACCATGTGTTTTCTCGGTTCTGAGAGCGACATGTGAAACCCGATTCGAGGAGAGGTAGGCACCGTCTGCGGGTACATGGTGGACCCGGTGAGGTACCCAGGGGCAAGAAGACTCGTATATGTTAGACGGTGAGCCTGGCAGGGGAGTACTACCTACCGGTGATTGTTTTGATCTCGGCGGATATCTGGGGGATACCGACCGGAGTTGAGAGATGAGACGGGCCGATCCGGACTGACGGAGCCTTATGTATATAAGGATTTACATGCCGATGCTAGGCACAAGTTTCATGATGTTTTCGAGTGTCGATGCTTGACATCAGGTTCCATGATTTTGATATGTCACGAGCGACTGTAACACCTTAGGATAAGGGTTAGTGAATAATTATAATTAAATAATGATTTTTAATAAAAAGTTTACCAAATTGTGTTTTAAATATTTTTCCTAATTTAATAAACATTTTTCCAAAATTTTCCTAGGCTTGCACACACATGTGCATGTAAACTAGGGTTTTTAAATCAAGTAAATACAATAATTATTAACCATGGTGGGTTAATTATAGGATTAATTCTTTTGGGTTATAAGTAAGTTTAATTAGCTAATTAGCAAGGTTGCTTTATTTTGAATTAGTCTTTGTGTGTTGACTTGTGAGAGAGAGAGAGTGTGCATCATGGCTTTAGGCCATGCTTGCATTAAATGAGGTGAGAGAGAGAGAGAGGGGTGACTTTTGTTTGAATGATTGTGGTGGCTCTCATTTCTCTTTTGGTTTTCTCTCAAGTCTCACACCAACACACTCACACAACACACACACTTACCTCTTCCCAGCCCCAGCAGCAGCAGCAAGCAAAGCAACAGCACCAACTGAGCCTGAAGCAGTAGCAGCAGCAAGCACTGGCAGCACCAGAAGAAATCAGCAGCAGCACAGTAAGCAGCAGCAGCTCCCGCACCATGTGAAGCCCCTCCCCTTCACTTCTTCTCCTTCCTGCAGCTCCCTAGGGTCGAGAGTGAGGTATATTTCCTAAACTTATTCCATAGTTTGCCTAGTTAGTGTAGTTTTGCATCGGTTAAAGGATTTTTGTGTGTTTTAATGCGATATGGGGTGTTTAGTGTGAACTTTGTGCTAATGAGGTGTAGATTAGTTCCAGTAGGATGCTTGAGGTTTGTTGTGACCATGTAAACCTAGTCCAACCCCTATTACACTAAAATACCACCAGATTTCATATTTGATGCAAATGTCGTATTTGGGCAAAATGTGAGTTTTCTGGAACTGCTATTGACCCGGTGAGTGCAGAATGATTTTGGGAAGACTGTAGTGTAGTGGAGTGGAGATGATACACCAGGTGAAACCCGACCCCCTAACTCCCCACTACGGCCGCCAAAACCGCCATTCTGGCCGCAAATTGCGGCCAGACAGGAAGTGTTTTGGGTTTTTTTGGGTTCTGTAGGTGTCTGCTGGTGTGTAGGGTCTTTTGGTATATATATTTTTTTAAGATTAGTTCTGTAGCAAAATCTGGGACCAGTTACCTGTTTTGCCGTTTTTCTAAACCTTCGCGACACGCGTGATACGTGAGTAGGTTTGGGTTCTGCGTATCGCGGCGCGTCGGGGTAGTTTTGTGGCGTGTGAGTACACGTTTTAGCGTATCGCGCACACGCGCGATTGGTTTGCGACACAGGTTTCTTGTTGGATTATAATGTCGCGTTTTGTGACTTAAGCTTATGTGTGATATGTGTATGTGATTCTAGGTTCGCAGGCCAGTGAGACGGACGCTGCGAAGAAGGGCAAGCAAGTGGTTGGATACACTTAGCGCGAGACACAGTGAGTAGATTTCACATCTACGGGGATATCGCCCGCATGGCGTTATGCGTCAGGGCTGATAGGACTTATTTACTATATGTTGCATGCACCCCATAGACTATGATCGCATATTGCATTCTCTGCTGTGTTGATATATATATTGCTTAGAACTGATAGAACACCGCACTATTACTAACGGTTTATGTTGCACGGGCACTATTACATGCTACACACACACCGTTAGTAACTGCCATGCCACACTCACTATAGAGCTGCCATGATTATATTGCTATAGTTCGCCTCATATGTGATTTGATATGACCTTCATGTATATTGGGAGCCGCCTGACATCTTTTAAAACCGGAAGTGAAACTACTTTAAAAAGCGGTTTTCCCCTTATACCCATACCATGGATTGATGTATATTGTACCTCGCATTGGATTTTACTATTGGTATTGGATTTTCATGTGATTTCTGTTTTGAGGACCGTGGAATTATTTAAGGAAAGATATGCTATTTTGAAAAACCCGGTACCTCGTGATATGATATTTTGGTGTGTCCACCACGCGTTTTCTCGGTGCTGAGACGTGTGCTTGAAACCCGATTCGAGGAGTGGATGTTCCGTTTGCGGGTTCGTGGTGGGCCCGGTATGGTTCCCCTCGGCGAGATGATCGATGGGATTTGCTGATTGAGCCTGGAGGCGGGCGAGTACCTACCGGTGATTGGTTGGACCTGGCAGTTGTCCGGAGGATACTGACCAGAGTCGAGTGATGGATGCGGGATGACCGTGCTGCCGGGGCCGAGGGCCGATACCGCAGACGGACCCCGTGGGGCCGGTCCGGACTGACGGCGCCCGATGTTCGAGGATTTACGTGTCGATGCTGGACACGGGTATTTTATGATGTTTTGGGTGCCGATGTTGGGCACTCGTGATTCCTCCGAGATATACAGGATTTGAGGGCCGATGGGTGTGCCGGCGCCTGAGTATATGTGGGACTTGGGTGCAGTTTGAGGCACCGATCATTGTTTTCCATGTTGACATAGTCCATATAGATATTATTTATCCCATACTCAGTACTGATTACTATATATCTCATCCTGTGGCATTTACCTGTTAGAGTACATGCATTATTATCGTATCCACTGTTGACATGCATTGATATCATCTGCTGGCATTAGTAGAGCCACGCTATATGTGCATGCTTGCGATCACCTTTATATGTTATCTCTATTCACGAGTTGGCAACTCACCCCCGTTGTGCCACAATGTTTGCAGGTTGCCCTTGGGAGTAGTCACGGCTGGCTGTTACCTCATCTTTTGGCACAGATACCCCTTTTGAGCAGAGATAGTCTTTTGCTGATAGGTGGGTTTTGTACGGTATCTTTTATCTTTCAGTTGTATATTGATGTATCTAGTACTCTCCATCTACCATCTGTATTGACTTAGAGACAGTTGTGAGGACGATATGTATTATTTTATATTCTGGTGTCGAGCTCGCATGTGAGCCGACGTTACTTTACTTTTGCAGTCTTAGCTTTTATGATATTGTCCTTGCTTTACTGTGTATTCTTCGCTACGGCGTCGTATATCTCATTGTGATGCTTCATTCAGTTTACTTGTTATTTCTGCCACACCTTGCTTTTACCCGACTTTCGGGGCTAATGTTTTAAAAAGGGGAAATGTTACCAAAATTATAAAAATTATAACTTTTGAACTTAAAAAGGATTGCTACTAAATAAATGGATGTTTTTCGGACAAGTATGATTGTTTTTACAAAATGTTTTAAAAATCACTCTATATTTATTGGTTTTGATTTCTGGGTTCGGCTTACTTAGCCGCGTTACGCCTGTAGACGTTGCGTGGTTAAGTGCCGGTCACGAGTCGAATTCTCGGGTCGTGACAAAGTTGGTATCAGAGCGTAGGTTTTACCTTCGGAGTGTAGGATGACCCTGGTATGATGGAGTAGGTAGCTGCAGCAGGGTAGCGTAGCGTGCGTATGTTCCGCGGCATACTCACGACACGGTACTCCGCTTACGCGACCTTAGGACTTGTTGATTTGATTCCTCCTTATATTCTTGTGATTCGATTTCCGTGTTCTTATCGAATCCAAATTTTCTTTCAGCCAATATGCCGCCTAAGACTACGAGGGCACAGAGAGCGGCCGCGAGGGCCGAGATTCGTGTTGACTCGTCCGAGACGAGGACTGATCCGGGCAGTACGCCGGTTGTACCCGAGCAGGCTGTTCCTGCCGTGACAGAGCAGATCGCCTCGTTAGGGGCTGGTATGCAGGAGATGCGCCAGATGATAGGATCGCTAGTTGAGACGCTTCGAGCGCAGCGACCAGAGGTAGCTCCACCAGTTCCAGAGACCGCGATGGTGCCTACCGCACAACCAGTTGCCCCTGCAGCCACGGAGGTGATTACAGTATCGCTATCAGAGTTCATGAGGCTGAAGCCTCCAGTTTTCACAGGCACCGATATAGCCGAGGACCCACAGTCTTTCATCGACAGGATGGCCAGGATATGCCGTTCCCTCAGATGTGCAGATGCGAGATGGGTTGAGTTCGCGAGCTTTCGCCTGGAAGGTCTTGCGCAGAAATGGTGTGATTCAGTGGAGATGGGCAGAGCAGCAGGTCTTCTTCCTATGACCTGGACGGAGTTCGTGACTATATTTCTAGCCCGTTTCCTTCCCCGGAGTGTTAGAGATGCCCGAGCACGCAGGTTTGAGTCTTTGCGCCAGACGCCAGGGATGACAGTGGCAGAGTATGACGTACTGTTTAGAGAACTAGCAGTCTACGCCCCACATTTAGTGGCCACCGAAGAGCTGCGAGTCCGGAGATTTGTTCGAGGCTTGATTTCACCAGTGTTCCTCGCGATCAGCGCGCAGCACTACGAGACCTATGCAGCAGCTGTAGACGCAGCCCTAGTGGTCGAGGAGCACCTTGTCGAGACTTCGGTACTTCCAGAGCCGAAGAGAGTTCGTACCAGTATTTCCGCACGGAGGCAGTCATTCAGACGCCGCGACAGGTATCGTTCCGGTACGAGGGGTAGCAGAGATTCGGGACGGGGTCGGATGTTTAGTTCGTATCCCCAGGACGGTCAGCAGTCGCCGCGGGGTTGCTACAGATGTGGCATCCTACTTCACCTCGTTCGAGATTGTCCAGAGACACACCGGAGGGAGGCGGCAGCACCGCATTTTACCTTACCACCTTCACCACCCCAGAGGGCGTTGCCCGTTGCGCCTACCGTTGCTCCGCGCCAGACTTATGCTCAGAGAGGTCGTGGGCGTGGAGGAGTTGCTTAGAGAGGACGAGATGACCGAGGCAGAGGTCAGTCAGTTACAGGTGGTGGACAGGCGAGGGTCTTTGCTTTGACACATCAGGACGCGCAGGCGTCCAATGCAGTGGTTTCAGGTATCCTCCCTGTATGTTCAGTTGATGCACACGTACTGTTCGATCCCGGATCCACACACTCGTACGTATCCACACATTTTGTGCCGAGTTTGGGTAGAGAGTCCGGCTTACTTGATCAGCCGCTTGTGGTGACTACTCCTGTGGGAGAGTCGTTTGTTGCTAGGCACGTGTTCCGATCCTGTATCGTCTGTATTGGCGAGAGAGAGTTGCCTGTCGACTTGATCCTTCTGGAGATGTTGGACTTCGACGTTCTTTTGGGCATGGATTGGTTAGCCATGTGCTATGCTTCTGTGGACTGCCGCGAGAAGACAGTTAGATTCTGTTTCCTCGGTGAGTCGGTTTTTGTTGTGTTGGGGGACCGTGGTGCCGCCCCTCACAGTGTGATTTCTTCTTTTCGCGCTGGACAGCTTTTGAGGAAGGGATGTCAGGGATTTCTCGCTTATGTTCGCGATGCTCGCGCTACAGAGGTTCCGTTGGATCAGGTTCCGGTTGTTAGCGAGTTTCCTGATGTGTTCCCTGACGAGCTTCCTGGGTTGCCACCCGAGCACGACATTTCTTTCTGTATTGATTTGGTTCCTGGTTCGGGGCCTATTTCTATACCGCCCTATCGGATGGCCCCGGCGGAACTTAGTGAGCTGAAGGGTCAGTTACAGGATTTGCTGGACAAGGGACTTATTCGACCCAGTGTTTCTCCTTGGGGTGCTCCAGTCCTGTTCGTCAAGAAGAAGGATGTCAGTTTGCGTCTTTGTATCGACTACCGCCAGCTAAACAGGGTGACAGTGCGGAACAGGTATCCTTTGCCGCGTATCGACGATTTGTTCGACCAGCTTCAGGGGGCAGGGTACTTTTCGAGGATCGATTTACGATCAGGCTATCATCAGCTGCGGGTTCGACAGGAGGACATTCCCCGGACAGCCTTCCGTACGCGCTACGGCCATTACGAGTTTTTGGTGATGTCGTTCGGACTCACCAATGCGCCAGCAGCCTTCATGGACTTGATGAACCGCATTTTCCGGCCTTACTTGGATCTGTTCATTATAGTCTTCATTGACGATATCTTGGTGTATTCCCGGAGTAGTGAGGAGCACGAGCTGCACCTGCGGGTTACATTGCAGACATTGAGGGAGCACCAGCTCTATGCGAAATTCTCCAAGTGTGCTTTTTGGTTAGACAGCGTGGACTTCTTGGGTCACGTGATTTCACGAGACGGTATATGTGTTGACCCGAGGAAGATCGAGGCCGTTCAGCGTTGGCCCAGACCCACATCAGTGACGGAGATTCGCAGCTTTTTGGGATTGGCCGGTTACTACAGGCGTTTTATGCAGGACTTCTCCCGTATTGCTACACCGTTGACCGGGTTGACCCGGAAGGGAGTTCCTTTCGTTTGGACGGAGGAGTGCGAGCACAGTTTTCAGCAGTTACGGACACGGCTGACGACGGCACCGGTGTTATCCTTACCTTCCGGATCGGGCGGATTTGTGGTCTTTTGTGATGCTTCTCGAGTGGGATTGGGATGCGTTCTGATGCAGCATGATAGGGTGATCGCGTATGCCTCGCGACAGTTGAAGAAGCACGAGCAGAACTACCCCACTCATGATTTGGAGATGGCAGCAGTGGTCTTCGCACTTAAGATCTGGCGACATTACCTGTACGGCGAGTCGTGCCAGATATTTACGGATCACAAGAGTCTGAAATACATATTCCAGCAGCGGGACCTGAACCTTCGACAGTGTCGATGGATGGAGTTAGTGAAGGATTACGACTGCGAGATCTTATATCACCCGGGCAAGGCAAATATGGTGGCGGATGCTTTGAGCAGGAGGCCCGGGAGTAGTTTATCTTGTTTGAGCGCAGTACAGGAGCAGTCATCCGCAGATTGGCAGATATTATGCGACAGTCGAGTACAGTTCGAGTTCACGCCGATTGGAGGACAGATAGCGCATGTCCGTGCACGCCCACAGTTGATTGATCGTATACGTGAGGCACAGCTCAGTGATGACCGATGTTCAGAGATCATGGCACAGATGGGACAGGACCGATTTTCCGAGTTCGTGATCGATGATCAGGGGATACTACGGTTTGGAGTCAGACTGTGCGTACCTGATGCTGAGGGACTGAGGCGTGAGATTCTTGAGGAGGCACATCGATCGGTGTATAGCGTCCATCCCGGTTCCACCAAGATGTATCATGATATGAGAGATGTTTACTGGTGGGACGGAATGAAGAGGGACATTGCAGATTTTGTATCGAGATGCCTGACTTGTCAGCAAGTCAAGGCTGAGCACCAGAGGCCCGCGGGAGAGCTACAACCGTTACCCATTCCGGAGTGGAAATGGGAACAGATTTCGATGGACTTCGTGGTGGGTCTACCCAGGACTAGTCGGGGGTATGACTCCATCTGGGTGATTGTGGATCGTTTGACGAAAGCGGCTCACTTCTTACCGGTGAAGACGACTTTCGGATTTACTCAGTATGCCCAGATCTATATTGACGAGATAGTGCGACTACACGGAGTCCCGACGTGCATTGTGTCCGACAGAGGCACCCAGTTTACTAGTAGACTATGGCAGAGGCTTCAGGAGGCTTTGGGCACTCGCTTAAGTTTCAGCACGGCTTTTCATCCGCAGAACGACGGACAGTCAGAGCGGACCATCCAGACTCTCGAGGACATGCTCAGAGCTTGTGTACTAGATTTCGGAGGTAGCTGGGATCATCATTTGCCCTTGGTAGAGTTTTCCTACAATAACAGCTACCAGGAGACTATTCAGATGGCACCGTTTGAGGCTCTTTATGGGAGGAGATGCAGGTCGCCTACTTGTTGGACAGAGCTCAGTGAGAGCAGTATCTTAGGGCCACAGATCGTTGAGGAGACGACCGCGAAGATCCAGTTGATTCGCGATAGGATGAGAGCAGCGCAGAGTAGGCAGAGGGCTTATGCAGACCGTCGACGACGCAGACTTGAGTTTTCGGTTGGTGATCATGTTTTCTTGAGGGTCTCCCCAATGAAAGGTGTGATGAGGTTTGGGAAGAAGGGGAAGCTCAGTCCCAGGTATGTGGGCCCCTTCGAGATCCTCGAGCGTGTCGGTGCAGTAGCTTACCGGTTAGCCCTTCCGCCCAACTTTCCAGACGTGCACCCCGTATTCCATGTTTCGATGCTCCGCAGATATCTACATGATCCTTCGCATGCAATTCAGCATCCGACGATCCAGCTTGAGCGTGATATTTCCTATGCAGAGCCGCCGGTGATGATCTTGGATCGACAAGTGAAGAAATTGAGATCGAAGGAGATTCCATCAGTTAAAGTACTTTGGCGTGGTCAGAACCGTGAAGAGGTCACTTGGGAGACCGAAAGCGAAATGATGAAGACGTATCCCCATCTTTTTGAAGGTAACCTTAGTTAGATTTTTGAAATTCGGGGACGAATTTCTTTAAGGGGGAGAGATTGTAACACCTTAGGATAAGGGTTAGTGAATAATTATAATTAAATAATGATTTTTAATAAAAAGTTTACCAAATTGTGTTTTAAATATTTTTCCTAATTTAATAAACATTTTTCCAAAATTTTCCTAGGCTTGCACACACATGTGCATGTAAACTAGGGTTTTTAAATCAAGTAAATACAATAATTATTAACCATGGTGGGTTAATTATAGGATTAATTCTTTTGGGTTATAAGTAAGTTTATTTAGCTAATTAGCAAGGTTGCTTTATTTTGAATTAGTCTTTGTGTGTTGACTTGTGAGAGAGAGAGAGAGAGTGCATCATGGCTTTAGGCCATGCTTGCATTAAATGAGGTGAGAGAGAGAGAGGGGTGACTTTTGTTTGAATGATTGTGGTGGCTCTCATTTCTCTTTTGGTTTTCTCTCAAGTCTCACACCAACACACTCACACAACACACCCACTTACCTCTTCCCAGCCCCAGCAGCAGCAGCAAGCAAAGCAACAGCACCAACTGAGCCTGAAGCAGTAGCAGCAGCAAGCACTGGCAGCAACAGAAGAAATCAGCAGCAGCACAGTGAGCAGCAGCAGCTCCCGCACCATGTGCAGCCCCTCCCCTTCACTTCTTCTCCTTCATGCAGCTCCCTAGGGTCGAGAGTGAGGTATATTTCCTAAACTTATTCCATAGTTTGCCTAGTTAGTGTAGTTTTGCATCGGTTAAAGGATTTTTGTGTGTTTTAATGCGATATGGGGTGTTTAGTGTGAACTTTGTGCTAATGAGGTGTAGATTAGTTCCAGTAGGATGCTTGAGGTTTGTTGTGACCATGTAAACCTAGTCCAACCCCTATTACACTAAAATACCACCAGATTTCATATTTGATGCAAATGTCGTATTTGGGCAAAATGTGAGTTTTCTGGAACTGCTATTGACCCGGTGAGTGCAGAATGATTTTGGTAAGACTGTAGTGTAGTGGAGTGGAGATGATACACCAGGTGAAACCCGACCCCCTAACTCCCCACTACGGCCGCCAAAACCGCCATTCTGGCCGCAAATTGCGGCCAGACAGGAAGTGTTTTGGGTTTTTTTGGGTTCTGTAGGTGTCTGCTTGTGTGTAGGGTCTTTTGGTATATATATTTTTTTAAGATTAGTTCTGTAGCAAAATCTGGGACCAGTTACCTGTTTTGCCGTTTTTCTAAACCTTCGCGACACGCGTGATACGTGAGTAGGTTTGGGTTCTGCGTATCGCGGCGCGTCGGGGTAGTTTTGTGGCGTGTGAGTACACGTTTTAGCGTATCGCGCACACGCGCGATTGGTTTGCGACACAGGTTTCTTGTTGGATTATAATGTCGCGTTTTGTGACTTAAGCTTATGTGTGATATGTGTATGTGATTCTAGGTTCGCAGGCCAGTGAGACGGACGCTGCGAAGAAGGGCAAGCAAGTGGTTGGATACACTTAGCGCGAGACACAGTGAGTAGATTTCACATCTACGGGGATATCGCCCGCATGGCGTTATGCGTCAGGGCTGATAGGACTTATTTACTATATGTTGCATGCACCCCATAGACTATGATCGCATATTGCATTCTCTACTGTGTTGATATATATATTGCTTAGAACTGATAGAACACCGCACTATTACTAACGGTTTATGTTGCACGGGAACTATTATATGCTACACACACACCGTTAGTAACTGCCATGCCACACTCACTATAGAGCTGCCATGATTATATTGCTATAGTTCGCCTCATATGTGATTTGATATGACCTTCATGTATATTGGGAGCCGCCTGACATCTTTTAAAACCGGAAGTGAAACTACTTTAAAAAGCGGTTTTCCCCTTATACCCATACCATAGATTGATGTATATTGTACCTCGCATTGGATTTTACTATTGGTATTGGATTTTCATGTGATTTCTGTTTTGAGGACCGTGGAATTATTTAAGGAAAGATATGCTATTTTGAAAAACCCGGTACCTCGTGATATGATATTTTGGTGTGTCCACCACGCGTTTTCTCGGTGCTGAGACGTGTGCTTGAAACCCGTTTCGAGGAGTGGATGTTCCGTTTGCGGGTTCGTGGTGGGCCCGGTATGGTTCCCCTCGGCGAGATGATTGATGGGATTTGACGATTGAGCCTGGAGGCGGGCGAGTACCTACCGGTGATTGGTTGGACCTGGCAGTTGTCCGGAGGATACTGACCAGAGTCGAGTGATGGATGCGGGATGACCGTGCTGCCGGGGCCGAGGGCCGATACCGCAGACGGACCCCGTGTGGCCGGTCCGGACTGACGGCGCCCGATGTTCGAGGATTTACGTGTCGATGCTGGACACGGGTATTTTATGATGTTTTGGGTGCCGATGTTGGGCACTCGTGATTCCTCCGAGATATACAGGATTTGAGGGCCGATGGGTGTGCCGGCGCCTGAGTATATGTAGGACTTGGGTGCAGTTTGAGGCACCGATCATTGTTTTCCATGTTGACATAGTCCATGTAGATATTATTTATCCCATACTCAGTACTGATTACTATACATCTCATCCTGTTGCATTTACCTGTTAGAGTGCATGCATTACTATCGTATCCACTGTTGACATGCATTGATATCATCTGCTGGCATTAGTAGAGCCACGCTATATGTGCATGCTTGCGATCACCTTTATATGTTATCTCTATTCACGAGTTGGCAACTCACCCCCGTTGTGCCACAGTGTTTGCAGGTTGCCCTTGGGAGTAGTCACGGCTGGCTGTTACCTCATCTTTTGGCACAGATACCCCTTTTGAGCAGAGATAGTCTTTTGCTGATAGGTGGGTTTTGTACGGTATCTGTTATCTTTCAGTTGTATATTGATGTATCTAGTACTCTCCATCTACCATCTGTATTGACTTAGAGACAGTTGTGAGGACGATATGTATGATTTTATATTCTGGTGTCGAGCTCGCATGTGAGCCGACGTTACTTTACTTTTGCAGTCTTAGCTTTTATGATATTGTCCTTGCTTTACTGTGTATTCTTCGCTACGGCGTCGTATATCTCATTGTGATGCTTCATTCAGTTTACTTGTTATTTCTGCCACACCTTGCTTTTACCCGACTTTCGGGGCTAATGTTTTAAAAAGGGGAAATGTTACCAAAATTATAAAATTTATAACTTTTGAACTTAAAAAGGATTGCTACTAAATAAATGGAAGTTTTTCGGACAAGTATGATTGTTTTTACAAAATGTTTTAAAAATCACTCTATATTTATTGGTTTTGATTTCTGGGTTCGGCTTACTTAGCCGCGTTACGCCTGTAGACGTTGCGTGGTTAAGTGCCGGTCACGAGTCGAATTCTCGGGTCGTGACAGCGACACATGTTGATTTACATCCTCATACTTCCATGCATAATGCTTTTTGTCATTGGGTGACACGTGGACGATTTACACATACATATATTGACATTGATGACATTGATCACATAGTTGGACGAGATCCACATACATGATGACATTGATTACATAGTGGGATAATATCCACATACTTATAGACTTCATGATATAGTTGACATGGATCATACCTCATATTTAGGATATGTTATTATCTGAGGCACTGGCACGAGCACTTGGCACTACACTCATGTATAGATGTTACATTGCCACCTTATCATGCTTCAGACTTATTTATTTGAGGTTTATATATATATCTGATCGTATTGATCTAGGATGAGTCATACATACGATTTATGCTCTGTGATGTTTTCAATTCACGAGTTGGCAACTCACCCCGGTTGTGCCACAGTTCTTGCAGGTTTTGCCGTACAGGTTCCATTGCGGCTTCTGGCACACTGCTTCCCTTACGGTTGATTTTCTTTGGTAGGTGGGTTCTTTTGCATCAGAACCACCATTGTACATGTATTATTCAGTTGTATCTAGTAATTCCATCAACCAAACTTGTATATTGTTTCAGACTTAGAAAAGCAGTTATGTATTATTTTGACCTTAGACTCGCGCGTTGTAGTATTTTGGTTTTCATGCTGATTTTGATTTTTCCTTTGAGTTTTGATCCTCACCCTTCGGCATTGTATATTATACTGCTTGCGTGGTTGTGACCGTCGATTGACGAAGAGCTAGCTCCCGCTTGGGGACGCCTTTTATTATTGTATATATATTATTCATGTTGTACCCCGTTTGGGGCCAGTATTTTTAAAGGAAACTCTGCCGAAATTTTCAGAAAAGACTAGAGATTTTTAAAAATGCATATTTGGCTTACTAATTTAAAAACCTTGCTTTTAAAACATGTTTTTCTTTCTTCTTAAAAACTAGTTTCTTTATTTACTCCTTAAAATGGTTTAGATTTCTGGGCTTTTGGATTACTTGAATTAGATGGAGTCCTATAGATTTCATATGATTCAAGGCCAGTCACGTGCTTTTTCGGGTCATGACAAAACTAGAGAAGCAATCTAAAGACAAAACCGAGTGGGTTGTAGCATCTTCTAGTTTCGCTAAAGAGGTCACTTCCGGCAAAAGGATCTTGGCTCTTTCCTTATCGAATAAGGTACTAGATATTCTACAAGGAATACCGCTATGCAAAGCAAAAACTAGAGCTACCCTTTTTGAAAATTTGATTCCACATCTTTTAGGTTTCTTTTCTTTCTTTAATCTCATTATTGAAGTCCCATCATTTATTCTTCCAAAGCATCACAGAAGAACGAAAATACAACGTATGCTTATGCCATCCGTATTCGCCATAGTGTCACGTTATGCACCGTTAGGTAACTTAACTTACGGCATAGTGGGGCGGGACTAGCGCGGGTGCGAAACATAAGTAATGTTTATTATATATCATATATATAATAATAAAGCATTCGTCTCACACATATAAAGTGATCACATAACAGAATATCAGAAGCAAAAGTCAATATATGAAATATTGGATATACTAGGATGTCCGTGTTTTATATCAAGCTAGTAAAAACACAGATTTCGCGGTTGCGATGAATGGCCAAACCCATATCCCTAGACCCCTACAAGGGCGGCAAGCAACCCTTCCAATTCTAGAGTTAGGAAACCCGGACTCGACTCCTCAAGATGGTTTCCCACTGGACTCTAGAACCCGGTTACTTGTGCTCCCCACCTTGGGTTTATCCTAATGCGGAAAAGTAAATAATATACTGTTAGTCTATATGCCCTAGAGGCCATTACTGTATCATACTGGATTGTATATTACTTGATGGAAGCTTGGGATATTCACCTTGTATTGACATTCTTGCTCAAAATGGTAGTATGCTACTTGGTTTGTTTCTGCTTTAATGTGTGCAGGTGTTTCTTTTAGCATATCGCCTTTACACATTAGTGGAGCCCTTAGAATCTTTGCTTGATTACCAGTGTTGTGATGGCAGTCACACTCGTGGGGGCTGGGTAATCTATAAGCACATCCTTATGCAGGTCCCTAGTCGCTGGACTATCGAGACAGGGCATCGATACACCGGAGTAGACTAGCGTATGCGCTTCTTATCCCAGCTTGGGAGACGTTCTATCCCACAGCCGTCAGTACGTCGTACTTGAGATAGTATGCAGGTGCTCGTTAGGTTACGAGTACACTGGACAGGACTCGTCGGGAACTGTTGGTTGGTATTATACCTATCGTCAGTTATCAGTTCCCAGATGACATGAGTACAGCTTAGTCCGTTGACTTGATACTGTCACTTCGCCTTGAGTGTGTTCCCACTGTACTTTGATTGCTACCCTACCACGGCTCAAAGGAGTCGTGCAAACAGGTAGTTTTTGGGTGCAGTCTCGAAGCACTTGGAGGCAGTGACGGTTAGACAGGATTCGTCTCTCCCTGTATGAGGACTCGTTCTATTACCTCTTAACCTGTTTGAACATTTCCATAATTTTCTCCATATGAGGACTCGTTCTATTACCCCTTAACCAATTCGGGTAAGGAGCTTTCGCAATAAGCGCCGGGTCCATCATAAGAGAAGGAAGAGGGGGTAGACGAGATCCCAAAAGTGGTGTGGGGACCGTCTGTGGAGAACTATAAGGGTTGGGTTGAGGTGTCGAGCCTAGTGGGAAATGGAGAATAGGCTCACGAGAAAGTGGTGGGGTAGAAGAAAAAGGATCAGAAGTAGAAGTGTGTGTGTGAGGAAAGGTCTCAGCCGGGGTGTTATTGATAGGATTTTCAATATCATCAATTCCTTCCCCGACATGATTGTTCAGC
This sequence comes from Agapanthus africanus, assembly GCA_030015575.1. NCBI lineage: Eukaryota > Viridiplantae > Streptophyta > Magnoliopsida > Asparagales > Amaryllidaceae > Agapanthus > Agapanthus africanus. The sequence goes on from CM057351.1 coordinate 100,311,120, forward strand.
ACCCTTCCCGATCTCAACGTTGTGACGACATTTACATTGTAATGCCCAGGATTTTGTAGGGGTTGAGAGGGAAGTTTCCCTTTTTCTCTCGCACTCATTTCGGCTTTAAGTCGTGCGATTTCAGCTTCCATCGATCTGATACTATCAGCTTGGGACGCTGAGTTTTTCTTTATCTCACTGACGGAAGATCTAACCTCAGTCGAAACCTCTATAAAATTTGATAAAAGTGATTTCATGGTTTGAGTGAATTGAGAGAATTCGTCAGAACAGGACAACTGCATAGGATTAGACTGTGCAAGAGTGTTGACCTGGTTTTGCAAATTTTGTGACTGGTAGGGGTGCTGAGTGAGTTGAAGTGGTTGCTGTTGTGGTGGAAGAGCCCTTTAGAAATTATTTTGGCTTGGAACCGTGCTTTGAGATTGTTGTTGGTTCCAAGCAAAATTGTAGTGCCTTGAAAAGTCGTTTTGGTGTTTTCCTGAAAATCGGTGAAAATTCGGTATTTTTCCGTAAACCGTCTTTTTTGTTATTTTGCAGTTTAGAACTAATTATACCTAATTTGGATAGGTAATTGCTAGTTTTTAGTAGCAAATGAGTTACTTATGTAATTCTGGTCGTTTAAAAATTTTCCCTAATTTTTCAATTTTTAATATTATTTTAAGCCGGTAAGAAAATACATTAAATTAGCGATAAATACAAATTTAAATGGGCTAAATTTAAGCTTTAAAATCATGTTAATTAAAATCTAGTTGTAACATAAATTTTTAGTATTTTATTTTAAGTCTTAACTAATTTTAATTACAGAAAACGAAATTTATTGAATTTAAGCTTAAACTTGCAATTTTGGACTTGTAGGGGGTTTTTTTGCATAAATTTTTTTGTAAAACCCCCATTCACTCTTCCCTCACCCCAGGCCGGCCCACTTCAGCAGCACAAGGAAAAAAATTCCTTGCCTCCTTTGACTTTTTATTATGTGTTGAAATGAGGTGTTCTATAAGGTTTTTGATTTATTAATTGGGTATGGGTCTTTAGTTGATTGGTATGGTTGACCTTGACTTTTCTCCAACTCCCCCACACCTCTCCCCACTCCCTCCTCAGCCCAAATTCCTGCAGAAAACGGCCCCAAAAATTTTCCCCATTTCTCCTTCTATTTTGCTTCATTTTCACCTCAAAAATCCATCAAAATTCAAATTTCCTTCACAAATCCAATGCAAACCCTTAATCCATCTCTTCTCACATCCCAATTGGTTTAAATCTTGGAGAAAGGAGGTGCCTTGGGAGGCTAGGGCAAGCTAAGGTTTGAACTTGTGACGTATAATTTCAATCTTTGGTTAATTGGTAGTTGTTATATGCTAAATTAGAACCTTGATGTGTTAATTTTTGTTGTTGATTTCTAATCTAGGTTTTAAAGTGAATGGTTTGAATTTTAATTAGGGTTTTAGAAACCATTAATAAGTTAATTAAGTTATTTTTCTTTCTAGTATCTTACACTAACCTAATTAATGGAGTTATTTTGCTTAAGTGGTTCCATTTTATGCGAATTTAAGTTAATCCAGTGTGAATTTGGATCGCTATTGCTTTTTAGAAAAATCAAGAAAGGGGTTTGTGTATGGAAATAGGTTGAAGCATGGTTGTTGTGTTGTAATTATATTGTTGTGGCTAACTAGTTATGCGGTTGGATGTTTTTGCTAGGTTGTAGTCTTTTTGTCGCAAATCGGCAATGTTTGCACCGATTTTTTTTTGAATGTAATGCTTACTAGGTTTTTATAAAAATATTGTGATGAATTATTTGCAATATCTTGATGATATTTTTGGCATATCCTATGACACTTAGGATGTGTGAGTGCGGATTTTTGAGTGATCGGGATTTAGCTTTGCCGGGCGACCAAATCGACGATTTTAGTTAGTTTTTGCGATTTTCGCGTGTGTTCCGCGCACCTTGTGCACGTTGTACCTAGCTTGTGAACGTTGGTATTTTCATTTGGGATTTGCGTCGTTTCATGGTATGTAACCTTATGTTTGGTATTGATGTAAATTCCAGGTTCGGTCGCGGAGATGTCAAACGCGGCACGAAAGGGGAAAGCGGTGATTGAACGTGACTAGCTAGGGATTCCGGTGAGTAGATGTAACATCTACGGAGGACTCTCGTTGGATGGCGCAAGCCGCCCGATAGTTTTAGTAGCTTAAAAAGATTCTTAGTAATGTTAGTAATTAGGGGTGTAATACTTTTATGATTATTTGCTACATCCATGCCTTATATTGACATACATATGCAAACCCATTCTATAGGACACCTGCACCATTGCCAGGGTTTTATATGCAGCACGAGCACTATTCATGCTTACACACACGCCCTGGTAATTGCCATGCCACCACACTTGATAACCTTTAATTTGAAACCTTTTATTATAATTGATGCTTTAACCTGTGCTATTGCCTTTAATTCTTTAAAATGAAATCATAAGATTGCTAATCATGTGCATGTACTTCATCATGTTATTTGTTCATGCCTAGTCTATCAATCATACATCGCAACTTGATTATTGACACCATATGCATTCATTATCATTGGCATATGCATTTATGAGGATTTCTTGAGATTTTGTGATATTTCAGGATTTCGGGGGAAAGTCGCAAAATTTCTAAACTTACTTTATTTTTAAATATGTAAATTGCGGTTTTCTAGTGATGTAAGTGTCGTCCACCATGAGTTTGCTGTGGTTTTTGAGACCCGTTTCGAGGAGTTGGATGAACCGTCTCGGGTACATGGTGGGCCCGGTAAGGTACCCCGGGGCTAGAAGCTCGTGGTGCTGACGATGAGCCTGGCAGGGGACGGATTACCTACCGGTGACTGTTTGGGACGGCGGATATCCAGAGGATACCGACCGTGGCCGCGAGATGATGAGATAGTGATATTGAGATGGGTCAGCCGGATGGCTGAGGCCAGAGATACTATGACATGGATATATGAGATTTGTGATAGTTTTGAGGTGTCGTTGATGGACACAGGTTCTTGTTGATTCTATTGGTATTGTGCTGGTATTTCAAAAGAGATTTCTAAAGGAAAAACATGATTCTTATACTTACACATTCAGATCATGAGTTGATTCGCATTGCATTCATACCTGCTAGTATATTCATATTGCATACATACCTGCTATTATGTCCTGCCTTACCTGTATTTTAGATACTAGGATGCTTGTGTGCATGCATTCGATAGCCTGTGTAGATGTTATTTATTACTCACGAGTTGGCAACTCACCCCCGTTGTGCCACAGCCTTTTGCAGGTCCGCTCCGTCAGTACAGTAGCGGCGGGCGCACTTGCTTCTTTTGCCTCTTTTGCCTGGACTCAAGGTTTTGCTCTTAGGTGGGTTATATTATTATTTTTGTACCACCTTGTATATTCTTTGTATCTAGTGTACTCCATCTACTGTATCTACCAGTATTGTTGTATATTGACTTAGAGATGAGACTGTGAGATTTGTGGACTTTTTATGCTGTATTTTGGGGTCGAGCTCACTTGAGTCGATATGTTGTTTTTCTCATGCTTCTTTATGATTATTTTGCATGTTGTTGTTTTATATTGCGTGGGATTTGTGACCGCCTTATGGCGAAGAGCTAGCACCCGCTTGGGGATGCCATATTTGTTGGATTTATATATATTCTTATTGTACCCATTTTGGGGGCCAGTATTTACAAAGGAGACTCTGCCGAAATTTTCGGAAAAATTGATATTGTTTTTAAAAAGGTTTTATATGACTTGTTTGATAAACTCGCTTTCAATTGATTGATTTTTCTTCACTCTTTTGCTTTTTTGTTTTGGTTTCTGGGCTTTGGCTTACTTATTTTACGGACGTCTTGAGACGTTTCGTAAACTTAAGTGCCAGTCACGTCCGTGCCCTGCGGGTCATGACAAAATTGGTATCAGAGCGATAGGTTTTACCTTTTTGAGTGTAGGATGACCCTTGGTAGATAGAGTAAGTGACTTAAGTAGGGTAACGTCGCGTGTGTATGTCTGCGGCGTACTTGCGATACGGTACTCCGCCTAAGTGACTTTAGGATATACTTGCTTGAAATTCCTTCTTCAATTCCGTGTATCCTATGATTCTATTGCATTATTCTTATTATCCTTTTTTCCTGTACCAGCCACTATGCCGCCGAAGGCTACGATGGCACAGAGGGCTGCCGCCCGAGACGAGATTCGAGCTGGCTCGTCCGAGACTAGGACTGAGCAGGGTGGTATGCCTATGCCGCTGGGACAGACCGATCCACCTTCCCCAGGCCGTATGGATAGGCTTGAGACTGGTATGGAGGAGTTGCGACAGATGATGGGGAGTATGCAGGAGCTACGTCAGATGGTAGGATCCCTAGTTGCAGCCAGTCGTACACCGAGGCCGGATGACACACCTACTACATCCCAGACTACTATGATACCTGCTCCTACTACTACCTCCGTGACCTTCCCGGTTTCACTACAGGATTTCATGAGGCTGAGACCTCCAGTATTCACCGGCACCGAGGCAGCGGAGGACCCACAGACATTCCTTGACAGTTTAGCTAGGATCTGCCGTTCGCTGAGATGTTCGGATGATCGATGGGTGGAGCTTGCAAGTTTCCGTCCAGAGGGTCTCGCGCAGACATGGTGGGAGTCAGTCTTGAGAGGTCGAGCTGCAGGTCTACCGCCTATGACGTGGGCCGAGTTTACAGCAGTCTTTCTAGCTCGTTTCCTCCCAGAGAGCGTTCGTGACGCCAGAGCTCGTAGTTTTGAGGCCTTGATCAAGACACCTGGGATGACGGTGTCTGAGTATGACATCCAGTTTACACAGTTGTTCCGATATGCTCCGTATTTGGTGGATACCGAAGAGAAGATAGTGAAGAGGTTCGTACAGGGACTTGATGCCCAGCTATATCTTGCCATTGGCGCCCAGCACTACGACACTTATTCAGCTGCTATGGATACGGCATTACGGATGGAGGCACGCATATCACAGACTTCGGCCATTTCTGGGCCGAAGAGGATTCACACCAAGGTGCCGTCTCAGAGGCAGCGTGCCAGATTCTTTCTGAGGGATGGGCCCGGCAGGGGATTTGGACGAGGTCAGTTATATGGTTCATATCCCCAGGGACAGCAGCCGTTGCCAAGGTGTTTTTGGTGCGGGAGTCCGCACCATCTTGTCAGAGACTATCCGGCGAGACGACAGTGAGCGGCGACCGTTCCGCATGTTACCCAACCACCATCACCACCCCCTCCTCAGAGAGCCCTACTTCCTACCACAGGCGATGCTCCACGCCAGTTAGGTGCACCCAGAGGCCGTGGAAGCGGTCCTATTCAGAGAGGACGAGGTGGCAGAGGCCGAGGTCGAGGTCGAGGTCAGCCCGCTATCAGTAGAGGATGTAGGGTTCCTAGGCACTCTCAAGAGGTCTCACAAGGCATCAACCATGCCAATATCAAAAATACGGTGCCGAGAAACCCTAATACGGATCGTTGGCTAGAAGTTTAGGCAAAAAAGTAACTAGTTAACAAATTAACTAAAGGGAAAACGGAAATACAACCTCTGTAGATCCGGTCCTCCACCTCCATAGCTCCACGATGAAGTCTCCTCGCTGTACTAATCGGATCTTGGGCTCTAGCGTCGGTTTCATCGGAGAAAAACCGGGCTAGGTCATCGACGACGATGCCGAAGATGATCTACGTCGAGGCATCGCTAGATCAAGCTCCAACTTCACCAAGTCATGAAACTTGTGAAGAAAACACACTCTACTACTTGGCAAGAGATAGATGATGAAGAAATAAGAAGTGGGTTCACTTTAGAATTGGATTTCTCACTCATTTCATCAAGTCACCATTGATGAAGTCTAGGTTTTCTTCTTTGAAGAAGATGAAGAATATGATAATGTTATGATAAGAATAATAAAATAGAAAAGAAAATGAATTCTTATCATAATTTTAACCATGGTAAAGTGTAGAGAATTAACTTGAGTTAGGTTGAATGGTTAGGGTTAGAGAAGAAGACAAGAATGGTTGCTTTGGTCAAAGTTGCATGAAGCTTGAAAAAGCTTCTAAGAAAGCAACCATTTGTTTTCTTTTCTCATTCATTTCATCCAAAAATAAATAGATAAATGAATGAATAAATAAATAAAACCCTAACAATTTACTTAACCAAGGTTTAATTCTTTACACAAACCCTAGCAAACTTGCATCATCAAACATGATACAATCAAGTGCACAAAAATATATCACATATACGATGTGCACATGCGAGTGAGAAAATCCATCTTAAGTGAACCGATACTAGTTAATGCAAAGTAATATATCAAATATATCATTATGCATTAAATCATTAAATCAACGCTTGATTTAATGATCCGGTCATATCGTATATAACCAACTAATATCAACAGTAACAACTTATTGAATCAACACTCGATCCGATAACCCGGCTATATTGCATATAACAGATCAATGTCACAAATCGCGAGAATTGAATACAGTATCACATACTGGTATCATTCTCGGTCCCGCACATATCTCATATGCGCTCCTATTTCTTTTCGCTTGAGCCAGGAAACCTCTGTGTAGGACTCTAAAGACTCGTCAATACGCCGGCAGCAGGTGATGATCATATCAAACACCCGCAAGCCGCAAGCGGCCTGCTAAACGTAACGGCCACCCGGGTATTGAGCGATCAGAAGATCGACGAGCAAGCCCGCTCACACTCCTGTGAATCCAACCAATAACACTTACCGTACAGTCCGGTCTGATCGTCTGATATGTCGCATATCCCACCTAGGGGTGGTAAACGTCAGACCCCAATAGCTCAAAAAGTCGTGTCGATATGAGGTCTATAACAATTCGAGAAACTACTGGTAACACTTACCAGTAAATCTCAGCAACCCTGGCCAGGGATTTCCTGTTATAGCCAATCGAACACAGCGCAACATCAACCCCCTATACCGGGAGAGACGAATCCCCTCCTATCGCTCATTGCCTCCATGTGATTCGGGACTGTACCCAAAAACCACCATTTTGCACGCCCTCTTGGACGTGGTAAGGTGGAAATCAAAGCGCAGTGGGAACCATACAAGACTCTATGACGATCTCGGGTCAACAGACTACTCTGTACCAGTGTCACCAGAGAACTGCCATCTGACGTAAGGTATAATACCATCTGGGAGTTCTCGGCGAGTCCGTCCAGTGTACCCAGTCTCTACTGAGCACCCGTATATAATCTCTGATGTCAAACACCAATGGATATGGGATCATCCATCGCCCATCTGTATGGGTCGAGAAGTTATACGCTAGTCTACACTGGTATATCGATGCCCCGTCTCGATACTCCTACGACTAGGGACTTTGAAGGATGTACTTATGGACTACCATGTCCCTACTAGTATGATCCGCATCATAGTCCACGTAGTCAAGTACACATCCTAAGGGCTTTACCAACATGTAACAGAGAGACAATCAGTGTACACGTTAAGGTAAAGATCAACCAGATAGCATACTATCATGTCGAGCAAGAAAGTCCTCCCTATATATGTCCCAGCATCCACTACAATATACATCCTGTGTATAGTAATGGCCTCTAGGGCATACATATAACTAACAATCTCCCACTTGCACTAGGGCCATCTGTAGCAGTGGTTGTAGTATCTCATACTCAACCATCCCATAAAAGTCTCTCTCTGGGAATAGGCCTTCGTGAGTGGATCCGCCGTGTTATCCTCTGAGTCTGCTCTCCTAACCTCGATCACCCTGGAGATCAACCATCTCCATGATCAGGTGATACTGCCTTAGAATAAGTCTGGATCACTGATGGGACCGGCGTTCCTTGGCATAAGCCACAACTCCATTGTCTCACAATGGTAGGAACATAGTTCATCTCATGAACCATTATACACCCAAACAGCCTCTTTGGTAGCATCTTAAGCAGCGATGTATCCTGCCTTTATCGTCTAGTATGTCACGGTATCTAGCTTGGAACTCTTCCAACATACCGTCCCTTTACTAAGGGTATAGACAATGCCTGTGACTGACATTCAGTCATCTTTATCACCCTGGAACACTTCCAGTGATTCTCCTCAGGATCGATTGATACCATCTCACTACAACTAGTGAGTATCCTAACATCCAATTAGATCTATCTCATAGATCCAAAATCCAGGATTTAGTAGGTATCACTTTGATCCTATATGGAGAATCCTAGTGATAAGCGGAGATTGACCGAGCGTAGCATAGGAAACTTAGTCCCTATCAAGAGTATGTCATCCACGTACTCTACGAGGAGCGTCACAATACTCCCTACTACCTTTTTGTTTATACAAGGTTCATCTACCATTTTGATGATGTCAAACTCTTTGACTATCTCATCAAAATAGATGTTCCAACTCCGCGATGTCTGCTTTATCATATAAAGCATCTTGCACACGTTTCCGCTGCTCCCACTTTCTACGAGGCCCTCTGGCTGTGTACTTATAGACGCTCTCTTCTAAAACATCATTTAGAAAAGCTGTCATGACACCCAACCACCAGATATCGTTGTCATGGTATGTAGCCGTGGCAAGTAGGATCCGGATGGACTTAAGCATAGCTACTGGAAAAAGGTTTCATCATTATCCACGCCTGGTCGATGACGAAAACCTTTAACAAGTCTAGTTTTGAAAGTCTCAACTTTTCCATCTACACCAAGTAATCTTCTCAAGATATACTTGCTCCTGATGGGGATTTAACCCTTCAGATATAGCGACCAAAGTCCATACTTTTTTGGTGTACATGGATTCCATCTCAGATCACAAAGCATCCAGCCATTCTTACAGAGTCTTACTCCTGATGGCCAGCTCGAAACTACTTGGGTCATCATCTTATGATGCAATCCTCGCTCCCACTGTCATAGAGAAACCAAAGTATCTCTCAGGTGGGTGAGGAACCCTACTAGATCGGCGTAGAGGCTGAGGTTCGTTGGAATCTACTGAATCCTTTGGTTGTACCAAATCATCTGCTGTAGTTTGTATAGCTGGAACATTTCCAGTTCTACATAACAGACCTTGCCTCGAGCTTGTCCGGATTTTGCTTTTAGACATAGGCCGGACAACCCCAAATCTTAACTAACTTAAGATATGGGCTCTTCCCTTTCCATATCACATATGAAGCGGTAGGCAACTGATTTAATTCGAACCTTTTTCAATAGGTATGCAACTTCTCAAGTGCATAACTCCCAAAAGGAAACAGGTAACTCAGCAGTACTCATCATAGAGCACACCATATCAAATAGGGTGTATCTGCTCCGCCCCGATATACCATCGTTCTATGGTGTATACAGAGGAGTAATGCTGAGAGAGAATCTCATTCTCCTTTAGAATAGTCCAGGATTTCCGTGCTCAAGTATTCTCCTCCTTGATCTCATCAAAGGACATAATACTTATACCCGTATTTTGGTTCTCTACTTCTCGCTTATATTCTGTGAATATCTCAAAAGGTTCAGACTCATGTTTCAACAGGAACATAGGTCTGAATCTCGAAAGATCATCAGAGAATGTAATGAAGTACAAAGAACCAATCTTGGCATGTATAGACAGGGGACCTACATACATCAACATGTATCATCCCAAGAGTTCACTAACTCTTTCTCTGTTTCCAATAAACAAGGCTGGTGTTATTATATCTTTGTGACATGACTGACAAGTTTCACAAGATGTAAATTCAAACTGATTTAAATATGCATCTATATGTAACTTCAGCTAGTCGGGTCGCATCGATATGACCTAGTCTACAATACCTCAAGAAGGATCCGTTCATTTCTGAACTCTTCCTCTTGTGTGTGTTCTGTATACTAAGAACTGTAGTTTGATTTAGAACATTAATGCTTTTAGATAACGTGCCTGAACCGATCAACTTTTGATATAGGAAATGTCCAAAACATTATGCAATAATACAAAATTTTATCATTTCTTTACTAATAAAGAGACTGATATGATTTTGTATATCAGGTTCGGTATCTAATAACATTCGTTCAGAATCAATGTATTACAATACAGGGTGACAGTGACCAACAGACTTGGCTGCAACTCTTGCCCCGTTTTCTGCCTCATGAAACTTATCACCCGTTCTCAGTTTTTCTACCCTTTTGTAGCCCTATGTAACAAATTACATATCTGCGATCCTGATCCGGTATCATATACCAAGGATTTGGAGAATACTGAGAAACAGTTCTTTGTAATGAACATACCCGAAGATGATGCATCAGCATGCACTCTCTTCGTTTGGGCGGCACGGGAAATCTGGTATTCCCCAATTTCCTGCTCTGTCTTATAACAATTATAAGTTGGAGCGGGACCAACGTTCCCCAGCTCAGTATAACAAGCGGGTTCGGTCAATTATCCGTATTATTATCTTGATTAAGGCGTGATATGGTCGCTACCTGGAGAGAGAGAGAAGAAGACACTCAGCGTGCGCTCTTGCAAGAATAGATTGGTTATTATTTTATCTAATCAGGATGGCTCCCACTGCTTTTTATCAAATCTTCCTTCAAACCCTAAAAGGAAAGACTAGCCGGGATTAATTACACACTACAAGTTCGCCAATCTTTCAGCCAGGCCAGTGTCGGTACTTTGAGGGAGGTCCCCCGTGCTTTCGCATGAACCTAATTAATGTAAACCTCGGTTTCCCAGAGGCGTAACCCCGTTGACACCTTTCTAGACACCTACTTGATCGGCTAATTGTAATGTGTAAAACTCTCCCAGGAGTAACTCTTACTCGCAGCGGGTATCGGGATCCAACTATCTCATAGAAGGTATGCAATCTCATTGCAAATTTCAACACTTGAAATTCCCAATAATATTTTACCCCTAGCGTGCTATGACCTTGGCGCATGCCAAACAACCCATAGTCCGCTAGTCAAGTTCAACCCGTACATTTTTTGATTGAATTAAACCCACCCGCACGACCCTTGACGCATGCCAAACAACGCCGTACGAATACCCTAATCCAATCGCATCGTATGCTAGCAGATAAGCACTAGTTAGCTACCGTATACTACGCCTTGACGCATGCCAAACAACCGCAACACGAATACTAACTAGTACTTATCTGATATGACGGAGGGCTACGACAGGTTTTTCTGAAAACCTATTGCGTAATGAACTTGATATCGTTGTAGAATCAAATGATTTTAAAATGGAGTGCTTTTGAGGCTTTTCTTGTTTTTCTAAAGGAGTCACTCCCGGTGAAGGGATCGTCGGTCCTTTCCTCGTCGAATGAGGTGCGGGATATATCATATATATCACTGTGCAAAGCAGAATTCTTAAAAGCAATCAAAAGACAAACCGAGTGTGTAGCATCTGCCAGTTATTGCTAAAGGAGTCACTCCCAGTGAAGGGATCTCGGTCCTTTCCTTATCGAAAAAGGTGCAGGATATATCATATATACCGCTGTGCAAAGCAAGAACTGTAGCTACATGTTTTATTTTGAAATTCGATTCCACAACATCTTAGGTTTCTTTTTCTTTCATTAATCATATTAATGAAGTCCCATCATTTAAGTACCTAAACATCAGAGATAAATACGACGTACACTTATGCCATCCACATTCGCCTCGATGTCCCCTCGTGCACCGTTAGGTTAGGTAACAAACGACAGAGCGGGGCAGGGCTAGCGCGGGTGTAAAACATAAGTAACGCCTATATAATATATCATATATATTATATACTGTATCTATCACAGAACATCACATGATCGCATCACAGATATCGCAGCAGAAGAATCATATGAAATATTGGATATACTAGGACGTCCGTGTTTTCTATACGAGCCAGTATAAAACAAGGATTCCACGGTCGCGATGAATAACCAAACCCACACCCCTAGACCCCTACGAGAGCGGCAAGCAAGCCTACCAATTCTAGAGTTAGGAGACCCGGACTCGACTCCTCGAGTTGGTCTCCCACTGGACTCCAGAACCCGGTTACTTGTGCCCTCCTCCTTGGGTCTATCCTAGTGTGGAAAAGTAAATAATATACAAAAGGTGACTACTTCCGCAACCTGGAAGCGCCCCAATAAAAGAATATTGCATACAAGTTTTTACATGAATGAAAATGAAAAACACTCATCTCACATAAAAAACCCCGGCTATTCAGACACGACGATCCAATATAACATATCCAGCAACACATAACATCACATGTCATCAACGTAAGTAAACATGCGTCTCCCAATTGTCGTTGACATATAGCAACGAAACCGGCGATATCACATATTACACTTACGGTCACAGAAAAGAAAGTGTAAAACTACAACAGTTGGAATCCGCAACTTCTTTAGACATCGCATGCCTAATCATATGAAATACTTAGACATCGCATGCCTAACAATTATAAACCCCGCATTTTAGTCTCATTATCGAAAACACTTTTCAATACCAAGTCGGGTAATTCAACAAGATTCCCGACATGCTGATCGAATACTCGTCGTAAACTTTAGTAGACGGCCGCACCCCCGATACCGTCGACGAAGTGCACCAAGGCGGAACACCGCTACCGCGAGCACCCTAACGGATGCTTTCGGCGACGGGGTTCTCCTATAGTCACTTGGTCGGGGCTAAGGGGTGTAGCTGTCTATTAAGTTTATCCGGCGAGTATCCGCGTACGCTACGTGATTGCGACAGACTTTTGAGCACATCAAAATTCCGTGGCAACCGATCAAGTGAGACTAAACAGCTATGTTTATAACATTCATTCAGTTATCTCATAACTGCTTGTGAATTCCAATTGTTGTATCACATTCCAGATACACAGAAAATGTTAAACTTTCCGATCGAACAGTCGAACACCCAAGTTTTCCCGATACAGCTCAACACATGAAATAAGTCTAAAAACATTCAGTTCATGCCTCAGTACCAACGGTCCAGCCGTAGAAGGGTCAAGCCAACGCCTCACATGTGGCACGCCGTACTGCCCCAAACCCGAAGGTTCAAAGGGTAGTTCAAGACGGTCACATAATCGAGTTAAGGTTTGTTATCTTCTAGAGGGTCCATCGCGTTACTTGCACTACTTAGAACGTCTTTAAACCACGGAAAAATCCAACACTTGGAAATTTCCCGACAGGGGAAAAGGTGGGTATTTATATCCGGTCAAACTTTTTAACATATTCTAAAATTATCCGGAAAACGGCACAGACAAAATTTGATAATCCGATCGAATATACGAATTCCCAAAACAACCCCAGAAAATTCAACTCTTCAATAAAATATTAAAATTATCCAGAAAACATAGGAGTCAAATATTACAATTACTGTGCAAACAAAAGTCAACGATTCAACATAACGGCCGCGGAACCGCCGTGCCACGTGGGGTAAGGCCGCGGTTCCGCGGCGGGCTGGCGGAGTTAGGGCTCCGTTTTGCACAGTAACTCATAAAAAACCCTGCTTGATTTTCTGCATATTTTTAATAGGGAAAAATCCAGATTTTTAAAAATTGGACAGAGAGCATTTTGGAAAATGGGTTTCGGGTTCGTTCGGATTTCAAACGTCGTCTAGACTTCGCCTAAGGCTTTAGCTAGGCTCTGATACCACTGTAGGGTTCCTAGGCACTCTCAAGAGGTCTCACAAGGCATCAACTATGCCAATTTCAAAAATACGGTGCCGAGAAACCCTAATACGGATCGTTGGCTAGAAGTTTAGGCGAAAAAGTAACTAGTTAACAAATTAACTAAAGGGAAAATGGAAATACAACCTTTGTAGATCCGGTCCTCCACCTCCTGTAACATTTCAAAAAGATAAAATATTAATTTTGGGGATTTTTATAATTTAATATTATTTTATTGAATATTTTAATATTTTGGTATTATTAAATACAAATAAATAGGAAAAATGCTAGAAAAATTTTGGAAAATTCTAAAATTGGGTAAATTAAAGAATTATGTTATTTCTAAGTTTAATTGATTAGTTATATGCTAATTTAGTGCTAACCGCGATTAAAAATCGCTAATCGGTTTTTTTGCATTTTTGTGCAAAACATGCACACATCACTTTTTTCACACTTGTGCATTTTTATTGCCATGGTTGTTATGGGACTACTATTTGAGTGAGAAGAGTTTTAAAAGAAAAGAAAATAAGGAAAAGAAAAGAGAAAAGAATAAAGAATTGGTAGTAGGTGAGAGAGAGAGGTATGGGCTTCATTTGACTTGAACACTTAGCCATTTTCCTTCATCCCCTCACACATCTCTCTCCCTCTTCAGCCCATGGCTGCAGCTGCTGCTTCCTCCCCCTTCCCCCACCTTCAAACCCTCAAATCATCTCAAAAACTACACCAAAACCCCAATCTCATTTCATTAAAATTGTGCACAAGCTCAAGACCTACACGATGGACCAAGAAAGCTAAGATTTTGGCCACTAGGGGCAACTCAAGAAATTTCTTGAGTTGCCAAATGAGGTAATTTCTGGATAATTAGCTTAGTTCTAGCATTTCCTTTACCCCCATGTTAAGATTGAATCGATATTGTGTGATATTGTGGACTTGTGGATAACCTAGTTAGGGTTGTGATGAATTATGGGTTGTATTATGAAATTGAGCTCAGTAGAGATTTTACCAACACCCTAGTGTATGAATTGGAACCCAAAACCTGAAGCTTAACCAAGAATACGGATTTTAGAAACCGATATCGGGGAATTTATGAAATCTGTGTAGTGTTTATTGAATCTGCTTTTACCCCGAGACTCCTAAAATAATATTGAGTGGACAGTGATATGTGCAGGAACCCAGGAAGATACCACCAAAGCCCTAGCCCCCAATTCCCTTTCCAGGGCGCCAATTTATTCACTTTGGCCGCCAATTGCGGCCTGGGTTCCACCATTTTGTCTCTTTTTTGTGCTGTAGCTCCTACATGTATATATTAGACCCCTGGTATATATAGATTTGTATAAAGTGACCTAGGGTGAAATCTGGGACATATTTCCTAAGTTGCTGTTTTGGATTCGTGTTTCCGTATTCCGTATTTTTGATTCTGCAATTGTGGATTATGTTTTGCCCTGACTATTTGGCGTTTATACGACGATATAGAGGATTTATTGATGGTTTTGAAGGCGTGCCATAGGTTCTCACCTATAGGCCCCCTTATCGTTTCGTTTTGGATTTCGTGTGCCGTTTTAGCTTTGATTTGGTTTAATGCGCATATACGATATTTTGATATGTAGGTACCCATGAAGTCTTCGGGACGACAATCAAATGCGTGGTGACGTCCGCAAATGATGATGCAAGGTGAGTAGATTATATCTACAGGAGGAAGTCGGGTGGATGGCGTATAGCACCCCCGCAGTCCGTAGATAGTATACTATGTAGTTTATTTACGTGATAGTCGTAGTGTGTTATGGTTAGTTAGAGATAGAAATTACTAGCGTAGTTCCTAGTTGCGAGCTCTAGGATAGAGGTACACCAGCACGCACAACCTTGCATATTCATTATACTTGCACTGTGTTTGATGATATGGGATGACTTTGGAGATGAGTCGATGATGTGGGCTTTGTGCCGCGAGATAGGTGATTTGATATGATTCATATTTGGGATATGACTTGTGATTTTTGCGGGCTTGGGATGTGTGTTTACCCCCGCATGCATACTTTATTGATGGTATCGATTTGTACTAGACATAGAGTAGTACCCCAGATTATATGATCTGATGATAGTGATACCTGTTATGTGATGAGATAGTGAGATGTTGACCCGTACCCAGCTATTGGGATGCCGTACGATGATTTACCGTACGAGCCAATATTGATGATAGATCCGCGCTCATGAATAGAGGAGGTCATATGCTATACTGTATCGTACGCGATACTATTGAGGCGGAATCACCGACTATTATATCTATATATGTATCGACTCAGATTTCGGCGGTTTCTATACCCCTCCCGACTTATTTGATACTTAGATCTGTAGTTTGCATAGTAGATGTTAGACTAGACCGAGGCATACCTATTTCAAAAACTATGAATCAGGGGTATCTTAAAAGACAAACAAAGGTATTCTGCGAATACTTAAAAGGCGTATCTTTTCTTAAAAACATCGCATCCCTTATTTTACTAAAACCCTGATTCGTCTTATTTCAAAAGGCATCACTGCATGACTTATAAATATTGATGTAATTTCTTCACTGTGGTGTTGATTATTTAATTTCCGCATATTCATGCTATTCATATTGCCTGCATATGTTATTGCTATACTGTTATCATAGGACACCAGCACCATTATCGATGATGCGTATGTTCCACATACACTATTTGCCGGCTCACACACTTCATCATCGATAATTACCATGCCACTACACTGTAGTACTGCTGCATTCATGATATGATTTCCGCATGGCATATTGTACACATATACCAGTACAAAAACATATATGATTCTGACTTGATTAGAGATTTGAGGGCCGCAAGATATTCTTTAAAAACTGATTTAGTCTAAAGGAGCGGTTTCCCTCGACATATGCACATTACTATTCATATGTGACATGACTTGATATTCATACCGGATACATATATCACATCGCATCATAATATTGTAGCTCATCTATATATGACATGACTTGATATTCATACTTGATGCATATATCACATCGGATCATTATGGTATAGCTTATCTTTATGTAACTTGACGTGATATCTATATTTGACGCACATATCATATCGGATCATTGACTTGCATTTTGGTTTGGATTTTATGTGATTTCTGGATTTGGGAACCGAGGCCATTTCAAATATGTAATCATTTAAAACCCGGTTCCCTTGATATGATATTTCGGTGCGTCCACGATGTGTTTTCTCGGTGCTAGAGTGATATATGAAAACCCGAATCGAGGAGGCGGTTGAGGCCGATTACGGGTACATGGTGGACCCGGTATGGTACCCCGGGGCGAGAACGGTTTCGCTGTGTAGTAGACGGTGAGCCTGGCAGAGGGATTACTACCTACCGGTGATTGTATTTGAGCTCGGCGGATATCTGGAGGATACCGACCGGAGCCCAGAGATGGACATGGGTTGACCCGTACTGCCGGGGGCCGAATGCCGATACCGCAGACGGAGCCCAGAGATGGACATGGGTTGACCCGTACTGCCGGGGGCCGAGGGCCGATACCGCAGACGGAGCCCCATATGGACAAGGATTTACGTGTCGATGCTAGGCACGGGTTTCATGATGTTTCTCCATGATTTTGTTTATATCCTCATATTTGCATACATGATGCTTATTGTCATTGGGTGACGGGTGGACGGGTTCCACGTTTATTGTCTTTAGGTGACGGGTGGATAGGATTCCACGTATATACAGACATGGATCATATACAGACATGGATCATATACAGACTGGATTTACACGGATCATACTTCATTTGTATATATAACAGGGTATGAGGCGCTGTTATATATACCCTTACACCAATATTAGTGGTATGGGACGCTAATATATGTGTATTGATATCCTTTTGATACTTCATCATATTTACTTCATGCAGACATACCTTATACTGATGACATGTTATTATTTGAGTACTTGGCACTACCTACCTGTTTAGATGTTG
Organism: Agapanthus africanus; assembly: GCA_030015575.1. Lineage (NCBI taxonomy): Eukaryota > Viridiplantae > Streptophyta > Magnoliopsida > Asparagales > Amaryllidaceae > Agapanthus > Agapanthus africanus. Next base: position 100,328,681 of record CM057351.1, read on the forward strand.
CTTTGCCACCTTTTTATGTATCAGGCTTATTCCTTGAGGTTTATTACTGATCGTTGACCTAGGATTATGTCTTGCATTCGGTTTCTGCTTGTAGATATTTTCTATTCACGAGTTGGCAACTCACCCCCGTTGTGCCACAGTTCTTGCAGGTTTTGTCGTACAGGTTCCATTGCGGCATTTCTGGCACACTACTTCCTTGCGAGTGCATTGCTTTTGGTAGGTGGATTCTTTTGCATCAAGAACCACCATTGTATTTATTTTATTCATTGTATCTAGAATTTCCATCAACCAAAACTTGTATATTGTTTCAGACCTAGACTTTAGTGATGTATTATTCGACCTTAGAGTCGCGCTTAGTAGTATTGCGGTTTTCTTGTTGCTTTTGAGTTCTTTTGGTTTGACACTCGCCTTTCGGCGTTGTATATTCTTCTTGCTTGTGTGGTTGTGGCCGTCGTTTGACGAAGAGCTAGCTCCCGCTTGGGGATGACTTTATCATTGCATATATTGTAATCCTTGTTGTACCCCATTCGGGGCCAGTTTTACAAAAGAGACTCTGCCGAAATTTTTAGAAAAGACCTTACTGTTTTCAAAACGTACTTTCGGCTTAGTTATTTAAAAACATTGATTTCAAACATGTTTTTCTTCACTTCTTTAAACCAGTTTCTTTACTTATTCTTAAAAATGGTTTTAGATTTCTGGGCTTTTGGCTTACTTGGATCAGATGGAGTCCTATAGACTTCATATGGTTCAAGGGCCAGTCACGTGCTCTTTCGGGTCGTGACACCTCCATAGCTCCGCGATGAAGTCTCCTCGCTGTACTAATCTGATCTTGGGCTCTAGCGTCGGTTTCATCGGAGAAAAAGCGGGCTAGGTCATCGACGACGATGCCGAAGATGATCTACGTCGAGGCATCGCTAGATCAAGCTCCAACTTCACCAAGTCATGAAACATGTGAAGAAAACACACTCTACTACTTGGCAAGAGATAGAGGATGAAGAAATAGGAAGTGGGTTCACTTTAGAATTGGATTTCTCACTCATTTCATCAAGTCACCATTGATGAAGTCTAGGTTTTCTTCTTTGAAGAAGATGAAGAAGAAGATGAAGAATATGATAATGTTATGATAAGAATAATAAAATAGAAAAGAAAATGAATTCTTATCATAATTTTAACCATGGTAAAGTGTAGAGAATTAACTTGAGTTAGGTTGAATGGTTAGGATTAGAGAAGAAGACAAGAATGGTTGCTTTGGTCAAAGTTGCATGAAGCTTGAAGAAGCTTCTAAGAAAGCAACCATTTGTTTTCTTTTCTCATTCCTTTCATCAAAAAATAAATAGATAAATGAATGAATAAATAAATAAAACCCTAACCATTTACTTAACCAAGGTTTAATTCTTTACACAAACCCTAGCAAACTTGCATCATCAAACATGATACAATCAAGTGCACAAAAATATATCACATATACGATGTGCACATGCGAGTGAGAAAATCCATCTTAAGTGAACCGATACTAGTTAATGCAATGTAATATATCAAATATATCATTATGCATTAAATCATTAAATCAACGCTTGATTTAATGATCCGGTCATATCGTATATAACCGACTAATATCAACAGTAACAACTTATCGAATCAACACTTGATCCGATAACCCGGCTATATCGCATATAACAGATCAATGTCACAGATCGCGAGAATCGAATACAGTATCACATACTGGTATCATTCTCGGTCCCGCACATATCTCATATGCGCTCCTATTTCGTTTCGCTTGAGCCAGGAAACCTCTGTGTAGGACTCTAAAGACTCGTCAATACGTCGGCAGCAGGTGATGATCATATCAAACACCCGCAAGCCGCAAGCGGTCTGCTAAACGTAACGGCCACCCGGGTATTGAGCGATCAGAAGATCGATGAGCAAGCCCGCTCACACTCCTGTGAATCCAACCAGTAACACTTACTGTACAGTCCGGTCTGATCGTCTCATATGACGCATATCTCACCTAGGGGTGGTAAACGTCAGACCCCAATAGCTCAATAAGTCATGTCGATATGAGGTCTATAACAATTCGAGAAACTACTGGTAACACTTACCTGTAAATCTCAGCAACCCTGGCCAGGGATTTCCTGTTATAGCGAATCGAACACAGCGCAACATCAACCCCTATACCGGGAGAGACGAATCCCCTCCTATCGCTCATTGCCTCCATGTGATTCGGGACTGTACCCAAAAACCACCGTTTTGCACGCCCTCTTGGACGTGGTAAGGTGGAAATCAAAGCACAGTGGGAACCACACAAGACTCTATGACGATCTCGGGTCAACAGACTACTCTGTACCAGTGTCACCAGATAACTTCCATCTGACGTAAGGTATAATACCATCTGGGAGTTCTCGGCGAGTCCGTCCAGTGTACCCAGTCTCTACTGAGCACCCGTATATAATCTCTGATGTCAAACACCAATGGATATAGGATCATCCATCGCCCATCTGTATGGGTCGAGAAGGTATACGCTAGTCTACACTGGTATATCGATGCCCCGTCTCGATACACCTACGACTAGGGACTTTGAAGGATGTACTTATGGACTACCATGTCCCTACTAGTATGATCCGCATCATAGTCCAGGTAGTCAAGTACACATCCTAAGGGCTTTACCAACATGTAACAGAGAGACAATCAGTGTACACGTTAAGGTAAAGATCAACCAGATAGCATACTATCATGTCGAGCAAGAAAGTCCTCCCTATATATGTCCCAGCATCCACTACAATATACATCCTGTGTATAGTAATGGCCTCTAGGGCATACATATAACTAACAGAGGACAGGCCCGGGTATTTGCTTTGACACCGCAGGATGCGCAGGCATCCAATGCCGTTGTGACAGGTACCTTGCCAGTTTGCTCTTTTGACGCTGATTTGTTTGATTTAGCGTGCTTGCGCTTTCTAAAAGATAGATCAAAAATATTTGTAACCGCAATCAAGAACGGCGTCGCTTTGCAGCTAGCCGGTTAGTACGGGTCGGTCCACAGGGATTTTGTGGATTTCCGATTCGTTCTTACGAGTTAATTCCAAATGGTGTTTGGATTTATAATTAAACCTAAAAATTGAAGTTGTATGAGACTAGGATTAGAAACTTGCTAGGATTAGGTTTAGGGAAAATTTGGTAAACAAAGATCTACATCTCTTTCCATTGCTATTAATTAAATGTATCAAATTAGTGTTATGGTAAATCTTAATAAAGGGGATTAGGATGATTGGGAAGATTGATTCTTCCTCTAGATCCTTGTCCTTCCTTTCTTAATCTTTACCCTAACCACCATGGAAAACCTTAAGATCCGGGCCTTTAGACTACGAAATCACCGTTACCTTGCGGGTAAAAGTGCCGTAGGGAGCGGAATAAGAAGGTATGCATGGAGTTCTAATTTTCATAAAAGATTGGCAAAGAAAAGATATGAGAGATCTTCGTCTCTCAAATCCTTTCCCATTCCTAACCCTAACAAGCGAGGAAACTACTCACTCATTAGGGAATTGAAGAACATTTATCTAGTGCAGAGAATAAAAATTACCTAGGGCAAGAATTGAAATCTAAACTAGAGTAAGGAATTAAATCTACTTACAGATGCATCTCTCCAATCATCAACGCAGGGTTGTCAGATCTGAATTCATGAATTGAAAAGAAACACCGATGCTCTCCAAAAGAATTCTAAAATTTATTATTAAAAGGAGGCATAAAAAGAATACAATGATTTGGGCTTCTATTTATAGGAGATAGAAACCCTAGGTTACAATTGATTTGCATGTCTACATTTACCAAAATATCCTTAGGAAGACCTAGTCAAAGTAGACTTCAAACTTTGGTAAAATTTTATGTCTCTTTAAAAGAAAGTATTGGGCCTTGGATCTTTGGGCTTCCTTATTATTTGGTTCTTTATTAAAATAGCTTCTATATTTCTTCCAGATCTCCAGTGAATAATTGCGGTGGACTTTTAACCGTTCGCTTTGTAATCTTGGATCTTGCATTGCCTTGTAGTTTGTGAATTTTATCTTTGATGTAGGCTTTATCAAGAGTCTTCTATTTGTTGGTCAAAGTCCACTTTTTCATCGTCTTTACATCGTTTTCACTGTTTTCTGTCTAAGAACCTGTAACCTGTAACATGTAGCAGACATGCGTCAAAAGCACCTGTTTTCATTGTAAAATGCATAAGAATGGGGAATATAAAATACAATATTATGGTGTGAACAAATACCCCCAAACTTATCTTTTGCTCGTCCTCGAGCAAACTTATTTTTTTATTCACTACAAAAAACCTAACCGCACTTTCGCAAGGAAACGCGATTGCACTGAGCACGTGCAACAAGCCGTTAAACCTCTAGGTGTCCCTGGTAGGAGGAGTGTTGTCTCCTGAGGGTTTTCAGCGGATTACACCCACAAAATCCTATCAATTTGGTTTTTCGACTTTTGTTCTCCAATTAGGTTTTCTAACAAGGAATTCTATTATCGTCGACCCGCAAATTATCCACCCATATTCTTCACATTTCCTCATCATTTAACTTAAGATTATATATATCCTGTAGAATTACCTAGCTTTCGGCATTTCTTAAGTTTTCCTTCTAGGGTTACATCTCCACTTAGGAATTTCTATCAACTCTATTAAAGATATAAGTTCTATTTTTCATTCCTTTCTCTTATCTAAACTCTAATCATATATCCCCACGTGTGTGTAAATATCACCCCTACACATGGAAATTCAAATCAAGCAATCGTACTCCCGTCCATTATCCAAAGCACTTGTGAAATTTCGCTTTCACATCCTTCATACGACTGTTAATACTTCTTGAGGTACCAACAACCGATTACAAGATGCGTTGGCACTTTTAAGGCGTACTTCCTAGTTTTGCAACACCCAAGGCTTTTAGCAGTGGCTCCCAAACCAGTTGGTCTAAGGCACTAGGTGATGAAGCACCCTCGCTAAATATTTTTCTATTTTTACAGCCTTAAGTAATCACAAAAACCAGTGTCCATTCTTTTCTTTATCCATTTTTTTTTTCTTTTTCATTGTGCTAAGGACGTTAGACAAGAGTATTTCAAGGTCTCTTCTACTAATCCAAGTTTCAAGGTGCGTGTTTGTGCATTTTGTAGGGTACATGTTTTCAGAATCTAGACTTAAGCTAGGAACTATTTTTCAAACTTATACTCTAATAAGAACATCAATACTCTTCCCTCATTTTGACTTAGCCCAAGAAGTCAACCCAAAATTTGCCTATTTCTAAATAAATTACAAGGCATATACTTTCTACCGTTAAACTTTATGGAATGTTATTTTTAGGGTTTTTAATTCACTAAGTCTAAGATCTAGTTGTTCCTAGCCAGTTGACCTATCTCTCAAACTCAAGTCAATTAGCCAAAATTGAATACAATAATTTTTATAATTTTTGAAAATTTTCAATTTTTATGGGTTTTCAAATAAGTATGCAAATGCAAAAAATATGTACAAATGAATGTGAAGGAAGAAGACGTACCGAGCATACCCCCAAACTTGAACTTGACAGTGTCCTCACTGTCATGCTAAACCAAGAGGGTCAAAATACCGGCACTCCCCTGTTTATTTATTTATAATTTTTTTTTATATTTTTAATATTTTGAAATTTTTATTTTATTTTTTATAGAAGAAAACAAAAAATATATACATATATACAAAGGTTCCCCCAAACTTAAGCTTGGCCTTATACAAGCCAAAGGTTAGCACCAACCATTCAAAAATCTTATCGTGGTAATGGTATAGTTGGTGCAAGAATGGGATGTGGAGGAAAGAAATGAGAAACACGCGAGACTGTGTGGACAGAAGAATGGTAGAATATGGTCTCGGTGGGGGAGAAGAATGGCGAAAAGAAGAAGGAAGTGGAGTACGATCTTGAGGGTGTAAATCGAGTGAATAAATTAGCGCAATATGTGATGACCGATATGTTATAAGCGATTGCGCTAACCTATCAACTCGTCGAGAAATGGGATCAAATCCCTCAAGATTCGCAAGAAAACATGGGTACAACGAACTTGGTATAGGAGATGAAAGCGTAACGGTCATATGTTCGGTCGGAACAATGGGAAAGACGAAAGGGAGTGAATTAGGGATATTATCATGCTCACCGTAGTAAACTGTGTCGAACTGGAAAGATTCCATCAATGGTTCGAAACGAATGTAAGCAACCGAGTCTGAAGGATTAACTAACTCATCTGAAAATGCAAAGGACTCAAACTCGGGCGGTGAGGCTTCAACATCGTCCGAAAAAGTAAAACACTCGTAAGTGTCATCGGCTGTGGGAACTGTGTCAGATTCAAAGGAAAGGTTTTCAAGCTCACAGTCGTCAAGCGTGAAATGAAGTGTGGTCGGAACGATGGAAAAGAGGGAGGGTGATTTAGGTAAAGGTTCAAGAGGATGAATTGGAAAATCCGACACATCAAAGATAAATGGTTCAACCTCAATATGATCCTCACTACTCTCCTCAATATTATCCTCATAATTCTCCTCAATATTCAACTCATCCATGCCATTATCATCAAAATCAAGACGCATATGAGATTCGGGAGAAACATTTAATAACTCGGGATGATGATTTGAACATAAAATTTCAATTAAATCGACAGGTTCATCATCCGAAATATTCCCGGCGTCTATATCCTCAATCAAGTGAATGTCAATTTCTTTAGACACCTCCTCAAAAGCATGGATGTTTATCAATGTAGGTTCTAGAGTGGAAGTGTAAAGGTCAAACGGATTAGGTGCGGTTTCACTCGAAAGGGGTTCTTCACAATCTGGCAAATCAAGCACTACAAAATCACACAACTCATCATTTTGGACACATGTTTGAAAATTGGAGTTGTTGGATTCAATAGGGTATGGGTAGGTTTGATTTGGAAATCCTCTCGCATTCTCTCTCTGTCCAACCGCCTGCTCATACATTGAAAAATTTGGAGCTAGCGGAAAACTAGCTACCGATTCAGCAGGTTGCATAAGGGTGGCCACGGACGCTTCCACATTCCTAACCATTTTGTTTGTTGCTGCGATATACGCCTCCAACTCCTCTTGCAAACTAGACTTTGGTGGTAAAGGGGTTTCGGCAAAAGATTCGAAATTGTTTGGATATGTGAAACTCTCTAATGGCTGTGTAGAATCAATGTCTAGTGAAGGTGGTAAGGTCGGGTAGGACTGGTAGGATGTGGGTGGTAGGATAGGGGTAGGGTCTACATGTGGATAAAAATGTGAATAATCTTGTGGATCCCTAGAACTAGATGTGTGGAGAGGGGTGAAAGATCGGCTGCGAGATTGAGCAATATGCTCAGCAATGGACATCGGCTTAGGAGTGACAGAAGGACTTGAAAAAGTGGTATCAACATATGGAGATGGTAAATGTTGACTTGGTTGACACAAAGTAGGTTGAAAAGTCGAATTGTTTCTCCTAGACGCCTCTATTTGATCTTTCAAAGATATTTTAGGCATGGAAGGATCGTCTTTAAATTGATCGAACAAATTGCCGAACGACGCAAAATTAGGTTCGGGATACCAAAGTTCGGCAAGTGATTTGTTATGTGGGGTACCCATGTTAGAAGAAAGGGAGAAAGAAAGAAAGTTTGTTGGTGCAAGGATTTCCGAGCGACAAAAGTTGCAAGTATTTTTTATTTTTTTTTTATAAAAAATTCCTTTTATTATTCTTTTTTATTTGTTTTGCAAAAATTTTCGATAAAGGGCTAAGACACAAATGCAAATAACCAGAAATGCACGATCAGTCCGAAATCTTAGGTCACCTAGGTCAGCTAGACAGCTCCTAACTGTTCCAAAGGGCTAGAAATAGGACCCCAAACCGCCTCTTCACCGCCAATTGCGGCCAGGTAAGTGGGAAGGAACCACCACGACAGTGGGCCTAATTAAAAACCACTAGCCTAGACACCGCAAAATCAGTTAAGATAAACGGTCGATGCCTATACTAGTCCTTTTCCTATTGAGCTCGATTTCCTTAGGGCTGAGTCTAGTATTTTTTATTAATTGTGGTCGATGCAAAATGTTTTAGATGTTTTCTGGGGTCCTGGGAAGGGTGATGAAATTCCCACCCAATCTGATTTGGTCAAAAGCCCCTTAAAGTCCGATTAAAGATATGCAAAACAGTAAATCACTTGCAATCAAATTTTTTTTGTGAATTTCAAAATTTGCAAGTTTTCTAATTAAAACTTTACTTTTTTTTCTTGCTCTTTATTTGGAAAGATATTTTTAGCAAAAAAAAATTAAGGATATGCAAATCAGAAAAGATCACTTGCAATCAATTATTATTTTAAGAATATCACAAAGAATCTTTATTTGGAAAAAAATGTTGCAAAAAGATTTTCGAGAAAAGATGTGCACAAAAAGATTACTTGCAATCAATTTCTATTTTAATCTCGGCGCAAAAATCCTGCAGCAGATTGTTATTTGGAAAGAGAAAGATTTTTAAAGCACACAAAATCTAGCAGGAATTTTTCAGAAAATATATGCAAATTTTTGCAGAGGAGGAACAGAGAAACTTACAGAAAATTTTTTTTCTCTCCCGTGCTTCTGCCCCCTGGTTTTTTTTTTTAACAGACCAGGCCGCGGCGGTTCCGCGGCAAGAAGTGGTCTCCGGCGGCGGTTCCGGGGCCGGAAAGCGACCGGTTTTTTTTTCTCCGGCTCTTTTTTTCTGTTCTTCAAATCTTCCTCTGTTCTGATTTGTTATTTTCTGTTTCGCTTTCTGCAGATTTCCAGATCCGTCTTTCGATTGTAGATCCTGCAAAATTTAAACAACAAAATACCCTTTCCAAAAATAACAGATAATATATTTTTATATTTTTTAGATTTTTTCAGATTTTTATGATTTTTTTTATAATTTTGATTAACCCGAAATCGCGAAAAGGAAAGTTCTACGCCATCCCCGGCAACGTCGCCATTTGATTTGTTTGATTTAGCGTGCTTGCGCTTTCTAAAAGATAGATCAAAAATATTTGTAACCGCAATCAAGAACGGCGTCGCTTTGCAGCTAGCCGGTGAGTACGGGTCGGTCCACAGGGATTTTGTGGATTTCCGATTCGTTCTTACGAGTTAATTCCAAATGGTGTTTGGATTTATAATTAAACCTAAAAATTGAAGTTGTATGAGACTAGGATTAGAAACTTGCTAGGATTAGGTTTAGGGAAAATTTGGTAAACAAAGATCTACATCTCTTTCCATTGCTATTAATTAAATGTATCATATTAGTGTTATGGTAAATCTTAATAAAGGGGATTAGGATGATTGGGAAGATTGATTCTTCCTCTAGATCCTTGTCCTTCCTTTCTTAATCTTTACCCTAACCTCCATGGAAAACCTTAAGATCCGGGCCTTTAGACTACGAAATCACCGTTACCTTGCGGGTAAAAGTGCCGTATGGAGCGGAATAAGAAGGTATGCATGGAGTTCTAATTTTCATAAAAGATTGGCAAAGAAAAGATATGAGAGATCTTCGTCTCTCAAATCCTTTCCCATTCCTAACCCTAACAAGCGAGGAAACTACTCATTTATTAGGGAATTGAAGAACATTTATCTAGGGCAGAGAATAAAAATTACCTAGGGCAAGAATTGAAATCTAAACTAGAGTAAGGAATTAAATCTACTTACAGATGCATCTCTCCAATCATCAACGCAGGGTTGTCAGATCTGAATTCATGAATTGAAAAGAAACACCGATGCTCTCCAAAAGAATTCTAAAATTTATTATTAAAAGGAGGCATAAAAAGAATACAATGATTTGGGCTTCTATTTATAGGAGATAGAAACCCTAGGTTACAATTGATTTGCATGTCTACATTTACCAAAATATCCTTAGGAAGACCTAGTCAAAGTAGACTTCAAACTTTGGTAAAATTTTATGTCTCTTTAAAAGAAAGTATTGGGCCTTGGATCTTTGGGCTTCCTTATTATTTGGTTCTTTATTAAAATAGCTTCTATATTTCTTCCATATCTCCAGTGAATAATTGCGGTGGACTTTTAACCGTTCGCTTTGTAATCTTGGACCTTGCATTGCCTTGTAGTTTGTGAATTTTATCTTTGATGTAGGCTTTATCAAGAGTCTTCTATTTGTTGGTCAAAGTCCACTTTTTCATCGTTTTCACTGTTTTCTGTTTAAGAACCTGTAACCTGTAACATGTAGCAGACATGCGTCAAAAGCACCTGTTTTCATTATAAAATGCATAAGAATGGGGAATATAAAATACAATATTATGGTGTGAACAGACGCACGGGTATTATTCGACCCAGGTTCCACACATTCGTACGTCTCTACACACTTTGCACCGATGTTGGGCCGTGAGTCGTCGTCGTTAGATCATCCGCTTGTTGTTGTTATTCCGGTAGGCGAGTCGTTTGTCGCTCGTTTTGTATTTCGATTGTGTTCCGTTCGTATCGGGGAGAGGGATTCATCGGTTGATTTGATTCTCCTCGATATGTTGGACTTTGATGTGCTTCTGGGCATGGACTGGCTGGCCACTTGTTATGCTTCGGTGGACTGCCGTGAGAAGTCAGTCAGATTTAGCTTTCCGGGAGAGCCAGTCCTTGTTATTCAGGGAGACCGCAGCGTCACCCTTCCCAGCTTGATTTCGTCTCTTCGTGCTGGTCAGCTCTTGTGGAAGGGATGTCAGGGATTCTTAGCGTACATTTATGATACTCGAGCTGCAGAGGTTCCGTTGGATCGGGTCCCGGTTGTTTGTGAGTTCCCTGATGTTTTCCCTGATGAGCTACCTGGGCTACCACCTGAGCGCGACATTGAGTTCTGCATCGATTTGATTCCCGGCTCGGGGCCTATTTCTATACCGCCTTATCGGATGGCCCCGGCAGTGCTTCGAGAGCTGAAGGATCAGTTGCAGGATTTGTTAGATAAGGGGCTTATTCGACCTAATGTTTCTCCGTGGGGTGCTCCGGTCCTGTTTGTCAAGAAGAAGGATGGAAGTTTGCGCTTATGTATCGACTACCGCCAACTGAACAAGGTTACCGTGCGGAACAGATATCCATTGCCACGCATTGATGATTTGTTCGACCAACTTCAGGGTGCGGGGTATTTTTCGAGGATCGACTTGTGATCAGGATACCATCAGCTGCGAGTTCGACAGGAGGATATACCGAGGACAGCTTTCCGCACGTGCTACGGCCACTATGAGTTTTTGGTGATGTCGTTCGGACTCACCAACGCCCCAGCAGCATTCATGGATTTGATGAACCGTACATTCAGGCCGTATCATGACTTGTTCATCATCGTGTTTATCGACGATATCTTGGTGTACTCTCGGAGCAGAGAGGAGCATGAGCAGCACTTGCGGATTACGTTACAGGCTCTGAGGGAGCACCAGCTGTTCGCAAAGTTCTCCAAGTGTGCATTTTGGCTGGACAATGTCGGATTCTTGGGTCACGTGATTACGAGAGACGGCATATGTGTGGACCCGAAGAAGTTTGAGGCTGTTCAGCAGTGGCCCTGACCTACATCGGTTACTGAGATCCGTAGCTTTCTAGGCCTGGCAGGCTACTACAGGCGTTTTGTTCAGGACTTCTCCCGTATAGCTGCACCTTTGACCGGTTTGACCCAGAAGGGAGTTCCTTTCGTTTGGACAGAGGAGTGCGAGCGCAGTTTTCAGCTGCTATGGACTTGTTTGACTACGGCGCCGGTATTATCTTTGCCTTCGGGATCAGGCGGATTTGTGGTCTACTGTGATGCTTCGCGAGTAGGGTTAGGATGCGTATTGATGCAGCATGGCCGGGTGATCGCATATGCTTCTCGGCAGTTAAAGAAGCAAGAACAGAACTACCCCACTCACGATTTGGAGATGGCTGCAGTGGTCTTTTGATTAATTTGCTTTAGCGTGCTTGCGCTTTCTAAAAGATAGATCAAAAATATTTGTAACCGCAATCAAGAATGGCGTCGCTTTGCAGCTAGCTGGTGAGTACGGGTCGGTCCACAGGGATTTTGTGAATTTCCGATTCGTTCTTACGAGTTAATTCCGAAGGGTGTTCGGAGTTGTTATTAAATCTAAAAACCTAATTATTCTAGGGCAATTAACTAAATCTATTCTTGCTAGGGCTAGGTTTAGGGATGATTTGGAAATGGTAGTAAATCTCAACGCTTTGTTTACCCGAATGAAGATCTGTGAGGAGTTATGGTAATTATCAATAAAGTGGATTAGATCCGTTCGGGAAGGTGTTCCTTCCTCTAGGTTCTTGTCCTTCCTTTAGAGATCCTTACCCTAACCTCCATGGAAAACATCACACCCGGGCCTTTATACTACGGTATCACCGCTACCTCGAGGGATAGAGTGCCGTAGGGAGCGGTATGTGCATGTATGCATGGAGTCCTATTGTAAATATTTGATGGGTAAGAAAGGGATGAGAGATCTCATCTCTCAAAATCCTTCCCTAAAGCTAAACCCTAAACAAGTTCCTAGGGCATGAAATTAAATCTACCTAGGGCAAGGAATTAAAATCTACTCTAGGGCAAGAAATTAAATTACTTACAGATGGCTCTCTCCAAAGATCAAAGCAGGGTTGTCAGATCTGAATTTCTGAATTAAAGAGAGGCACCGATGCTCTCCAAAAGATTTCTAAATTTTATTAATGAAGGGAGGCATAAAGTTTACAATGAATTAGAGTCCCTATTTATAGGAAAAAGAAACCCTAGGGTTACAATTGCACCGCATGTCTACAATTACAAATATACCCTTAGAAATTCTTTACACAGCCGCCAAAGAGTTATGGAAAAAATCATTGCGCACTAGGGCTTCAAGTAGCCGCGGAACCGCGGCATGGGCGCGCTTGGGCCGCGGTTCCACGGCCCAATGATGGGATCATCATTTTCTTTTTCTTGGGCTTGATCTGTCTCTTCTGGGCTTCTTGTTTATTCATTCTTTTTATCAGTTGGGCTTCTGCATTGATTCCAGAACTTCAGTGAACACTTGTACCATTCTTTTAACCGTTTGCCATGACAATCCGGACCTTGCGTCGCCTTGTTGATGGTGAACCGTTCTTCGTTTTTAGGCTTGACTAAGATCTTCCTATTTGTTGGTCAAAAGTCTCTTTTTGTGTCGTCTTTTGTCTTTTTCACTGTTCTCGTTCCGAGAACCTGTAACCTGTAACATGTAGCAGACATGGGACAAAAGCACCTGTTTTCATTGTAAAATGCATAAGAATGGGGAATATAAAATACAATACTATGGTGTGAACAAATACCCCTAAACTTATCTTTTGCTCGTCCTCGAGAAAACTTATTGTTTTATTCTCTACAAAAATCCTAACCGCACTTTCGCAGGGAACGCGATTGCACTGAGCTCGTGCAACAAGCCGTTAAACCTCTAGGTGTCCCTAGTAGGAGGAGTGTTGTCTCCTGAGGGTTTTCAGCGGATACTACCCACAAAATCTTATCAATTCGGCCCATTAACTTTTGTTCTCCAATTAGGTTTTCTAACAAGGAATTCTATTATCGTCGACCCGCAAATTATCCACCCATATTTTTCACGCTTCCTCATCATTTAACTTAAGATTACATATATCCTGTAGAATTACCTAGCTTTCGGTATTTCTTAAGTTTTCCTTCTAGAGTTCCATCTCCACTTAGGAATTTCTATCAACTCTATTAAAGACACAAGTTCTATTCTTCATTCCTTTCTCTTATCTAAACTCTAATCACATATCCCCACATGTGTGTAAATATCACCCCTACACTTGGAAATTCAAATCAAGCAATCGTGCTCCCGTCCATTGTCCAAAGCACTTGTGAATTTTCGCTTTCACATCCTTCATGTGACTGTTAATACTTCTTGAGGTACCAACAATCGATTACAAGATGCGTTAGTGTTTTAAAGCGTACTTCCTAGTTTTGCAACACCCAAGGCTTTTAGCAGTGGCTCCCAAACCAGTTGGTCTAAGGCACTAGGTGATGAAGCACCCTCGCTAAATATTTTTCTATTTTTACAGCCTTAAATAATCACAAAAACCAGTGTCCATTTTTTTTCTTTATCCACTTTTTTTTTCTTTTTCATTGTGCTAAGGACTTTAGACAAGAGTATTTCAAGGTCTCTTCTACTAATCCAAGTTTCAAGGTGCGTGTTTGTGCATTTTGTAGGGTACATGTTTTCAGAATCTAGACTTAAGCTAGGAACTATTTTTCAAACTTATACTCTAATAAAAGTTTTAATACTTTTCCTTCGTTTCGACTTAGCCAAAGAACTGAACCCAAAATTTGCCTATTTCTAAATAACCTACAAAGACATATACTTTCTACCGTTAAACTTTAAGGAATGTTATTTTTAGGGTTTTTAATTTACTAAGTCTAAGATCTAGTTGTTCCTAACCAGTTGACCTATTTGTCAAACTCTAGTCAATTAGCCAAAATTGAATACAATAATTTTTATAATTTTTGAAATTTTTCAAATTTTTATGGGTTTTCAAATAAGTATGCAAATGCAAAAATATGTACAAATGAATGCGAAGGAAGAAGACGTACCGAGCATACCCCCAAACTTGAACTTGACAGTGTCCTCACTGTCATGCTAAACCAAGAGGGTCAAAATACCGGCAATCCCCTGTTTATTTATGTACATTTTTTTTTATATTTTTAATGTTTTGAATTTTTTTTTTATTTTTTTATAGAAAAAGAAAACAAAAATATATATCCATATATACAAAGATTCCCCCAAACTTAAGCTTGGCCTTACACAAGCCAAAGGTTAACACCAACCATTCAAAAATCTTATCGTGGAAATGGTATAGTTGGTGCAAGATAATGAGAAGCACGCGAGACCGTGTGGAAAGAAGAATGGTAGAATATGGTCTCGGTGGGGGAGAAGAATGGCGGAAAGGAGAAAGAAACGGAGTGCGATCTTGAGGGTGTAAATTGAGTGAATAAATTAGCGCAATTTGTGATGACCGATGTGTTAAAAGCGATTGCGCTAACCTACCAACTCGTCGGGAAATGGGGTCAAATCCCTCAAGATTCGCAAGAAAACATGGGTACGCCGATCTTGGTATAAGGGAAGAAAGCGTAACGGTCATTCGTTCGGTCGGAACAATGGGAAAGACGAAAGGGAGTGAATTAGGGATAGTCTCATTCTCACCGTAGTAAACTGTGTCGAACTGGAAAGATTCCATCAATGGTTCGAAACGATTGTAAGCAACCGAGTCTGAAGGATTAACTAACTCATCTGAAAATGCAAAGGACTCAAACTCGGGCGGTGAAAATTCAACATCGTCCGAAAAAGTGAAACACTCATAAGTGTCATCGGCTGTGGCAACTGTGTCAGATTCAAAGGAAAGGATCTCAAGCTCACAGTCGTCAAGCGTGAAATGAAGTGTGGTCGGAACGATGGAAAAGAGGGAGGGTGATTTAGGTAAAGGTTCAAGAGGATGAATTGGAAAATCCGACACATCAAAGAAAAATGGTTCAACCTCAATATGATCCTCACCACTCTCCTCAATATTATCCTCATAATTCTCCTCAATATTCAACTCATCCATACCATTATCATCAAAATCAAGACGCATATGAGATTCGGGAGAAACATTTAATAATTCGGGATGATGATTTGAACATAAAATTTCAATTAAATCGACAGGTTCATCATCCGAAATATTCCCAGCGTCTATATCCTCAATCAAGTGAAAGTCAATTTCTTTAGACACCTCCTCAAAAGCATGGATGTTTATCGATTTAGGTTCTAGATGGGAAATATAAAGGTCAAACGGATTGGGTGCGGTTTCACTCGAAAGGGGTTCCTCACAATCTGGCAAATCAAACACTACAAAATCACACAACTCATTTTTATTTTCAACTGATGAATCATTAGGGACAATCGATGGAAAACTGGAGTTGTGGGCTTCAATTGGGTAAGGGTAGGTTTGATTTGAAAATCCTCTCTCATTCTCACTCTGTCCAACTGCCGCCTCATACATTGAAAAATTTGGAGCTAGCGGGAAACTAGCTACCGGTTCAGCAGGTTGCATAAGGGTGGCCACGGACGCTTCCACATTCCTAACCATTTTATTTGTTGCTGCGATATACGCCTCCAACGCCTCTTCCAAACTAGACTTGGGTGGTGAGGGGGTTTCGGTAAAAGATTCGAAATTGTTTGGATATGTGAAACTCCCTAATGGCTGTGTAGAAGCAGTGTCTAGTGAAGGTGGAAAGGTCGGGTAGGACTGGTAGGAAGTGGGTGATTGGACTGGGGTAGGGTCAACATGTGGATAAAGAGGTGAATAGTCTTGTTGATCCCTAGAACTAGATGTGTGGAGAGGGGTGAAAGATCGGCTACGAGATTGAGCAATATGCTCAGCAATGGACATCGGCCTAGGAGTTACAGAAGGACTTAAAGAAGTGGTGTCAACATATGTAGGTGGTGAAGGTTGACTTGGTTGACACAAAGTGGGTAGAAAAGTCAAACTATTTCTCATAGACTCCTCTATGTGATCTTTCAAAGATTTTCTAGAACTAGATGTGTGGAGAGGGGTGAAAGATCGGCTACGAGATTGAGCAATATGCTCAGCAATGGACATCGGCTTAGGAGTTACAGAAGGACTTAAAGAAGTGGTGTCAACATATGTAGGTGGTAAAGGTTGACTTGGTTGACACAAAGTGGGTTGAAAAGTCAAACTGTTTCCCCTAGATGCCTCTATCTGATCTTTCAAAGATATTTTAGGCAAGGAAGGATCGTCTTTAAATTGACTGAACAAATTGCCGAACGACGCAAAATTAGGTTCAGGATACCAAAGTTCGGCTAATGATTTTTTATGTGGGGTACCCATGTTAAAAGAAGAAAGGTGACACAAAGGAAGGTTGGATGGTGCAAGGATTTATTTGGGGCTAAAGTTTGCAAGTTCTCTAATAAAAATTTTCCTTTTTTCTTTTTCTTTGTTTGAAAATTTGTTGCGAAAAGATTTTAGAGAAAAGATATGCAACAACAAAATATTACTTGCAATTGGTTATTATCTTAAGCATATCACAAGAATCTTTATTTGGAAAAAACTGTTACAAAAAGATATTTGAGAAAAGACATGCAACAACAAAATATTTCTTGCAATCAATTTAGTTCAAGCGGGGCCCAAATAATCCTGCACAAGACTTGTTATATGGAAGGGAGAATATTTTGAAGGCGCACAAAATCCTGCAGGAATATTTCGGAAAAGATATATCTAGATCTCCATAGAAAGACCAGAGAAGCTTACAGAGGAATTTTCACCTGATGACGTCACTGTGGAGCCGCCCTTCCGCGGCAAATCCTGGTTCCCACCGCGTTTCCGCTCTCCTCTTGATGGCACAGATCCCCACAAAATTTTTGGTGCAACGAATCGTCAAGACCGCCGCGTTTCCGCGGCCTAAGGTGGGTATTGGCCGCGGAATCGCGGCGGGTTGGGGAGTTTGGGGCTTCAAAATTTTTCTGCCTCTCTGTTTTGAAAATCCCCCTCTGTTCCAATCTTTTGATTTCTGTTTCGCTTTCTGGATTTTTCCAGATCCGTATCGATTGTTCCTGCAAGATTCACACAACAAAGTACCCTTTCCAAAAAAATAACAATTGATATATTTTTATAATTTTTGGGTTTTTTAGATTTTTATGATTTTTTTAATTAAGATTAACCCGAAATTTCGAAAAGGAAAGTTCTACGCCATCCCCGGCAACGGCGCCATTTGATTAATTTGCTTTAGCGTGCTTGCGCTTTCTAAAAGATAGATCAAAAATATTTGTAACCGCAATCAAGAACGGCGTCGCTTTGCAGCTAGCCGGTGAGTACGGGTCGATCCACAGGGATTTTGTGAATTTCCGATTCGTTCTTACGAGTTAATTCCGAAGGGTGTTCGGAGTTGTTATTAAATCTAAAAACCTAATTATTCTAGGGCAATTAACTAAATCTATTCTTGCTAGGGCTAGGTTTAGAGATGATTTGGAAATGGTAGTAAATCTCAACGCTTTCTTTACCCGAATGAAGATCTGTGAGGAGTTATGGTAATTATCAATAAAGTGGATTAGATCCGTTCGGGAAGGTGTTCCTTCCTCTAGGTTCTTGTCCTTCCTTTAGAGATCCTTACCCTAACCTCCATTGAAAACATCACACCCGGGCCTTTATACTACGGTATCACCGCTACCTCGAGGGATAGAGTGCCGTAGGGAGCGGTATGTGCATGTATGCATGGAGTCCTATTGTAAATATTTGATGGGTAAGAAAGGGATGAGAGATCTCATCTCTCAGAATCCTTCCCCAAAGCTAAACCCTAAACAAGTTCCTAGGGCATGAAATTAAATCTACCTAGGGCAAGGAATTAAAATCTACTCTAGGGCAAGAAATTAAATTACTTACAGATGGCTCTCTCCAAACATCAAGCAGGGTTGTCAGATCTGAATTTCTGAATTAAAGAGAGGCACCGATGCTCTCCAAAAGATTTCTAAATTTTATTAATGAAGGGAGGCATAAAGTTTACAATGAATTAGAGTCCCTATTTATAGGAAATAGAAACCCTAGGGTTACAATTGCACCGCATGTCTACAATTACAAATATACCCTTAGAAATTCTTTACACAGCCGCCAAAGAGTTATGGAAAAAATCATTGCGCACTAGGGCTTCAAGTAGCCGCGGAACCGCGGCATGGGCGCGCTTGGGCCGCGGTTCCGCGGCCCAATGATGGGATCATCATTTTCTTTTTCTTGGGCTTGATCTGTCTCTTCTGGGCTTCTTGTTTATTCATTCTTTTTATCAGTTGGGCTTCTGCATTGATTCCAGAACTTCAGTGAACACTTGTACCAATCTTTTAACCGTTTGCCATGACAATCCGGACCTTGCGTCGCCTTGTTGATGGTGAACCGTTCTTCGTTTTTAGGCTTGACTAAGATCTTCCTATTTGTTGGTCAAAAGTCTCTTTTTGTGTCGTCTTTTGTCTTTTTCACTGTTTTCGTTCCGAGAACCTGTAACCTGTAACATGTAGCAGACATGGGTCAAAAGCACCTATTTTCATTGTAAAATGCATAAGAATGGGGAATATAAAATACAATATTATGGTGTGAACATCTTTCCACAGAAGATTTGGCGACATTACCTATATGGCGAGTCGTGCCAAATATTCACAGACCACAAGAGCTTAAATTACATATTTCAGCAGCGAGACCTGAACCTCAGACAGCGTCGTTGGATGGAGTTGGTGAAAGACTACGACTGCGAGATCTTATATCACCCAGGCAAGGCGAATGTTGTGGCAGATGCTTTGAGCAGGAGGCTCGGGGGTAGTCTATCCTATTTGCGCGCAGTGCAGAGGCAGTCGTCAGCAGATTGGCAGATTTTATGCGACAGCCGAGTTGAGTTCGAGTTCACTCAGACAGGGGGACAGCTCGCGCATGTTCGTGCACGCCCACAGTTGCTTGACCGTATATATGAGGCACAGCGCAGAGATGACCGTTGCTCAGAAATCATGGCACAGATGGGACATGGCAGATTTTCCGAGTTCGTAATTGATGATCAGGGGATTTTATGATATGGATCTAGACTGTGCGTACTAGATGCTGATGGATTGTGGCGCGACATTCTTGAGGAGGCACACCGATCAGTGTATAGTGTCCACCCATGTTCCACCAAGATGTACCATGATATGAGAGAGACCTACTGGTGGGATGGGATAAAGAGGGACATTCCGGAGTTTGTATCGAGATGCCTGACTTGTCAGCAAGTCAAGGCCGAGCACCAGAGGCCCGCAGGAAAGCTACAGCCGTTACCCATTTCGGAGTGGAAATGGGAGCAGATTTCGATGGATTTCTTTGTGGGTCTACCCAGGACCAGTCGAGGGTATGACTCCATCTGGGTGATCGTAGATCGATTGACGAAAGCGGCTCACTTCCTGCCAGTGAATACCACTTTCAGCTTCGCTTAGTATGCCCAGCTTTACCTCGATGAGATCGTGCGGTTGCATGGCGTACCAACTTGTATCGTGTCAGATCGAGGAACCCAGTTCACCAGCCGACTTTGGCAGAGACATCAGGAGGCTTTGGGCACTCGTTTGAGCTTCAGCACAGCGTTTCACCCGCAGACCGACGGACAGTCAGAGCGGACCATTCAAACTCTCGAGGACATGCTCAGAGCGTGCGTTTTAGACTTCGGCGGTAGCTGGGATCGTCATTTACCGTTAGTGGAGTTCTCCTACAACAACAGCTTCCAGGATACTATTCAGATGGCACCTTTCAAGGCATTGTATGGGAGGAGATGCAGATCGCCCATCTGTTGGACAGAGCTCAGCGAGAGCAGTATTTTGGGGCCGCACCTTGTTGAGGAGACGACAGCGAAGATACAGTTGATCCGAGACCGGATGAGAGCGGCTCAGAGCAGGTAGAAATCGTATGCAGACAGGCGCCGTCGCAGACTAGAGTTCGCAGTTGGCGATCATGTTTTTCTGAGGGTCTCGCCGATGAAGGGCGTGATGCGATTGGGCGAAAAGGAAAGCTTAGTCCCAGATTTGTGGGTCCCTTCGAGATTCTCGAGCGTGTCGGCGCAGTTGCATATCGTTTGGCTCTTCCACCCAGCTTTCCCGATGTTCACCCCGTCTTCCATGTTTCGATGCTCCGCAAGTACCTTCACGACCCTTCGCATGCGATTCAGCATCCGACAGTCCAGCTAGAGCGCGACCTTTCTTTTGCAGAGCAGCCGGTGGCCATCCTGGATCGGCAGGTGAAGAAGTTGAGATCGAAAGTTATACCGACCGTCACGGTCCTTTGGCGTGGCCCGAGCAGCGAGGAGGTCACCTGGGAGACCGAGGGCGAGATGAGGAAGAAATATCCCCATCTCTTAGAAGGTACGCGTAGTTATATTTTTAAATTCGGGGACCGAATTTCTTTAAGGGGGGAAGATTGTAGCGCCTTGAAAAGTCGTTTTGGTGTTTTCCTGAAAATCGGTGAAAATTCGGTATTTTTCCGTAAACCGTCTTTTTTGTTATTTTGCATTTTAGGACTAATTATACCTAATTTGGATAGGTAATTGCTAATTTTTAGTAGCCAATGAGTTACTTATGAAATTCTGGTCATTTAAAAATTTTCCCTAATTTTTCAATTTTTAATATTATTTTAAGCCGGTAAGAAAATACATTAAATTAGCGATAAATTCAAATTTAAATGGGCTAAATTTAAGCTTTAAAATCATGTTAATTAAAATCTAGTTGTAACATAAATTTTTAGTATTTTATTTTAAGTTTTAACTAATTTTTATTATAGAAAACGAAATTTATTGAATTTAAGCTTAAATTTGCAATTTTGGACTTGTAGGGGGTCTTTTTGCATAAATTTTTTTTTGTAAAACCCCCATTCACTCTTCCCTCACCCCAGGCCGGCCCACTTCAGCAGCACAAGGAATAAAATTCCTTGCCTCCTTTGACTTTTTATTATGTGTTGAAATGAGGTGTTTTATAAGGTTTTTGATTTATTAATTGGGTATGGGTCTTTAGTTGATTGGTATGGTTGACCTTGACTTTTTCCCAACTCCCTCACACCTCTCCCCACTCCCTCCTCAGCCCAAATTCCTACAGAAAACAGCCCCAAAAATTTTCCCCATTTCTCCTTCTATTTTGCTTCATTTTCACCTCAAAAATCCATCAAAATTCAAATTTCCTTCACAAATCCAATGCAAACCCTTAATCCATCTCTTCTCACATCCCAATTGGTTTAAATCTTGGAGAAAGGAGGTGCCTTGGGAGGCTAAGGCAAAGCTAAGGTTTGAACTTGTGAGGTATAATTTCAATCTTTGGTTAATTGGTAGTTGTTATATGCTAAATTAGAACCTTGATGTGTTAATTTTTGTTGTTGATTTCTAATCTAGGTTTTAAAGTGAATGGTTTGAATTTTAATTAGGGTTTTAGAAACCATTAATAAGTTAATTAAGTTATTTTTCTTTCTAGTGTTTTACACTAACATAATTAATGGAGTTATTTTGCTTAAGTGGTTCCATTTTATGCGAATCTAAGTTAATCTAGTGTGAATTTGGATCGCTATTGCTTTTTAGAAAAATCAAGAAAGGGGTTTGTGTATGGAAATAGGTTGAAGCATGGTTGTTGTGTTATAATTATAGTGTTGTGGCTAACTAGTTATGCGGTTGGATGTTCTTGTTAGGTTGTAGTCTTTTTGTCGCAAATCGGCAATGTTTGCACCGATTTTTTTTAATGTAATGCTTACTAGGTTTTTATAAAAATATTGTGATGAATTATTTGCAATATCTTGATGATATTTTTGGCATATCCTATGACACTTAGGATGTGTGAGTGCGGATTTTTGAGTGATCGGGTTTTAGCTTTGCCGGGCGACCAAATCGACGATTTTGGTTAGTTTTTGCGATTTTCGCGTGTGTTCCGCGCACCTTGTGCACGTCGTACCTAGCTTGTGAACGTTGGTATTTTCGTTTGGGATTTGCGTCGTTTCATGGTATGTACCTTATGTTTGGTATTGATGTAAATTCCAGGTTCGGTCGCGGAGACGTCAGACGCGGCACGAAAGGGGAAAGCGGTGATTGGACGTGACTAGCTAGGTATTCCGGTGATTAGATGTAACATCTACCGGGGACTCTCGTTAGATGGCGCAAGCCGCCCGATAGTTTTAGTAGCTTAAAAATATTCTTAGTAATGTTACTAATTAGGGGTGTAATACTTGTATGATTATTTGCTACATCCATGCCTTATATTGACATACATATGCGAACCCATTCTATAGGGCACCTGCACCATTGCCAGGGTTTTTATATGCAGCACGTGCACTATTCATGCTTACACACACTCCGTGGTAATTGCCATGCCACCACACTAGATAACCTTTAATTTGAAACCTTTTACTATAATTGATGCTTTAACCTGTGCTATTGCCTTTAATTCTTTAAAATGAAATCATAAGATTGCTAATCATGTGCATGTACTTCATCATGTTATTTGTTCATGCCTAGTCTATCAATCATACATCGCAACTTGATTATTGACACCATATGCATTCATTATCATTGGCATATGCATTTATGAGGATTTCTTAAGATTTTGTGATATTTCTGGATTTCGGGGGAAAGCCGCAAAATTTCTAAACTTACTATATTTTTACATATGTAAATTGCTGTTTTCTAGTGATGTAAGTGTCGTCCACCATGAGTTTATTGTGGTTTTCGAGACCCGTTTCGAGGAGTTGGATGAACCGTCTCGGGTACATGGTGGGCCCGGTAAGGTACCCCGGGACAAGAAGCTCGTGTTGCTGATGATGAGCCTGGCAGGGGACGGATTACCTACCGGTGACCGTTTGGCACGGAGGATATCCAGAGGATACCGACCTTGGCCGCGAGATGATGAGATAGTGATATTGAGATGGGTCAGCCGGATGGCTGAGGCCAGAGATACTATGACATGGATATATGAGATTTGTGATAGTTTTGAGGTGTCGTTGCTGGATACAGGTTCTTGTTGATTCTATTGGTATTTCAAAAGAGATTCCTAAAGGAAAAACATGATTCTTATACTTACACATTCAGATCATGAGTTGATTCGCATTGCATTCATACCTGCTAGTATATTCATATTGCATACATACCTGCTATTATGTCCTGCCTTACCTGTATTTTAGATGCTAGGATGCTTGTGTGCATGCATTCGATAGCCTGTGTAGATGTTATTTATTACTCACGAGTTGGCAACTCATCCCCGTTGTGCCACAGCCTTTTGCAGGTCCGCTCCGTCAGTACAGTAGCGGCGGGCGCACTTGCTACTTTTGCCTCTTTTGCCTGGACTCGAGGTTTTGCTCTTAGGTGGGTTATATTATTATTTTTGTACCACCTTGTATATTCTTTGTATCTAGTGTACTCCATCTACTGTATCTACCATTATTGTTGTATATTGACCTAGAGATGAGACTGTGAGATTTGTGGACTTTTTATGCTGTATTTTGGGGTCGAGCTCACTTGAGTCGACATGCTGTTTTTCTCATGCTTCTTTATGATTATTTTGCATGTTGTTGTTTTATATTGCGTGGGATTTGTGACCGCCTTGTGGCGAAGAGCTAGCTCCCGCTTGGGGATGCCATATTTGTTTGATTTATATATATTCTTGTTGTACCCATTTTGGGGGCCAGTATTTACAAAGGAGACTCTGCCGAAATTTTCGGAAAAATTGATATTGTTTTTAAAAAGGTTTTATATGACTTGTTTGATAAACTCGCTTTCAATTGATTGGTTTTTCTTCAGTCTTTTGCTTTTTGGTTTTGGTTTCTGGGCTTTGGCTTACTTATTTTACGGACGTCTTGAGACATTTCGTAAACTTAAGTGCCAGTCACGTCCGTGCCCTGCGGGTCGTGACAAAAATTCGGGTGATTCCTCCAACCCTGATTGTACGTAGAAGAATATGGATCATTTCTAGGTCGTTGAAATGCGGCATTTGTATGCTCGTGACCTTGAAACGCATAGTTTAATGGACATTCTTCCGTTAAGTGAGACGGATCAGAACAGCAGCCACATACAGTTTTGTGGAGCGACATTGGGTTTATGGAGGCTGCAGAAAATTTGTGTTCCATAGCGTCGAGCTTTTTTTGCATTGCTGCCATCTCAGCTCGAACACCTATGGACACATCTATTTGGTGTACGCCACCCCTATTCAATGGTTGGGTTCCACTCTCCCACTGTAGTGATTTTTCAGCGAACTCTTCTAAAAACTTCCAAGATTCCCCATCATCCTTGGTCATAAATGTACCTTGACACATGTTTTCAAGGTTCTGTTTAGTGTTTGAGTTAATGCCCTCATAAATGATTCGGCAAAGATCCCATCTCGGGATGCCGTGATGAGGACATTGAACCAATAGATCCTTGAAACGTTCAAAGCATTTCGAGAATGGTTCAGTAGGGAGCTGGGTAAATTGATTCAGTTCGCTACGGATTCGAGCTGTCTTTTGCATTGGGTAAAATTTCTTAAGGAATGCCGCGACGAATTCTTCCCAATTCGTAATAGAGTGTGCGGTAGTGTTATATAGCCACTTCTCGGCTATATCGCACAAAGTAAATGGAAGAAGTCGTAGACGCATAGCATCCACTGAAAGTTATGACGTACCCATCATTGCGCATACGTTTTCAAATTTGGTAATGAAAACGTAAGCGTCCTCAGTCTCGAGTCCGTGGAATTTGGGTAAAAGGTTGATGTATTGGGGTTTAATCTCAAAGTTATCCCCATTGGCTGGTGGAATGGATAAGTAGGTCGAAAGAGGACCTCGCAGTGGATAGCACCTCTCTTGGAGAGAGATGCGGGGTGGATTCTGCGCACCAACGGACGGCGGCAGATTAGGGTTAAAGAAGTTCGATGGAGGTGGATCCATCGATGTGAGTGTGGTAGTGGTAAAGAAGAAGTAAATGGAGAAATACCGACTTCGGAGTCGATAAAGGGTACGCGGACTAAACGGGCACTAGAATCCCATGTCCAGCCTATCTTGTACTAAAAATGGTTAGTACAAGTGGCAGCGTTGACTTATAATTAGGGGTAATGAATGAATGAATGCGGTGTTTGAAAATAGGACGGATTTTTGAAAATATGATGCAGCACAACAAATGCAACACACAAAACCCTAATTCTAGGGGTCGCGTAGGTCAGATCTCTAGACCACTCCTAACTGCCAGAAGACAAGACGCAGGATAAAATCCTCCACTGCCTCTTTGTCTCTCCTGTGGCCAGGTAAGTGCCAGGTAAGTGGGAGGTTCGCCACTACGTAAGTAGTGGGCCTAAATAAGTAACCACTAGCCTTCGACACACTTGCCTAGACACCACAAGAGAAACGCGGATAAGCAATGAATTACCCACGGCCTTCTTCTGTCCTAAGTGAGCGCGACGGTCCTTAGAGTCATCTCTAGATCTTTTTTAGTTGATTGGGGTAAATGCGGATGCAAGTTTTGCGGTTTTCGGGGCTTAGGAAGGGTAATGAACTCCCCACCTAATCTGGATTTGGTCTTTGCCCCTTAATGTCCGTATTAATTATGCAAACAACCACAAGAATCAAAACAAGCACAATTTAATTTTGCTATTTTGCGCGCTGCGATTATTTGCAAAGAAGCCTGCAGAAATTTATTAGTTGGAGCAGAGAGAGAATAAGAGAAGAAAGTGAGAAGCTTACAGTGAAATTTTTGTGCAGAGAGGGCTTCACCTAGCCGCGGAACCACCGCAATAGGAGGCTCCGACCGCGCTTCCGCGGTCGACTGCGCCAATCTCCGCGCCAAAATTCAACAGCAGCTTGCTGTTGATAACTCCAGCTCTCTGGAATTTTCCAAAAAATTTCTTCAATTGCACAACAGCTCCAGATTTCCTTGCAATGAACCACAACAAATCGTTTAGTGTTTTGTACGAATTTTGATTACAAAATTACAATGGAATAAATCTTTCAATTCAAATTTCAATATAAAACGAATTAGCGCATAATCCCCGGCAACGGCGCCATTTGATTGATCATAAAATTCAAGACTGTGTCGTGTAACTGATATAAGTTTCTTTGTGTCGGTATTTAGAAAATGAATAAAATTCACAATCAAAGAATTATATTTTGACCGCAATCAACTACGGTGTCAGTTGTAGATCGTAAGCGAGTGCGGATCGTCCACAGGGATTGTGCGATTCGTTTCTATATTTGATTTGTTTGAATTGAAAAGTTAATCGAAAAGAAAAGAAAACATGATTCAAGATTTTATCGATTGATTCAAGTGTCACTAGTCTAATCAAGAATCAAGAAAATGATAAACTATCGAGAATCGGGTTTCGATAATTTTTCCAACAAAATATCAAGAATCTAAATGAGGCTCGTAGGAATCGATCGGATCTATAGATGTGATGTAATCTCAAGATGTCGTATTCTTGTCCTTCGAAGAGTTGATACTAGATCGATGATGATCGACGAGAGTTAGGGATTTCTCATGAAACTAGGGTTTCATCATTTATCCCTTGTTCTTTCGTCGATATCATTCACATTCTAGCCTCTAGTAAATTCAAGAAATGATCATAACTCCCCAATTTCGAGCGATAACAATCAAGAAAGCATCGCAACGAAACTAGGTCGTCGATTCTTGAACTTGCTAGGGTTTACAAAACTCGTAGGACTCAATAATCGTTTTAAGATTTGTTACATCATCATTCTATTGATCGTCTCGACTCCTCGACGAGCGGGGTATTACTCAAACATCACAACAAGAACTATAATTATAAATTGAGATCGAATCATGATGCAAGAATTTAAAGAAAATAGGATAAAAGAATTTCACCTCTTATTTATATCAACAATTTCATTACAGTCGCTGAAGAACTACAAGAGGAAGAACTAGATTGTCGATTTGACTTCGCCTTTCTCCGTGAGTCGTGGATCGGCTTGGACCACTTGCTCTGTTGAAGATCGGCTCCGCTCATAAAACGTTGAAGGGCTTCTTGCTTGATTTGGTACTCGGGATCTTGAATGTTGATTGGAATTAGGGTTAGGGTTTCACACAAGTCTTGTCACTAGACTTCTGGAAGAAGATGAAGAAAGAGGTAATTGATAAGAGATTGAAGAAGTAGAGATTGAATGGCTCTAGATTGATACCCCTTAACCCTAGGTCTAGGCTTCTATTTATAGACTTCCCAAACCCTAGGTCTAGGTTTTGAAATTACAATTCCCTCCAAAAGTTTGTTGAGGAGCTTCTAGAAATAGTTTGTCAGGAGCTAGCTTAGGCTTTAAGCTAGGGTTGTTTAAGCTTTAGAAACCCTAGTTTGCTAAACTGGCAGAAGCCTCTGGAGTCTTCTGGAAACTGAAGTACATTTCTGAGCTGTAGCCACTGATAGAAGAGTTGTGCACCAAAGATTTAGGGCTGACGTGGCAGCGCCGCCGCGGAACCGCGGCGCAAGCCGGCTCCGGCCGCGGTTCCACGGCCACTTTGTTGGCTTGGGGCTTTAAACTTCTGGTGTGGTCTTGGGCTCACATGTAGGCCTTTTTCTAATATGTTGAATTGTATTTTTCCTTTTGGATTGCTACCAGATCTCAAAACTTGGAGTTGGTGTATTTTATCAGCTTCTTTTGATCCTGCAATTTCCTGCACAAATCTTGAAACAAGTGTTGCACAATATAGGGATGATACGATGCCATGAAATGCAGTTAACTTCCTTTATAGTGCTGGTTTTAGAGTCTAACACATGCAATCTGATATTTAACGACTGATTTGCTAATATGTGAAATATGAATACCGCACACTTCTAAATGAGTGCAAATGATAAGGAAGTTGCCGTGTTAAAGATGCAGTATTTTCGACTGATCAGTGCTCGTTAGGTTACGAGTACACTGGACAGGACTCGTCGGGAACTGTTGGTTGGTATTATACCAATCGTCAGTTATCAGTTCCGAGGTGACATGAGTACAGCTTAGTCCGTTGACTTGATACTGTCACTTCGCCTCGAGTGTGTTCCCACTGTACTTTGATTGCTACCCTACCACGGCTCAAAGGAGTCGTGCAAACAGGTAGTTTTTGGGTGCAGTCCCGAAGCACTTGGAGGCAGTGGCGGTTAGACAGGATTCGTCTCTCCCGGTATTGGGGGTTGATATCGCGCTGTGTCTAGGAGAGCCATTACACAAAGTCCCTAGCCAGGGAAAGCGAGATAGACTGGTAGGTTTCCAGTGTTATCTCAGGTATTCTGGGCTACACTCCGGCACGACTTGTACCGCTAGTAGGGGACTGACGTTTACCGCCCCCCTAGGCCCGCCATGCGAAGTTCTTAGACAAACAGATCGGACTGTACGGAGACTGTCACATTCAGGCTCAGTAGGAGTTCAGATCGGGTTTACCTCGTCAGTCATCTTATCGGCATCTACCTGGGGACCGTTACGTACAGCTAGTGCCTCTTGCGGTCTGTGGTTAAACCCACTACCAGCGTAGTGTCGAGTCTTTAGAGTCCCACACAGAGGGTTATTCGCCTTTAGGCAAAATGAGTAGAGGTCGCATTTTTTTGCGACAGGGTTCGTTCACATCCGCGCACTTGTGCACGTTTGGTGTCCGGACAGCTTATACTAGCGGGCTTTGGTTTAAGCCGGATCCTAGTATATGATTTGGGATTGGTTTTATCTCATTGAATTCGTGTTCCTCGGAACATGGATACGGGTGTGTATGCACAGATGACTGAGACAGAGGCAGAGGACTTTGATTAGGGTTGATGACTAGTGTCATTTTCTTAACCCTAATGTTTATGTGTGAATTATGATTTATTGATATTAGTTAATTATAATTGTGCATGGTTAGGGTTGTTGACCATTTGACTATACTTGACTCGTTGACCTAGGTTGATAAGTTGACCATCATCATTCCATATGAAAGATGCTCTTTGATCCTTGCAAAAGCATTTAATGTGAAATGATAATGGTCATTTCTTGATTAACCATGACAATTATCTTTTGCTAATTATCTAATTTCTATAATTCACTTATAAGTGAGAAGGTTGAGATATTCTTCTCACTTTATCATTTTCCATTCTCTCTCCTCCTCTTCCTCGCTCTCTTGCTCTCCCCTCTCATAGTTGAGAACCATTTTGAGCTTGAGATAATCCCTTCAAAACACTCTCTACTCTTTCTAAGGTCCTAGGCCTAGCACACCAAGCACCTTAGTTACTTCTAGTTTGAGGTTGGAGCCAAAGGTTGAGGCCCTCGGGTGGATCTTTCTTCGGCAAAAGAAGGCGACAAGGAGAGCCCTTTCTTTCACTCCAAGGAGCAAGGAGAGAAGGACTTGAAGACCTAGGTATAACCCACTTTCCGAGTAGCTAACTCTCTTTAGCTTTGTAGTTAGTTTTGTTTAGCAAAGATCCCTCCTTTATATAGTCCATGTTGCCTAGAGTTGTAAAAATCGAATTTTTGATAACGTTTCCGCCTCCCCGCAAGCACCGGGGTGGGCAACGTGGACTTACAGTGGTATCAGAGCCTACCTAAACACAAACTAACTAGATAGCAAAGTATATAGAACTTCGATCGCAAAAAATAGCAAAACATTTTTTCAAAACCCTAACTTTCTGCCGATTTTTAGACCTGCTTTAAAAATAATAAATCATATCTTAAAAATCGGCTCAGGCTTTTCTATGTACATGCAAGAAAAACTAACCACTGAACCGACCAACTAACCGCGGTTCCGCGGCAAGAGCTTGCTATTGCCGCGGATCCGCGGCCGAGTTGACTCGGCCGTGGATCGTTTTTCTTGCAGTTTACTTCTGGGGATGTTTTGTGATTTTTGAGATAGTTTGTTTCCACCCAGATTTTCCAGAGAACAAGTTGGTTTTTGGGGTGGTCACAAATCCGTATTTTTTGACCGAACTTCTTTACACTTTGGCTAATGGGTTATATCTGTGATGTGATATATGTATTGAACATCCGTTAATCGCTATACGTCGATTAGTGGGGGTTATACATATCTGTGATCTGTAATGTTGATGGTATGTGTATATGAATTAGTTGGATTGTCGCGGATGAATAGCCGGGGGGTTGTGAGATGGGAGTTTTTCTTATTCATTCAATTCTTGTAATATGTAAATTGATGTAATAATTATTTGTATGGCCGCACAACCGGGTCGGGGTTGTAGCCGTCATTGTATAATTTCTTTTTACTATTTTTTCTCCAAGGATAGACCCAAGGTGGGGTGCACAAACTACCGGGTATCTCGAAGTGCCGAGTGGCCTACTCACGGTGTTGAGGGAGGTTGCTTCTCTTCGGGTACTTGGCGGGTAGTTTGCCGCACCCGTAGGGGTCTCGGGTGGGGTTTGGCTATTCATCGCGACCGTGTAATCCGTTCTTCCTTACAGGCTCGTACGAATTGCGGATTCCTAGTATATCCAATGTATTCATCTATGATCTGGAATGGCTATCATTGCATTTGACGAATGTTTATATATATCTATTTAGGCGTTGCTTATGTTTTGCATCCGCGCTAGTCCAGCCCCCGCTCTGTCGTTAGTTAAGTAACCTAACGGGTGATGACGGGACCCCGTGGCGAATGCGGATGGCATAAGCGTACGTCATATTTTCGTTGTTTTCTGCAATGGTAGGATTAAATGATGGGACGCATTGGAATTAATGCAAGATAAAATAAACCAAGTAAAAGTCGTTGGAACACTTTGAAAACCACTCGGTTCTTTTCAAAACCAAACTTTTAAAATGCGGAGCTTGAACCAATCCTTTTGAAAGCTATCTCGTTCCTTCGATTATATCAAGTTCACTACGTTCACGGTTTCGCCAATACCATTCATAGCCCTCCGTCGTTTCACATGAATGGTCAATAAGTATTCAAGCTATGTATGTTGGCCAAAGTCAAGGCATAGTGATTGGTAGCTATTGGGTATTCATGTGTAGCATAGATAGATGTGTTGGTTTGGGGCAGTCGTTCTGCCATTTTGGCCAAAGTCAAGGCTATGTGCGGGTGGGCTCAAATTAACCTGGAGAATGACGGGTAGAACTTGACATGTGACTTACGATATTTTCGCCAAAGTCAAGGTCATAAGAGCATGGGGTAAAAATCCACATCGGGAGTTTCAAAAGAACTGAAACTTGCTAGCACTGCATACCATTTGGAGTGTGATGATTCTGGTAGGATTCCTTCAGTTTTTGTTAGTGTTTATGCCCTAGAAGGCCATTACTGTATCATACTAGTTTGTATATTACTTAATGGAAGCTTGGGATATTCACATGTATATAACAGTCTTGCTAAACATGGTATGCTACTTGGTTTTTCTATCTTAATATGTGAGTGTACGTATTGATAGAGCTCTTAGGATCTTGCTTGTCTACCAGCGTTGTGATGGCAGTCACACTAGTAGGGGCTGGGTAGTCTACAAGCACATCCTTATTCTGGTCCCTGGTCGTTGGATTATTGAGACAGAGCATCGATAATCCGGAGTAGACTAGTGTGTACGCTTCTCATCCCAGTTGGGGAGATGGTCTGTCCCACAGCCGTCAGTACGTCGTACTGGAGATAGTATACAGGTGCTCGTTAGGTTACGGGTACACCGGACAGGACTCACAGGGAACTGTTGGTTGGTTTTATACCAGTCGTCAGTGAACAGTTCCCAGGTGACATGAGTACAGCGTAGTCCGCAGACTTGACACTGCTACTTCGCCTCGAGTGTGTCCCACTGTTCTTAGATTGCTACCCTACCACGGCTCAAAGGAGTCGTGCAAACAAGTAGCAGTTGGGTGCAGTCCCGAGCACTTGGAGGCAGTGGCGGTTAGACAGGATTCGTCCCTCCCGGTATTGGGAGTAGATATCGCGCTGTGTCAGAGAGCCATTACGCAAAGTCCCTGGCCAGGGCAAGCGAGATTTGCTGGTAGGTTCCAGTAGTTTCTCAGGGTGTAATGGGCTTCCCTCCGACACGACTTATACCGCTATTAGGGGACTGACGCTTGCCGCCCCCTAGGCCCGATATGCGATAGTCTTGGACGAACGGACCAGACTGTATGGAGATTGTCACAAAAGACTCAGTAGGAGTTCGGATGGGTTTCCTCATCGGCCTTCTTATCGACAACTACCTGGGGACCGTTACGTACAGCTAGTGCCGCTTGCGGTCTGTGGTTAAACCCACTGCCAGCGTAGTAGTCGAGTCTCTAGAGTCCCACACAGAGAGTTTCCTACTCCAGGCGAAACGATATAGAGGTCGTATGGTTTTACGACAAGGGTTCGGACGCGTATGTGTGTTTACATACTTACGTCGTTTGGACAGTTTTTACCAGTCGGCTTTGGTTTAAGCCAGTTACTGGTATCCGGTTATTGGATTTTTACAGTCTAAAGTTTTTCCGTATTTTTGCGGATTGGAGGGGCGTTCTCGTAATTGTACGAGAAGCTTCTAGAAGATGGTGACAAAGGAGGGTTATGTGTCATATACATTGAATGAGTTATAAGAGTCATGAGGGTGATTCATTCATCACATTAATGCACATTTATTGCTTAATGACTCATGCTAATGAATCACCACTTGATATTTTATGAAGCATGATTATTCATCACTCTTTATTCTTTTCTTCTTATTAGAAAATGCTTCATATCTATTATGATACTCATAACTTTATTCTATAATCATTCTCACATTCTCTCTCCTCAAGCTCTCATCTTCAAAAGACTAATCCTTACACCTCATGAGTTGAGATCAAAGGATTAGTAAGACTAATTAATCCATAACCATCTCTATATTACACCTAGCTTCTTTGATTAGCAATCCAAGAAGATTAGTTGCCTCAAGTTTAGAGGTTTAGCTTGGAGTTTTGCTCTCGAGTGGATCGTCTACTACCTAGAGAAGGCCGAGGAGAACAAGGAGATCGTAAAGGCGAAGGACTGGTTTCATTAGGTATAATCCCTAAACACAATAGTTAAGAAACACTTTGTGTTTGGTTATTTATAGTTTAGCTTCGATTCAAGCGGTTAGTCGATGTTCGTTCACTAAACAAGTTCGTTTTTGAAAATTCCGCCTCCCCACAAGTATTGGGGTGTACTACATCGACTTACAGTGGTATCAGAGCCTCGTTAAACAATAAATAACTTAATTGCAAATT
The DNA here is from genome assembly GCA_030015575.1 of Agapanthus africanus. NCBI lineage: Eukaryota > Viridiplantae > Streptophyta > Magnoliopsida > Asparagales > Amaryllidaceae > Agapanthus > Agapanthus africanus. Next base: position 100,362,253 of record CM057351.1, read on the forward strand.
TGTACGAATTTCGAACGGAAAAACGAAGCCGGAAAACCCTAAAAAATATCAGTTTCTGTCGAATTTAAAATGATGTCCTAAAATTATTCGGGCATGTGCAGAAAGCTGGAAAAGCATACAGGAGAACACCCAAGAAAATTGGGCCCATGACTCGGCTAAAGCGCCGCGGAAGCGCGGCGGATCCCAAGTGATCCGCCGCGGTTCCGCGGCCGAGTTGCCGAGTCATGAACTCAAATTTCTTATGTGGGTCCCCTGTGATATTTAGTGTTTTCTGGAATATTTTAATTTTGCTCAGGTTTCAGTTTAACAGAGCAGTTTTTGGAGCAATATTAAAGATGTTTAATCGATCGAAATTGTACAGTATTTGCATATTGGATTATATCTGTGATTGTTTAATGTGTTCGTAAACCTCCCCTAACTGCTAGTATGTCGGTTGGCAGGGGGTTGTACATTTCTGAAATGGTTTTATCTGTTTGTGCATATAAACTGTATTGGACTGTTGTGGTGTATAGCCGGGGTTTTGCAATGGGTTATTATTTAATTCATTTGTTGTAAATGTAATTTGTTGTAATATTATTTTGCGGGGCACATCCAGGTTGCGGTTGTAGCCACCGATGTATTATTTCATTTTACTGTTTTTGCTCCTAGGACTGACCCAAGGTGGGGTACACAAACTGTCGGGCGGGTAGTTTGCCGTACCCGTAGGGGTCGAGGGTGGGGTAACGGCTATTCATCACAACTGTGTAATCTGTCTTTTCTTGCAGGCTCAAAAGAAATACAGATTGCTTGCAAATCCAATAAAGTTTATCTGTGTTCTGGAATGTATATCATTGCGTCAGACGAATGTAAAATATCTATATATATTGTAGCTATTTAGACGTCACTTATGTTTTACACCCGCGCTAGCCCAGCCCCCGCTCTGTCGTTAGTTAAGTAACCTAACGGGTGATGACGGGACCCCATGGTGAATGCGGATGGCATAAGAGGACGTTGTATTTTCGTTGTTTTCTGCAATGATTGGTTAATGATGGGACGCATTATCTATAATGCAAAGAAAATAAACCAAAGTTTTAATCGTTGGAACAATTTAAAAGAAACCACTCGGTTATTTTTAAAACAGATATTTTAAATGCGGAGCTTTAACCACTCCTTTTAAAAGCTATCAGGTTCCTTCGGTTATATCAAGTTCACTACGTTCACGGTTTCGCCAAAACCATTCGTAGCCCTCCGTCATTTCATTTGGGTATTCAGTAGTATTCAAGCTATGCATTTTGGCCAAAGTCAAGGCATAGTGTTTGGTAGCTGCTGGGTTTTCATTTGTTGCATAAGATAGATGAGTTGGTTTGGGACAGTCGTATTACCATTTGACCAAAGTCAGGGGTATATACAGATGGGTTCAAATTAACAAGATAATGACGGGTAGAACTTGACATGTGACTTATGACACTTTGACCAAAGCCAAGGTTATAAGAGCATGGGGCAAAAACATATATCGGGAATTTCTAAAGAAACTGAAATTTGCAAGGAGATGCATACCATTTGGAGTTTGATGAATGTTGGTAGCATTCCTACAACATTATCAGACGATGATATTTGGATCCCGATCCTACTGTGAGTATATGCTACTTATCAGGATATTCGTCACTTAACGATCAATGCTATAAACCTAGTAGGTGTCCAGAAAAGTGTCAGCGGGGTTACGCCCCCAGAGAAAAGAGGTTATTTAATTAAGGAACTTCGCGAAAGCGTTGGAAAACCTCCCTCGAAGTATCGATACCAGCCTGGCTGAAAGGTTAAGCAAGTATTGTACGGTGAGAATAGTCCTGGCTAATTCTTCTTTTATGGTTTGAGGAAGGATTCGAGAAACAGTGGGAGCCATCCAGTTTAGATAAACTAAAAACCACTCTAAACTTGCAAGAGCATCATGCTAAAGAGTTTTCTTGTCTCCCTCCTAATTGCAGCGACCCTGAAAATGAGTGGACTTAAGTTACTTTTAGAGAAAAATATACTGATGGGGCCAAACTATAAAGATTGGCTGCGGAATGTCAAAATGGCTTTGACCTATGACAAACTGGGGTACGTCCTCACCGCTACGGCACCTGCTGTCCCTGGTCCCAAATCCAGCAATGCGGATAAGGAAATCCGCAAAACCTGGGATTTAGATTGCGCGAAAGCCAAGTGCATCGTGCTTGCCTCGATGAACAATGAACATCAGAGGAGGCACGAGGATATGGACCTTGATGGCATATTTCTCCATACAAAGGAACTTTATGGAGAGCAATCTCGTATAGCAAGATACGAGACCTCTAAGAACTTGTTTCGAGCGAGGTTGGCTGTCGGGTCATCGGTCGGAGAACATGTCCTAAAGATGATCGGCTACATTGAAAAGCTCGCAGACCTTGGGACGACTTTGGATAATGAGCTCTATACAGACCTTATTCTCCAGTCCCTTCCTCCCACCTACGCCCAGTTTATCCTCAACTTCAATCTTCAAGGAAAAGAAGTTGAACTTGCGGAACTCCTGAACATGTTAAGGAGTGCAGAGGGCACCTTGCAGAAGGCAAGGGAAACACCCGCTATGTTTGTTGGCGGTACATCTTCTTCCGGGTCCAAGGCTAGGGCCGAAGGAAGGAAGAAGAAGGCCGCACCCAAACCTAGAGGAGGTGTTAGTAAGGTGAGAAGGAAGGGAAAGAAAAAGTTTGCAGCACCGGTAGTTGGTCAGGATGAGTGCTTCCATTGTCACAGGAAAGGGCACTGGAAGATGGATTGCAAGGCATGGAACGCCAAGAACCAGGAACCGAAGCAAGCTGTGTCTTGGACTTCAGGTGTGTTTGTAATTGAGAATTGTCTGTCGATCAACTCTACTTTCTGGGTATTGGATACTGGATCAGGATCTCATATTTGCAATTCAATGCAGGCACTGAGAAACCGTAGAGTGCTGAAGGAAGGTGATATGACCCTAAAGGTTGCTAACGGAGCTAGCGTGGGAGCTGCGTCCGTCGGGGATTATCACCTAGGATTGACGAGTGGACACATTTTGGTTTTACATAACTGTTATTTTGTACCAAGCTTAACGTGTAATATCATATCAGTTTCCTTGTTATCAAATAAAGGTTATGATTTCACGTTTGTAAGAGATGTTGTCAACATCCACCTTAATCATGGTTTGATTGGGTCAGGTACATTAAATAACGGCATATATGTTTTAAACCAACTCCAAATTTTCAATGTCCAGAACACACTAAAAAGAAAGTCTCCAGATTTAAATAAAGCTTTCTTATGGCATTGTAGACTGGGTCACATCAATGAGAGAAGGTTGACTAAGTTGCATAGAGAAGGATATTTGGACACGTTCGAATATCAAACTTATGACACTTGTCAATCTTGTCTCAAAGGAAAGATGACAAAGACTCCATTTACTGGACAAGGAGTAAGAGCGAGCGAGCTCTTAGGACTCATACACAGCGATGTATGTGGTCCAATGTCTACACATGCAAGAGGTGGTTTTTCCTATTTCATTACTTTCATGGATGATTACTCAAGATACGGATTTATTTATCTGATGAAACATAAATCCGAGGCTTTTGAGAAATTCCAAGAGTATAAGAATGAAGTAGAAAACCAAACCGGCAAAAGTATCAAGACACTTAGATCTGATCGAGGTGGTGAATACTTGAGTGCCGAGTTCCTAGGTTACCTAAAAGAGAAAGGAATTCTCTCTCAGCTTACTCCTCCGTACACTCCACAGCATAACGGTGTATCGGAGAGACGGAATCGAACCCTATTGGATATGGTACGATCCATGATGAGTAATGCTGAGTTACCGCGATCTTTCTGGGGTTATGCGCTAGAATCAGCGGCATATCTTCTGAACAGGGCTCCTACCAAGACTGTGCCTACCACTCCATATCAGATGTGGACTGGGAAGAAACCCCATCTTCAGCATATGAAGATTTGGGGATGTCCAGCTTTTGTTAAAAAGGAGCATGTGGACAAGCTCGAGGCACGATCAGTAAAATGTTTGTTTGTGGGATATCCAAAGAACTCCAAGGGATATTATTTCTATTACACAGAGGAACAAAAGGTCTTTGTTTCTCGTAATGCCCATTTTCTGGAACATCTGTTTTTAGAAAAGGAATCAAGTGGGAGCGAAATAGAGCTGGAAGAAATTCCAGAACCACAAACCAATACTGAAAGTTTGGTAGAACCGGAAGTTCAGGAAGAACAGGACATTCCCGCACCCCTCCGCAGGAGTAGTAGGCCGTCTCATCCGCCTGAGAGATACTACGGTTTTCTCATAGATGGGGATAGAGAGGATTGCATCATAGATGATGATGAACCTACTGACTTCCAGCAGGCCATCCAGAGCGGCGACTCGGTACGATGGCTAGATGCAACGCGTAGCGAATTGGAGTCCATGTACACCAACAAAGTATGGACTTTGGACATTGCTCCAGGTGGGGTAAAACCCATAGGATGCAAATGGATCTTCAAGAAAAAGATTGGTGTAGATGGGCAGGTGGAAACCTATAAAGCTAGACTTGTTGCAAAGGGTTTTCGTCAAAGACCTGGTTTGGACTATGACGAAACTTTTTCTCCAGTGGCTATGCTCAAATCCATTCGTATCCTTCTTGCTATTGCTGCCTTCCATGATTATGAAATCTGGCAGATGGACGTAAAGACGGCTTTTCTGAATGGAAATTTAGAAGAGAGCGTCTATATGGATCAGCCAGAGGGTTTCAATCAGAGTGGGAGCAGCGGGAAAGTATGCAAGTTGCTTAAGTCTATTTATGGACTAAAGCAAGCATCGCGGAGTTGGAACATCTGTTTTGATGAGACAGTCAAAGAATATGACTTTATCAAAAATCCAGATGAACCGTGCATATATAGTAAAGTTGTAGCCAGAAGTGTCGTATTCCTCGTCTTGTACGTGGATGACATTCTATTGAAAGGAAATGACATTCCTATGCTACAATCTGTCAAAGGATTCTTGTCACACAGGTTCTCCATGAAAGACATGGGTGATGCCTCTTACATTCTGGGGATCCGGATCTATCGTGATAGATCCAAGAGGATGTTGGGACTTTCGCAGTCCAGGTATATCGACACTGTATTGAAAAGATTCAGTATGGAAGATTCTAAGCGCGGTAATCTACCGGCTTGTCACGGAATCACCCTTTCCAAAGAGATGTCTCCCAAGACTGATTTGGAAAGGGAACGCATGTCTATTATACCCTACGCTTCTGCGGTAGGATCTATAATGTATGCGATGTTATGTACCAGACCAGATGTAGCTTACGCACTGAGCGTGGTAAGCCGGTATCAGTCAGACCCAGGGGAGAAACACTGGATAGCAGTAAAGAACATTCTCAAGTACCTGAGGAGGACTAAGGAGATGTTCTTGGTTTATGGCGGAAAAGACCTCAGGTTGGAGGCCTTTGCTGATTCCGGCTTCCAGAGTGATAAGGACGATTCCAAGTCCATGTCGGGTTATGTCTTTACCCTCAATGGAGGGGCGGTGTGCTGGAGGAGCTCCAAGCAGGACACCGTTGCTGACTCGACGATGGAAGCGGAGTATATAGCTGCTTGCGATGCCGCAAAAGAAGCAGTCTGGATGAAGAAGTTCCTAACAGAACTTCAAGTGGTTCCTACCATAGTTGATCCAATACCTCTGTATTGCAACAACAACGGAGCTATAGCTTTAGCGAAGAACCAAGGTCCCATCAGAAGTCCAGACACATCTTGAGGCGGTATCACCTGATCAGGGAGATCATTGATCGTCAGGAGATCGAGGTTCGGAGAGTTGCTTCAGAAGAGAACATTGCTGATCCATTCACGAAGGCCCTTCCTCAGATTCAGTTCGAGAGGCTACTCGAGATCATTGGTCTACGATATGCCAGTACATGGCCCTAGTGCAAGTGGGAGATTGTTAGTGTTTATGCCCTAGAAGGCCATTACTGTATCATACTAGTTTGTATATTACTTAATGGAAGCTTGGGATATTCACTTGTATATAACAGTCTTGCTAAACATGGTAGTATGCTACTTGGTTTTTCTATCTTAATATGTGAGTGTACGTATTGATAGAGCTCTTAGGATCTTGCTTGTCTACCAGTGTTGTGATGGCAGTCACACTAGTGGGGGCTGGGTAGTCTACAAGCACATCCTTATTCTGGTCCCTGGTCGTTGGATTATTGAGACAGAGCATCGATAATCCGGAGTAGACTAGTGTGTACGCTTCTCATCCCAGTTGGGGAGATGGTCTGTCCCACAGCCGTCAGTACGTCGTACTGGAGATAGTATACAGGTGCTCGTTAGGTTACGGGTACACCGGACAGGACTCACAGGGAACTGTTGGTTGGTTTTATACCAGTCGTCAGTGAACAGTTCCCAGGTGACATGAGTACAGCGTAGTCCGCAGACTTGACACTGCTACTTCGCCTCGAGTGTGTCCCACTGTTCTTAGATTGCTACCCTACCACGGCTCAAAGGAGTCGTGCAAACAGGTAGCAGTTGGGTGCAGTCCCGAGCACTTGGAGGCAGTGGCGGTTAGACAGGATTCGTCCCTCCCGGTATTGGGAGTAGATATCGCGCTGTGTCAGAGAGCCATTACGCAAAGTCCCTGGCCAGGGCAAGCGAGATTTGCTGGTAGGTTCCAGTAGTTTCTCAGGGTGTAATGGGCTTCCCTCCGACACGACTTATACCGCTATTAGGGGACTGACGCTTGCCGCCCCCTAGGCCCGATATGCGATAGTCTTGGACGAACGGACCGGACTGTATGGAGATTGTCAGATCAGACTCAGTAGGAGTTCGGATGGGTTTCCTCATCGGCCTTCTTATCGACAACTACCTGGGGACCGTTACGTACAGCTAGTGCCGCTTGCGGTCTGTGGTTAAACCCACTGCCAGCATAGTAGTCGAGTCTCTAGAGTCCCACACAGAGAGTTTCCTACTCCAAGCGAAACGATATAGAGGTCGTATGGTTTTACGACAAGGGTTCGGACGCGTATGTGTGTTTACATACTTACGTCGTTTGGACAGTTTTTACCAGTCGGCTTTGGTTTAAGCCAGTTACTGGTATCCGGTTATTGGATTTTTACAGTCTAAAGTTTTTCCGTATTTCTGCGGATTGGAGGGGCGTTCTCGTAATTGTACGAGAAGCTTCTAGAAGATGGTGACTAAGGAGGGTTATGTGTCATATACATTGAATGAGTTATAAGAGTCATGAGGGTGATTCATTCATCTCATTAATGCACATTTATTGCTTAATGACTCATGCTAATGAATCACCACTTGATATTTTATGAAGCATGATTATTCATCACTCTTTATTCTTTTCTTCTTATTAGAAAATGCTTCATATCTATTATGATACTCATAACTTTATTCTATAATCATTCTCACATTCTCTCTCCTCAAGCTCTCATCTTCAAAAGACTAATCCTTACACCTCATGAGTTGAGATCAAAGGATTAGTAAGACTAATTAATCCATAACCATCTCTATATTACACCTGGCTTCTTTGATTAGCAATCCAAGAAGGTTAGTTGCCTCAAGTTTAAAGGTTTAGCTTGGAGTTTTGCTCTCGGGTGGATCGTCTACTACCTAGAGAAGGCCGAGGAGAACAAGGAGATCGTAAAGATGAAGGACTGGTTTCATTAGGTATAATCCCTAAACACAATAGTTAAGAAACACTTTGTGTTTGGTTATTTATAGTTTAGCTTCGATTCAAGCGGTTAGTCGATGTTCGTTCACTAAACAAGTTCGTTTTTGAAAATTCCGCCTCCCCACAAGTATTGGGGTGTACTACATCGACTTACAGTTTTGTCATGCAATGATATTTGGATCCCGATCCTACTGTGGGTATATGCAACTCCTCCGGAACTTTCTCACTTAACGATCAATGCTATAAACCAAGTAGGTGTCTAGAAAGGTGTTAGCGGGGCTACGCCCACAGGGAAAAGAGGTTACTTAATTAAGAAGCTTCGCGAAAGCGTTGGAAAACCTCCCTCGAAGTACCGACACTGGCCTGGCTGAACGGTTAAGCAAGTACTGTACGGTGAGATTGGTCCCGACTAGTTCATCCTTTATGGTTTGAGGAGGGATTCGAGAGACAGTGGGAGCCATCCTGTTTAGACAAATTAAAAACCACTCTAAACTTGCAAGAGCATCATGCTAAAGTGTTTTCTTCTCTCTCTCCTAATTGCAGCGACCAATTATCATGACTGGACTTAAGTTACTTCTAGATAAAAACATACTGACAGGGCCAAACTACAAAGATTGGCTCAGGAATGTCAAAACGTCAATCACTTATGACAAGTTGGGGTATCTTCTTACCACCCAAGCTCCCCCTGTCCCAGGACCCACCTCCAGCGTCGCGGATAAGGAAATCCGTAAGACTTGGGAGATCGATTGCGCGAAGGCTAAGTGCATCGTGCTTGCCTCTATGGACAATGAACATTAGAGGAGGCACGAGAATAAGGACCTCGAATCCATATTTCTCCATACAAAAGAACTGTATGGAGAGCAATCCCGTATCGCCAGATACGAAGTGTCGAAGAAGTTGTTTTCGGCGAGATTGGCCGTCGGATCATCAGTAGCGGATCACGTGCTTAAGATGATTGGCTACATAGAGGAGCTCGCGGATCTTGGGACCACGTTGGAGAATGAGCTCTATACGGACTTGATTCTCCAGTCCCTTCCTTCCACTTACGCCCAGTTCATCCTGAACTTCAACTTGCAGGAAAAGGAAGTTGAACTTTCAGAGCTCCTCAACTTACTGAGGAGTGCGGAGGGCAGCCTACAGAAAGGTTGGGAAACATCCACTTTATTTGTCGGAGGATCTTCCTCTTCTAGGTCCAGGGCGAAAGCCAAGGGAAAGAAGAAGAAAACCCTTTCAAACTAAGGGGCGGTGTTAGTAAGGTGGATACGAAGGGAAAGGCAAAAGCAACAAAGGTAGCCGGGAAGCTAGTAGATAAGGAAGAATGCTTTTACTGTCACAAGAGTGGACACTGGAAAAAAGATTGCAGGGCTTGGAAAGCCAGAACACAGGTCTGAAGCAGGTTGCGACTTCAGCTTCAGGTGTGTATGTTATTGAAAACTGTCTATCAATAAACTCTACGTCCTGGGTATTGGATACCGGATCAGGATCTCATATCTGTAATTCTTTGCAGGCGTTGAGAAAGCGTAGGTTTTTGAAAGCAGGTGACATGACCCTCAAAATTGCAAACGGAGCTAGCATGGATGCTGGGGCCGTGGGGGACTATCACCTGGGAATGTCAGATGGACATGTTTTGGTTCTACGTAATTGCTTTTTTGTACCCAACGCAACTTGTAATATCATTTCTGTATCATTGATTTTTAAAGAAGGTTATGAATTTGCGTTTGTAAGTAATGTTGTAAACATTCACCTTAATGAAGTTCTGATTGGGTCAGGTACATTGAGCAATGGTATATACGTATTAAACCAACCACAAATTTTCAATGTCCAGAATACACACAAAAGAAAGTCTATGGATAAAAAATCAGACTTTCTTATGGCATTATAGACTGGGTCACATCAATGAGAGAAGGTTGTCGAAGTTACATACAGAAGGATATTTGGATCCGTTCGAATATCAATCATATGCAACTTGCCAATCCTGTCTCAAAGGAAAGATGACAAAGACTCCGTTCACTGTACACGGAGTAAGAGCGAGCGAGCCCTTGCGACTCGTACACAGCGACGTGTGCGGTCCAATGTCTACGAATGCACGAAGCGGTTATTCTTACTTCATTACTTTACGGATGACTTTACAAGGTACGGTTAGGTTTTCTTATTGAAACATAAATCCGAAGCCTTTGGAAAATTCCAGGAATATAAGAATGAAATAGAAAAACAAACAGGCAAAAGTATCAAGACACTGAGATCTGATCAAGGTGGTGAATACTTGAATGCCGAGTTCCTGGATTACTTAAAAGAGAATGGAATTCTCTCTCAGCTTACTCCTCCATACACTTCGCAACAAAACGGTGTATCGGAGAGACGGAACCGAACTCTATTGGATATGGTACGGTCCATGATGAGTAACGCAGCGTTACCTTGATCATTCTGGGGATATGCGCTAGAATCAGCTGCATACCTTTTGAACCGAGTTCCAACTAAGACTGTGCCTACTACACCATATCAGATGTGGTGTAGGAAGAGACCCTATCTTAATCACATTAAGACATGGGGATGTCCAGCTTTTGTCAAAAAGCAGCATGCGGACAAGCTCGAGGCACGCTCAGTACAGTGCAAGTTTGTGGGATATGCAAAGAACTCCAAGGGATATTTCTTCTATTGCGAAGAGGAACAAAAGGTATTTGTTTCTCGTCATACCCATTTCTTGGAAACTCAGTTTTTGGAAAAACAGATAAGTGGGAGTGCAATAGAACTGGAAGAAATTCCAGAACCACGAGCTATTACTTAAAGTTTAGTAGAACCAGAGGGTTCGAAAGATCAGGACATTCCTATGCCGCTCCGCAGAAGTAGTAGGCAGTCTCATCCGCCCTAGAGATACTACGGTTTTCTCATAGACGGAGATATAGAAGATTGCATCATTGATAGTGATGAGCCTACTAGCTTCCAGCAGGCCATTCAGAGCGTTGACTCGGTAAAATGGCTGGATGCAATGCGGACCGAAATGGAGTCCTTGTACACCAACAAAGTATGGACGTTGGACATTGCTCCAGATAGGGGAAAACCCGTAAGATGCAAGTGGATCTTCAAAAGGAAGATTGGTGTAGATGGACAGGTTGAGACCTATAAAGCTAGACTTGTTGCAAAGGGTTTACGTCAAAGACCTGGCTTGGACTATGACGAAACCTTTTCTCCAGTGGCTATGCTGAAATCCATTCGGATCCTTCTTGCCATTGTTGCCTTCCACGATTATGAGATCTGGCAGATGGACGTAAAGACCGCTTTTCTAAATGGATATTTAGAGGAGTGTGTCTATATGGATCAGCCAGAGGGTTTCATTCAGATTGGGAGCAGCGGAAAGGTGTGCAAGTTGCTTAAGTCCATCTATGGACTAAAGCAGGCATCGCGGAGTTGGAACATCTGTTTTGATGAGACGGTCAAGGAATTTGGCTTTATCAAAAATCCAGATGAACCATGCATCTATAGTAGATTTGTAGCGAGAACAGTGGTATTCCTCGTTTTATTCGTGGATGACATTCTCTTAATAGGAAATGACATTCCAATGCTACAATCTGTCAAAGGGTTCTCGTCACACAGGTTCTCCATGAAAGACCTGGGTGATGCCTCTTACATTCTGGAGATCCGGATCTATCGTGACAGATCCAAGAGGATATTAGGACTCTCACAGTCCAGGTACATCGACACAATACTGAAAAGGTTCAGTATGGAAGATTCCAAGCGCAGTAATCTACCGGCTTGTCACGGGATCACCCTCTCCAAAGAGATGTCTCCCAAGACTGATTTGGAAAGGGATCGCATGTCTATTATACCCTACGCTTCTGTGGTAGGCTCTATAATGTATGCGATGTTGTTACCAGACAAGATGTAGCTTATGCACTGAGTATGGTAAGCCGGTATCATTCAAACCCTGGGGAGAAACACTGGATAGCGGTAAAGAACATTCTCAAGTACCTGAGAAGGACTAAGGAGATGTTCTTAGTGTATGGCGGAAAAGACCTCCAGATCGAGGCCTTTGCTGATTCCGGCTTCCAGAGTGACAAGGATGATTCCAAGTCCATGCCGGGTTATGTCTTTACCCTCTATGGAGGGGCGGTGTAACGTTTCAAAATAATAAAATATTATTTTTGGGAATTTTTATAATTTAATATTATTTTAATGAATATTTTAATATTCCGGTATAATTAAATACAAATAAATGGGGAAAAATTATGGAAAATTCTAAAATAGGGTATTTTATGGAATCGATATCGGGGAAAACTGTAATTCTGCGATTGTTTTTGGGAATCTGCTTTCACCCGAGACACCTAAAAATAAAATTGACTTGACAGAGAGATGTGCAGGAAAACAGAAACCACCACACAAAACCCTAGCCCCCGCCTCCTTTTCTAGGCCGAAGATAAACTCTTTCTGGCCGCAAATTGCGGCCAGAGCAAGTTGGAAATGCCTCGTTTTTGGTGCAGAGCCCTATCTCCAGTGAACTTGACCCCTGGCATGTTTAGATTTGACTAATTTCATCTAGGGTAAAATCTGGGTTGATTTTCCTATGTTGGCGCATGAATTACGACTTGTTTTAGCATGGATTTTGGTATTTGGTGATTCGTTTCTGTCGGGTGGCGTTTGGACGTCAACGACAAGTGGATATTGATCGTGTTTGCATGCGAGACGATAGGTTTTTTACCTATGCGAGTAGCGTGTGCTATTTTGGTTTCCGATGTGATTTTCATGTGCTTTAGCATTGTGATATACTTGTAGGTATCGTACGTGATGTTAAGGCGAAGAAGATGAAGATGGCGACATCGGCATCGTCACATGAGAAGCAAGGTGAGTAGATTTATATCTACGTGGAGAAGTCGGGTGGATGGCGTATAGCACCCCCGCAGTCCGTGGTGATGTATACGTATACGTATACACACATATATTTATTATGTGTCGTTAGGATTATTGATGGTGATAATGGAATTATTGATGATAAGATGGGTTGGTTTAGTGTAGTGCGAAACCTTAGAGTAGGGGTTGCACCCATACACACATGCACGCACACACTTGCATATATATTTTCATTCGCATGTGTATATGTGAATATATGTTTGTATGTGTTCACATGGGTATGGGACTATGTGTACATATACTTGATTATGAGGATAGTGCTTGGGATGTGGGTTGAGTCGATGTGATTCGATTTGAGGCCGTGAGATCGGCGATATGACAGGATTCGTATGGGAGATACGACAGGATGCTTTAGCGGGCCTTTGGGCATGTGTTTTACCCCGCATTCATATTTATATAGATGGTATCGATGGTACTAGACTTAGACTTGTACCATAGACTATGTGATATGATGGTAGTGATACGTGATATGTGATGAGATGAATGTGATATTGACCCGTACCCAGCTATTGGGATGTTGTACGACGGTTTATCGTACGAGCTTTATATTGATGTTAGATCCGCACTCATGACTCGAGGATGTTATACGATATACTGTATCGTACGTGATACTATTGAGGCGTGATTACCGATTATTGTATATATATATGTATATATCGACTCAGATTTAGGTGGTTTTCATACCCCTCCCGATTGACTTGATAGTTGGGTCCGTAGTTCGCGCAGTAGGCGTTAAAATAGACCCGAGTCATACCTATTTCAAAACTAACGAATCGGGGATATTTTAAAGATAGGCAAAGGGGATTCTACGGATATTTTCAAACGACGCATCTTTTCTTAAAACACGTAGCCCTTATTTTACCAAAAACCCTGATTCGTCTTATTTCAAAAGGCAAGGCTGCATGATATATTTATTGAGGTAGATTCTTTAATGTTGCGTTGATTATTCGATTCCGCATACTCATGCTATGTGCATTGCATCGCTTGTGTTTATTGATATATTACAGTCATGCTGCTAGGACACCGGCACCATTATCGATGATGCGTAAGTTCCACGTACACTTGTTGCCGGCTCACACACTTCATCATCGATAATTTCCATGTCACTACACTGTAGTACTATTGCATTCTGGATATGACCCTTGCATGACATCCTGATATGCTTACATTTCTTTTACATGTCGCATACATCATGCTTTCTGATTATACGCATTGAGAGTTGCTGTTTCCATGATATTTCTGGATTTGGGAACCGTGGGTATTTCAAAAGAGAATATGAAATTGCTTTAAAAACCCGGTTACCCTTGATATGATATTTCAGTGCGTCCACAATGTGTTTTCTCGGTGTTCAGAGCGACATGTGAAACCCGATTCGAGAAGTGGACGAGCCGATTGCGGGTACATGGTGGACCCAGTATGGTTCCCCTCGGCAAGATGATCGAAGGACTTTGCCGATTGATCCTGGAGGCGGGCGAGTACCTACCGGTGATTGGTTGGACCTGGCGGTTATCCGGAGGATACCGACCAGAGTCGCTAGATGGATATGGGCGTACTGCTGGGGCCGAGGGCCGATTCCGCAGATGGAGCCCGTGTGCTGGTCCGGACTGACGGTGTTAGTGTATATGCCCTAGAGGCCATTACTGTATCATACTAGTAGGTATATTACTTGATGGAAGCTTGGGATATTCACAGTTGTATAGACAATCTTGCTCGAAATGGTAGTATGCTACTTTGTTTGTCTCTGCTTTAATGTGTACATGTGTTTCTTTTATTATATCACCTATACGCATTAGTGGAGCCCTTAGGATCTTTGCTTGATTACCAGCGTTGTAATGGCAGTCACACTCGTGGGGGCTAAGTAATCTACAAGCACATCCTTATTTACACGTCCCTAGTCGTGGGATTATCGAGACAGGGCATCGATACTCCGGAGTAGACTAGAGTATGCGCTTCTCATCCTAACGCGGGAGACGGCCTGTCCCACAGCCGTCAGTACGTCGTACTTGAGATAGTATACGGGTGCTCGTTAGGTTACGAGTACACTGGACAGGACTCGTTGGGAACTGTTGGTTGGTATTATACGTATCGTCAGTTATCAGTTCCCAGGTGACATGAGTACAGCTTAGTCCGCTGACTTGACACTGTCACTTAGTCTCGAGTGTGTTCCCACTGTACTTTGATTACTACCCTACCACGGCTCAAAGGAGTCGTGCAAACAGGTAGTAGTTGGGTGCAGTCCTGAAGCACTTGGAGGTAGTGACGGTTAGACAGGATTCATCTCTCCCGGTATTGGGGGTTGACATCGCGCTGTGTCCAGGAGAGCCATTACACAAGTAGTCCCTGGCCATGGCAAGCGAGATATACTGGTAGGTTTCCAGTGTTATCTAAGGGTGTTCTGGGCTACACTCCGACACGACTTGTACCTCTATTAGGGGACTGACGTTTACCGTCCCCTAGGCCCTCCATGCGATGTATCAGACGAACAGACCGGACTGTACGGAGACTGTCACATTCTGGCTCAGTAGGAGTTCAGATGGGTTCACCTCGTCAGTCTTCTTATCAGCATCTACCTAGGGACCGTTACGTACAGCTAGTGCCGCTTGCGGTCTGTGGTTAAACCCACTGCCAGCGTAGTGTCGAGTCTTTAGAGTCCCACACAGAGGGTTATTCGCCTTTAGGGAAAATGAGTAGAGGTCGCATGGTTTTGCGACAGAGTTCGTTCACATCCGCGCACTTGTGCACGTTTGCTGTCCGGACAGCTTATACTAGCGGGCTTTGGTTTAAGACGAATCCTAGTATATGATTTGGGATTGGTTTTATCTCATTGTATTCGTGTTCTTCGAATTACGGATATGGGTGCGTATGCACAGTTGACTGAGACAGAGGCAGAGGAATTTCATTAGGGTTGATGACCATTGTCATTTTCTTAACCCTAATGCTTATGTGTGAATTATGATTAATTGATATTAGTTAATTATAATTGTGCATGGTTAGGGTTGTTGACCATTTGACTATACTTGACTTGTTGACCTAGGTTGACATGTTGACCATCATCATTCCATATGAAAGATGCTCTTTGATCCTTGCAAATTACATTTAATGTGAAATGATAATTGTCAAGTCTTGATTAACCATGACAATTATCTTAGCTAATTATCTAATTTCCATAATTCACATATATGAGGATAATGATTCATAGTATTCTCATTCTATCATTTTAGTTCTCTCTCCTACTCTTCCTCTCTCTCTAGCTCTCTCCTCTCATGAGTTGAGAATCTCTTGAGATTGAGATAAATCCCTCTAAAATAATCTCTACCCTTTTCTAAGGTTCTAGGATTAGCACTCCAAGCATCTTAGTTACTTCTAGCTTGAAGTTGAAGCCAAAGGTTGAAGCTCTCGGGTGGATCCTTCTTCGACAAGAAAATGCGACAAGGAGATCACTTCTATTCACTCCAAGGAGCAAGGAGAGAAGGACTAGAAGCCCTAGGTATAACCTCTTTTCCGAGTAGCTAAACTTATTAGCTTTGTAGTTAGTTTTTGTTTAGCAAAGATCCTCCTTTAGTCAGTCCATGTTGCCTTGAGTGCTAAAAATTCGTTTTTTATACCGTTTCCGCCTCCCCGCAAGCACCGGGGTGGGCAACGTGGACTTATAGTGGTATCAGAGCCTAACTAAACATAAACTAGTTAGTTAGTAAAGTGTATATAAGTTCGATCGGTAAAAATTGCAAAATCTAGTTTTCAAAACCCTAAGTTTCTGTTGATTTTTTTTCTGCTCTAAAAATAATAAATCATACTTCAAAAATCGGCTCAGGGTTTTGTTAAGAAACACACCAAACACGATCCAGTGAAACGTTCAAAGCACCGCGGTTCCGCGGCAAGAACAAGCTTCTTGCCGCGGATCCGCGGCCGAGTTGACTCGGTCGTGGACCAAGTTTGGTGCTGTGTTCTTCTGTTAAGGTTTTTGGATTTTTAAAATATTTTATTTCTGCCTTGATTTTCCAGAATAGAAATTTGTATTTGGGGTGGTTATAAATCCGTATTTTTGATCGAACTTTCCTATACTTTGACTAATTGGTTATATCTGTGTTGTTTTATATGTATTGAACGTCTGCTAATCGCTATACGTCGATTAGTGGGAGTTATACATATCTGTGATCTGTAATGCTTGTTGTTTTGTGTATATGAACTCGGTGGATTGTCGCGGATGAATAGCCGGGGTGGATGTGAGATGAGAGTTTCTTTTTCTTTCATTCATGTAATATGTAAATTTGATGTAATATTATTTGTATGGCCTCACAACCGGGTCGGGGTTGTAGTCGTCATTGTATAATTTCTTTTTACTGTTTTTGCTCCTAGGATAGACCCAAGGTGAGGTGCACAAACTACCGGGTATCTCGAAGTGCCGAGTGGCCTACTCACGTTGTTGAGGGAGGTTGCTTCACTTCGGGTACTTGGCGGGTAGTTTTCCGCACCCGTAGGGGTCTAGGGTGGGGTTTGGCTATTCATCGCGACCGTGTAATCCGCTTTTCGTTGCATGCTCGAACGAATCGCGGATTCCTAGTATATCAAAAGTGTTCATCTGTGATCTGGATTGACTATCATTGCTATATATCTATATATGATATCTATTTAGGTGTTGCTTATGTTTTGCATCCGCGCTAGTCCTGCCCCCGCTTTGTCGTTAGTTAAGTAACCTAACGGGTGATGACGGGACCCCGTGGCGAATGCGGATGGCATAAGCGTACACCATATTTTGGTTGTTTTCTGCAATGGTAGGATTAAAAAATGGGACGCATTAAAATTTAATGCAAGAAAATAAACCAAGTAAAAGTCGATTGGAACACTTTGAAAACAACTCGGTTCTTTTCAAAACTAAACTTTTAAATGCGGAGCTTGAACCACTCTTTTTAAAAGCTATCTCGTTCCATCTATTATATCAAGTTCACTACGTTCACGGTTTCGCCAAAACCATTCGTAGCCCTCCGTCATTCCACATGAATGGTCAAAAAGTATTCAAGCTATGTATGTTGGCCAAAGTCAAGGCATAGTGATTGGTAGCTATTGGGTATTCATGTGCAGCATAGATAGATGCGTTGGTTTGGGACAGTCATACTGCCATTTTGGCAAAAGTCAAGGGTAGGTACGGGTGGGTCCAAATTAACCAGGAGAATGACGGGTACAACTTGACATGTGACTTATGATATTTTGGAAAATGTCAAGGTCATAAGAGCATGGGGCAAAAATCCACATCGGGAGTTTCATAAGTACTGAAACCTGCTAGCGCTGCATACCATTTGTAGTGTGATGATTCTGTTAGGATTCCTTCAGTTTTATCACGCGATGATATTTTGATCTCGATCCTACTGTGAGTATATGCTACTCCTCGGGAAATTTCTCACTTAACGATCAATGTTATAAACCTAGTAGGTGTCTAGAAAGGTGTTAGCGGGGCTACGCCCACAGGGAAAAGATGTTACTTAATTAAGGAACTTCGCGAAAGCGTTGGAAAACCTCCCTCGAAGTACCGACACTGGCCTGGCTGAACGGTTAAGCAAGTACTGTACGGTGAGATTGATCCCGACTAATTCTTCCTTTATGGTTTGAGGAGGGATTCGAGAGACAGTGGGAGCCATCCTGTTTAGACAAACTAAAAACCACTCTAAACTTGCAAGAGCATCATGCTAAAGTGTTTCTTTTCTCTCTCCTAATTGCAGCGACCAATCAAGATGACCGGACTTAAGTTATTACTAGATAAAAATATACTGCAGGGCCAAACTACAAAGATTGGCTCAGGAATGTCAAGATGGCAATCACTTAAGACAAGTTGGGGTATGTCCTTACCACCAAAGCTCCCCATGTCCCTGGTCCCACCTACAGCGTCGCAGATATAGAAATCCGTAAGACATGGGAGATTGATTGCGCGAAGGCCAAATGCCTCGTGCTTGCCTCTATGGACAACGAACATCAGAGGAGGCACGAGAATATGGAACTAGAATCCATATTTCTTCATACAAAAAAACTGTATGGAGAACAGTCTCGTATCGCCAGATACGAAGTGTCGAAGAAGCTTTTTTCGGCAAGATTGGCCGTCGGATCATCGGTAGCGGAACACGTGCTTAAGATGATTGGCTACATAGAGGAGCTCGCGGACCTTGGGACCACGTTTGAGAATGAACTCTACACTGACTTGATTCTCCAGTCCCTTCCTTCCACTTACGCCCAGTTTGCCCTAAACTTTAACATGCAAGGAAAGGAGGTTGAACTTTCCGAACTTCTGAACATGTTGAGGAGTGCTGAGGGCACCCTAAAGAAAGGTAGGGAGACATCCACTTTGTTTGTAGGAGGATCATCCTCTTCTAGGTCCACGGCGAAAGCCAAGGGAAAAAAGAAGAAAGCCCCCGCCAAACGAAGGGGCGGTGTTAGAAAAGTTGATACGAAGGGAAAGGGAAAGGCAACAAAGGTAGCGGGAAAGCTTGTGGGAAAGGAAGAATGTTTCTACTGTCACAAAAGTGGACACTGGAAACAGGATTGCAAGGCTTGGAAGGCCAGAACCCAGGATCTGAAGCGAGTTGCGGCTTCAGCTTCAGGTGTGTATGTTATTGAAAACTGTCTATCAATAAACTCTACTTCCTGGGTATTGGATACCGGATCAGGATCTCATATCTGTAATACTTTGCAGGAGTTGAGAAAGCGTAGGGTTTTGAAGGCAGGTGATATGACCCTCAGAGTTGCAAATGGAGCTAGCATGGATGCTGAGGCCGTGGGGGACTATCACCTGGGATTGTCGGATGGACACTTTTTGGTTTTGCGTAGTTGTTATTTTGTACCAAATGCAACTTGTAATATCATTTCTGTATCTTTATTATCTAAAGAAGGTTATGAATTTGCATTTGTAAGTAATGTAGTGAACATTCACCTTAATCAAGTCTTGATTGGGTCAGGTACATTAAAGAATGGTATATACGTATTATACCAACCACAGATTTTCAATGTCCAGAATACACACAAAAGAAAGTCTCCAGAAATCAATCAGACTTTCTTATGGCATTGTTGACTGGGTCACATCAATGAGAGAAGGTTGACTAAGTTACATACTGAAGGATATTTGGATCCGTTCGAATATCAATCATATGCAACTTGTCAATCCTGTCTCAAAGACAAGATGACAAAGACTCCGTTCACTGGACACGGAGTAAGAGCGAGCGAGCTCTTGGGACTCGTACACAGAGACGTGTGCGGTCCAATGTCTACACATGCGTGAAGCGGTTATTCGTACTTCATTACTTTTAGGGATGACTTTTCAAGGTACGGATATGTCTTCATAATGAAACAAAAATCCGATGTAGGGTTCCTAGGCACACCCATGAGGTTCTACAACTGATCAAACATGGGCAATTCAAATTTTTCATGTCCCTACAAACCCTAATACGGATTGTTAACTAGATGTATATGCGATGCAAGCAAGTAAACGAATTTATTGCTAAAGGAAAGTGACTACAACCTTTGTAGATCCGGTCCTCCACTTCCTTAGCTCCGTGAAGATGTCCCCTCGCTGCGATCATCGGATCCCGGACTCTAGCGTCGGCTTCATCGGAGAAATGGGCGGGCTAGGTCGTCGACTTCGATACCGAAGATGATTTACGTCGAGGCAACTCAAGATCAAGCTCCAACTTCACCAAGTCATGAAACTTGTGAAGAAAACACCCTATACTACTTGGCAAGTGGTAGAGGATGAAGAAATAGGAAGTGGGTTCACTTTAGAATTGGATTTCTCACTCTTTTTTTCAAGACACCATTAAAGGATGCAAGGTTTTCTTCATCATGAAGATGAAGAAGAAGAAAATAATATGATAAGAATTCTTGGAAAATAGAAAATAAGTCATTCTTATCATATTAGCAACCATGGTTAAGTGTAGAGAATAAACTAGGGTTAGGTTGAATGGTTAGGGTTAAGCATGAAACAAAAATGGTGGACTTATTCAAAGCTTCATGAAGCTTCAACTAGCAAACAAAGAAAGCCACCATGATTTATTTATCTTTCAAAAATGAATAAATAAATAAATGAATAGATAAGTAAATCAAAACCCTAACCATTAACATAACCATGGTTTAATTCTTTACACAAACCCAAGTTTGCATGTATCATCAAACATGATACAAACAAGTGCACAAAAGTATATCACAAATACAACTTGTGTATTTCAAGTGAGAAAATCCATCTTAAGTGAAAAAATACTAGTTAATGTAAAGTAATATATCAAATATATAATTATACATTAAATCATTAAATCAACACTTGATTTAACGATCCGGTCATATCGCATATAACCGACAAATATCAAGTGTATCAATGTATCGAATCAATACTTGATTCAGTAACCCGGCTATATCACATATAACCGACCAATAATACAAATCGCAAGAATAGAATACAGTATCACATACTGGCATAATTCTCGGTCCCACGCATATCTCATATGCGCTCCTATTTCGTTTCGCTTGAGCCAGGAAACCTCTGTGTAGGACTCTAAAGACTCGTCAATATGCCGGCAGCAGGTGATGATCATATCAAACACCCACAATCCGCAAGTGGTCTGCTAAACGTAACGGCCACCCGGGTATTGAGCGATCAGAAGATCGACGAGCAAGCCCACTCACACTCCTGTGAATCCAACCAGTAACACTTACCATACAGTCCGGTCTGTTCGTATGATATGTCGCATATCTCGCCTAGGGGTGGTAAACGTCAGACCCCAGTAGCTCGATAAGTCGTTTCGATATGAGTTCTATAACAGTTCGAGAAACTGTTGGTAACACTTACCAGTAAATCTCAGCAACCGTGGCCAGGGATTTCCGGTTATAGCCAATCGAACACAGCGCAACATCAACTCCCTATACCGGGAGAGACGAATCCCCTCCTATCGCTCATTGCCTCCATGTGATTCGGGACTGTACCCAAAAACTACCGTTTTGCACACCCTCTTGGACATGGTAAGGTCAAAATCAAAGCACAGTGGGAATCACACAAGACTCTATGACGATCTCGGGTCTACAGATTAACCTGTACCAGTGTCACCAGAGAACTGCCATCTGACGTAAGGTATAATACCATCTGGGAGTTCTCGGCGAGTCCGTCCAGTGTACCCAGTCTCCACTGAGCACCCGTATATCATCTCCGATGTCAAACACCAATGGATATGGGATCATCCATCGCCCATCTGTATGGGTCGAGAAGGTATACGCAAGTCTACTCTGGTATATCGATGCCCCGTCTCGATACACCCATGACTAGGGACCTTGAAGGATGTACTTATGGACTACCATGTCCCCACTAGTATGATCTGCATCATAGTCCAGGTAGTCAAGTACACATCCTAAGGGCTTTACCAACATGTAACAGAGAGACAATCAGTGTACACGTTAAGGTAAAGAGCAACCAGATATCATACTATCATGTCGAGCAAGAAAGTCCTCCCTATATATGTCCCAGCATCCACTACAATATACATCCTATGTACAGTAATGGCCTCTAGGGCACACATATTACTAACAATCTCCCACTTGCACTAGGGCCATCTGTAGCAGTGGTTGTAATATCTCATACTCAACCATCCCATAAATGTCTCTCTCTGGGAATAGGCCTTCGTGTGTGGATCTGCCGTGTTATCCTCTGAGTCTGCTCTCCTAACCTCGATCACCCTGAAGATCAACTATCTCCATGATCAGGTGATGCTGCCTCAGAATACGTCTGGGTCACTGATGGGACCGGGGTTCCTGGGATAAAGCCACACTTCCATTGTCACACAATGGTAGGAACCTAGTTCATCTCATGAACCAATATACACCCAAACTGCCTCTTTGGTAGCATCTTAAGTAGCGATGTATCCAGCCTTTATCGTCTAGTATGCCACGGTATCTAGCTTGGAACTCTTCCAACATACCGTCACTTTACTGAGGGTAAGGACAATGCCTGTGACTGACTTTCAGTCGTCCTTATCACCCTGGAACACTTCCAGTGATTCTCCCCAGGACCAATTGATACCATCTCACTACATCTATTGAGTATCCTAACATCCAATTACATCTATCTCATAGATGAAAACTCAGGATTTAGGAGGTATCACTTTGATCCTATATGGAGAATCCTTGTGATAAGCGGAGATTGACCGAGCGTAGCATAGGAAACTCCTTTCTTATCAAGAGTATGTCATCCACGTACTCTACGAGGATCATCACCATACTCCCTACTACCTTTTTTGTATATACAAGGTTCATCTACCATTTTGATGATGTCAAACTTTTTGACTAACACATCAAAACAGACGTTCCAACTCCGCGATGTCTGCTTTATCACATAAAACATCTTGCTCGTGTTTCCGCTGCTCCCACTTTCTACGAGGCCCTCTGGCTGTGTACTTATAGACGCACTCTTCTAAAACATCATTTAGAAAAACAGTCATGGCACCCAACCGCCAGATATCGTAGTCATGGTATTTAGCCGTGGCAAGTAGGATCTGGAAAAGGTTTCATCATTTTCCACGCCTGGTTGATGACGAAAACCTTTAAAAAGTCTAGCTTCGAAAGTCTCAACTTTTCCATCTACACCAAGTAATCTTCTCAAGATATAGTTGCTCCTGATGGGGATTTAACCCTTCATATATAGCAACCAAAGTCCATACTTTGTTGGTGTATAAGGATTCCATTTCAGATCGATAAACATCCAGCCATTCTTACAGAGTCTCACTCCTGATGGCCAGCTCGAAACTAGTTGGGTCATCATCTCATAATGCAATCCTCGCTCCCACTGTCATAGAGAAACCGAAGTAACTCTCAGGTGGGTGAGGAACCCTACTGCATCGGCTGAGGTTCGTTGGTTACTATTGAATCCTTCAGTTCTACCAAATCATCAGCTGCAGTTTGTATAGCTGGAACATTTCCAGTTCTACATAACAGACCTTGCCTCGAGCTTGTCCGGATTTTGCTTTTAGACATAGGCCGTACAACCCCAAATTTTAACAAACTTAAGATATGGGATCTTCCCTTTCCATATCTCACGTGAAGTGGTAAGCAACTGATTTGATCGGAACCCTATTCAATTGGTATGCAACTTCATAAGTGCATAACTCCCAAAAGGAAATAGGTAACTCAGTAGTACTCATCATAGAGCACACCATATCAAATAGGGTGTATCTGCTCCGCCCCGATACACCGACGTGCTGTGGTGTATACGGAGGAGTAATGCTGAGAGAGAATCTTATTCTCCTTTAGAATAGTCCAGGATTTCCGTGCTCAAGTATTCTCCTCCTTGATCTCATCAAAGGACATAATACTTATACCCGTATTTTGGTTCTCTACTTCTAAATCATATTCTGTGAATATCTCAAAAGGTTCGGACTTGTGTTTCAACAGGAACATATGTCTGAATCTTGAGAGATTATCAGAGAATGTAATGAAGTACAAAGAACCGGTCTTGGCATGTGTAGACAGGGGACCTTACATACATCAACATGTATTAATCCCAAGAGTTCAACTAACTCTTTCTCTGCTTCCAGTAAACAGAGCTATGGTAATTTTATCTTTGTGACATGACTGGCAAGTTTCATAAGATGTAAATTCAAACTGATTTAAATATGCATCTAAATGTAACTTTAGCTAGTCGGGTCACATTGATCTGACCTAGTCTACAATGCCCTAAGAAGGATTCGTTCATTTCTGAACTCTTCCTCTTGTATGTGTTCTGTATAGTAAGAACTGTAGTTTGATTTAGAACATCAATGATTTTAGATAACGTGCCTGAATCGATCAACTTTTGATATAGGAAATGTTCAAAACATTATTCAAGAATACAAAATTATATCCTTCTTTATCTAAATAAAGAGACTGATATGATTTTGTATATCAGGTTCGGTATCTAATAACATTTGTTCAGAATCAATGTATTCTGGTAATACACGGTGACAGTGACCAACAGACCTGGCTGCAACACTTGCACCATTTTCTTCCTCATGAAACTTATCACCCGTTCTCAGTTCTCTACCTGTCTGTAGCCCTATGTAACAGATTACATATCTGGGATCCTGATCCGGTATCAAATACCTAGGACGTAGAGGATACAGAGAAACAGTTCTTTGTAATGAACACACCCGAAGGAGGTGCATCATATGCACTTTCTTCGTTTGGGCGGCACGGGAATTCTGGTAATCCCCAATTTCCTGCTCTGTCTTATAACAATTATAAGTTGGAGCGGGACCAACGTTCCCCAGCTCAGTATAACAAGCGGGTTCGGTCAATTATCCGTATTATTATCTTGATTAAGGCGTGATATGGTCGCTACCTGGAGAGAGAGAGAAGAAAACACTCAGCGTGCGCTCTTGCAAGAATAGATTGGTTATTATTTTATCTAATCAGGATGGCTCCCACTGTTTTTATCAAATCTTCCTTCAAACCCTAAAAGGAAAGACTAGCCGGGATTAATTACACGCTACAAGTTCGCCAATCTTTCAGCCAGGCCAGTGTCGGTACTTTAAGGGAGGTCCCCCGTGCTTCCGCATGAACCTAATTAATGTAAACCTCGTTTTCCCAGAGGCGTAACCTCGTTGACACCTTTCTAGACACCTACTTGATCGGCTAATTGTAATGTGTAAAACTCTCCCAGGAGTAACAATTACTCGCAGCGGGTATCGGGATCCAACTTTCTCATAGAAGGTATGCAATCTCATTGCAAATTTCAACACTTGAAATTCCCGATAATATTTTGCCCCTAGCGTGCTATGACCTTGACGCATGCCAGACAACCCATAGCCCGCTAGTCAAGTTCAACCCGTACATTTCTTGATTGAATTAAACCCACCCGCACGACCCTTGACGCATGCCAAACAATGTCGTACGAATACCCTAATCCAATCGCATCATATGCTAGTAGATAAGCACTAGTTAGCTACCGTACAATACGCCTTGACGCATGCCAAACTACCGCAGCACGAATACTAACTAGTACTTATCTGAAATGACGGAGAACTACGACAGGTTTTTCTGAAAACCTATTGCGTAATGAACTTGATGTCGTTGTAGAATCAAATGATTTTAAAATGGAGTGTTTCTGAGGCTTTTCTAGTTTTTCTAAAGGGGTCACTGCCGGTGAAGGGATCGTCGGCCCTTTCCTCGTCGAATGAGGTTCGGGATATATCATATATATCACTGTGCAAAGAAGAAACTATAGAAGCAATCAAAAGACAAACCGTGAGTTGTAGCATCTGCCAGTTATTGCTAAAGGAGTCACTCCCGGTGAAGGGATCTCGGTCCTTTCCTTATCGAATAAGGTGCAGGATGTTCTACAAGGAACACCGCGATGCAATGCAAGAACTGTAGCTACCTGTTTTATTTTGAAATTCGATTCCACAACATCTTTAGGTTTCTTTTTCTTTCATTAATCACATTAATGATGTCCCATCATTTAAATTTACCTAAACATCACAGATAAACGTACACTTATGCCATCCGCATTCGCCTCGATGTCGCCTCGTGCACCGTTAGGTTAGGTAACTAACGGCAGAGCGGGGCAGGGCTAGCGCGGGTGTAAAACATAAGTAACGCCTATATAATATATCATATATACTATATACCGTATCTATCACAGAACATCACATGATCACAGATATCGCAGCAGAAAAAACATATGAAATATTGGATATACTAGGACGTCCATGTTTTCAATACGAGCCAGTATAAAACACGGATTCCACGGTCGCGATGAATAGCCAAACCCACACCCCTAGACCCCTACGAGAGCGGCAAGCAACCCTACCAATTCTAGAGTTAGGAGACCCGGACTCGACTCCTCGAGTTGGTCTCCCACTGTACTCCAGAACCCGGTTACATGTGCCCTCCTCTTTGGGTCTATCCTAGTGCGGAAAAGTAAATAATATACAACAACGGTGACAACTTCCGCAACCTGGAAGTGCCCCAATAAAAGAATATTACATACAAGTTTTTACATAAATGAAAATGAAAAACACTCATCTCACATAAAAAAAACCCTGCTATTCAAACACGACGATCCAATATAACATATTCAGCAACACATAACATCACATGTCATCAACGTAAGCAAACATGCGTATCCCAATTGTCGTTGGCATATAGCAACGAAACCGGCGATATCACATATTACACTTACAGTCACAGAAAAGAAAGTGTAAAACTACAACAGTTGGAATCCGCAAACTCTTTAGACATCGCATGCCTAATCAAATGAAATCCTTAAACATCGCATGCCTAACAAATATAAACCCCGCATTTTAGTCTCATTATCGAAAACACTTTTCAATGTCGAGTCGGGCAATTCAACAAGATTTCCGGCATCCAGAACGAATGCTCGTCGCAAACTTTAGTGGACGGCCGCACCCCCGATACCATCGACGAAGTGCACTAAGGCGGAACACCGCTGCCGCGAGCACCCAGACGGATGCTTTCGGCGACGGGGTTCTCCTACAGTCACTTGGTCGGGGCTATGGAGTGAGGCTGTCTATAAAGTTTACCCGGTGAGTATCCGCGTACGCTTCCCGATTGCAACGGACTTTTGATCAAATCAAAATTCCGTGGCAACCGATCAAGTGAGACTAAATCGCTAGATTTATAACATTCATATTAGTTATCTCATAACTATTTGTGAATTCCAATTATTGTATCACATTCCGGGTAAATAGAAAATGTTAAACTTTCCGATCGAACAATCGAACACCCAAGTTTTCCCGAAACAGCACAACACATGAAATAAGTTTAAAAATATTCACTTCGTGCCTCAATACCAACGGTCCAGCCGTAGAAGGGTCAAGCCAACGCCTCACATGTGGCACGCCGTACTGCCCCAAACCCTAAGGTTCAAAGGGCAGTTCAAGACGGTCACATAATCGAGTTAAGGTTTGTTGTCTTCTAGAGGGTCCATCGCATTACTTGCACTACTTAGAACGTCTTTAAACCACGGAAAAATCCAACACATGGAAATTTCCCGGCAGGGGAAAAAGTGGGTATTTATATCCGGTCGAACTTTTTAACATATTCAAAAATATCCAGAAAAACACATAGACAAAGTTTGACAATCCGATCGAATCTACGAACTCCCAATACAACGCAAAATACTCAACTTTAGAGTAGAAGTTAAAAATTCCCAGAAAATACAGCACAATACCATAGGAATTACTGTGCAAATTAAAATATATGATGCTTCGATACGGCCGCGGAACCGCCGCACGAGCCATGCTCGTGCCGCGGAACCGCCGCACGAGCCATGCTCGTGCCGCGGAACCGCGGCGGTTTGATCGAATTGAGCTCTCGAATTTCACAGTAACTCCTAAAAACACCTGCTGATTTTTCAGCATATTTTTAATTCGAAAAAATCCCCGATTTCAAAAAATGTACAGAGAGCATTTTTGAGTTTAGGGTTTCGGTTCGACCGGACTTCTAACTCCGTCTACGCATCTCCTAAGGCTCTAGATAGGCTCTGATACCACTGTAGGGTTCCTAGGCACACCCATGAGGTTCTACAACTGATCAAACATGGCCAATTCAAATTTTTCATGTGCCCACAAACCCTAATACGGATCGTTAACTAGATGTATAGGCGATGCAAGCAAGTAAACGAATTTATTGCTAAAGGAAAGTGACTACAAACTTTGTAGATCCGGTCCTCCACTTCCTTAGCTCCGTGAAGATGTCCCCTCGCTACGATCATCGGATCCCGGACTCTAGCGTCGGCTTCATCGGAGAAATGGGCGGGCTAGGTCGTCGACTTCGATGCCGAAGATGATCTACGTCGAGGCAACTCAAGATCAAGCTCCAACTTCACCAAGTCATGAAACTTGTGAAGAAAACACCCTATACTACTTGGCAAGTGGTAGAGAATGAAGAAATAGGAAGTGGGTTCACTTTAGAATTGGATTTCTCACTCTTTTTCTCAAGACACCATTAAAGGATGCAAGGTTTTCTTCATCTTGAAGAAGAAGAAAAAGAAGAAAAGAATATGATAAGATTTCTTAGAAAATAGAAAATAAGTCATTCTTATCATATTAGCAACCATGGTTAAGTGTAGAGAATAAACTAGGGTTAGGTTGAATGGTTAGGTTTAAGCATGAAACAAAAATGGTGGACTTATTCAAAGCTTCATGAAGCTTCAACTAGCAAACAAAGAAAGCCACCATGATTTATTTATCTTTCAAAAATGAATAAATAAATAAATGAATAGATAAGTAAATCAAAACCCTAACAATTAACATAACCATAGTTTAATTCTTTACACAAACCCAAGTTTGCATGTATCATCAAACATGATACAAACAAGTGCACAAAAGTATATCACATATACAACTTGTGTATTTCAAGTGAGAAAATCCATCTTAAGTGAACAAATACTAGTTAATCTAAAGTAATATATCAAATATATAATTATACATTAAATCATTAAATCAACACTTGATTTAACGATCCGGTCATATCGCATATAACCGACTAATATCAAGTGTATCAATGTATCGAATCAACACTTGATTCGGTAACCCAGCTATATCATATATAACTGACCAATGATACAAATCGCGAGAATAGAATACAGTATCACATACAGGTATAATTCTCGGTCCCGCGCATATCTCATATGCGCTCCTATTTCGTTTCGCTTGAGCCAGGAAACCTCTGTGTTGGACTCTAAAGACTCGTCAATACGCCGGCAGCAGGTGATGATCATATCAAACACCCACAAGCCGCAAGCGGTCTGCTAAACGTAACGGCCACCCGGGTATTGAGCGATCAGAAGATCGACGAGCAAGCCCGCTCACACTCCTGTGAATCCAACCAGTAACACTTACCGTACAGTCCGGTCTGTTCGTATGATATGTCGCATATCTCGCCTAGGGGTGGTAAACGTAAGACCCCAGTAGCTCGATAAGTTGTGTCGATATGAGGTCTATAACAGTTCGAGAAACTATTGGTAACACTTACCAGTAAATCTCAGCAACCCTGGCCAGGGATTTCCGGTTATAGCCAATCGAACACAGCGTAACATCAACTCCCTATACCGGGAGAGACGAATCCCCTCCTATCGCTCATTGCCTCCATGTGATTCTGGACTGTACCCAAAAACCACCGTTTTGCACGCCCTCTTGGACGTGGTAAGGTGGAAATCAAAGCACAGTGGGAATCACACAAGACTCTATGACGATCTCGGGTCTACAAACTAACCTGTACCAGTGTCACCAGAGAACTGCCATCTGACTTAAGGTATAATACCATCTGGGAGTTCTCGGCGAGTCCGTCCAGTGTACCCAGTCTCCACTGAGCACCCATATATCATCTCCGATGTCAAACACCAATGGATATGGGATCATCCATCGCCCATCTGTATGGGTCGAGAAGGAATACGCTAGTCTACTCTGGTATATCGATGCCCTGTCTCGATACACCCACGACTAGGGACCTTGAAGGATGTACTTATGGACTACCATGTCCCCACTAGTATGATCCGCATCAAAGTCCAGGTTGTCAAGTACACATCCTAAGGGCTTTTCCAATATGTAACAGAGAGACAATTAGTGTACACGTTAAGGTAAAGAGCAACTAGATAGCATACTATCATGTCGAGCAAGAAAGTCCTCCCTATATATGTCCCAGCATCCACTACAATATACATCCTATGTACAGTAATGGCCTCTAGAGCATACATATTACTAACATCCGAGGCCTTTGAAAAATTCCAGGAATATAAGAATGAAGTAGAAAAACAAACAGGCAAAAGTATCAAGGCACTGAGATCTGATCGAGGTGGTGAATACTTGAGTGCCGAGTTCCTGGACTATTTAAAAGAGAATGAAATTCTCTCTCAGCTTACTCCTCCATACACTCCGCAACATAACGGTGTATCGGAGAGACGGAACCGAACCCTATTGGATATGGTACGGTCCATGATGAGTAACGCTGAGTTACCGTGATCATTCTGGGGATATGCGCTAGAATCAGCTGCATTCCTTTTGAACCGAGTTCCAACTAAGACTGTGCCTACTACGCCATATCAGATGTGGTGTGGGAAGAGACCCTATCTTAATCACATTAAGACATGGGGATGTCCAGATTTTGTCAAAAAGCAGCATGCGGACAAGCTCGAGGCACGCTCAGTACAGTGCATGTTTGTGGGATATCCAAAGAACTCCAAGGGATATTTCTTCTATTGCGAAGAGGAACAAAAGGTATTTGTTCCTCGTCATGCCCACTTATTGGAAACTCAGTTTTTGGAAAAACAGATAAGTGGGAGCGCAATAGAACTGGAAAAATTCCAGAACCACGAGCTATTACTGAAAGGTTAGTAGAACCAGAGGGTTCGAAAGATCAGGACATTCCTACGCCGCTCTGCAGGAGTAGTAGGCAGTCTCATCCGTCCGAGAGATACTACTGTTTTCTCATAGACGGGGATAGAGAGGATTGCATCATTGATTGTGATGAGCCTACTAGCTTCCAGCAGGCCATTCAGAGCGTTGACTCGGTAAAATGGCTGGATGCAATGCGGACCGAAATGGAGTCCATGTACACCAACAAAGTATGGACGTTGGACATTGCTCCAGATGGGGTAAAACCCGTAGGATGCAAGTGGATCTTCAAAAGGAAGATTAGTGTAGATGGACAGGTTGAGACCTACAAAGCTAGACTGGTTGCATAGGGTTTTCGTCAGAGACCTGGTTTGGACTATGACGAAACCTTTTCTCCAGTAGCTATGCTGAAATCCATTCGGATCCTTCTTGCCATTGCTGCCTTCCACGATTATGAGATTTGGCAGATGGACGTAAAGACCGCTTTTCTAAATGGAAATTTAGAGGAGTGTGTCTATATGGACCAGCCAGAGGGTTTCATTCAGAGTGGGAGCAGCGGAAAAGTGTGCAAGTTGCTCAAGTCCATTTATAGACTAAAGCAGGCATCGCGGAGTTGGAACATCTGTTTTGATGAGACGGTCAAGGAATATGGCTTTATCAAAAATCCAGATGAACCTTGCATCTATAGTAGATTTGTAGCGAGAACTGTAGTATTCCTCGTTTTATACGTAGATGACAATCTCTTAATAGGAAATGACATTCCTATGCTACAATCTATGAAAGGGTTCTTGTCACACAGGTTCTCCATGAAAGACCTGGATGATGCCTCCTACATTCTTGGGATCCGGATCTACCGTGACAGATCCAAGAGGATATTAGGACTCTCACAGTCCAGGTACATCGACACCATACTGAAATGATTCAGTATGGAAGATTCCAAGCGCGGTAATCTACCGGCTTGTCATGGGATCACCCTCTCCAAAGAGATGTCTCCCAAGACTGATTTGGAGAGGGATCTCATGTCTATTATACCCTACCTTTCAGCGGTAGGCTCTATAATGTATGCGATGTTGTGTACCAGACCAGATGTGTCTTATGTTAGTTATATGTATGCCCTAGAGGCCATTACTGCACATATGATGTATATTGTAGTGGACGCTGGGACATATATAGGGAGGACTTTCTTGCTCGACATGATAGTATGCTATCTGGTTGCTCTTTATCTTAACGTGTACACTGATTGTCTCTCTGTTACATGTTGGTAAAGACCTTAGGATGTGTACTTGACTACCTGGACTATGATGCGGGTCATACTAGTGGGGACATGGTAGTCTATAAGTACATCCTTCATGGTCCCTAGTCGTGGGTATATCGAGACGGGGCATCGATATACCAGAGTAGACTAGCATATACCTTCTCGACCCGTACAGATAGGCGATGGATGATCCCATATCCATTGGTGTTTGACATCAGAGATGATATACGGGTGCTCAGTGGAGACAGGGTACACTGGACGGACTCGCCGAGAACTCCCAGATGGTATTATACCTTACGTCAGATGGCAGTTCTCTGGTGACACTGGTACAGGTTAGTCTGTAGACCCGAGATCGTCATAGAGTCTTGTGTGATTCCCACTGTGCTTTGATTTCCACCTTACCACGTCCAAGAGGGCGTGCAAAACGGTGGCTTTTGGGTACAGACCCGAATCGCATGGAGGCAATGAGCGATAGGAGGGGATTCGTCTCTCCCGGTATAGGGAGTTTGTAGCGTTTTGAAAATCGTTTCGGTGAAATTTCGGAAAATCGTTAAAATAAGGGGGTTTTCTGTAAAAAGTCAAAATGCAAATATCTTATTATAAAAATTAAATATACATATTCTAGCTATGTAATTGCTATTATTTGGTGTTTATTGAGCCGCTGGTGAAATTTCAAATTTTCTGAAAAAAATATTATTTTTTTATTATTTTAAGCCGTCACTAATACATTTAATTAGGGAAAATTACAAATTGGAATGAGTTGAAAAAAATTTTATGCAACATAAAACATTAAATAAATTTTTATCATGTGGTTTTTGGAACGAAATCATTTGCCAAAACGGTTTAGAAATTATTGAAGAAAAAATGCTTTTTTTAGCGTAAATGGATGTTTGGGGTATTGTATTAATCATTTTTTATCACCCCACACCCGTACCCACACCCACACACCCCCATTTACTTCTCCCCTTGGCTGAATTTAGTAGCCACCATCTTTTTCCCCACTTGAATTTCAAAGGAAAAGAAATGAAATAAAAGAAAAGAAAATGGAGAAATGAGGTGGATCTTTGACCTTGAATTGACTTTGACTTCTCCCCCCACTTTCTCTACCTCCCTCTCTCTCCTCTCCCACTCCCATTCCAGCCAACCCCCCCCCTCCTACAGCAGCGGCGCCCCCCCCATTTCCCTTCTCTTTTCTCTTCAAAATTCATCAAAAATTGCCTCAAATCCATCAAAAAAAATCCCAAAACCCAA
Organism: Agapanthus africanus; assembly: GCA_030015575.1. NCBI lineage: Eukaryota > Viridiplantae > Streptophyta > Magnoliopsida > Asparagales > Amaryllidaceae > Agapanthus > Agapanthus africanus. Next base: position 100,395,677 of record CM057351.1, read on the forward strand.
ATCCTACTCCTACCCATTTTAGCTTAGCCCGTATAGCATGGATCTTTGTGAAAAGAGGGCATTTTGGGAGGCCATGGATGCTTGTGGATCTTCAAATGTTTTTGGGTATAATTCTAAAACATCTTTGCTTAATTTGTTACAAATTTCTTAAAGCTAAACTACTTAAGTGTTAATTAGGCTTAAGTTACAAGTTTTGGAATTGAAGTTAGGAATTTGAATGCAAGTTAGGGTTTTATAAAATGGTTGTGTGTTATATTTAGGATTTTTGTCATGTTAATACAAGATTAGTAGCTTGTGCTAATGGTTAGTTTAAAAATTGTGTTAATTTGCTAATTTGCTTACTAGGTTTTTCAAATTGGTTAAATACTTGGGATTAAAAATGTGTTTAGGTTTTTCATGACTTCATTAACTTTATTAAGTGTGGTTTAATGCTTTAGTTCATGGAAATCCAACCTAAATTGTAGTTTGTGCATTTTTGCTATGAAATTGCTAAAAAGGGTATTTTGTAAACTAGAATATTAGGGTTTTGGGAATTTAATGTGATTAAATTCCGGAAATTGTTTCTATGACTTATTTATGATATTTAATAAGTATATTGGCCGCTACTTTCATTTAAACATCATGTTTTGTACAAAAACGGCGAATTTTGCTTGCTAGATTTTCGGAAAAATGACTTTTTAAGTGAAATTGGGGTTTTTGTGAGTTTTAACCTAGTTTATATTAAAATCAGTGTTCGTGAATGTGCAAATGAGTGTGATTGAATTTTTCTCGATGGTTTGACGTTTGTACATCGACATCAAGGGTTGGTTTGACTATTCTTGCATGCGTAGGCGATAGGTTTGGACCTATGCGTGGTACGCGTGCCGATTTGATTTTCGAATTTAGTTTTAATGCGATTTGGTGCGTTTTGATATGTAGGTACCCCATGTGGACTTCAAGAGGACAAGCAAGCGCGTGGCGACGTCGGCACCGGCGAGCGAGGACCAGGTGAGTAGATTTATATCTACGGGGAGAAGTCGGGTGGATGGCGTATAGCACCCCCGCAGTCCGTGGTGGTGTGTACGGATGCGTATACAGACCAGCAATTATTATGTGTTATTTAGGATTAATAACGATGCTTAAGATGGATATTGGTGTGTTGGATTTCTTTAGTGCTGCGAACCCTAGGGTAGTGTTGCACTACACATACACACATACATACTTGCATACTTTCCTATTGATATGTGCTCATGGGATTCTTTATAGTTATGGGTTCACATGGGTATGGGACTATGTGTTCACATACGGATTTGAGGATGATACTTGGTATTGAGCTGAGTCGATGAGATTTGATTTGAGGCCGTTTGATCGGTGATACAGCAGGGTTCGTATCTTAGATACGACATGACGTTGTAGCGGGTCCTTGACGTAGTGTTTCACACACGTCCATGCATACGTAGGCGGTATCAGTATGGTACTAGACGTAGATCAGTACCGCGATCATGATATTTGATAAAGAGGATACCAGGTGAATAGTATGATGAATGTGATATTGACCCGTACCCAGATTTGGGATGTCGTACGACGGATTTACGTACGAGCTATATTGATGATTGATCCGCACTCTTGACTTGGGATGCCCGATTATAGATATGGTATCGGATATGATATTATTGAGGCAGGATCACCGACTATACATATACAGGTATGTATATGTATCGACTCAGATGATAGGCGGTTTCCTTACCTGTAGTTCAGCTTGTTAGTTCAGCCGTATAGTTTAGTGTAGTTGTTAGATTAGATTAGACTTCTTACCTATTTCAAAAACTAACGAATCGTGGGTATTTTAGAAGACAGCCCAAGGGATCCTACGGATATTTCAAAAGACGTATCTTTTCATAAAAACACTGTAGCCCCTATTTTCAAAACCCCATGATTCGTGTTATTTCAAAAGGCACCTTTTGTAGGACTTATATTAGATTATTACAGATTAGTTATAGTTGCGTCTAGTATTCAGCTCCCGCTCATTTTTACTGTTCGCTCCGCATCGCATACTTATATTATAATTTCTTATTGCATTATTAATATCATGCTGTTAGGACACCAGCACCATTACCGATGACGCGTATGTACCACGTACACTTACTTTCCGGCTCACACACATCTTCATCGGTAATTGACATGTCACGAACACTTTAGAAAATACTATTTCATTTGACATGGGTTGTTAGCAAATAGTTTAGACATGATATTAGTGTACTTGTCGTATATGCTAGTTAGACATTGCAGTTATTGCCTACTACTTCATGCAAGTTATTATTCACTGTTGTGTCGCATTCATGGATTCTCATGCCTATATTCACTGTTTACATGCTATTGATGACTTGGATTCGGATTTCATGAGATTTCTTGGATTTGGAGGAAAACCGCAAAAACATAAATAAACCTTTTCTCCCTTTTAAAATAAAAAGTGCGGTTTTCCCATGATGTATGAGTCATCCACCATGAGATTGCTGATGGATTTCGAGACCCGATTCGAGGAGTGGAGGAACCGTTTCGGGTACATGGTGGGCCCGGTATGGTACCCCGGGGCAAGAGGAATGCGGTGTTGACGTTGATCCTGGCTGGGGAGCACTACCTACCGGTGATATTACCCGACGCGTCGGATATCCGGAGGATACCGTCGTAGTCTTGAGATGGATGGTAGGGGCCGGTCTGGACTGACGGCGCCCTAGATATTGAGATTGAGACATTGATATTTCGAGACAGTGAGATTTATGATTTGTGTCGATGCTAGACACTGTTGATACTGATTTCATTTATGATACCTCAGTTTAAAAATACAAAGGAAATCTCACTGTTTATTAAAACAGTTTCTTCATTTACATGTATTCTGTTTTCATGCATTCATACCTCACTCATATGATATATTGCTACCTGAGGCACTGACACGGGAACATGAGTTTACACTCGGGTTAGATATTTACCCTAGCCATTGTTATAGGCTGCATGTCATATACATTTTTGAGGATATATCATGATCATTGACCTAGGATTGCGTTATTTATGCGATTTCTGTGCGTAGATGTTTTTCTATTCACGAGTTGGCAACTCACCCCCGTTATGCCCCAGTTTCTTGCAGGTTTTGCCGTACAGGTTTAATTACGGCCTGGCAGGCTCAGTTTCATTCGGGTGACTTGCTAGTAGGTGGGTTTTTCTTGTATCGTACCCATCATATTACCTTGTATAATATTATTCCATTGTATCTAGTAAATTCCATCAACCAAACATGTATTTATTGAGATAGAGACCAGTGTTGTTTATTCTTTCGACCTTAGAGTCGCTCGTTATATTTCTGGTGGTTTTGAGTTTCCTTTTGAGTTTTGATCCTCGCCGTTGGCGTTGTATATTATATTGCTTGTGTGGTTGTGACCGTCGATTGACGAAGAGCCAGCTCCCGCTTGGGGATGCCTTTTTATTGATTTCGTATACTATTCATGTTGTATCCCGTTTGGGGGCCAGTATTTACAAAGGAGACTCTGCCGAAATTTTCAGTAAATTTTTGATGTTTTAGAAACCGCATAATTCGGCTTATGCTATTGAAACTACTTGCTTTAAGTTGGTTTTTCTTGCACTCTACTACTTTTCTTGGTTTGGATTTCTGGATTTTCGGTTTACTTAGATTACGTACGCCTCGAGACATTCGTAGTTTATGTGCCGGTCATGTTCCGTACTTTCGGGTCGTGACAAAGTTGGTATCAGAGCGTTAGGTTTTAACCTTCGGAGCATAGGATGACCCTTGGTTGATGGAATAGGTGACTAAAGTAGAGTGACGTACCGTTGATATGTTCCGCGACATATTTACGACACGCCACTCCACTTATGAAGCCTTAGGATGTACATTTCCTTGTTCAGTATTATATTCCTTCCTGATCTAGCCTCATCGGTACCAGTTTGGTTTTGCTGCTACGGTTACGGCAGGGAGAGCTACGGCTAGAGTTGCGGTCAGCACAAGCTCGTCACGAACGAGGACTGACCAGGGCGAAATTCCGGCGACACACGATTGCAGAGATGTATCTTTTTACCGTGTTTCCGCGCCACGAGTGTTTGGCGGATCGCCTTTATGAGGTTACTCGGATGTGCTGATCGACACTAGAGGATTGAGCCAATGATAGAGGCCAGCCAGATTTTGATGACCGTTGGTGTATTGCTTACTCATGATGATTGAGGCACTGTTCAGCGTGCAGACGAGTGAGCCAGTTGTTGCTGCGAGCGACGAGATATCGCCTTATATGTTGGAGCTATTGCAGTACGAGTTGTACTAAGAGATTATAGAAGGTCGCTAGTCACCGAGGATGAATGACTAGGACGTGTGGTTCGTTCGCTACCCCGATGCGAGGTCATCAGATAGATTGATTCCAGCTAGAGACGACTTCACGCGGAGACGTTGAGAGTAGACAGAGACGATCGAATGTCAGAAACCTATTATTCCAAGTTTAAAGTATTCGGAAAGACATGCAGGCAATTCTATGGTCCCTCTAGAAGAATGAAACCCTAACTCGACTTAATGACCGTGTGAAAGCCTTTGAACCTTAGGGTTGCGGCAGTTACGCGGCGCCATTAGTGAGGCTTGGGTTTGCCCTTCTACGGCTGGACCACCGATGCTGTGGTATGTACTCGATATTATTATACTGTACCTAAGATGTTGAGCTCTTGGGGGATTATGAGGTTTTGACTATTCGATCGAATGGCTCGACTTCATTCGGATACTAGGTGGTGAGATGCATTCTTGGGAGGCTCCAGATACGAAGATAGCCGTTGGAGCTCAGTCCATGCAGCCACGACGAGACGAGTCCGGAGCAGTCGACATTAGAGAAAAGTGGAGTAAGAGGTTCGTACGAGATCTGGATAAGACGACGTTCCACTCCGCCGACATCAGAGATGCGATGCGCATGCCGAGGCGTGGTACTTGGATTTACCTTCCAGAAGGAGTCGCAATGAGTATGCAGTCGTTCCGGAGCAAGATGCAGATATAGGAAAGGACGATGACTTCCGGACAGTTGGCAGAGACGAGACATGGAAGAGACCGTGAGCAGGATTCCTTCCAGGACACTGCTGCAAGGATACTTTCACCCAGGATCAGATGTGTCACATACATTCAGAGAGCCAGAGGCCGACGCCAGTGATATGCTGTCTTACGAGTGGTCGCGATGATTGACCGAGAGATGACCAGAGAAGTGCCAGAACGGAATCATCCCCGTTAGCACACCCGACAGGGCCGATGAGCCGATGGACCGAAAGATTGGTAATTCACAGTGAAGACCTTGACCCAGGAGTGGTCATGGTTACGCACATCAGCAGGACAGAGTTCATGATCATCGACGAGACGTCCCACTAGTGACCGTGACAGTTGGCCGAGATTCTTAGAGGATGCGCTTGAGCGGTACTGTTCCGCCATTATTGATTTCGATGTTTTGGGTGATTTATTCGTATGATTTGATTTTGATGATTGAGGATTTACGATCTTTGCACAGTGTTGCACTTGATATCGTTTTCGTGCTTTAGTTTCACATGTTTGTGATTTTACGGTTTTAAACAGTTGAGTTGGTTTTGTGCGTATGCATGCACGCGATTTTGTTCCTGCACTCTATATAGTTTATATATGCTTGCAGTGCAGTGATACGCCTTTTGTGCAGTTAGATGAATTGGACTTTGATTTCGATGGTGATGTTCGATATTTGTTTTGTGCACCTGATTTGATTTTGCGCATGTTCGGCACTTGATATTGGATTTCATGATTTCGTGCACGATGGATACACCTGATTTGGATTTTCGCGCATGTTGGGCGCATATTTTGAAGTGTGATTTTGGTGCACACCAGGTGCACTAAATCGAGATTTTTCGTGCATGTTAGATGCACCTGATTTTGCTGTCAGGCACACATGTTGCCTACGACAGATGTTTCGTGCACACCCGATGCACTTAGATGTTGTTTCTGTGCATATGTATGGCACATATTTGGATTTTGATTTCCGTGCGCACCAGACGCACGTAGTATTCATACGCGTATTTTGGGATTGATTTTTTTTCTTATAGAGCAGTACGTTTTTATGATATTGCTATGTGTTTTCGTACTGAGCAGGACTAGTCAGAGGACAGTACCTGAATATATTTTGCATGCATTGATAGTTATTGAAGGGATTTCCAAAAAGCGAGCTATAGCCTCAGTATTTACCTACGTGTCTGATATGACACGAAATGTTTAAAACAAGGAGACCCCTCTAAATTGTTTCCAAAACGGCGGAACGTACATTTCAAACAAAGGTATATATGTATATAGTTATTTTCTTATGATAGACGTCTGCCACTGTGCAGTGTTATACGCGTGCACAGCGACTTAAAGATATTTGGCATGCATTTCCTTCAGATACTTACATATATAGATTCGATATTTACATGTATAGTTTCGAGTTATATCATATTGGTTTTGCTTTGGATTTGGCATTGATGTCTTCCCCATGACTCCGATGATTGCGGGATGCTTGACGGAGTTTTGATTTGAGTTATATGCTCATTTTTCATGCGCATGCGCTGCGCTACGATTTGTTTTATGTATTTACAATTTCGCAGCCCCGACGACTTGATGGTTTTGGTTTAGATGTTTTAGTATTTGGGGGGGAGTTTTAATTTAAATTCGGGGACCGAATTTTTTTTAAGGGGGGAAGATTGTAGCGTTTTGAAAATCATTTCGGTGAAATTTCGGAAAATCGGTAAAATAAGGGGGTTTTCTGTAAAAAGTCAAAATGCAAATATCTTATTATAAAAATTAAATATACATATTCTAGCTATGTAATTGCTATTATTTGGTGTTTATTGAGCCGCTGGTGAAATTTCAAATTTTCTGAAAAAAATATTATTTTATTATTATTTTAAGCCGTCACTAATACATTTAATTAGGGAAAATTACAAATTGGAATGAGTTTAAACAAATTTTGTGCAACATAAAACATTAAATAAAATTTTATCATGTGGTTTTTGGAACGAAATCATTTGCCAAAACGGTTTAGAAATTATTGAAGAAAAAAGGCTTTTTTTTAGCGTAAATGGATATTTGGGGTATTGTATTTATCATTTTTCATCACCCCACACCCGTACCCACACCCACACACCCCCATTTACTTCTCCCCTTGGCTGAATTCAGTAGCCACCATCTTTTTCCCCACTTGAATTTCAAAGGAAAAGAAATGAAAGAAAAGAAAAGAAAATGGAGAAATTAGGTGGACCTTTGACCTTGAATTGACTTTGACTTCTCCCCCCACTTTCTCTACCTCCCTCTCTCTCCTCTCCCACACCCATTCCAGCCAACCCCCCCTTCCTACAGCAGCAGCACCCCCCCCCATTTCCCTTCTCTTTTCTCTTCAAACTTCATCAAAAATTGCTTCAAATACATCAAAAAAAATCCCAAAACCCAAATCCGACTCCTACCCATTTTAGCTTAGCCCGTATAGCATGGATCTTTGTGAAAAGAGAGCATTTTGGGAGGCCATGGATGCTTGTGGATCTTCAAATGTTTTTGGGTATAATTCTAAAACATCTTTGCTTAATTTGTTACAAATTTCTTAAAGCTAAACTACTTAAGTGTTAATTAGGCTTAAGTTGCAAGTTTTGGAATTCAAGTTAGGAATTTGAATGCAAGTTAGGGTTTTATAAAATTGGTGTATGGTTGTGTGTTATATTTAGGCTTTTTGTCATGTTAATACAAGATTAGTAGCTTGTGCTAATGGTTAGTTTAAAAATTGTGTTAATTTGCTAATTTGCTTACTAGGTTTTTCAAATTGGTTAAATACTTGGGATTAAAAATGTGTTTAGGTTTTTCATGACTTCATTAACTTTATTAAGTGTGGTTTAATGCTTTAGTTCATGGAAATCCAACCTAAATTGTAGTTTGTGCATTTTTGCTATGAAATTGTTAAAAAGGGTATTTTGTAAACTAGAATATTAGGGTTTTTAGAATTTAATGAGATTAAATTCCGGAAATTGTTTCTATGACTTATTTATGATATTTAAAAAGTATATTGGCCGCTACATTCATTTAAACATCATGTTTTGTACAAAAACGGCGAATTGTGCTTGCTAGATTTTCGGAAAAATGACTTTTTAAGTGAAATTGGGGTTTTTGTGAGTTTTAACCTAGTTTATATTAAAATTAGTGTTCGTGAATGTGCAAATGAGTGTGATAGGATTTTTCTCGATGGTTTGACGTTTGTACATCGACATCGAGGGTTGGTTTGACTATTCTTACATGCGTAGGCGATAGGTTTGGACTTATGCGTGGTACGCGTGCCGATTTGATTTTCGAATTTAGTTTTAATGCGATATGGTGCGTTTTGATATGTAGGTACCCCATGTGGACTTCGAGATGACAAGCAAGCGCGTGGCGACGTCGGCACCGGCGAGCGAGGACCAGGTGAGTAGATTTATATCTATGGGAAGAAGTCGGGTGGATGGCGTATAGCACCCCCGCAGTCCGTGGTGGTGTATACGGATGCGTATACACACCAACAATTATTATGTGTTATTTGGGATTAATAACGATGCTTAGGATGGATATTGGTGTGTTGGATTACTTTAGTGTTGCGAACCCTAGGGTAGTATTGCACTACACATACACACATACATACTTGCATACTTTCCTATTGATATGTGCTCATGGGATTCTTTATAGTTATGGGTTCACATGGGTATGGGACTATGTGTTCACATACGGATTTGAGGATGATACTTGGGATTGAGCTGAGTCGATGAGATTTGATTTGAGGGCGTGAGATCGGTGATACAGCAGGGTTCGTATCTTAGATACGACATGACGTTGTAGCGGGTCCTTGACGTAGTGTTTCACACACGTCCATGCATACGTAGGCAGTATCAGTATGGTACTAGACGTAGATCAGTACCACGATCATGATATTTGATAAAGAGGATACCGGGTGAATAGTATGATGAATGTGATATTGACCCGTACCCAGATTTGGGATGCCGTACGACGGATTTACGTACGAGCTATATTGATGATTGATCCGCACTCTTGACTTGGGATGCCCGATTATTGATATGGTATCGGATATGATATTATTGAGGCGGGATCACCGACTATACATATACAGGTATGCATATGTATCGACTCAGATGATAGGCGGTTTCCTTACCTGTAGTTCAGCTTGTTAGTTCAGCCGTATAGTTTAGTGTAGTTGTTAGATTAGATTAGACTTCTTACCTATTTCAAAAACTAACGAATCGTGGGTATTTTAGAAGACAGCCCAAGGGATCCTACGGATATTTCAAAAGACGTATCTTTTCATAAAAACACCGTAGCCCCTATTTTCAAAACCCCGTGATTCGTGTTATTTCAAAAGGCACCATTTGTAGGACTTATATTAGATTATTAAAGATTAGTTATAGTTGCGTCTAGTATTCAGCTCCCGCTCATTTTTACTGTTCGCTCCGCATCGCATACTTATATTATAATTTCTTATTGCATTATTAATATCATGATGTTAGGACACCAGCACCATAACCGATGACGCGTATGTACCACGTACACTTACTTTCCGGCTCACACACATCTTCATCGGTAATTGACATGTCACGAACACTTTAGAAAATACTATTTCATTTGACATGGGATGTTAGCAAATAGTTTAGACATGATATTAGTGTACTTGCCGTATATGCTGGTTAGACATTGTAGTTATTGCCTACTACTTCATGCATGTTATTATTCACTGTTGTGTCGCATTCATGGATTCTCATGCCTATATTCACTGTTTACATGCTATTGATGACTTGGATTCGGATTTCATGAGATTTCTTGGATTTGGAGGAAAATCGCAAAAAGATAAATTAACCTTTTCTCCCTTTTAAAATAAAAAGTGCGGTTTTCCCATGATGTATGAGTCGTCCACCATGAGTTTGCTGATGGATTTCGAGACCCGATTCGAGGAGTGGAGGAACCGTTTCAGGTACATGGTTGGCCCGGTATGGTACCCCGGGGCAAGAGGAATGTGGTGTTGACGTTGAGCCTGGCTGGGGAGCACTACCTACCGGTGATATTACCCGACGCGTCGGATATCCGGAGGATACCGTCGTGGTCTTGAGACGGATGGTAGGGGCCGGTCTGGACTGACGGCGCCCTAGATATTGAGATTGAGACATTGATATTTCGAGACAGTGAGATTTATGTTTTGTGTCGATGCTAGACACTGTTGATACTGATTTCATTTATGATACCTCAGTTTAAAAATACAAAGGAAATCTCACTAATTTATGAAAACAGTTTCTTCTTTTACATGTATTCCGTTTTCATGCATTCATACCTCACTCATATGATATATTGCTACCTGAGGCACTGACACGGGCACATGAGTTTACACTCGGGTTAGATATTTACCCTAGCCATTGTTATAGGCTGCATGTTATATACATTTTTGAGGATATATCATGATCATTGACCTAGGATTGCGTTATTTATGCGATTTCTGTGCGTAGATGTTTTTCTATTCACGAGTTGGCAACTCGCCCCCGTTGTGCCCCAGTTTCTTGCAGGTTTTGCCGTATAGGTTTAATTACGGCCTGGCAGGCTCAGTTTCATTCGGGTGACTTGCTAGTAGGTGGGTTTTTCTTGTATCGTACCCATCATATTACCTTGTATAATATTATTCCGTTGTATCTAGTAAATTCCATCAACCAAACATGTATCTATTGAGATAGAGACCAGTGTTGTTTATTCTTTCGACCTTAGAGTCGCTCGTTATATTTCTGGTGGTTTTGAGTTTCCTTTTGAGTTTTGATCCTCGCCGTTGGCGTTGTATATTATATTGCTTGTGTGGTTGTGACCGTCGATTGACGAAGAGTTAGCTCCCGCTTGGGGATGCCTTTTTATTGATTTCGTATACTATTCATGTTGTATCCCGTTTGGGGGCCAGTATTTACAAAGGAGACTCTGCCGAAATTTTCAGTAAATTTTTGATGTTTTAAAAACCGCATAATTCGGCTTATGCTATTGAAACTACTTGCTTTAAGTTGGTTTTTCTTGCACTCTACTACTTTTCTTGGTTTGGATTTCTGGGTTTTCGGTTTACTTAGATTACGTACGCCTCGAGACGTTCGTAGTTTAAATGCCGGTCATGTTACATACTTTTGGGTCGTGACAGAGTTGATGTTGCGCTGTGTTCGATTGGCTATAACCGGAAATCCCTGGCCAGGGTTGCTGAGATTTACTGGTAAGTGTTACCAGTAGTTTCTCGAACTGTTATAGACCTCATATCGACACGACTTATCGAGCTATTGGGGTCTGACGTTTACCACCCCTAGGCAAGATATGCGACAAATCAGACGAACAGACCGGACTGTACGGTAAGTGTTACTGGTTGGATTCACAGGAGTATGAGTGGGCTTGCTCGTCGATCTTCTGATCGCTCAATACCCGGATGGCCGTTACGTTTAGCAGACCACTTGCGGCTTGTGGGTGTTTGATATGATCATCACCTGCTGCCGGCGTATTGACGAGTCTTTAGAGTCCTACACAGAGGTTTCCTGGCTCAAGCGAAACGAAATAGGAGCACATATGAGATATGTGCGGGACCGAGAATAATACCAGTTTGTGATACTGAATTCTATTCTCGCGATTTGTATCATCGGTCGGTTGTATGTGATATAGCCGGGTTATCGAATCAAGTGTTGATTCGATACGTTGATACACTTAATACTAGTCGGTTATGTGCTACATGATCGGATCATTAAATCAAGTGTTGATTTAATGATTTAATGTATAATTATATATTTGATATATTAATTTACTTTAACTAGTATTAGTTCACTTAAAAATGATTTTCTCACTTGATGTGCACATTGTATATGTGATATATTTTTGTGCACTTGATTGTATCATGTTTGATGATACATGAATGTTTGAGTGTATGTTTAGTTTAAACCATGGTTATGTTAATGGTTAGGGTTTTTATTTACATATTCATTTATTTATTTATTCATTTTGGAAAGATAAAGAGAATGGTGGCTTATTTTGTTGTTTTGTTGAAACTTCATGAAGTGTTGAAAGCTTGACCATTCTTGTTCTTTTCCTAAACCTAACCATTAAACCTAACCCTCGTTTATTCTCTACACTTGACCATGGTTGCTATATGATAAGAATGGCTTATTTTCTATTTTCCAACAATTCTTATCATATTCTTTTCTTCTTCCTCTCCTTCTTCAGGATGAAGAAAAGCTTGCTACCATCAATGGTGACTTGAGAAAAAGAGTGAGAAATCCAATTCTAAATTGAACCCACTTCCTATTTATTCATCCTCTACCACTTTCCAAGTAGTATAGGGTGTTTTCTTCACAAGTTTCTTGACTTGGTGAAGTTGGAGCTTGATCTTGTGTTGCCTCGACGTAGATCATCTTCGGCATCGAAGTCGACGACCTAGCACGATCATTTCTTCGATGAAACCACCGCGAGAGTCCGAGATCCGATGGGTACAGCGGAGGGACTTCATCACGGAGCAATGGAGGTGGAGGACCGGATCTACAAAGGTTGTATTTTCGTTCACTTCTTAGTAAAGTTGTTTACTTGTTCGGTTATCGCCTTAATCTCTAGTTAACGAATCCGTATTAGGGTTTCTCGGCAATTGTAAAATTTGAAATTGGCATGGTCGATGCCTTGTGAGACCTCATTAGTGTGCCTAGGAACCCTACAGCTTATGCACTGAGTGTGATAGGCAGGTATCAGTCAAACCCTGGGGAGAAACACTGGATAGCGGTAAAGAACATTATCAAGTACCTGAGAAGGACTAAGGAGATGTTCTTGGTGCATGGCGGAAAAGACCTCCAGATCGAGGCCTTTGCTGACTCCAGCTTCCAGAGTGATAAGGATGATTCCAAGTCCATGTCGGGATTTGTCTTTACCCTCAATGGAGGGGCGGTGTGTTGGAAGAGTTCAAAACAGGAAACCGTTGCTGACTCGACTATGGAAGCGGAATATTTCGCTGCATCTGTTGCCGCAAAAGAAGCCGTCTGGATGAGGAAGTTCTTGAAAGAACTTTAGGTGGTTCCATCCATTGTTGATCCAATACCACTGTATTGCGACAACAACGGGGCTATAGCTTTAGCGAAGGAACCCAGGTCCCATCAGAAATCCAGACACATCTTGAGGCGGTATCACCTGATCAAGGAGATCGTGGATCGCCAGGAGATCGAGGTTCGGAGCGTTGCTTCAGAAGATAACACTGCAGATCCATTCACGAAGGCCTTACCCCAGACTCAGTTCGAGCGGCTGATCGAGATGATAGGTCTTCGATACGCCAGTACATGGCCTTAGTGCAAGTGGGAGATTGTTAGTGTATATGCCCTAGAGACCATTACTGTATCATACTAGTATGTATATTATTTGATGGAAGCTTGGGATATTCACAGTTGTATAGACAATCTTGCTCGAAATGGTAGTATGCTACTTGGTTTGTCTCTGCTTTAATGTGTACATGTGTTTCTTTTATTATATCACCTATATGCATTAGTGGAGCCCTCAGGATCTTTGCTTGATTACAAGCGTTGTGATGGCAGTCACACTCGTGGGGGCTGGGTAATCTATACGCACATCCTTATTTACACGTCCCTAGTCGTGGGATTATCGAGACAGGGCATCGATACTCCGGAGTAGACTAGCGTATGCGCTTCTCATCCCAGCGCTGGAGACGGCCTGTCCCACAGCCGTTAGTACGTCGTACTTGAGATAGTATACGGGTGCTCGTTAGGTTACGATTACACTGGACAGGACTCGTCGGGAACTGTTGCTTGGTATTATACCTATCGTCAGTTATCAGTTCCCAGGTGACATGAGTACAGCTTAGTCCGCTGACTTGACACTGTCACTTCGCCTCGAGTGTGTTCCCACTGTACTTTGATGACTACCCTACAACGACTCAAAGGAGTCGTGCAAACAGGTAGTAGTTGGGTGCAGTCCCGAAGCACTTGGAGGCAGTGACGGTTAGACAGGATTCGTCTCTCCCTGTATTGGGGGTTGACATCGCGCTGTGTCCAGGAGAGCCATTACACAAGTAGTCCCTGGCCAGGGCAAGCGAGATATACTGGTAGGTTTCCAGTGTTATCTCAGGGTGTTCTAGGCTACACTCCGACACGAGTTGTACCGCTATTAGGGGACTGACGTTTACCGCACCCCTAAGACCGCCATGCGATGTATCAGACGAACAGACCGGACTGTACGGAGACTGTCACATTCAGGTTCAGTAGGAGTTCAGATGGGTTCACCTCGTCAGTCTTCTTTTCGGCATCTACCTGGGGACCGTTACGTACAGCTAGTGCCGCTTGCGGTCTGTGGTTAAACCCACTGCCAGCGTAGTGTCGAGTCTTTAGAGTCCCATACAGAGGGTTATTCGCCTTTAGGCAAAATGAGTAGAGGTCGCATGGTTTTGCGACAGGGTTCGTTCACATCCGCGCACTTGTGCACGTTTGCTGTCCGGACAGCTTATACTAGCGGGCTTTCGTTTAAGCCGGATCCTAGTATATGATTTGGGATTGGTTTTATCTCAATGCATTCGTGTTCCTCGGATCACGGATACGGGTGCGCATGCACAGCTGACTGAGACAGAGGCAGAGGAATTTCAATTGGGTTGATGACCATTGTCATTTTCTTAACCCTAATGCTTATGTGTGAATTATGATTAATTGATATTAGTTAATTATAATTGTGCATGGTTAGGGTTGTTGACCATTTGACTACACTTGACTTGTTGACCTAGGTTTTCATGTTGACCATCATCATTCCATATGAAAGATGCTCTTTGATCCTTGCAAATCGCATTTAATGTGAAATGATAATGGTCAAGTCTTGATTAACTATGATAATTATCTTAGCTAATTATGTAATTTCCATAATTCACATATATGAGGAGAATGGTTCATATTATTCTCATTCTATCATTTTAGTTCTCTCTCCTCCTCCTCCTCTCTCTCTAGCTCTCCCCTCTCATGAGTTGAGAATCTCTTGAGCTTGAGATAAATCCTTCTAAAATACTCTCTACTCTTTTCTATGGTTCTAGTATTAGCACTCCAAGCATTTTAGTTACTTCTAGCTTGAAGTTGAAACCAAAGGTTGAGGCTCTCGGGTGGATCCTTCTTCGACAAGAAAAGGCGACAAGGAGATCACTTTTATTCACTCCAAGGAGCAAGGAGAGAAGGACTAGAAGCCCTAGGTATAACCTCTTTTCCGAGTAGCTAAACTTATTAGCTTTGTAGTTAGTTTTTGTTTAGCGAAGATTCTCCTTTAGTTAGTCTATGTTGCCTTGAGTGCTAAAAATTCGTTTTTTATACCGTTTCCGCCTCCCCGCAAGCACCGGGGTGGGCAACATGGACTTACAGACGGAGCCCGTTATATGAGGATTTACGTGCCGATGCTGGGCACAGTTTTCATGATGTTTTCGAGTGTCGATGTTGGACACCCGGTTCCATGATTTTGACGTGTCGCGAGGGACACAGGTGGTTTATATCCTCATATTTCGATGCATATGCTGATGATATTTACATGCATGATGGTTATTGTCATTGGGTGACGAGTGGACGGGATCCACGTACATGCAGATTTGATTACATTGATCATACCTCACTTTTATGATATGCTATTACCTGAGGCATTGGCACGAGCACTTGGCACTACACTCATGTATAGAGATTACATTGCCAGTTCAGCATGCTTCAGACTTATTCAAATTGAGGTTTATATATTTCTGATCGTATTGACCTAGGATGGGTCATACATTCGATTTCTGCGTGTAGATATTTTCTATTCACGAGTTGGAAACTCACCCCCGTTGTGCCACAGTTCTTGCAGATTTTTGCCGTACAGATTCCATAGCGGCATTTCTGGCACACTGCTTACATATGGGTGACTTGCTTGGGTAGGTGGGTTCTCTTGTATCAGAACCGCCATTGTTCCTGTATTATTCATTGTATCTAGAAATTCCATCAACCAAAACTTGTATATTGTTTCAGACTTAGAGACAGTGATGTATTATTTCGACCTTAGAGTCGCGCTTGTAGTATTATGGTTTTCTTGCTGTTTTGAGTTTCTTTTTGGGCTTTGATCCTCGCCCTTTGGCGTTGTATATTATTATTTCTTGCGTGGTTGTGACCGTCGATTGAAGAAGAGCTAGCTCCCGCTTTGGGATGCCTTTTATCATTTCATATATATTACTCTTGTTGTACCCCGTTCGGGGCCAGTTTTTACAAAGGAAACTCTGCCAAATTATCAGGAAAGGTTACACATTTTAAAAATGCATATTCGGCTTAGTTATTTAAAAACATGATGTTCAAAACTTGATTTCTTTACTTCTTCAAACCAGTTTTCCTTATTTACTCCTTAAATTGGTTTTAGATTTCTGGGCTTTTGGCTTACTTGGATCAGATGGGGTCCTATAGACTTCATATGGTTCAAGGGCCAGTCACTTGCTCTTTCGGGGCGTGACAAAGTCGGTATCAGAGCGCTAGGTTAACCTTGGTTCGAGTCTAAGTTTGACTATGTGGAGCCTAGGGCGTTTATATATACGGAACTTAGGCTTGACTTTACGGAACTTAGACTTAGTCGAGGGGGTATTAAACCCGAACTTTCGTCGCGTAGGATGACCCTTGGTTGATGGAATAGGTAGCTTGAGTAGAGGGACGTACCGTACATATGTTCCGCGGCATACTTACGACAGGCCACTCCGCTTAAGAAACCTTAGGATGTACATTTCCTTGCACAGTATTATATTCCTTCCTATGATCTATCATTATCGAGACTGGTTATGGTTTTGCTGCTACGATTGCACGGGCAGAGTGATCTACGGCTCGAGTTGTGTCATCTTGATCTCGTCGTGGACGAGGACTGACCAGGGCGTGATTCCAGAGACATACGATTGCATATAGAGGCGTCTTCTTATTGTGCTTTCGCGCCATGAGCGTTGGACTGATCGCTTTTGCGAGATTTCTCGGACGTACCGATCGGTACCAGAGGATTGAGCCACTGATAGAGGCCAGCCAGGATGTGATGACCATTGATATGTCGCTTATTCATGATGATTGAGGCGCTGTTCAGCGTACGGATGAATCAGCTAGTTGCTGCTGCGAATGATGAGATATCGCCCCAGATGTTGGAGCTACTGCAGCTTGAGCATATACTAAGAGATATGATGGTGAGTCGCTAGTCACCGAGGATGAATGACTAGGACATGTGGTTCGTTCGCTTACCCCGATGCGAGGTCATTAGGTAGATTGATTCCAGCTAGAGACGACTTCACGCAGGTTCGTTGAGAGTCGATAGAGACGATCGAATGTCGGGAACCCATACTCCAAGTTTAAAGTATTCGGAAAGACCTGCAAGCGATTCTATGGACCCTCTAGAAGAATGAAGCCCTAACGCGACATAATGACCGTGTGAAAGCCTTTGAACCTTAGGGTTTGCGGCAGTTCCGCGGCGCCACTAGTGAGGCTTGGGTTTGCCCTTCTACGGCTGGACCACCGATGCTGTGGTATGTACTCGATACTATTAAACTGTACTCAAGATGTTGATCTCTTGTGGATTATGTGGTTCTGACGAGTCGATCGGATGGTTCGACATCTTTCGGATATTGTGATGAGACACTGCTTGGGAGACTCCAGATACGAGTATAGCCGTTGGAGCGTTGTCCGTGTAGCCACGATGAGATGAGTCCGAATCAGTCGACCTTGGAACAAGTGGAGTAAAGAGTTCGCACGAGATTTCTACGAGATGACGTTCCACTCCGCTGACATCAGAGATGCGATATGCACGCCGAGGACGTGTTCGGCTAGATATCTTCTACTGAGTGATGAAGATACCGAGTTCGTGATTTCGAGTCCGTGTGAGGGACTTCGGATTGACCGTAGCCGAGGACATTGCAGTGTGCAGATAGAGATGCGACTTCGAAATGGACGATGATACAGACAAGCGGGACAAGAAGTTCGTGCGAGATGCAGACGAGCTGTTACAACTCCCCGTTAAGATTAAAGGTCGGATATGCATACAGAGGCGCTGGGATGCGACCAGCTTCCGAGTAGATGTTGTACTAAGGACGCAGATGTCCAGAGAGCGATAAAAGATTATGCCAGAGTACCAGCCTTCGTACAGTTTGGCTTAGGCGAGATCAGAAGAGACCTTGAGCAGGATTCCTTCCAGTACACTGCTGCAATAAGATTTGCACCAGGAGCAGATGTGTGATGTGCATTCAGAGGACCAGAGGTCGGTGCCAGAGATGTACTGCCTTACGAGTAGTCGTGAGGATTGACCGAGAGATGACCAGAGAAGTGCCAGAACGGAATCGTCCCCGTTAGCACACCTGACGGGCCGATGAGTCGATGGATTGCGAGATTGGTAATCCACAAGGAAGATAAGGAACCAGAGGCAGAGGACGCCAGCCGCGAGCAAGAGGCAAGTAGATATCTTGCGCCGCTAGCATTGGATGTACCGGCACCTTCTCGACTTTGAAGGAGGATATACCGACGACGGTATTTGTGATTTATGATTTGTGATTTTGTGATTTGACTATCACGTATCCGTCATTTTGGATATCGGTATTTTGGGCGATCTATTTGCATGATTTAGTCTTGATGACTGAGTTCCATGATATTTGATTTTGTGCACCATGGTTGCACTTACTGGGTATTTATACCTTGCGCATAGTTATTATTCTTGAGGTATTGATTGTGATTTCATGCCTACTTTATGCCGGTGATTTGACCTACGCTTCCAGCATAGTTTTCATGCACTTTTAGTGTTTTGATTTGATTTGTGCACGCTGATGCACGCGGTTGTGAGATTTTCCATCGCGGTACACCTGATTTTGATTGAGCCGCATTATATCGTCGATTTTGACCCTGATATTGATGATTGATTCTTGCACTCCGTGCTTTTGATTGGACTTACGCATGTTTGGCGTTTGCTATTGGATTTCGTGATTCCGTGCATGTTGAGTGCGCAGGGTTTAGATTTTCATTCGTGCACGACGGATACACCGATTTGGATTTTCGCGCATGTTGGGCGCATGTTTTGAGATACGATTTTGGGTGCACACCAGATGTACTAAATTGTGATTCTTCGTGCACACCCGTTGCACCTAGATGTTGTTTTGTGCACCTGTATGGCACATATATGGATTTGATTTCTGTGCGCACCAGACGCATAGGGTATTCTTATATACCTTTTGGGATTGATTCTTATGGAGCAGTATGTTTTTATGATATTTGCTATGTGTTTTCGTACTGAGCAGGACTAGTCAGAGGACAGTACCTCGATATATTTTGCATGCATTGACAGTTATCGAAGGGATTTCCAAAAAGCGAGCTATAGTCGCAACATATATACTTACGTGTCCGATACGACACAAAACGTTTTAAAAACAAGGAAACCCTTCTAAATTGTTTTCAAAACGGCGGAACGTACATAGTAAACAAAAGATATATACATATATGGTTATTTTCTTATGAAAAACGTCCGCCACTGTGCGCAGTGTTATGCGCATCGCGCAGCGACTTAAAAAGATTTGGCATGTATTTACATTAGCTATTCACATGTATAGATTGGATGTCTACATGTATAGTTCTGATCTATATCATATTGGTTTTTTGGATTTTACATTTGTGTCTTTACCATGACTCCGATGATTGCGGGATGCTTGACGGAGTTTTGCTTTTGAGTTATCTGCTCAGTACTCATGCACATGCATTGCGCTATGATGTTTTATGTATTGATGATTTCGGAGCCCGACGACTTGGATTTGTATCGAAATGTTTTAGTATTTGGGGGTTTAAATTTAAATTCGGGGACCGAATTTCTTTAAGGGGGTATATTGTAATGTTTCAAAATAATAAAATATTATTTTTCGGAATTTTTATAATTTAATATTATTTTTATGAATATTTTAATATTCCAGTATAATTAAATACAAATAAATAGGGAAAAATTATGGAAAATTCGAAAATAGGGTATTTTATGGAATCGATATCGGGGAAAACTGTAATTCTGGGATTGTTTTTGGGAATCTGCTTTCACCCGAAACACCTAAAAATAAAATTGACTTGACAGAGAGATGTGCAGGAAAATAGAAACCACCACACAAAATCCTAGCCCCCACCTCCTTTTCCAGGCCGTAGATAAACTCTTTCTGGCCGCAAATTGCGGCCAGAGCAAGTTGGAAATGCCTCGTTTTTGGTGCAGGGCCCTATCTCCAGTGAACTTGACCCCTGGCATGTTTAGATTTGTCTGATTTGATCTAGGGTAAAATATGGGTTGATTTTGTTAGTTATATGTATGCCCTAGAGGCCATTACTGTACATAGGATGTATATTGTAGTGGATGCTGGGACATATATAGGGAGGACTTTCTTGCTCGATATGATAGTATGCTATCTGGTTACTCTTTACCTTAACGTGTATACTATTTGTCTCTCTGTTACATGTTGGTAAAGCCCTTAGGATGTGTACTTGACTACCTGGACTATGATGCGGATCATACTAGTGGGGACATGGTAGTCTATAAGTACATCCTTCAAGGTCCCTAGTCGTGGGTGTATCGAGACGGGGCATCGATATACCAGAGTAGACTAACGTATACCTTCTCGACCCATATAGATGGGCGATGGATGATCCCATATCCATTGGTGTTTGACATCAGAGATGATATACGGGTGCTCAGTGGAGACTGGGTACACTGGACAGACTCGCCGAGAACTCCCAGATGGTTTTATACCTCACGTCAGATGGCAGTTCTCTGGTGACACTGGTACAGGTTAGTCTGTAGACCCGAGATCGTCATAGAGTCTTGTGTGATTCCCACTGTGCTTTGATTTCCACCTTACCACGTCCA
This sequence comes from Agapanthus africanus, assembly GCA_030015575.1. NCBI lineage: Eukaryota > Viridiplantae > Streptophyta > Magnoliopsida > Asparagales > Amaryllidaceae > Agapanthus > Agapanthus africanus. The sequence goes on from CM057351.1 coordinate 100,416,582, forward strand.
AGAGGGCGTGCAAAACGGTGGCTTTTGGGTACAGTCCCGAATCACATGGAGGCAATGAGCGATAGGAGGGGATTCGCCTCTCCAGGTATAGGGAGTTGATGTTGCGCTGTGTTCGATTGGCTATAACCGGAAATCCCTGGCCAGGGTTGCTGAGATTTACTGGTAAGTGTTACCAGTAGTTTCTCGAACTGTTGTAGACCTCATATCGACACGACTTATCGAGCTATTGGGGTCTGGTGTTTACCACCCCTAGGCGAGATATGCGACATATCAGACGAACAGACCGGACTGTACGGTAAGTGTTACTGGTTGGATTCACAGGAGTGTGAGCGGGCTTGCTCGTCGATCTTCTGATCGCTCAATACCCGGGTGGCCGTTACGTTTAGCAGACCGCTTGCGGCTTGTGGGTGCTTGATATGATCATCATCTGCTACCGGCGTATTGACAAGTCTTTAGAGTCCAACACAGAGGCTTCCTGGCTCAAGCGAAACGAAATAAGAGCGCATATGAGATATGTGCGGGACCGAGAATAATGCGTGTATGTGATACCGTATTCCATTCTCGCGATGAATGTAACGATTGGTTGTATGCGATATAACCTAGTTATCGAATCAAGGATTGATTCGATAAGCCGATACATTGGATATTAGTCGGTTATATGCGATATGACCGGATCGATAAATTAAGTGTTGATTTAATGATTTAATGCATAATTATATATTTTATACATTAGTTTGCATTAACTAGTATCGGTTCACTTTAAATGGATTTTCTCACTTGAAATGCACATTGTATATGTGATATATTTTTTGTGCACTTGTTTGTATCATGTTTGATGATACATGCTCATTTGGGTTTGTGTAAAGACTTAAACCATGATTAGTGAATGGTTAGGGTTTCATTTCATTTAATTCTTTAACTATTTGTTTTTGGTTAAATGAGAAAAGAAAAGATAAATGATTGCTTTCATACTAGAAGGTTCTTGTTGCTTCATGCATTTTTTGACCAAAGTAACCATTTTGTCTTCTTCTTCATAACCCTAACCATTCATCTAACCTTAGTTAAATCTCTACACTAAACCATGGTTGAATATATGATAAGTATCATATTGTTTTCCTTTTTAAAAATAATACTTATCATATTATCTTCTTCTTCTTCTTCTTCAAGAAGAAAAAAGCATGATAGCTTTAATGGCAACTTGAGCAAATGAGTGAGAAATCCAATTCTAAAGTGAACCCACCTCCTATTTCTTCATCCTCTACCTCTTGCCAAGTAGTATAGGATGTTTTCTTCACAAGTTTCATGACTTGGTGAAGTGAGAGCTTGATCTTGCGATGCCTCGATGTAGATCATCTTCGGCATCGAAGCCGACGACCAAGTCCGCCCTTTTCTCCAATGAAGCCGATGCTAGAGTCATGGATTCAATTTGGACAGCGGAGTGACGTCATAACGGAGCCTAGGAGGTGGAGGACCGGATCTACAAAGGTTGTAGCTTCTTATTTTTAGTGAAGTTGTTTACTAGATTAATGTTTCGCTTAAAATTCTAGTTAACGATCTGTATTAGAGTTTCTCGGCACTTGTAAAATTTGAAATTGGCATGGTTGATGCCTTGTGAGACCTCATTAGCGTGCCTAGGAACCCTACAGTGGTATCAGAGCCAAGCTAGAGCCTTAGGCGAAGTGTAGACGACTTTTGAAATCCGAACGAACCGAAACCCTAATCCCAAAAATGCTTTCTGTACATTTTCTGAAATCGTGGATTTTTTAGTATTAAAAATATGCAGAAAAATCAGCAGGTATTTCTAAGATTTACAGTGAAGTTCGAGCACCTGAATCGCTAGAAGAGCGGCAGAACCGCGGCAATAGCATGCCTATTGCGGCGGTTCCGCGGCCTATTTGTCTCTTCAGACAATTTTGTTTACACAGTAATTCCTAGTTTTTAGTGCTGGTTTTCCTGGGAATTTTTAATATGAACTCAAGGGTTGAGTTTTCTGGGTTGTATTAGGAGTTCGGAGATTCGATCGGATCATATAATTTTGTCTATGTGTTTTTCCGGATAACTTTAGAATATGTTAAAAAGTTCGACCGGATAAAAATACCCACTTTTTCCCCTGCCGGGAAATTTCGAAGTGTTGGATCTTTCCGTAGTTTAATGACGTTCTAAGTAGTGCAAGTAATGCGTTGGTCCCTCTAGAAGACAACAAACCTTAACTCGATTATGTGACCGTCTTGAACTGCCCTTTGAACCTTAGGGTTTGGGGCAGTACGGCGTGCTACATGTGAGGCGTTGGCTTGACCCTTCTACGGATGGACCGTTGGTACTGAGGCACGAACTGAATGTTTTTAGACTTATTTCATGAGCTATATCGGGAAAACTTGGGTGTTCGATTGTTCGATCGGAAAGTTTAACATTTTCTGTTTATCTGGAATGTGATACAATAATTGGAATTCACAAGAAGTTATGAGATAACTGAATGAATGTTGTAAATCTAGCACTTTAGTCTCATTTGATCGGTTGGCACGGAATTTTGATGTGATCAAAAGTCCGTCGCAATCACGTAGCGTACGCGGATACTCGCTGGGTAAACTTAATAGACAGCCTCACTCCATAGCCCCGACCAAGTGACTGTAGGAGAACCCCGTCGCCGAAAGCATCCGTCCGGGTGCTCGCGGCAGCGGTGTTCCGCCTTGGTGCACTTCGTCGACGGTATCGGAGGTACAGCCGCCTACTGAAGTTTGCGACGTGCATTCGATCAGGATGCCGGGAATCTTGTTGAATTGCCCGACTTGATATTGAAAAGTGTTTTCGATAATGAGACTAAAATGCGGGGTTTATAATTGTTAGGCATGCGATGTCTAAGTAATTCATTTGATCAGGCATGCGATGTCTGAGGAGGTTGCGGATTCCAACTTTTGTAGTTTTACACTTTCTTTTCTGTGACCGTAAGTGTAATATGTGATATCGCCGGTTTCGTTGCTATATGTCAACGACAATTGGGATGCGCATGTTTACTTACGTTGATGACATGTGATGTTATGTGTTGCTGGATATGTTATATTGGATCGTCGTGTTTGAATAGCCGAGGATTTTTATGTGAGATGAGTGTTTTTCATTTTCATTCATGTAAAAACTTGTATGTAATATTCTTTTATTGGGGCACTTCCAGGTAGCGGAAGTTGTCACCGTTGATGTATATTATTTACTTTTCCGCACTAGGATAGTCCCAAGGAGGGGAGCACAAGTAACCGGGTTCTGAAGTCCAGTGGGAGACCAACTCGAGGAGTCGAGTCCGGGTCTCCTAACTATAGAATTGGTAGGGTTGCTTGCCGCTCTCGTAGGGGTCTAGGGGTGTGGGTTTGGCTATTCATCGCGACCGTGGAATCCGTGTTTTATACTGGCTCGTATTGAAAAACACGGACGTCCTAGTATATCCAATATTTCATATGTTTCTTTTGCTGCGATATCTCTGATGTGATCATTTGATGTTCTATGATAGATACAGTATATAGTATATATGATATATTATATAGGCGTTACTTATGTTTTACACCCGCGCTAGCCTTGCCCCGCTCTGCCGTTAGTTACCTAACCTAACGGTGCACGAGGGGACATCGAGGCGAATGCGGATGGCATAAGTGTACGTCGTATTTATCTGTGATGTTTAGGTACTTCAATGATGGGACTTCATTAATGTGATTAATGAAAGAAAAAGAAACCTAAGATGTTGTGGAATCGAATTTCAAAAATAAAACAGGTAGCTACAGTTCTTGCTTTGCACAGAGGTATATATGATATATCCTGCACCTTATTCGATAAGGAAAGGACCGAGATCCCTTCACCGGGAGTGACTCCTTTAGCAATGACTGGCAGATGCTACACACTCGGTTTATCTTTTGATTGCTTCTATAGTTTCTGCTTTGCACAGTGATATATACGATATATCCCGCACCTCATTCGACGAGGAAAGGACCGACGATCCCTTCACCGGGAGTGACTCCTTTAGCAAAACTAGAAAAGCCTCAAAAACACTCCATTTCAAACTTCATTCGATCCTACAACGATATCAAGTTCATTACGCAATAGGTTTTCAGAAAAACCTGTCGTAACCCTCTGTCATTTCAGATAAGTCCTACTTAGTATTCGTGCTACGTTTGTTGACCTACGTCAAGGCGTAGTGTGCGGTAGCTAACTAGTATTTATCTGCTTATGCATATGATGCAGATTGGATTAGGGTAGTCGTGCGACCTTGTTGACCTCCGTCAAGGGTCGTGCGGGTGGGTTTGATTCAATCAAGAAATGACGGGTTGAACTTGACTAGTAGCCTATAGTTTGTTGACCTCCGTCAAGGTCATTAGGTGCTAGGAGCAAAATTATCGGGTGTTTCAAGTGTTGAAATTTGCAATGAGATTGCATACCTTCTATGAGATAGTTGGATCCTGATACCCGCTGCAAGTAATTGTTACTCCTGGGAGAATTTTACACATTACAATTAGCCGATCAAGTAGGTGTTTGGAAAGGTGTCAATGGGGTTACGCCTCTGGGAAAACGAGGTTTACATTAATTAGGTTCGTGCGAAAGCACGGGGGACCTCCCTCAAAGTACCGACACTGGCCTGGCTGAAAGATTGGCGAACTTGTAGCGTGTAATTAATCCCGGCTATTCTTTCCTTTTAGGGTTTGAAGGAAGATTTGATAAAAACAGTGGGAGCCATCCTGATTAGATAAAATAATAACCAATCTGATCTTGCAAGAGCATACGCTGGGTGTTTTCTTCTCTCTCTCTCCTGGTAGCGACCATATCACGCCTTAATCAAGATAATAATACGGATAATTGACCGAACCCACTTGTTATACTGAACTGGGGAACGTCGGTCCCGCTCCAACTTATAATTGTTATAAGACAAAGCAGGAAATTGGGGAATACCAGATTTCCCGTGCCGCCCAAACGAGGAAAGTGCATATGATGCATCATCTTCGGGTGTGTTTGTTACACAGAACTGTTTCTCAATATCCTTTACGTCCTGGGTATATGATACCGGATCAGGATCCCACATATGTAATATGTTACATGGGCTATAGATAGGTAAAGAACTATGAACGGGTGATAAGTTTCAGGAGGCAGAAAACGGGGCAAGAGTCGCAGCCAAGTCTGTCGGTCACTGTCACCCTGTATTACCAATACATTGATTCTGAACGAATGTTATTAGATACCGAACCTGATATACAAAATCATATCAGTCTCTTTATTAGTAAAGAAGGATATAATTTTGTATTGTTGGATAATGTTTTGAACATTTCCTATATCAAAAGTTGATCGGTTCAGGTACGTTATCTAAAAGCATTAACGTTCTAAATCAAACTACAGTTCTTAGTATTCGGAACACACACAAGAGGAAGAGTTCAGAAATGAACGGATCCTTCTTGAGGTATTGTAGACTAGGTCATATCAATGCGACCTGACTAGCTAAGTTGCACAAAGATGCATATTTAAATCTGTTTGAATTTACATCTTGTGAAAACTTGCCGGTCATGTCACAAAGATATAATGACACCAGCTCTGTTTAATTGAAACAGAGAAAGAGTTAGTGAACTCTTGGGATGATACATGTTGATGTATGTTAGGTCCCCTGTCTACACATGCCAAGACCGGTTCTTTGTACTTCATTACATTCTCTGATAATCTCTCGAGATTCAGACATATGTTCCTGTTGAAACACAAGTCCGAACCTTTTGAGATATTCACAGAATATAAGTTAGAAGTAGATAACCAAAATAGGGGTATAAGTATTATGTCCTATGATGAGATCAGGGAGGAGAATACTTGTGCATGGAATTCCTGGAATATTCTAAAGGAGAATGAGATTCTCTCTCAGCATTACTCCTCCGTATACACCATAGCATGATGGTATATAGGGACGGAGAAATAACACCCTATATGATATGGTGTGCTCTATGATGAGTATTACTGAGTTACCTATTTCCTTTAGGGAGTTAAGCACTTATGAAGTTGCATACCTATTGAATAGGGTTCCGATCAAATCAGATGCCTACCGCTTTATATGTGATATGGAAAGGGAAGAGCCCATATATTAAGTTTCTTAAGATTTGGGGTTGTCCAGCTTATGTCTAAAAAGCCAAATCTGGACAAGCTCGAGGCAAGGTCAGTTATGTAGAATTGGAAATGTTCCATCTATACAAACTGCAGCTGATGATTTGACAGAACCAAAGGATTCAGTAGATCCCAACGAACCTCAGCCTCTCCCCCGATCTAGTAGGGTTCCTCACCCACCTGAGAGTTACTTCGGTTTCTCTATGACAGTGGGAGCGAGGAATGCATCATGAGATGATGACCCAACAAGTTTCGAGCTGGCCATCAGGAGTGAGACTCTGTAAGAATGGCTGGATGCTTAGCGATCTGAGATGGAATCCTTATACACCAGCAAAGTATGGACTTTGGTTTCTATATCTGAAGGGTTAAATCCCCATCAGGAGCAAGTATATCTTGAGAAGATTACTTGGTATAGATGGAAAAGTTGAGACTTTCAAAGCTAGATTTGTTAAAAGTTTGCATCATTTACTAGTCATGGATTATGATGAAACCTTTTTCAAGTAGCTATGCTTAAGTCCATCCAGATCCTACTTGCCACGGCTACATACCATGACTACGATATCTGGCGGTTGGGTGTCGTGACTGCTTTTCTAAATGATGTTTTAGAAGAGAGAGTCTATAAGTACACAGTCAGAGGGCTTCGTAAACAGTGGGAGCAGCGGAAACGTGTACAAGATGCTTTATAGGATAAAGCAGGCATCGCGGAGTTGGAACGTCTATTTTGATGTGTTAGTCAAAGAGTTTGACATCATCAAAATGGTAGATGAACCTTGTATAAACAAAGGGGTAGTATGGAGTATGGTGGTGATCCTCGTAGAGTACGTGGATGATATACTCTTGATATGGAAGGAGTTTCCTATGCTACGCTCGGTCAATCTCCGCTTATCACAATGATTCTCCATATAGGATCAAAGAGATACCTACTAAATCCTTGGTTTTGGATCTATGAGATAGATCTAATTGGATATTAGGATACTCGCTAGTTGTAGTTAGATGGTATCAATCGATCCTGGGGAGAATCACTGGAAAGGTTCCAGGGTGATGAAGACGACTGAATGTCAGTCGCAGGCATTGTCTTTACCCTCAGTAAAGGGACGGTATGTTGGAAGAGTTCCAAGCTAAATACCGTGGCATACTAGACGATAAAGGTGTTAGTTATATGTATGCCCTAGAGGCCATTACTGTACATACGATGTATATTGTAGTGGATGCTAGGACATATATAGGGAGGACTTTCTTGCTCGACATGATAGTATGCTATCTGGTTGTACTTTATCTTAACATGTACTCTAATTGTCTCTATATTACATGTTGATAAAGCCCTTAGGATATGTACTCGACTACTGGGACTATGATGAGATCATACTAGTGGGGCCACGGTAGTCGACGAGTACATCCTATAACTGTTCCTAGTCGAGGGTGTATCGAGACAGGGCATCGATGCACCAGAGTAGACTAGCGTATACGCATCTTGACCCATATGATGGGCGATGGATGATCCCATGTCCATCGGTGTTTGACATCAAGGATGGTGTACGGGTGCTCAGTGGAGACTGGGTACACTGGACGGACTCGCCGAGAACTCCCAGATGGTATTATACCATACGTCAGATGGCAGTTCTCCGGTGACACTGGTACAGAGTAGTCTGTTGACCCGAGATCGTCATAGAGTCTTGTGTGATTCCCACTGTGCTTTGATTTCCATCATACCACGTCCAAGAGGGCGTGCAAAAAGGTGGCTTTTGGGTACAGTCCCGAATCACATGGAGGAAATGAGCGATAGGAGAGGATTCGTCTCTCCCGGTATAGGGAGTTGATGTTGTGCTGTGTTCGATTGGCTATAACCGGAAATCCCTGGCCAGGGTTGCTGAGATTTACTGGTAAGTGTTATCAGTAGTTTCTCGAACTGTTATAGACCTCATATCGACACGACTTATCGGGCTACTAGGGTCTGACGTTTACCACCCCTAGGCTAGATATGCAACATATCAGACGACGAGACCGGACTGTACGGGAGTGTTACTGTTTGGATTCACAGGAGAAGTTACAGGCTTGCTTGTTGATCTTCTGAGCGCTCAATACCTGGGTAGCTGTTACGTTTAGCTGACCGCTTGCAGCTTGTGGGTGTTTGATATGATCATCACCTACTGCCGGCGTATTGACGATTCTTTAGAGTCCTACACAGAGGTTTCTTGACTCAGGCAAAACGGAGTAGGTGCACATATGTGATATGTGCTGGACCGAGGATAATGTGGTATGTGATATCGTATTGTATTCTCGCGATATTTGATATCAGCCGGGTCATCGGATCAAGTGTTGATTCGATGAATCGGTACGGATAAATATTAGTCGGTTATATGCGATATAGCCGGATTGTCGGATCAAGTGTTGATTCGATAATTTAATGTATAATAATATATTTGATATATTAAATTGCATTAACTAATATTAGCTCACTAAAAGATTCTTTTTCTCACGGATTAATACATTGATATATATGCGATATATGTTAATTGTATTATTTTCTTTTGTTACGATAAATATTATATATGTGATATATAATATTGTAACATGATATGATAACTAATGCAACATGTTTTGTGGAGTTTAAACATGATTAGGGTTTGGATTAGGGTTAAGTCTTCTAGTTGATTCTAGAAGCTTTTCATTTTGTTTTGTGAAAGATATTTACTCATGACTCATCTTTAACTCAACCCAAACCCTAACCCTTGGTTTATTCTCTACAATGGTTTAGCAACCATGGTTGCTTTATTAATCATTATCATCTCTTTTTCTATTCATCACAAATTGATTATTCATTATTCATCTTCTTCTTCCTTCATTCTTTCATGGAAAAAAGCTTTCTTGATATTTCCAAAGTGATGAATAAATGTGAGAAAAATATAAATAAAGAGAGCAAAAATCCTACTTCATCATCCTCATCTTCCCTTGCCATTTAGATGAGGGTGTTCACATCATTTCATGAGTGTTAGCTTGTGTTAAAGAAACTTCAAGGTAGATCATCTTAGTATCGAAGATCGGAAGCAAAGGTTGCGCCTTTCTTTTCGTGGAACCTCTCGAGAGTCCGGATCCCGATGATCGCAGCGAAGGGACCACAACACGGAGCATATGAAGTGAAGGACCGGATCTACAGAGTTTGTAATCCCTCTCACTTAGTGTTAAAATGTTTAGCATGCTTGTTTTCGCCTAATCTCTAGTTTAAAGTTCTGTATTCGGGTTGTTCGGCACGGCTAAATTTTAAATCGGGCATGGTTGATGCCTCATAGACCCTTGTGCGCGTGCCTAGCAACCCTACAGTGGTATCAGAGCCAAGCTAGAGCTTTAGGCGATGTCTAGACGAAGTTTAAAGTCCGATCGAACCCGAAACCCCGACTCCAAATTGCTCTCTGTCCTTTTTTGAAAATTGTGGATTTTTCAATATTAAAAATGCTTAAAAAATTCAGCAGGGAATTCTAAGAATTAAGATGCAAAAAGTTTTCAATGAACAGTGCAAAGCGCGGCGGAACCGCGGCAGAAGCATGCCTTCAGCGGCAGTTCCGCGGCGCAATGATGACGTCACCAACCCATTTTTGCACAGTAACTTCTTTTATTCAGTGCTGAGTTCTCTGGGAATTTTTAATGTTTATTCTACAGTTGAGTTTTCTGGGGTTGTTTTGGGGATTCGATGTTTCGATCGGAGTATCAGATTTTGTCTATGTGGTTTTCCGGATAACTTTTAGAAACTGTTAAAAAGTTCGAACGGATATCAATAACTCACTTTTTCCCCTGTCGGAAATTTTTTCAAAAGTTGGATTTTTCCTCTTGTGTAAGAATGTTCTAAGTCGTGCAAGTAACTCGATGGACCCTCTAGAAGACAACAAACCTTAACTCGATTATGTGACCGTCTTGAACTGCCCTTTGAACCTTAGGGTATGGGGCAGTACGGCGTGCGACATGTGAGGCGTTGGATTGACCCTTCTACGGCTGGACCATTGGTACTGTGGCATGTGATGAACATTTTTAAACTGATTTCAAGTGTTGAGATATATTGGGGAAATCTTGGGTGTTTGATGATTCGATCGGAAAGTTTAACTTTTTCTATTTATCTGGAATGTGATACAATATTTGGAATCCACAGGTAGTTATGAGATAACTAATTTGAATATTATAAACATAGCAGTTTAGTCTCAGATGATCGGTTGCCACGGAATTTTGATGTGATCAAAAGTCCATCGCAATCACGTAGCGTACGCGTATACTCGCCGGGTAAACTTAATAGACAGCCTCACTCCATAGCCCCGACCAAGTGACTGTAGGAGAACCCCGTCGCCGAAAGCATCCGTTCGGGTGCTCCCGGTAGCGGTGTTCCGCCTTGGTGCACTTCGTCGACGGTATTGGGGGTGCGGCCGTCTACTAAAGTTTGCGACGAGCATTCGATCAGTTTTTCGGGAATCTTGTTGAATTCCCCGACTTGATATTGAAAAGAGTTTTCGATAATGAGACTAAAATGCGGAGTTTATAATTGTTAGGCATGCGATGTCTAAGGAATTCATTTGGTTAGGCATGCGATGTCTAAGGAGATGCCGATTCCAACTGTTGTAGTTTTACACTTTCTTTTCTGTGACCGTAAGCGTAGTATGTGGTGTATCGCCGGCTTCGTTGCTATACATCAACGACAATCGGGATACGCATACTTGCTTACGTTGATGATATGAGATATTATGTGTTGCTGTGATATGTTGTATTGGATCGTCACTTTTGAATAGCCGGGGGTTTTATGTGAGATGAGAGTTTTTCTTTTTCATTCATGTAAAATTCATTTGTATGTAATATTCTTTTATTGGGACACTTGCAGGTAGCGGAAGATGTCACCGTTGTATATTATATACTTTTCCGCATTAGGTAGACCCAAGGCGGGGAGCGCAAGTAACCGGGTTCTAGGGTCCAGTGGGAGACCATCTCGAGGAGTCGAGACCGGGTCTCCTAACCCTAGAACTGGCAGTGTTACTTGCCGCTCTCGTAGGGGTCTAGGGATGTGGGTTTGGCTATTCATCGCGACCGTGGAATCCGTGTTTTATACTGGCTCGTATTGAAAACACGGACGTCCTAGTATATCCAATATTTCATATATGTTCTTCTGCTGCAATGTTCTGTGATGAGATCATTTTACTGCCTCAGACGAATGTTTATATTATATATATATGAGATATATGTTATATTGCAGATTTCGTTTCAAAAGAGATGCTTGTGAAGCATATTAAAATGGGACTTCATTAATGAGATTAATGAAATAAAAGAAACCTAAGATGTTGTAGAAACTTGTTTATAAAAACAGGCAGCTACAGTTCTTGCTTTGCATAGCGGTGTTCCTTGTAGAACATCCAGCACCTTATTCGATAAGGAAAGGACCGAGATCCGTTCGCCGGGAGTGACTCCTTTAGCAATAACTGGCAGATGCTACAAACTCGGTTTGTTTTTTGATTGCTTCTATAGTTCTTGCTTTGCACAGCGGTATATATGATATATCCTGCACCTTATTCGATGAGGAAAGGGCCGACGATCCCTTCACCGGGAGTGACCCCTTTAGCAAAACTAGAAAAGTCTCAAAAACACTCCATTTAAAATCACTCGATTCTACAACGATATCAAGTTCATTACGCAAAGGGTTTTCTTAAAAACCCGTCGTAGCCCTCCGTCATTTCAAATAAGTACTACTTAGTATTCGTGCTGCGGTAGTTTGGCATTCGTCAAGGCGTAGTGTACGGTAGCTAACTAGTGCTTATCTGCTAGCATACGATGCGATTGGATTAGGGTATTCGTACGGCGTTGTTTGGCATTCGTCAAGGGTCGTGCGGGTGGGTTTAATTCAATCAAGAAATGTACGGGTTGAACTTGGCTAGCGGACTATGGGTGGTTTGGCATTCGTCAAGGTCATAGGACGCTAGGGGCAAAATATTATTGGGAATTTCAAGTGTTGAAATTTGCAATGAGATTGCATACCTTCTATGAGATAGTTGGATCCCGATACCCACTGCGAGTAAGAGTTACTCCTGGGAGATTTTTACACATTACAATTAGCCGATCAAGTAGGTGTCTAGAAAGGTGTTAACAGGGTTACGCCCCTGGGAAAATGAGGTTTACTTTAATTAGGTTCGTGCGAAAGCACGGGAGACCTCCCTCAAAGTACCGACACTGACCTGGCTGAAAGATTGGCGAACTTATAGCGTGTAATTAATCCCGGCTAGTCTTTCCTTTTAGGGTTTGAAGGAAGATTAGACTAAAACAGTGGGAGACATCCTGATTAGATATATTATATAACCAATCTAATCTTGCAAGAGCATACGCTGAGTGTTTTCTTCTCTCTCTTTCCAGATAGCGACTATATCACGCCTTAATCAAGATAATAAAACGGATATATTGACTGAACCCGCTTGTTATACTGAGCTGGGGAACGTTGGTCCCGCTCCAACTTATAATTGTTATAAGACAGAGCAGGAAATTAGGGAATACCAGATTTCCCGAGCCGCCCAAACAAAGAAAGTGCATGCTGATGCATCTTCTTCGGGTGTGTTCATTACATAGAACTGTTTCTCAGTATCCTTTACGTCCTGGGTATGTGATACCGGATCAGGATCCCGCATATGTAATCTGTTACATGGGCTACAGATAGGTAGAGAACTGAGAACGGGTGATAAGTTTCATGAGACAGAAAACGGTGCAAGTATTGCAACCAAGTCTGTTGGTCACTGTCACCCTGTATTACCAGAATACATTGATTCTGAACGAATGTTATTAGATATCGAACCTGATATACAAAATCATATCAGTCTCTTTATTAGTAAAGAAAGGATATAATTTTGTATTGTTGGATAATGTTTTGAACATTTCCTATATCAAGAGTTGATCGGTTCAGGCACGTTATCTAAAAGCATTGATGTTCTAAATCAAACTACAGTTCTTAGTATACGGAACACACACAAGAGGAAGAGTTCAGAAATGAACGAATCCTTCTTGAGGCATTGTAGATTAGGTCATATCAATGCGACCCGACTGGCTAAAGTTACATTTAGATGCATATTTAAATTAGTTTGAATTTACATCTTGTGAAACTTGCCTGTCATGTCACAAAGATAAGATGACCACAGCTCTGTTTGTTGGGAACAGAGAAAGAGTTAGTGAACTCTTGGGATTGATACATGCTGATGTATGAAGGTCCCCTGTCTACACATGCCAAGATTGGTTCTTTGTACTTCATTACATTCTCTGATAATCTCTCAAGATTCAAACATTTGTTCCTGCTGAAACACAAGTCCGAACCTTTTGAGATATTCACAGAATATAAGTTAGAAGTAGAGAACCAAAATACGGGTAAAAGTATTATGTCCTTTGATGAGATCAAGGAGGAGAATACTTGAGCAAGGAATTCCTGGACTATTCTAAAGGAGAATGAGATTCTCTGTCAGCATTACTCCTCCGTATACACCATAGCACGATGGTATATCGGGGCGGAGCAATAGCACCCTATGTGATATGGTGTGCTCTATGATGAGTACTACTGAGTTGCCTATTTCCTTTAGGGAGTTATGCACTTGTGAAGTTGCATACCTATTGAATAGGGTTCAAATCAAATCAGTTGCCTACCACTTCATATATGATATGGAAAGGGAAGAGCCCATATCTTAAGTTTGTTAAGATTTGGGGTTGTCCGGCTTGTGTCTAAAAGCAAAATCCGGACATGCTCGAGACAAGGTCTGTAATGTAGAACTGGAAATGTTCTAGCTATACAAACTGCAGCTGATGATTTGGTAGAACCAAAGGATTCAATAGTTTCCAATGAACCTCAGCCTCTCTGCCGATCTAGTAGGGTTCCTCACCCACCTGAGAGATACTTTGGTTTCTCTATGACAGTGGGAGCAAGGATTGCATCATGAGATGATGATCCAACTAGTTTCGAGCTGGCCATCAGGTGTGGGACTCTGTAAGAATGGCTGGATGCTTAGCGATCTGAGATAGAATCCTTATACACCGACAAAGTATGGACTTTGGTTGCTTTATCTGAAGGGTTAAATCCCCATCAGGAGCAAGTATATCTTGAGAAGATTACTTGGTGTACATGGAAAAGTTGAGACTTTCAAAGCTAGACTTGTTAAAGGATTGCATCATAGACCAGGTATGGATTATGTTGAAACCTTTTCTAAGCATCTATGCTTAAGTCCATCCAGATCCTACTTGCCACGGCTACATACCATGACTACGATATCTGGTGGTTGGGTGTCATGACTGCTTTTCTAAATGATGTTTTAGAAAAGAACGTCTATAAGTACACAGCCAGATGGCTTCGTAGACGGTGGGAGCAGCGGAAACGTATGCAAGATGCTTTATAGGATAAAGCAGGCATCGCGGAGTTGGAACATCTGTTTTGATGTGGTAGTCAAAGAGTTTGACTTCATCAAAATGGTAGATGAACCTTGTATATACAAAAAGGTAGTAGGGAGTATGGTGGTGATCCTCGTAGAGTACGTGGATGACATACTCTTGATAGGGAAGGAGTTTCCTATGCTACGCTCGGTTAATCTCCGCTTATCACAAGGACTCTCCATATAGGATCAAAATGATACCTCCTAAATCCTGGGTTTTGGATCTATGAGATAGATCTAATTGGATGTTAGGATACTCACTAGTTGTAGTGTGATGGTATCAATCGATCTTGGGGAGAATCACTGCAATGGTTCCAGAGTGATAAGGACGACTGAATGTCAGTCGCAGGCTTGTCTATACCCTCATTGGAGGGACGGTATGTTGGAAGAGTTCCAAGATAGATACCGTGACATACTAGACGATTAAAGGCAAGATACATCGTTACCAAGGATGCTACCAAAGAGGCAGTCTGGATATTTATAAGTTCATAAGATGAACTTCGTTCCTACCATTGTGTGACAATGGAGTTGTGGCTTTAGCCAAGGAACTACCGTCCCATCAGAAATCCAGATATAATTCTTAGGCAGTATCACCTGATCATGGAGATGGTTGATCTCCAGGGAGATCAAGGTTAGGAGAGTAAACACAGAGGACAACAGCGCGAATCCACTCACAAAGGCCTTTTTCCCAGAAGAGACTTTTATGGGATGGTTGAGTATGAGATACTTCAACCACAGCTAATTGTTGGGTATGCGATACCATAACAGATGGCCCTAGTGCAAGTGGGAGATTGTTAGTTATATGTATGCCCTAGAGGCCATTACTGTACATACGATGTATATTGTAGTGGATGCTAGGACATATATAGGGAGGACTTTCTTGCTCGACATGATAGTATGCTATCTGGTTGTACTTTATCTTAACATGTACTCTAATTGTCTCTATATTACATGTTGATAAAGCCCTTACGATATGTACTCGACTACTGGGACTATGATGAGATCATACTAGTGGGGCCACGGTAGTCGATGAGTACATCCTATAACTGTTCCTAGTCGAGGGTGTATCGAGACAGGGCATCGATGCACCAGAGTAGACTAGCGTATACGCATCTTGACCCATATGATGGGCGATGGATGATCCCATGTCCATCGGTGTTTGACATCAAGGATGGTGTACGGGTGCTCAGTAGAGACTGGGTACACTGGACGGACTCGCCGAGAACTCCCAGATGGTATTATACCATACGTTAGATGGCAGTTCTCCGGTGACACTGGTACAGAGTAGTCTGTTGACCCGAGATCGTCATAGAGTCTTGTGTGATTCCCACTGTGCTTTGATTTCCATCATACCACGTCCAAGAGGGCGTGCAAAAAGGTGGCTTTTGGTTACAGTCCCGAATCACATGGAGGCAATGAGCGATAGGAGGGGATTCGTCTCTCCCGGTATAGGGAGTTGATGTTATGCTGTGTTCGATTGGCTATAACCAGAAATCCCTGGCCAGGGTTGCTGAGATTTACTGGTAAGTGTTATCAGTAGTTTCTCGAACTGTTATAGACCTCATATCGACACGACTTATCGAGCTACTAGGGTCTGACGTTTACCACCCCTAGGCGAGATATGCAACATATCAGACGACGAGACCGGACTGTACGGGAGTGTTACTGTTTGGATTCACAGGAGAAGTTGCAGGCTTGCTTGTTGATCTTCTGAGCGCTCAATACCTGGGTAGCTGTTACGTTTAGCTGACCGCTTGCAGCTTGTGAGTGTTTGATATGATCATCACCTACTGCCGGCGTATTGACGGTTCTTTAGAGTCCTAAACAGAGGTTTCTTGACTCAGGCAAAACGGAGTAGGAGCACATATGTGATATGTGCTGGACCGAGGATAATGCGGTATGTGATATCGTATTGTATTCTCGCGATATTTGATATCAGCCGGGTCATCGGATCAAGTGTTGATTCGATGAATCGGTACGGATAAATATTAGTCGGTTATATGCGATATAGCCGGATTGTCGGATCAAGTGTTGATTCGATAATTTAATGTATAATAATATATTTGATATATTAAATTGCATTAACTAATATTAGCTCACTAAAAGATTCTTTTTCTCACCGGATTAATACATTGATATATATGCGATATATGTTAATTGTATTATTTTCTTTTGTTACGATAAATATTATATATGTGATATATAATATTGTAACATGATATGATAACTAATGCAAAATGTTTTGTGGAGTTTAAACATGATTAGGGTTTGGATTAGGGTTAAGTCTTCTAGTTGATTCTAGAAGCTTTTCATTTTGTTTTGTGAAAGATATTTACTCATGACTCATCTTTAACTCAACCCAAACCCTAACCCTTGGTTTATTCTCTACAATGGTTTAGCAACCATGGTTGCTTTATTAATCATTATCATCTCTTTTTCTATTCATCACAAATGGATTATTCATTATTCATCTTCTTCTTCCTTCATTCTTTCATGGAAAAAAGCTTTCTTGATATTTCCAAATTGATGAATAAATGTGAGAAAAATATAAATAAAGAGAGAAAAAATCCTACTTCATCATCCTCATCTTCCCTTGCCATTTAGATGAGGGTGTTCACATCATTTCATGAGTGTTAGCTTGTGTTAAAGAAACTTCAAGGTAGATCATCTTAGTATCGAAGATCGGAAGCAAAGGTTGCGCCTTTCTCTTCGTGGAACCTCTCGAGAGTCCGGATCCCGATGATCGCAGCGAAGGGACCACAACACGGAGCATATGAAGTGAAGGACAGGATCTACAAAGGTTGTAATCCCTCTCACTTAGTGTTAAAATGTTTAGCATGCTTGTTTTCGCCTAATCTCTAGTTTAAAGTTCCGTATTCGGGTTGTTCGGCATGGCTAAATTTTAAATCGGGCATGGTTGATGCCTCCTAGACCCTTTTGCGCGTGCCTAGAAACCCTACAAAAGGCTGGATACATCGTTACTTAAGATGCTACCAAAGAGGAAGTCTGGGTGTATATTAGTTCATTAGATAAACTTAGTTCCTCCCATTGTGTGACAATGGAGTTGTGGCTTATGCCAAGGAACACCCGTCCCATCAGTGATCCAGACATATTCTAAGGCAGTATCACCTGGTCATGGAGATGGCTGATCTCCAAGGTGATCGAGGTTAGGAGAGCAGACTCAGAGGACAACACGGCGGATCCACTCACAAAGGCCTATTCCCAGAGAGAGATTTTTATGGGATGGTTCAGTATGAGATACTACAACCACTGCTACAGATGGCCCTAGTGCGAGTGGGAGATTGTTAGTTATATGTATGCCCTAAAGGCCATTACTGTACATAGGATGTATATTGTAGTGGATGCTGGGACATATATAGGGAGGACTTTCTTGCTCGACATGATAGTATGCTATCTGGTTACTCTTTACCTTAGCGTGTATACTGATTGTCTCTCTGTTACATGTTAGTAAAGCCCTTAGGATGTGTATTTACTACCTGGACAATGATGCGGATCATACTAGTGGGGACATGGTAGTCTATAAGTACATCCTTCAAGGTCCCTAGTCGTGGGTGTATCGAGACGGGGCATCGATATACCAGAGTAGACTAGCGTATACCTTCTCGACCCATACAGATGGGCGATGGATGATCCCATATCCATTGGTGTTTGACATCAGAGATGATATACGGGTGCTCAATGGAGACTGGGCACACTGGACGGACTCGCCGAGAACTCCCAGATGGTATTATACCTCACGTCAGATGGCAGTTCTCTGGTGACACTGGTACAGGTTAGTCTGTAGACCCGAGATCGTCATAGAGTCTTGTGTGATTCCCACTGTGCTTTGATTTCCACCTTACCACGTCCAAGAGGGCGTGCAAAATGGTGGCTTTTGGGTACAGTCCCGAATCACAAGGAGGCAATGAGCGATAGGAGGGGATTCGTCTCTCCCGGTATAGGGAGTTAATGTTGCGCTGTGTTCGATTGGCTATAACCGGAAATCCCTGGCCAGGGTTGCTGAGATTTACTGGTAAGTGTTACCAGTAGTTTCTCGAACAGTTGTAGACCTCATATCGACACGACTTATCGAGCTATTGGGGTCTGACATTTACCACCCCTAGGTGAGATATGCGACATATCAGACGAACAGACTGGGCTGTACGGTAAGTGTTACTGGTTGGATTCACAGGAGTGTGAGCGGGCTTGCTCGTCGATCTTCTGATCGCTCAATACCCGGGTGGCCGTTACGTTTAGCAGACCGCTTACGGCTTGTGGGTGCTTGATATGATCATCATCTGCTACCGGCGTATTGACGAGTATTCAGAGTCCTACACAGAGGCTTCCTGGTTCAAGCGAAACGAAATAGGAGCGCATATGAGATATGTGCGGGACCGAGAATAATGCGTGTATGTGATACCGCATTCCATTCTCGCGATGAATGTATCGATTGGTTGTATGCGATATAACCTAGTTATCGAATCAAGGATTGATTCGATAAGCCGATACATTGGATATTAGTCGGTTATATGCGACATGACCGGATCGATAAATCAAGTGTTGATTTAATGATTTAATGCATAATTATATATTTGATACATTAGTTTGCATTAACTAGTATCGGTTCACTTTAAATGGATTTTCTCACTTGAAATGCACATTGTATATGTGATATATTTTTTATGCACTTGTTTGTATCATGTTTGATGATACATGCTCATTTGGGTTTGTGTAAAGACTTAAACCATGATTAGTGAATGGTTAGGGTTTCATTTCATTTAATTCTCTATCTATTTGTTTTTGGTTAAATGAGAAAAGGAAAGATAAATGGTTGCTTTCATACTAGAAGGTTCTTGTTGCTCCATGCATTTTTTGACCAAAGTAACCATTTTGTCTTCTTCTTCATAACCCTAACCATTCATCTAACCTTAGTTAAATCTCTACACTAAACCATGGTTGAATATATGATAAGTATCATATTGTTTTCCTTTTTAAAAATAATACTTATCATTTTATCTTCTTCTTCTTCTTCTTCTTCAAAAAGAAAAAAGCATGATAGCTTTAATGGCAACTTGAGCAAATGAGTGAGAAATCCAATTCTAAAGTGAACCCACCTCCTATTTCTTCATCCTCTACCTCTTGCCAAGTAGTATAGGATGTTTTCTTCACAAGTTTCATGACTTGGTGAAGTGAGAGCTTGATCTTGCGATGCCTCGACGTAGATCATCTTCGGCATCGAAGCCGACGACCAAGTCCGCCCTTTTCTCCAATGAAGCCGATGCTAGAGTCATGGATTCAATTTGGACAGCGGAGTGACGTCATCACGGAACCTAGGAGGTGGAGGACCGGATCTACAAAGGTTGTAGCTTCTTATCTTTAGTGAAGTTGTTTACTAGATTAATGTTTCGCCTAAAATTCTAGTTAACGATCCGTATTAGAGTTTCTCGGCACTTGTAAAATTTGAAATTGGCATGGTTGATGCCTTGTGAGACCTCATTAGCGTGCCTAGGAACCCTACAGATTTTCCTATGTTGGCGCCTGAATTACGACTTGTTTTAGCATGGATTTTGGTATTTGGTGATTCGTTTCTGTCGGGTGGCGTTTGGACGTCAACGACAAGTGAATATTGATCGTGTTTACATGCGAGACGATAGGTTTTTTACCTATACGAATAGCGTGTGCTATTTTGGTTTCCGATGTGATTTTCATGTGCTTTAGCGTTGTGATATACTTGTAGGTATCGTACGTGATGTTAAGGCGAAGAAGATGAAGATGGCGACATCGGCATCGGCACATAAGAAGCAAGGTGAGTAGATTTATATCTATGGGGAGAAGTCGGGTGGATGGCGTATAGCACCCCCGCAGTCCGTGGTGATGTATACGAATACGTATGCACACATATATTTATTATGTATCGTTAGGATTATTGATGGTGATAATGGAATTATTGATGATAAGATGGATTGGTTTAGTGTAGTGCGAAACCCTAGAGTAGGGTTGCACCCATACACACACGCACGCACACACTTGCATACATACTTTCTTTCGCATGTGTATATGGGAATATATGTTTGTATGTGTTCACATGGGTATGGGAATATGTGTACATATACTGGATTATGAGGATAGTGCTTGGGATGTGGGTTGAGTCGATGTGATTCGATTTGAGGCCGTGAGATCGGCGATATGACAGGATTCGTATGGGAGATACGACCGGATGCTTTAGCGGGCCTTTAGGCATGTGTTTTACCCCGCATTCATATTTATATAGATGGTATCGATGGCACTAGACTTAGACTTGTACCCTAGACTATGTGATATGATGGTAGTGATACCTGATATGAGATGAGATGAATGTGATATTGACCCGTACCCAACTATTGGGATGCCGTACGACGGTTTACCGCACGAGCTTTATATTGATGTTAGATCCGCACTCATGACTCGAGGATGTTATATGATATACTGTATCATACGTGATACTATTGAAGCGGGATCACCGACTATTGTATATATATATGTATATATCGACTCAGATTTAGGTGGTTTTCATACCCCTCCCGATTGACTTGATAGTTGGGTCCGTAGTTCGCGTAGTAGGCGTTAGACTGGACCCGAGTCATACCTATTTCAAAACTAACGAATCGGGGATATTTTAAAGATAGGCAAAGGGGATTCTACGGATATTTTCAAACGGCGCATCTTTTCCTAAAACACGTAGCCTTATTTTACCAAAAACCCTGATTCGTCTTATTTCAAAAGACAAGGCTGCATGATATATTTATTGAGGTGGATTCTTTACTGTTGCGTTGATTCTTCGATTCCGCATGCTCAAGCTATGTGCATTGCATCGCTTGTGTTTATTGATATATTACAGTCATGCTGCTAGGACACCAGCACCATTATCGATGATGCGTATGTTCCACGTACACTTGTTGCCGGCTCACACACTTCATCATCGATAATTGCCATATCACTACACTGTAGTACTATTGCATTCTGGATATGACCCTTGCATGACATCCTGATATGCTTACATTTCTTTTACATGTCGCATACATCATGCTTTCTGATTATACATATTGAGAGTTGTGATATTTCTGGATTTGGGAACCTTGGGTATTTCAAAAGAGAATATGTAATTGCTTTAAAAATCCGGTTACCCTTGATATGATATTTCAGTGCGTCCACCATGTGTTTTCACGGTGCTGAGAGCGACATGTGAAACCCGATTCGAGGAGTGGACGAGCCGATTGCGGGTACATGGTGGACCCGGTATGGTTCCCCTCGGCAAGATGATCGAAGGACTTTGCCGATTGAGCCTGGAGACGGGCGAGTACCTACCGGTGATTGGTTGGACCTGGCGGTTATCCGGAGGATACCGACCAGAGTCCATAGATGGATATGGGCGTACTGCTGGGGCCGAGGGCCGATTCCGCAGATGGAGCCCGTGGGCTGGTCCGGACTGACGGAGCCCGGTATATGAGGATTTACGTGCCAATGCTGGGCACAGTTTTCATGTTGTTTTCGAGTGTCGATGCTGGACACCCGGTTCCATGATTTTGACGTGTCGCGAGGGACACAGGTGGTTTATATCCTCATATTTCGATGCATATGCTGATGATATTTACATGCATGATGCTTATTGTCATTGGGTGACGAGTGGACGGGATCCACGTACATGCAGATTTGATTACATTGATCATACCTCACTTTTATGATATGCTATTACCTGAGGCATTGGCACGAGCACTTGGCACTACACTCATGTATAGAGATTACATTGCCAGTTCAGCATGCTTCAGACTTATTCAAATTGAGGTTTATATATTTCTGATCGTATTGACCTAGGATGGGTCATACATTCGATTTCTGCATGTAGATATTTTCTATTCACGAGTTGGAAACTCACCCCCGTTGTGCCACAGTTCTTGCAGATTTTTGCCGTACAGATTCCATAGCGGCATTTCTGGCACACTGCTTACATATGGGTGACTTGCTTGGGTAGGTGGGTTCTCTTGTATCAGAACCGCCATTGTTCCTGTATTATTCATTGTATCTAGAAATTCCATCAACCAAAACTTGTATATTGTTTCAGACTTAGAGACAGTGATGTATTATTTCGACCTTAGAGTCGCGCTTGTAGTATTATGGTTTTCTTGCTGTTTTGAGTTTCTTTTTGGGCTTTGATCCTCGCCCTTTGGCGTTGTATATTATTATTTCTTGCGTGGTTGTGACCGTCGATTGAAGAAGAGCTAGCTCCCGCTTTGGGATGCCTTTTATCATTTCATATATATTACTCTTGTTGTACCCCGTTCGGGGCCAGTTTTTACAAAGGAAACTCTGCCAAATTATCAGGAAAGGTTACACATTTTAAAAATGCATATTCGGCTTAGTTATTTAAAAACTTGATTTTCAAAACATGATTTCTTTACTTCTTCAAACCAGTTTTCCTTATTTACTCCTTAAATTGGTTTTAGATTTCTGGGCTTTTGGCTTACTTGGATCAGATGGGGTCCTATAGACTTCATATGGTTCAAGGACCAGTCACGTGCTCTTTCGGGGCATGACAGGCGGTGTGTTGGAAGAGATCCAAACAGGAAACCGTTGCTGACTCGACGATGGAAGCGGAATATATCGCTGCTGCAGATGCCGCAAAGGAAGCTGTCTGGATAAAGATGTTCCTCACGGAGCTTCAGGTGGTTCCTACCATTGTTGATCCAATACCGCTGTATTGCGACAACAACGGAGCTATAACTTTAACGAAGGTACGCAGGTCCCATCAGAAGTCCAGGCACATCTTGAGGCGGTATCACCTGATCAGGGAGATCGTGGGTCGCCAGGAGATCGAGGTTCAGAGTGTGGCTACGGAAGATAACACTGCTGATCCATTCACGAAGGCCTTACCCCAGACTCAGTTCGAGCGGCTGATCGAGATGATAGGTCTTCGATACGCCAGTACATGGCCTTAGTGCAAGTGGTAGATTGTTAGTGTATATGCCCTAGAGGCCATTACTGTATCATACTAGATTGTATATTACTTGATGGAAGCTTGAGATATTCACCTTGTATTGACATTCTTGCTCAAAATGGTAGTATGCTACTTGGTTTGTTTCTGCTTTAATGTGTGCATGTGTTTCTTTTAGCATATCGCCTTTACACATTAGTGGAGCCCTTAGGATCTTTGCTTGATTACCAGCGTTGTGATGGCGTCACACTCGTGGGGGCTGGGTAATCTATAAGCACATCCTTATGCAGGTCCCTAGTCGCAGGACTATCGAGACCGGGCATCGATACTCCGGAGTAGACTAGCGTATGCGCTTCTTATCCCAGCTTGGGAGATGGTCTGTCCCACAGCCGTCAGTACGTCGTAGTTGAGATGGTATGCGGGTGCTCATTAGGTTATGAGTACACTGGACAGGACTCGTCTGGAACTATTGGTTGTTATTATACCTATCGTCAGTTATCAGTTCCTAGGTGACATGAGTACAGCTTAGTCCGTTAACTTGATACTGTCACTTCGCCTCGAGTGTGTTCCGACTGTACTTTGATTGCTACCCTACCACGGCTCAAAGGAGTCGTGCAAACATGTAGTTTTTGGGTGCAGTCCCGAAGCACTTGGAGGCAGTGACGGTTAGACAGGATTCGTCTCTCCCGGTATTGGGGGTTGATATCGTGCTGTGTCTAGGAGAGCCATTACACAAAGTCCCTGGCCAGGGCAAGCGAGATAGACTTGTAGGTTTCCAGTGTTATCTCAGGTGTTCTGCGCTACACTCCGGCATGACTTGTACCGCTGGTAGGGGACGGACGTTTACCGCCCCCTAGGCCCGCCATACGATGTTCTTAGACGAACAGACCGGACTGTACGGAGACTGTCACATTCAGGCTCAGTAGGAGTTCAGATGGGGTTTACCTCGTCAGTCTTCTTATCGCCATCTACCTGGAGACCGTTACGTACAGCTAGTGCCGCTTGCGGTCTGTGGTTAAACCCACTGCCAGCGTAGTGTCGAGTCTATAGAGTCCCACACAGAGGGTTATTCGCCTTTAGGCAAAATGAGTAAAGGTCGCATGGTTTTGCGACAGGGTTCGTTCACATCCGCGCACTTGTGCACGTTTTGTGTCCGGACAACTTATACTAGCGGGCTTTGGTTTAAGCCGGATCCTAGTATATGATTTGGGATTGGTTTTATCTCATTGTAATCGTGTTCCTCGGAACACGGATACGGGTGTTTATGCACAGTTGACTGAGACAGAGGCAGAGGACTTTGATTAGGGATGATGACTATTGTCAGTTTCTTAACCCTAATGTTTATGTGTGAATTATGATTTATTGATATTAGTTAATTATAATTGTGCATGGTTAGGGTTGTTGACCATTTGACTATACTTGACTTGATAACCTAGGTTGACAAGTTGACCATCATCATTCCATATGAAAGATTCTCTTTGATCCTTGCAAAAGCATTTAATATGAAATGATAATGGTCATTTCTTGATTAACCATGACAATTATCTTTTTCTAATTATCTAATTTCTATAATTCACATATTAGTGAGAAGGTTGATCTATTCTTCTCATTTTATCATTTTCCATTCTCTCTCCTCCTCTTCCTCTCTGTCTAGCTCTCCCCTCTCATGAGTTGAGAACCATTTTGAGCTTGAGATAATCCCTTCAAAACACTCTCTACTCTTTCTAAGGTCCTTGGTCTAGCACGCCAAGCACCTTAGTTGCTTATAGTTTGAGGTTGGAGCCAAAGGTTGAGGCCCTCGGGTGGATCTTTCTTTCGACAAAAGAAGGCGACAAGGAGAACCCTTTCTTTCACTCCAAGGAGCAAGGAGAGAAGGACTTGAAGACCTAGGTATAACCCACTTTCCGAGTAGCTAACTCTCTTTAGCTTTGTAGTTAGTTTTGTTTAGCAAAGTTCCCTCCTTTACATAGTCCATGTTGCCTAGAGTTGTAAAAATCGAATTTTTCATAACGTTTCCGCCTCCCCGCAAGCACCGGGGTGGGCAACGTAGACTTACATATACATCGATGGTGACATCATCCTCATCCCGGAAGTGCCCCAATAAAAGAATATTACATAAAAGTTTTTACATGAATGAAAATGAAAAAATCTCATCTCACATAAAAAACCCAGCTATTCAAAGCGCGGAGATCCAATATAACATATCCCAGCAACACATAACATCACATGTCATCAACGTAAGTAAATATGCATATCCCAATTGTCGTTGACATATAGCAACGAAACTAGCGATACACCACATATTACATTTACGGTCGCAGAAAAGAAAATGTCAAACTACAACATTTGGAATCCACAATTTCCTTAGACATCATAAACCCGAAATATGGCATACTTCGGATTTCATGCCTAACCAAATGAATTCCAAATATTGTATCACATTCCACAGATAGCTAGACGATATTAAACATTTCGATCAAATCAACAAACACCCAAAATTTCCTAAAGAGCTCAACACTTGAGCACAGTTTAAAAATACTCAGAACATGCCATAGTTCCTATGGACCAACCATAGAAGGGCTAACCCTTACCTCACCTATGGCGCCGTGGAACTACCGCAAACCCTAGGGTTTGGTGGAGGTTCTGACGGTCAAAGAATCGAGTTGGGGATTCGTTCTTATAGAGGGTCCATCGCATTTCTTGCATGATTTTTGAATGTTTAAACTTGAAAATTCCAACTCTCGGAAAATTTCCATCGAGGGAAAAAATGGGTTATTGATATCCGTTCGAACTTGTTAACATCGTATAAATAACTCGAAACAATGTTATAATTACGACTACGAAACACTCCGAATTGCCTTTACAGAAAGTTAACATCTTATGCAATTTCAGCAAAAACAAGCAACACCTGAAACACCAAATCTCAGAGACCAGAACACAGAACAAAAACGAACCCTAAAAGCTCCATCAGGGCCGGCCAGGACGGAATTATTGCATGTCTCGCCGTGTCAAATCCGGCCAATTAGGTTCGTGTTTGTCCAGTGTTCATGTTACATCTCATATAACAATCTGCAGTTGCTTAAAAAAAATTAGACGACTTAAAAATTTCGACAGAAACTACGTTTTAGTTTCGAGTGTTTCGGAGTTGTTTCGGTTTCGTAATTCTACAAACATCGTTTAATTCTCTAGCTTGGCTCTGGTACCACTGTAGGATTGCCTAGCACGACAGCAGGTTTCGGGAGGCATCGTCCATGCCATTTTAAAAAATTTGCCATGCTAAACAACACTAACCCTAGAATCTTAACTAGAGAATTTGACAATGCAACATGAAAACAACTTTACATCTAAGTGAATATGGAATACAACCTTTGTAGACCGGTCCTTCACTTCAATAGCTCCGTGTAGTAGTCCCTTCGCTCCAAGTAGTAATCTTCCAGACTCTAGAATGGCTCCACAAGATGAAAGGTACAAGCTTGGACTAACTCTTCGAGGCCGAAGATGATCTACGTCGAGGAGACACCTGTTAGGGTTCCCTAGCACCTACTTATGAGTATGGAAGCATCACACATGCCACTTTAAAATTTCTATAGGTGCTAAGCAAGCTAAGCAAGGATCTTTAACTAGAATACTAGGGTAACAACACAAGTATCACATACAAAAACTATATTTACAATAAGTAAAAGGAATACAACCTTTGTAGTCCTCTTTGTAGTGACTCCTAGGATCTTTGAGAGGTTGGAAAGGCTTGCTAGTAAGCTCCTACGTCCACGATGTTCCACCCGAAGTTCACTAGCTCCAAGCTTGTAGCTCCACTTGATGCAAGAAGAAGATGAAGCTAAACACTCTAAACTAATTGGCTAGATTATAGTAGAATGATGAAGTGGTGAGTTATCTTTTGTCAAAATCCTTTCCTTTTATCTATCTCTCACAATGGAAAAACCTAGAGAGCAAGGAGGAAGAAGAAGATGAAGGCAAAAGCTTTTGTGAATGATAAAGCTTAATGAAAAATAAAAAAGATAAGTATATATATTTTATACTCTTCATCTCAAACCATGGTCACTTAATTTAGATATTATTGCACTTGAGTTAAAAGGAAAAAGGAATATTAATCCATGGTTAAAAAATGGGTGAGCAAGGTTAACTTCAAGAAGAGTGTAGAAGATAACTATGGATGAATAATCCTTTTCTTTTCTTTTTCATTTAAATGCAGAAAGAATATATATAAATCAAGTTCCATGTAAGTCTTATATTGCCTTCATATGTGTATCAACAACCATGACACTTTTGTATGCATGTATTCATGTACATCAACATGTGCATGCTTGCACATCAACATGTGCATACATGCATGCATTCTTCCACTTTAATAAAAAGGGTTTGACTAAAGAATTAAAATAAAACTAAAAGTCAAAATGTTAAATCAACAATTGACTTAAGAATCCGGTCATATCGCATACGACCCGACTAATAGAAAAACGCCCGATTAACATAGGGTATCACATAGTCGTATTCAATCGGGTCCTCGCGCATATCTCATATGCACACCACATCTTTTCGCCTGGGCTAGGAAACTTCTGTGTGGGACTCTAAAACTCGCCAATACGCCGGAAGTGGGTGATTATCATATCAAACACCCACAAGCCGTAAGCGGTCATCTAAACGTAACGGCTACCCGGGTATTAAACGATCAGAAGAAAACCAGCAAAGCTGTCAAAACTCCCATCGAGCCATCTGGCAACACTTACCATACAGTCCGGTCTCCTCGTCAGATATGTTGCATATCGAGTCTAGGGATGGTATCGTCGACCCCAAAAACTCAATAAGTCATGCTGGTGTATGGCTCATAACAGATTGAGAAACTACTGATAACAGTTATCAGTAAATCTCAGCAGCCCTGGCCAGGGACTTCCTGTTACAGTAAATCGAGCATAGCACAACATCAACTCCCAATACATGGAGAGACGAAACCCCTCCCATCTCTTATCGCCTCCATGTGCCTCGGTACTGTACCCAAAGACCACCTGTTTGCACGACTCAGTAGAGCCGTGGTAGGGTGGAGATCAAAATACAGTGGGAGGACACACAAGACTCTATGAAGATCTTGGGTCTACAGACTAACCTGTACCAGTGTCACCTGAGAACTGCTATCCGACGATAGATATAATACCACATAGGAGTTCTCTGTAAGTCCGTTCAGTGTACCCAGTCTCCATTAAGCACCCGCATACATTCTTTGGTGTCACCTCACCAGATGGATATTGGAACATCCATTGCCCATCATATGGGACAATAATGTCATATGCTTGTTTACTCTGGAATATCGATGCCCCGTCTCGAAACACCCACGACTAGGAACAGTTCTAGGATATGCTTATAAACTACATATGCCCCACTAATATGATCCGCATCAAAGTCACAGTAGTCAAGCATATATCCTGAGGGCTTTATCAACATGTGCAAATGAATAAAAGCATGATCAAATCAACATGTCATATAAAGTAAATCAGATAGCATACTATCATGTCGAGCAAGAAAATAATCTATATATATACATGTCCAATCATCCATTATACATATAATGGCCTCTAGGGAATACATATATCCAACAATCTCACACTTGCACTAAGGCCAATTATTGGCGTATCTCATACCCAACATCTCAAAAAGTCGCTCATACTGGGGCTGTGGAAGGGCCTTGGTGAGTAGATCCGCTGTGTTATTCTTTGTATCTACTCTCCGAATCTCGATCTCTCGGCGATCTACTATCTCCCGGATCAAATGATATCGCCTTAGGATGTGTCTGGACTTATGATGGGATCTGGGTTCTTTGGCTAACGCAATAGCCCCATTATTATCACAATACAATGGTATTGGATCAACAATGGTCGGAACTACTCCTAGTTCCGCAACGAACTTCTTCATCCAGACGGCTTCCTTGGCAGCATCATTTGCAGCAATATACTCAGCTTCCATTGTGGAGTCTGCAACGGTATGCTTTCTGGAACTCTTCCAACTAACCTCCCTTCCATTGAGGGTAAATATAAACCCTGAGATAGATTTGCTGACATCCTTATCACTTTGGAAGCTGGAATCTGTAAAGGCCTCCATCTGGAGATCTCCATTACCATACAAAAAGAAAAATTCTTTAGTCCTTCGCAAGTACTTAAGAATGTTCTTCACTGCTATCCAATGTTTCTCCCCTTGGTTGGATTGATACCTGCTTACTACAGCTAGTGCAAAAGCTACATCAGGGCGTGTACATAACATCGCATACATTATAGAACCTACGGCTGAAGCGTAGGGTATAATGCTCATGCGAGCTCTCTCTTCATCAGCCTTCGGACAGAAGTCTTTGGAGAGAGTGATTCCATGGCAAGCGGGCAAGGCACCACGCTTGGAATCTTCCATACTAAACCTTTTTAGGGTGGTGTCAATGTACTTTGATTGGGACAATCCCAATAACCTCTTGGATCTATCTCTATAGATCCTTACGCCCAAAATGCACGAGGCATCTCCCAGGTCCTTCATGGAGAACCTTTGTGATAAGAATAGTTTCACCGATTGTAGCATAGGGATATCATTTCCTATCAGGAGAATGTCATCTACGTACAATACGAGGAATGTGACAGTACTCCCTACAATCTTTTTATAAATGCATGGCTCATCTATATTTTTAATAAAATCAAACTCTTTGATTGTATCATCAAAGCAGATGTTCCAGCTCCGTGAGGCCTGCTTTAATCCATAAATGAATTTAACCAATCTACATGCTTTCCCGCTGCTCCCACTGTCAATGAAGCCCTTTGGCTGATCCATAAAAACTCATTCTTCTAAATCACCATTCAGAAATGCAGTTTTAACGTCCATCTGCCAGATTTCATAATCATAGTGAGCAACAATAGCAAGTAGGATCCTAATGGATTTAAGCATTACTACTGGAGAGAAAGTTTCATCATAGTCCAATCCTGGTCTTTGACGAAAACCTTTCGCTACAAGCCTTGCTTTAAAGGTCTCTACCTGTCCATCTACACCAATCTTTCTTTTAAAGATCCATTTGCACC
Organism: Agapanthus africanus; assembly: GCA_030015575.1. Taxonomy (NCBI): domain Eukaryota; kingdom Viridiplantae; phylum Streptophyta; class Magnoliopsida; order Asparagales; family Amaryllidaceae; genus Agapanthus; species Agapanthus africanus. Next base: position 100,447,136 of record CM057351.1, read on the forward strand.
CAACGGGTTATATTCCAGGAGGCGCAACGTATAAATTACATACTTTGTTGTTGTACATGGACTCCATTTCGGATCTCATGGCTTCCAGCCCCTTCACTGAGTCACCACTCGTGATTGCTTGCTGAAAACTAGTAGGGTCATCATCATCCATGATGCAATTTTCTCTATCACCATCAATGAGAAACCCATAGTATCTCTCTGGTGGGCGAGAAGTTATACTAGATCTCTTGAGTGGCTGAGGTTCTTGAAGTTCTACTGTAACATCAGTTTCAACCAATTCGTCCTGAGTAATTTGTGCCTCTAGAACCTCTTCTAGTTCTACCGCATTGCCATCAGTACTTTCTGTAAAGACATCATTTTCCAAAAATGTGGCATGCTGAGCAACAAACACCTTTTGTTCCTCCTTGTGGTAGAATATATATCCATAGGAATGTTTTGCATATCTCACAAATTTACACATGACCGATCGTGTCTCGAGTTTGTCTGGATTATGCTTTTTAACAAAAGCCGGACAACACCAAATCCTAACTCTTTTAAGAGATGGTCTCTTTCCACTCCATATCTTATATGGAGTGGTAGACACGGTCTTGGTTGGAACCCTGTTTAACAGATACATTGCTGTTTCCAATGCATGTCCCCAAAAGGAAAGCGGTAACTCAGCATCACACATCACGGATCGTACTATATCTAATAGGGTACGATTACTCCGTTTTGACACACCGTTGTGCTGTGGTGTGTAAGAAAGATTGAGCTGAGAGAGAATCTCATTCTCTTTTAAGAAGTTTGAAAACTCTGTACTTAAGTACTCTCCACCTCGATTTGATCGAAGTTTCTTGATGCTCAAGCCCGTTTGTTTTTCTACTTCAAGTTTGTACTCCTTGAATTTCTCGAAAGCTTCGGATTTATGCTTTATCAAAAACACGTGTCCGAATCTTGAGAAATCATCAGTAAAAGTGATGAAGTATAAAAACCACCTCGTGCATGTGTAGACAATGGTCCGCATACATTACTATGTATGTTGCTTAAGAGTTCCACAACTCTTTCTCCGTGTCCAGTAAACGGAGTTTTGGTCATTTTACCTTTGATACAGGACTGGCATGTTGCATAAGATTTATATTCAAAAGGTTTTAAATATCCATCTTTATGTAGCTTGTTTAGTCTTGTTTCATTAATATGATCAAGTCTACAATGCCAAAGAAAAGTTTCTTCTATATCTGAAAACTTCTTTTTATTAGTATATTGTATATTGAAAACTGTATGTTGGTTCAGGACGTAAATACCGTTATTCAATGTACCATACCTAATCAACTCTTGATTCAAGTTAATGTTCATAACATTATTTTGCAACACAAAATGATATCCTTCATTGTCCAACAATGAAACGGATATTATATTACATAGCATACTAGGTACAAAATAACACGGGTCCAAAACCAAAATACAACCCGAAGGCAACCCAAGATGATACTCTCCTACGGATACAACATGTACATTGGAACCATTTCCAACCCGCAGAGTATGGTCTCTAGTCTTCAAAACTCTACTGTTTATCATCCCCTGCATACAATTGCAGATGTGAGAACCAGAACCGGTATCTAATACCCAAGATGCAGAGTTAATTGAAAAATAGTTCTCAGTTATGAACACATCTGAAGTGGAAGAATCGGCACGCTTCTTCTTCTTGAGTTCAGCAAGATACAAAGCATAGTTCCGTTTCCAATGTCCCGTCTTGTGGAAGAAAAAACATTCCCCTTTTCCACTTCCCGCGGCCCCGGTTTTGTCTTTCCCCTTCTCCTTTCGAACTCCACCCTTCGATTTGATGGACTTATTCTTCTTCTTTCCCTTGGCCTTGGCTTTTGGGACGGAAGAGGAAGATGGCCCAGCAAGCAGAGCGGGAGTCTTCGCTGTTTTCAGCGTGCTCTCTGCAGTTCTCAACATATTTAGAAGTTCAGGCAATGATTTCTCTAAATCGTTCATATTGAAATTCACTATGAACGGAGCAAAGGCGGGGGAGAGAGACTGTAGAACAACATCCGTATATTGCTCATTATCCATAGTCCATCCCAGTTCCTCAAGTTCTTCAATAAGACCAATCATTTTCAAAACATGGTCTCCTACTGATGCACCAGGGGCCATTCACATCTGAAACAGCTTTCGAGATGCCTCGCATCTCAATGTACGAGATTGCTGTTCATATAACTTCTTTGTATGAAGAAAGATGGATTGTACATCCATCTTCTCTTGTTGTTTCTGATGGATGTTGTCCATAGAAGCAAGCGCGAGGCACCTGGCCGTTTTGCAATCAATATCCCATGTTTTTCGGATCTCCATATCCGAAACAGATGATTCAGGCCTTGGGACTGGTGGGGATTTGGTAGTGAGGACATATGATACTTTATCATATGCGAGTGCAATGTTCAAGTTCCTCTTCCAGTCCTTATAATTCGGCCCAGTCAGTTGGTTTTTCTCTAGTAGAAGCTTAAGTCCCGTCATCGGTATCTGCCATTAGGACAGAGAAAAGTATACACTCAGCGAAATGCTCTTGCAAAGAATTAGATTGGTTATTATCTTATCTAATCGATGTCTCCCACTACTTTAATCAAATTATCTTTCAAAACCTGAAAAGAAAACTAGCCAGGATTAATTACATTCCACAGTTTCGCTAACTGGTCAGCCAGGCTAGTGTCGGTACTTTGCGGCAGCTTCCCCGTGCTTTCGCACAGACCTAATTAAAATAAACCTCGTTTTCCAAGAGGTCATACCCCGTTGATGTTGGGATTACTTAGCACCTAGCCTAGGGTTTGCAAGCATCACACATGCCACAACAAAAATTTTAGGGTGTGCTAAGCAATCTAACTAAAGATCATACTAGAAAACTAGGGTAACAAAAAAGTAATATACCATTACAAAGAGAAGTGAATGAAAATACAACCTTTGTAGATCCAGTCCTTCACTTCTAAAGCTCCGTGTTGACGTCCCTTCGCTGCGATCATCGAGATCCCGGACTCTAGTGATGGTTTCCTCGGAGAAATGAACGGGCTAGCTCGTTGACTTCGTGGCCGAAGATGATCTACGTCGAGGAGAATCAAACTCAAGCTCCATCTTCACTTGGTCAAGAACTTTGTGAAGAGAACACCCTAAATTAAATGGTAAGTAGTAGAGGATGATGAAATAGGAAGTGGGTTCACTTTGGATTTTGATTTCTCACTATATTTCTTCACTTCTAAAAATCTAGCAAGGTTTTCTTCTTCATGAAGAAGAAGAAAAAGAAAAAGAATAATGAGAATGAATAATAAAGTGATGATAATGATCAAATCAACCATGGGTGAGTTAATCATCCACTAACCTTTGTAGAGACTAAACCATGGTTTAAGGTAATGGTTTGGTTAATAAATATCTTATGCAAAACAAAGTGAGTGGACTTTGTCAAAGATGCTTTAAGCTTCATGAAGCTTCAAGCCAAGATAAAGAAAGCCACCATTTGAATTACAAAAATAAATAGAAACCCTAACCATTATTTTAAATATGGTGTAAGTCATACACACACCCAAGTTTGCATGTATCATCAAGCATGATACAATCTAGTGCACAAACATATATCACATATACAACATGTGCACATAAAGTGAGAAAATAAATCTTAAGTGAACAAATACTAGTTAATGTAAAGTAATATATAAAATATATAGTTATACATTAAATCATTAAATCAACACTTGATTTAATGATCCGGTCATATCGCATATAACCGACTAATATTTCGTGTATAAATATATCGAATCAACACTTGATTCGGTAACCCGGCTATATCTCATATAACCGACCGATGATACAAATCGCGAGAATAGAATACGGTATCACATACTCATATTATTCTCGGTCCCGCGCATATCTCATGTGCGCTCCTATTTCGTTTCGCATGAGCCAGGAAACCTCTGTGTAGGACTCTAAAGACTCGTCAATACGCCGGCAGTAGGTGGTGATCATATCAGCCACCCACAAGCCGCAAGTGGTCGGCTAAATGTAACGGCCACCCAGATATTGAGCGATCAGAAGATCAATAAGGAAGCCTGCTCACACTCCTACGTATCCAACCGGTAACAGTTACCGCACAGTCCGGTCTGTTCGTCTGATATGTCACATATCTCGCCTAGGGGTGGTAAACGTCAGACCCCAGTAGCTTGATAAGTCATGCAGATGTATGGTCCATAACAAGCGTGAAATTACTGATAACACTTACCAGTAAATCACATTAACCCTGGCCAGGTATTTCCAGTTATGGACAGTCGAGCATATCGCAACACCAACCCCCAATACCGGGAGAGACGAATCCCCTCCTATCGCTCATTGCCTCCATGTGAATCGGGACTGTACCCAAAAACCACCTGTTTGCACGACTCAGTAGAGCCGTGGTAGGGTGGAAATCAAAGCACAGTGGGAAACATACAAGACTTTATGACGATCTAGGGTCAACAGACTAAGCTGTACCAGTGTCACCAGAGAACTTCCATCTGACGTGTGGTATAATACCATCTAGGAGTTCTCGGCGAGTGCGTTCAGTGTACCCAGTCTCCACTGAGCACCCGTATACTATCTCTTATGTCATACACCAATGGATATGGGAACATCCATCACCCATCACATGGGTCGAGAAGATATACGCTAGTCTACTCTGGAATATCGATGCCCCGTCTCGATATTCCCACGACTAGGAACATTGAAGGATGTACTCATGGAAAACTCAGGCCCCACTAGTATGATCTACATCATAATCCTGGAAGTCGAGAACACATCCTAAGGGCTTTATCAACATGTAATAGAGAGACAATAAGTGTACATGTTAAGATAAAGAGCAACCAGATAGCGTACTATCATGTCGAGCAAGAATGTCCTCCCCATATATGTCCCAGCATCCACTACAATATACATCTCATTTACAGTAATGGCCTCTCGGGCATACATACTACTAACAATCTCCCACTTGCACTAGGGCCATCTATAGCAGTGGTTGCTGTATCTCATACTCAACCATCCCATAAAAGTCTCCCTCTGGGAAAATGCCTTTTGTCAGTGGATCCTCTGAGTCTACTCTCCAAACCTCGATCTCCCTGGAGATCAACTATCTCCATGATCAGATGATACTGCCTTGGAATATGTCTGGGTCACTGATGGGACCGGGGTTCCTGGTGTAAGTGCAAGGCAGCGCCCCGGCCGTCTGTCCGAGGCCAAAATGCGGAAACAAAAACTTTTCTTTACTTGGAAACCGGTGCTACCGCGGACTTATAAACCCGGATCTGTCCATTAACCTACTACTAGCTAACAAGACAAAGGGTAGAGAGCTATACCGAGCGATCCGTATCCTTCGTTCTTCGGCCTCCATCCCGATCTCCTCGCGGAATCTCCGGTCTTCATCTCCTCATCGGAAAGGGCACCACATCGCCGGGTCCTTTTACGGGCTCCCACCTCTGGACCGAGGCAACTCGGGCACGAAATTGGCGAGCCGACGTGTCCAAGAATGCTATAGGCTAAGCGTAGAATGGTTTTGTCTCACGGGGTTAGTGAGGTTGCCATTTGGAAGTGTAGGTGGAGGGATGAACTTTGAAATGGTGCTATGGGATTTTTGTGTGAGCAAATGAGATGAAAAACCCCACATAAAAATTTGGACAGCCCACCTCTAGAATTGCCGGCCATACCAAAAATGAGAGAAAGAGGGAGTGGATCAATAATGAGAAGAAAGAGAATGATTATAATCATCAAGAAAGTCACACCCATTACCTAATCATATCCCATCATATTTCCATCTCCAAAAAGTCAAGTAATGATGAACAAAGAAGTCAAATGATGGTTGAACCGTCATGAAGAAACAACTTACAAAAAACCACCCTCCACTATGCTAATTTGCACATTTGCAAATAAGCCCCTCCACACCAATTTTCAACCAAAGAAAGAACAAGGCAAAAATGTCCGAAACGGAATGCAAACTGGCAACTTCAAAAAGACGATCCCGTAATAAATTACAGGAAAACCCCGCGAATGTATATACATACCCGCATTTGAATTCCGACCGAATACAAATGCAATGAGACAAAATCAACACTGTATAATACTAGGATCCGGCTTAAACAAAAGCCCGCTAGTATTATCCGTCCGAACCATAACACGTGCACAAGTGCACCCGTACGTTCGAACCCTGCCATAAATCCATACGGCCTCTACAACGTTTCGCCCGAAACTTGAGAAACTGTCTGTGGGGGACACTAAAGACTCGCCGACACTTTGGCTGTGGATTTAACCACTAGCACGTAAGAGGTATTAGCCATACGTAACGGGCTACCTGGTATTGACCTAAAGGGACGTCGATGAGGGAACTCATCCTGATGCCCTACTGAGCCTGTCAGTGACAATATCCATACAGTCCGGTCCGTTCGCCTATGAGCATCGCATGGCGGGCCTTGGGGGTTGGTAAAACTCAGACCCCAAAAGCGGTACAAGTCGTGTCGGAGTGTAGCACAGAACACCCTGAGATACAACTTGAATACCAACCAGTAAATCTCCTCCCTTGGCCAAGGACTTCTTGTAATGTCTCTCCTAGACATAGCGCGACCTCACCCCCAATACCGGGAGAGATGAACCCCTACAGATCTGCTCACTGCCTCCATGTGGCTCGGGACTGTACCCAACTAAAACCTGTTTGCACGACTCCTTTGAGCCGTGGTAGGGTAGTAATCAAAGTACTGTGGAAACTCACACGAGATAAATGACGATCTCAGGTCGATGAACTAACCTGTACACATGTCACCAGGGAACTGCTATCTGACGTATGGTATAATCCCAACTAGCATGTTCCCGGCGAGTCCTGTCCGGTGTACTCATAACCCAATGAGCACCTCTATACATCTTAAGTGAACCAACTGACACCAGCGGCTTGTGAGAATGGCCACCGCCCCTCGTCGGGGTCTCGACTGTATACACTAGTCTACACTGGAGTATCGATGCCCTGTCGCGAAAACTCCCACGACTAGGGACCTTTAAAGGATGTGCTTATAGACCCCAGCTCCTACGTATATCATTGCCATCATACTGCTAGCCGTCAAGCAAGAATCCTAAGGGCTCTATCAACGCGCAATAGTGACCTGTAAGGTCACTAAAGCAGTACACGATGATAAAGATAAACCAGATAGCATATTATCATCTTGAGTAAGACTGTCCTACCGGCATAGGTCCTCCCTCAATCATTGCAATCACATTCCTGCGATCCAATAATTGACTCTGAGGGCACTATATCCAACAATCTCCCACTTGCACTCAAGGCTAATAATTGCGATGTCGCATAATCACAGCCCGTGTGATACCGAACACCCAACTCCTCTACTAATCAGTCTCACAAAGGCCGTTTGCGAAACTATTGCGTTCGAGGAATAACCTCAGTGAGTGGATCCGCCCTGATGTTTCTTTCTATGTTTCTCTTTATCTCAAGTTCGCGGAGAAAGCCATCTCTCGAAATGAGCAATACCTGTCTAAGAATATGTCTGGATATCTGATGGGGCCTAGTTCATAAATGAACTCCAAATCCAAACTTCTTAGACTGTATCGTCAACTGAAACCAATCAGTATCCTGCGCCATGCCCCCTCGGTATCCCCTTGGACCACCTGTCCAAAATACTTCCCCTCGTCAGAGGGAAAACTATAACTCTGACAGTCACTCTTTCATCCAGGTCACCTTGGAAGTCTGGAATGATAACTGTCTCCCGAATGAGGCTGTCGTTATCATATCCCAGGAACATCCACTTATGTTCTAAAAGTGCTTCCGATCTTTTCTCCAGGATAGGATCAATATCAACATATTGCATTTCGTGCAAAAACAATATCTGGTGTGGTACTTGACATCTCATGATTGACTCAATTGCCTAAGCAAGTGATCTGCCAATCATGCACATTCCTCTCCCCTTTAGTCTTTAAGACACCTTTAGAGAGGGTGACTCCATCACCTGTAGGCACACCACCATGCCAGGAGTCGTGCACCCTAAAACACCTTTAGAATGCTGTCTAAGTACCCAGATTGGGATACTACCCAAATCTAGATCTAAAATCATAGATCTAGTAACCAAAATGTCTGATATAATATCCATGTCCTATGTGGAGAAACAACTGTGTGACAACCAAAGTATAACCGGTCGTAGTGCAGGAATATCACTTCCTACTATGTGTATATCATCCACAAATCAAGACATCACACCCTACTACCTTCTTAACAGATCCATCCCCTATTCTGATGAAGTCAAACCTATGACTGTTACATCAAATATAGATGATCTATCTCCGCTGTATCTGCTTTAGTCTATAAATAGACATAAGCCACTTGTCCACTATGCTTCCGCTGCTCCCACTGACTACGACAACCCTCTGGCAGAGTCATATAGACGTACACTTCTAAAGCTAGTTTAGAACGACGCTATACGCATCCTCCTGACGGGTCTCATAGCCTGGAACAACAGTAGTGTCAAATCTGGGCAAACAATAACCTCCCTGTAACCGTCATTGAGCATACCGAAGTACCTCTCGAGTGCCTGAGGTTACCGACCTTATCTGCGGAGTGGCCAATGGAATGTCAAACTATATTGAATCTTTAGGTTCTTATCAAATTTTCATTCATTGTTTGCGGTTCTGGAATCACTTCCAGTTCTACCATACTTCCACTTCTGTTTTCTGAAAAAATCCATTTTACTTAAAACTGTGGTGTGTCTAGAACAATATCACTATTGATCTTCCAGATGATACAAAGTCAACCCTCGTCATAGCCTGGGTCAACCCACAAACAACCATTACAAAAACTTGCCTTGAGTTATCCAGAGTCTTGTTTTAAGCATATGCCGGACAACTCCCGGTACTTCAACATCGTTAAGATATGAACTGTTCTATATTCCAATACAGAAACAGAGGCGCTGATTTAATTGAACCAGATTCAAATCATGCAGCTGTCTCCATTGCATGTCAACTAAATGGAGAGAGGCCGATCAGCATTACTCAACTTAGGAGTGCTTCCAATTATGAGTAACCTGAAAGAGAAGCAAGTTCTCTTAATCACTACTATTAACTGAATACCACACACAAGTATCTACATCTTCGATCACTTTGAAGAATCCCGATACTTGCAATACCTGGTTCTCTACTTTATTCATATACCTATAACTTCTCAAAACTTGGACCTTGTGTTTCTACGAAACACATGTCTAAGAACTAGAGAAGTCTCAAGTAAACAGAATATAGTACGAGTACCAACCCATCTAGCCTGATAGACACTGGACAACATACAATACTCTGTATAAGTCCCTTGAGTCTAATAACTCAGTACCTGTGTATCGTAGGTTGAAAACAGTACTTATGGCTAAGAAGAATTACAACGCTGTTTAATGCTCCTTACCTAACCATCCACTGATATAGGTAAATGTCATGGACATAATTTTAAAAAGTTATATCTCACTCTATAAAAATAGACGTACAGATATATCAATTTGAAATTGGTGCATAGCAACGGATATTCAAAACCAAATATTTGCCGTCCGGCAAACAGCCCAGGCGATTTCCTCAAATATCTCCAATTACAACGAATTCCGATATAATGAGGATGATCACCTAATTCCCAATAACTTACTTCTACTCATCATCTGTAAAACCATACAGATGTGAGAATCATACCTGGTAAATACATACCCTGGAGCAAGGTTTAATTGGGAAATCAGTTTTCTATTAACAGTACACAGTGAAACTGAAACATTGAAATGTTTCGTAGGGGTATCCGGGTATTCTTGGTAATACCTCTTCCATTATACAGATTCAAAACTGTAACCGTATATTTCTTTGCCATCTCTCCAAATCCCTTCATATGTCTTTAGTCGTTACCTTCTGTACACCCTCTTAGGCTAAATGGTTTTCTTCCTTCCCTACCTTTCGGCACCAGCCTATGGTTTGGAAGAAGACTATTCAATAAGCGTAATAGGTGTACTGTTCTAATCCTAAGAGCACTCGCAACACGAGAGAAGGTAAAGATTAAAGACAACTGAATAAACCTTATTCCTATTTCTCCTGAACCAGAATCCATCCCCGAACTGGAACAAGTTCCTTCGAGTTCGTATAAAACCATACGATGGAGTATCCAAATAACTGTGGATCTTCGTGGTGATACGGAGTGTTCTGTAGAAATACAAAGGTGAAGTATGAGTGGCGATGAAATACTTGGTTTGGTCGTGAATAGCAGACGCATTTTACTTTGCCCTCTTACCAATCCCTTTATTTGTGTTCACTTAATACCTTATGTACACCACACTTAGGCTAATCGGCTTTATTCATTCCCTACTGTTCGGCACCAGCCTAAGGTTTGGAAGAAGACAATCCAATAAGCGTAATGGGTGTACTATCCCCTAATCCAAGGAGCACTCGCAACCTGAGAGAATGTAGAAGGAAAAGACAACTGAATAGTCCTATTCGTTTTCTCTAGAACCGGAAACTATCCTCGAATCTGGAACAAGTTCCTTCGAGTTCATATATAACTATATGATTGTTTTATCCAATGGATGTGGACGTTCGTAGTAATACGGGGTGTTCTGGAGAAAAGGGTAAGAGTAGGAGTGGCAATGATGTATGCAACTCTGACAATCTAAAAGCCAGTGTTTAAGAAGGTTCGGTTAATCTTGGTCACTGAGTCATAGTCAAGGGTCGGGCCATGGTCGTTGCCAAAGAGAGAGAGAAAAGAAACACTCAGCAAGCACTCTAACCTAGATCAGAATGGTTATCAGTTTATCCAATCAGGAAACCTCCCACTGTAACGTCAAATTCTCCTCCAAACCTGAAAGAAGAATTACTCGGGATCACCCAAGGAGTAAACCAGCTCATCAGTGGGAATCGGGATCCAACTATCATCGCATGATAACGTGATGGAATCCACTCACGTTATCACACTCCAGAAGGTATGCGCATATCTTGCAAGCTTCAGTTTCTTTAGAAACTCCCAATGTGATTTTTACCCCATGCTCTTATGACCTTGACGAAGGCCAACATATCATAAGTCACATGTCAAATTCTACCCGTCATTATCCAGGTTAATTTGAACCCACCCGTACATACCCTTGACGAAGGCCAAAATAGTAGTACGTCTGTCCCAAACCAACGCATCTATCTATGCTGCAGAAAAGTAACAAATAACTATCATACACTATGCCTTGACGAAGGCCAACATACATAGCATGAATACTAAGTGCTACCTTTCTGAAATGACGGAGGGCTACGAATGGTTTTTGGCGAAAAACCTTTAACGTAATGAACTTGATATCGTTGAAGGAACCGGATAGCTTTTTTTAAAAATATAGTGGCGAAAACCTTTGCTAAAGAGGTCACTCCCGGTGAAGGGATCTCGGCTCTTTCCCCGTAGAAAGAGGTGCAGGATATTCCAACTGAACACCACGATGCAGAGCAAAAAGGCAATCGGCTATAGTGAAGTTATTACCCTGACGCAAACTTCTGTCCAAGGGGTCACTCCCGGTGAACGGTTCTCGGCCCTTGCCTCGTCGACTGAGGTGTACGATATTCCTAACCGAATACCACTGTGCAAAACAAAAGAGAACGTCCTTGCAATAACAGCTTTTTGAAAATTGTTCCAACAATATCAGAATAGGTTTGTTTAGCTTGCATTGATCCGAATCAATGCGGTCCCATCAATTGATCACACCAATAAAGAACAAAAATACGATGTACGTATATGCCACCCGCATTCGCCACTGGGTCCCGTCTTCACCCGTTAGGTTACATAACTAACGACAGGGCGGGAACTGGACTAGCACGGGTGCAAAACATATACAACATCTACTAGTATATATATCAATATATAATAATCGCTCAAGACGTGATAAAATGCAACATCACAGAAATGTAGTATGCATCACAGAACAATACAGATATCTTGGATCCTCGGGTTTCATAGAGCCGCTACTGAAACCCGACGTTCCCCTGGTCGTGTGGATAGCCTGTGCTATGAAATCCTAGACCCCTACGGGTGCGGAAATTTACCCGCCAAAACCTGAAGCGAGGCAGCCCCCTTCAACAACGTGAATGGACCACACAGTACTTCATGGAATCCGGTAACTTGAGCACCCCTCCTTGGGTCAACCTGTACCACCTACGAGTGCGGAGAATAGCCCGCCAATTCTAGAGTAAAGCCCCCTCTGTCTCAACTCCATGAGATGCGGGCCCATTTCCTTCTAGAACCCGGCTATCCGTGCACCCTACCGCGGGGTAATCCTAGTACAGAAAGTAAAATATATACTACATCGACCTCAGCTCGGTCGTGCCCTAAAAGAATAATATACAAACAGGCAGTAACGGCAGTCCACATGTCGGACGCTCTCCCCGCAATATCAAATGTACATATACAACCAAACTGTACTACCATTGAATCCAGGCTATCCACCACGACAAATCCGCAACATCACAGCACAACACAGAACATCAACGTGAATGTCGCGTTCGCAAATCCGTCTATAATAACTATAGCAATTAGACAGGATTTACCGATCAAATGACATTCACGGTCGCAGATATAATGTAAATACTGTGAACTAACATGTTTAAAATTTTCGATCGACTAAATTCCCCAAAGTGGGCCCCAAGCACAACTGTAGCACTCAAAATAAATCTGGGCCCAAACAGAATATACCAAAAACCCCCAATTCTAAGACAGAGACCTACTGAAGAAATTTGGTGCACTGTTGATACAGTACGGCCGCTGATCCGCCGCCAAAAAGTGATTTTGGCCGCGGATCCGCCGCGCTACAGTAAAATCAGTGAACCATATTTTTCCAGAATTCTCAAAAAACCCTGCACGATTCTTAGAGATGCTCAAAAATATTTTTAGGGCAGCTCAAAAAATCGACAGAAACACAGAGCTTGGAAATGCGGTTTTCGGAATTTTCATTCGATCGAAGTTCTAAACACGTTAGAGCAAGCTAGAGTAGGTTAATGGCGTGGCTCTAATACCAGTGTAAGTACACGGCAGCGCCCCGGCCGTCTGTCCGAGGCCAAAATGCGGAAACAAAAACTTTTCTTTAACTGGAAACCGGCGCTACCGCGAACTTATAAACCCGGATCGGGCCATTAACCTACTACTAGCAAACAAGAGAAAGGGTATAGAGCTATACCGAGCGATCTGTGTCCTTCGGTCTTCGGCCTCCATCCCGATCTCCTCGCAGAATCTACGGTCTTCATCTCCTCATCGGAAAGGGCACCACATCGCCGGGTCCTTTTACGGGCTCCCACCTCTGGAACGAGGAAACTCGGGCACGAAGTTGGCGAGCCGACGTGTCCAAGAATGCTGTAGGCTAAGTGTAGAATGGTTTTGTCTCACGGGGTTAGTGAGGTTGCCATTTGGAAGTGTTGGTGGAGGGATGAACTTTGAAATGGTGCGATGGGATTTTTGTGTGAGCAAATGAGATGAAAAATCCAACACAAAAATTTGGACAGCCCACCTCTAGAATGGCCGGCCATACCAAAAACGAAAGGAAGAGGGAGTGGATCAATAATGCAAAGAAAGAGAATGATTATAATCATCAAGAAAGTCACACCCATTACCTAATCATATCCCATCATATTCCCATCTCCAAAAAGACAAGTAATGATGAACAAAGAAGTCAAATGATGGTTGAGCCATCATGAAGCAACAACTTACAAAAAACCACCCTCCACTATGCTAATTTGCACATTTGCAAATAATCCCCTCCATACCAATTTTCAGCCAAAGAAAGAACAAAGGAAAAATGGACGAAACGGAATGGAAACTGGAAACTTCAAAAAGACGATCCCGTAATAAATTACAGGAAAACCTCGTGACTGTATATACATACCCGCATTTGTATTCTGACCGAATACAAATGCAATGAGACAAAATCTACACTGTATAATACTAGAATCCGGCTTAAACCAAAGCCCGCTAGAATTATCCATCCGAACCATAACACGTGCAAAAGTGCACACGTACGTTCGAACCCTGCCATAAATCCATACGGCCTCTACAACGTTTCGCCCGAAACTTGAGAAACTGTCTGTGGGGGACTCTAAAGACTCGTCAACACTTTGGCTGTGGATTTAACCACTAGCACGTCAGAGGTATTATCCGTACGTAACGGGCTACCAGGTATTGACCAAAAGGGACGTCGATGAGCGAACTCATCCTGACACCCTACTGAGCCTGTCAATGATAATATCCGTACAGTCCGGTCCGTTCGTCTATGAGCATCGCATGGCGGGCCTAGGGGGTTGGTAAAAGTCAGAACCCAAAAGCGGTACAAGTCGTGTCGGAGTGTAGCCCAGAACACCCTGAGATACTACTGGAATACCTACCATTAAATCTCCTGCCTTGGCCAAGGACTTCGTGTAATGGCTCTCCTAGACACAGCGCGACCTCACCCCCAATACCGGGAGAGACGAACCACTGCAGATCCGCTCACTGCCTCCATGTGGCTCGGGACTGTACCCAACTAAAACCTGTTTGCACGACTCCTTTGAGCCGTGGTAGGGTAGTAATCAAAGTACAGTGGGAACTCACAAGAGAAAAATGACGATCTCAGGTCGATGAACTAACCTGTACACATGTCACCAGGGAACTGCTATCTGACGTCTGGTATAATCCTAACTAGCATGTTCCCGACGAGTCCTGTCCGGTGTACTCATAACCCAATGAGCACCTGTATACATCTTAGGTGAACCAACTGACACCAGTGGCTTGTGAGACTAGCCACCGCCCCTCGTCGGGGTCTCGACTGTATACACTAGTCTACTCTGGAGTATCGATGCCCTGTCTCGAAAACATCCACGACTAGGGCCCTTTAAAGCATATAGACCCCAGCTCCCACGTATATGATCTGCATCATACTGCTGGCCGTCAACAAAGAATCCTAAGGGCTCTATCAACGCGCAATAGTGACCTGTAAGGTCACCTAAAGCAGTACACGATGATAAAGATAAACCAGATAGCATATTATCATCTTGAGTAAGACTGTCCTATTGGCATAGGTCCTCCCTCAATCATTGCAATCACGTGCCTGCGATCCAATAATTGACACTGGGGGCACTATATCCAATAATCTCCCACTTGCACTCAAAGCTAATTATTGCGATGTCGCATACTCATAGCCCGTGTGATACCGAACACCCAACACCTCTACTAATCAGTCTCACAAAGCCCGTTTGCGAAACTATTGCGTTCGAGGAATAGCCTCAGTGAGTGGATCCGCCCTGATATTTCTTTCGTTGTCTCTCTTTATCTCAAGTTCGTGGAGAAAGCCATCTCAAGAAATGAGCAATACCTGTCTTAGAATATGTCTGGATATTTGATGGGACCTAGTTCATAAATAAACTCCAAATCCAAACTTCTTAGACTATATCGTCAACTGAAACCAATCAGTATCCTGCGCCATGCCTCCCTCAGTATCCCCTAGGACCACCTGTCCAAAATACTGCCCCACGTCAGAGGGAAAACTATAACTCTGACAGTCACTCTGTCATCCAGGTCACCTTGGAAGCCTAGAATGATGACTGTCTCCCGAATGAGGCTGTCGTTAGCATATCCCTAGAACATCCACTTATGTTCTAAAACTGCTTCCGATCTTTTCTCCAGGATTGGATCAATATCAACTTGTTGCATTTCGTGCAAAAACAATATCTGGTGTTGTACTTGACATCTCATGTTTGACTCAATTGCCTAATCAAGTGATCTGCCAACCATGCACATCCCTCTCTTCTTTAGTCTGTAAGACACCTTTAGAGAGGGTGCCTCCATCACCTCCAGGTACACCATCATGCCAGGAGTTGTCCATCCTAAAACACCATTAGAATACTGTCTAAGTACCCAGATTGGTATAATACCCAAGTCTAGATCTAAAATCATAGATCTAGTAACCAGAATGTCTGATATAATATCCATGTCCTATGTGGACAAACCACGGTGTGACAACCAAAGTATAACCGGTCGTAGTGCAGGAATATCACTTCATACTATGTGTATGTCATCCACAAATCAAGACATCACACCCTACTAACTTCTTAACAGATCCATCCTCTATTCAGATGAAGTCAAACCTATGACTGTTACATCAGATATAGATGATCTATCTCCGCTGTATCTGCTTTAGTCTATAAATAGACATAAGCCACTTGTCCATTATGCTTCCGCTGCTCCCACTGACTACGACAACCCTCTGGTAGAGTCATATAGACGTACACTTCTAAAGCTAGTTTAGAACGATGCTATACTCATCCTCCTGCCGGGTCTCATAGCCTGGAACAACAGTAGTGTCAAATCTGGGCAAACAAGAACCTCCCTGTCACCGTCATTGAGCATACCGAAGTACCTCTCGAGTGCCTGAGGTTACCCACCTTATCTGCGGAGTGGCTAATAGAATGTCAAACCAGATTGAATCTTTAGGTTCTTATCAAATTTTCATTAATCGTTTGCGGTTCTGGAATCACTTCCAGTTCTACCATACTTCCACTTCTGTTTTCTGAAAAAATCCATTTTACTTAAAACTGTGGTGAGTCTAGAACAATATCACTATTGATCTTCCAGATGATACAAAGTCAACCCTCGTCATAGCCTGGGTCAACCCACAAACAACCATTACAGAAACTTGCCTTGAGTTATCCAGAGTCTGGTTTTAAGCATAAGCCGGACAACTCCCCGTAGCTTAATATCGTTAAGATATAAACTGTTCTATATCTAATACAGAAACAGAGGCACTGATTTAAATGAACCAGATTCAAATCATGCAGCTGTCTCCAGTGCATGTCAACTAAATGGAGAGAGGCCGATCAGCATTACTCAACTTAAGAGTGCTTCCAATTATGAGTAACCTGAAAGAGAAGCAAGTTCTCTTAATCACTACTATTAACTGAATACCACACACAAGTATCTACATCTTCGATCTCTTTGAAGAATCCCGGTACTTGCAATACCTGGTTCTCTACTTTATTCATATACCTATAACTTCTCAGAAATTGGACCTTGTGTTTCTACGAAACACATGTCTAAGAACTAGAGAAGTCACAAGTAAACAGAATATAGTACGAGTACCAACCCCTCTGTCCTGATAGACCCTGGACAACATACAATACTCTGTATAAGTCCTTTGAGTCTAATAACTCAATCCCTGTGTGTCGTAGGTTGAAAACTGTACTTATGGTTAAGAAGAATTACACCGCTGTTTAATGCTCCTTACCTAACCATCCACTGATATAGGTAAATGTCATGGACATAATTTCAAAAAGTTATATCTCACTCTATAAAAATAGACGTACAGATATATATCAATTTGAAATTGGTGCATAGCAACGGATATTCAAAACCAAATATTTGCCGTCCGGCAAACAGCCCAGGCGATTTCCTCAAATATCACCAATTACAACGAATTCCGATATAATGAGGATGACCACCTAATTCCTAATAACTTACCCCTACTCATCATCTGTAAAACTATACAGATGTGAGAATCATACCTGGTAAATACTTACCCTGGAGCAAGGTTTAATTGGGAAATCAGTTTTCTATTAACAGTACACAGTGAAACTGAAACATTGAAATGTTTCGTAGGGGTATCCGGGTATTCCTGTTAATGCCTCTTTCATTATCCAGATTCAAAACTGTAACCGTATATTTCTTTACCATCTCTCTAAATCCCTTCATATGTCTTTAGTCGTTACCTTCTGTACACCCTCTTAGGCTAAATGGTTTTCTTCCTTCCCTGCCTTTCGACACCAGCCTATGGTTTGGAAGAAGACTATCCAATAAGCGTAATAGGTGTACTGTCCTAATCCTAGGAGCACTCGCAATGCGAGAGAAGATAAAGATAATAGACAACTGAATAAACCTTATTCCTATTTCTCCTGAACCAGAATCCATCCCCGAACTGGAACAAGTTCCTTCGAGTTCGTATATAACCATACGATGGAATATCCAAATAACTGTGGATCTTTGTAGTGATACGGAGTGTTCTGGAGAAATACAAAGGTGAAGTAGGAGTGACGATGAAATATTTGGTTTGGTCGTGAATAGCAGTCGCGGTTTACTTTGCCCTCTTACTAATCCCTTTATTTGTCTTTACTTGATACCTTATGTAAACCACACTTAGGCTAATCGCCTTTCTTCATTCCCAACTGTTCGGCACCAGCCTATGGTTTGGAAGAAGACTATCCAATAAGCATAACTGGTTTACTATCCCTTAATCCAAGGACCACTCGCAACCTGAAAGAGGTAAAAGGAAAAGACAACTGAATAGTCGTATTCGTTTTCTCCAGAACAGGAAACCATCCTCAAATCTAGAACAAGTTCCTTCGAGTTCGTATATAACCATACAATGGTTTTATCCATTGTAAGTGGACGTTCGTAGTAATACGGGGTGTTCTGGAGAAAAGGGTAAGAGTAGGAGTGGCAATGATGTATGCAACTCTGACAATCCAAAAGCCAGTGTTTAAGAAGGTTCGGTTAATCTTGGTCACTGAGTCATAGTCAAGGGTCGGGCCATGGTCGCTGCAAAGAGAGAGAGAAAAGAAACACTCAGCGTGCACTCTAACCTAGATCAGAATAGTTATCATTTTATCCAATCAGGAAACCTCCCATTGTAATGTCAAATTCTCCTCCAAACCTGAAAGAAGAATTAGTCGGGATCACCCGAGGAGTAAACCAACTCATCAGTGGGAATAGGGTTCCATCTATCATCGCATGATAACGTGATGGAATCCACTCACGTTATCACACTCCAGAAGATATGCGCATATCTGGCAAGTTTCAGTTTCTTTAGAAACTCCCGATATGATTTTTACCCCATGCTCTTATGACCTTGACGAAGGCCAACATATCATAAGTCATATGTCAAGTTCTACCCTTCATTTTCCAGGTTAATTTGAATCCACCCGTACATACCCTTGATGAAGGCCAAAATAGTAGTACGACTGTCCCAAACCAACGCATTTATCTATGCTGCAGAAAAGTAACAAATAACTACCATACACTATGCCTTGACGAAGGCCAACATACATAGCATGAATACTAAGTGCTACCTTTCTGAAATGACGGAGGGATTCGAATGGTTTTTGGCGAAAAATTTTAACGTAATGAACTTGATATCGTTGAAGGAACCGGATAGGTTTTATAAAAATATAGTGGCGAAAACCTTTGCTAAAGATGTCACTCCCGGTGAAGGGATCTCGGCTCTTTCCTCGTAGAATGAGGTGCAGAATATTCCAACTGAACACCACGATGCAAAGCAAAAAGGCAATCGGCTATGGTTAAGTTATTACCCTGACGCAAACTTCTGTCCAAGGGGTCACTCCCGGTGAAGGGATCCCGGCCCTTGCCTCGTCGACTGAGGTGCAGGATATTCCAATACGAATACCACTGTGCAAAATAAAAGAGAACGACCTTGCAATAACAGCTTTTTGAAAATTGTTCCAACAACATCAGAATAGGATTGTTTATCTTGCATTGATCCGAATCAATGTTGTCCCATCAATTGATCACACCAAAAAAGAACAAAAATACGATGTACGTATATACCACCCGCATTCGCCACTAGGTCCCGTCTTCACCCGTTAGGTTACATAACTAACGACAGAGCGGGGACTGGACTAGCGCGGGTGCAAAACATATACAACATCTACTAGTATATATATCAATATATAATAATCTCTCAAGGCATGATAAAATGCAACATCACAGAAATGTAATAAGCATTACAGAACAATACAGATATCAGGGATCCCCGGGTTTCATAGAGCCGCTACTGAAACCCGACGTTCCCTTGGTCGTGTGGATAGCCTGTGCAATGAAATCCTAGACCCATACGGGTGCGGCAAGTTACTCGCCAAAACCTGAAGCGAGGCAGCCCCCTTCAACAACATGAATGGACCACCCAGCACTTCACGGAATCCGGTAACTTGAGCACCCCTCCTTGGGTCAACCTGTACCCCCTACGACTGCGGCGAATAGCCCGCTAATTCTAGAGTAAAGCCCCCTCTGTCTCAACGCCATGAGATGCGGGCCCGTTGCCCTCTAGAACACGTCTATCCGTGCACCCCACCGCGGGGTAATCCTAGTACAGAAAGTAAAGTATATACAACGGGTACATCGACCTCAGCACGGTCGTGCCCTAAAAGAATAATATACAAACAAGTAGTAACGGCAGTCCACATGTCGGACGCTCGCCCCGCAATATCATATGTACATATACAACCAAACTGTACTGCCATTGCGTCCAGGCTATCCACCACGACAAATCCGCAACATCACAGTACAACACAGAACATCAACGTGAATGACACGTTCGCAAATCCGTCTAAAAGAACTAGAGCAATTATACAGGATTTACCGATCAAATGACATTCACGGTCGCAGATATAATTTAAATACTGTGTACTAACATGTTTAAAATTTTCGATCGATTAAATTCCCCAAAGTGGGCTCCAAGCACAACTGTAGCACTCAAAATAAATCTGGGCCCAAACAGAAAATACCAAAAACCCCAATTCTAAGACAGAGACCTACTGAAGAAATTTGGTGCACTGTTGCTACAGTATGGCCGCTGATCCGCCGCCAAAACGTGATTTTGGCCGCGGATCCGCCGCGCTACAGTAAAATCAACGAACCAAATTTTTACAGAATTCTCAAAAAACCCTGCACGATTTTTTTAGATGCTCAAAAAAATTTTAGGGCAGTTTAAAAAATCGACAGAAACACAGAGCTTGGAAATGCAGTTTTCGGAATTTCCGTTCGATCGAAGTTCTAAACACGTTAGAGTAAGCTAGACTAGGTTAATGGCGTGGCTCTGATACCAGTGTAAGTGCACGGCAGCGCCCCGACCGTCTGTCCGAGGACAAAATGCGGAAACAAAAACTTTTCTTTACTTGGAAACCGGCGCTACCGCGGACTTATAAACCCGGATCGGGCCTTTAACCTATTACTTGCTAACAAGAGAAAGGGTAGAGAGCTATACCGAGCGATCCGTGTCCTTCGGTCTTCGGCCTCCAACCCGATCTCCTCGCGGAATCTCCGGTCTTCATCTGCTCATCGGAAAGGGCACCACATCGCCGGGTCCTTTTACGGGCTCCCACCTCTGGACCGAGGCAACTCGGGCACGAAGTTGGCGAGCCGACGTGTCCAAGAATGTTGTAGGCTAAGTGTAGAATGGTTTTGTCTCACGGGGTTAGTGAGGTTGCCATTTAGAAGTGTAGGTGGATGGATGAACTTTGAAATGGTGCTATGGGATTTTTGTGTGAGCAAATGAGATGAAAAACCCCACACAAAAATTTGGACAGCCCACCTCTAGAATTTCTGGCCATACAAAAAATGAAAGGAAGAGGGAGTGGATCAATAATGCAAAGAAAGAGAATGATTATAATCATCAAGAAAGTCACACCCATTACCTAATCATATCCCATCACATTCCCATCTCAAAAAGTCAAGTAATGATGAACAAAGAAGTCAAATGATGGTTGAACCATCATGAAGCAACTACTTACAAAAAAACACCCTCCACTATGCTAATGTGCACATTTGCAAATAAGCCCCTCCACACCAATTTTCAGCCAAAGAAAGACCAATGGAAAAATGGCCGAAACGGAATGCAAACTAGAAACTTCAAAAAGACGATCCCGTAATAAATTAAAGGAAAACCCCGCGACTGTATATACATACCCGCATTTGTATTCCGACCGAATACAAATGCAATGTGACAAAATCTACACTGGATAATACTAGGATCCGGCTTAAAACAAAGACCGCTAGTATTATCCGTCCGAACCATAACACGTGCACAAGTGCACGCGTATGTTCAAACCCTGCCATAAATCGATACGGCCTCTACAACGTTTCGCCCGAAACTTGAGAAACTGTCTGTGGGGTACTCTAAAGACTCGTCAACACTTTGGCTGTGGATTTAACCACTAGCACGTCAGAGGTATTAGCCATACGTAACGGGCTATAAGGTATTGACCAAAAGGGACGTCGATGAGCGAACTCATCCTGACACCCTACTGAGCCTGTCAGTGACAAAATCCGTATAGTCCGGTCTGTTCTTCTATGAGCATCTCATGGCGGGCCTAGGGTGTTGATAAAAGTCAGACCCCAAAAGAGGTACAAGTCGTGTCGGAGTGTAGCCCAGAACACCCTGAGATACTACTGGAATACCTACCAGTAAATCTCCTGTCTTGGCCAAGGACTTCGTGTAATGGCTCTCCTACACACAGCGCCACCTTACCCCCAATACAGGGAGAGACGAACCCCTACAGATCCGCTCTCTGCCTCCATGTGGCTCGGGACTGTACCCAACTAAAACCCGTTTGCACGACTTCTTTGAGCCATGGTAGGGTAGTAATCAAAGTACAGTGGGAACTCACAAGAGAAAAATGACGATCTCAGGTCGATGAGCTAACCTGTACACATGTTCCCAGGGAACTGCTATCTGACGTCTGGTATAATCCCAACTAGCATGTTCCCGGCGAGTCCTGTCCGGTGTACTCATAACCCAAAGGGCACCTGTATGCATCTTAGGTGAACCAACTGACACCAGTGGCTTATGAGACCGGCCGCCGCCCCTCGTCGGGGTCTTAACTGTATACACTAGTCTACTCTAGAGTATCGATGCCCTGTCTCTAAAACTCCCACGACAAGGGACGTTTAAAAGATGTTCTTGTAGACCCCAGCTCCCACGTATATGGTCGCCATCATACTGCTGGCCGTCAAGCAAGAATCCTAAGGGCTCTATCAACGCGCAATAGTGACCTGTAAGGTCACCTAAAGCAGTACACGATGATAAAGATAAACCAGATAGCATATTATCATCTTGAGTAAGACTGTCCTACCGGCATAGGTCCTCCCTCAATCATTGCAATCATGTGCTTGCGATCCAATAATTAACTCTGAGGGCACTATATCCAACACCTGGGCCAAAGCCTCACCTCCATTGTCACACAATGGTAGGAACCTAGTTCATCTCATGAACTAATATACACCCAAACTGCCTCTTTGGGAGTATCTTTGATAGCGATGTCACTAGCCTTTATAGTCTAGTCTGCCACGGTATCTAGCTTGGAACTATTCCAAAATACCGTCCCTCCACTGAGGGTAAAGACAATTCCTGTGACTGACATTCAGTCGTCCTTATCACCCTGGAAGCTATCCAGTGATTCTCCCCAGGATCGATTGATACCATCTCACTACACCTGGTGAGAATCCTAACATCCATTTAAATCTATCTCATAGATCCAAAACCAAGGATTTAGGAGGAATCTGTCATGACCCGAAATTGGCACGTGACGGCCCTAATACTACGCAACGTCTACAGGCGTAACGTAGTTAAAGAAAGCCAAAACCCAGCAATCTAAACCATCAAAAGTAGCAAGAAAGTGATAATAGTATTTTCAAAACATTTGAAATCACAACCCAAATTCTTTAAAGTCTCACTTTTATTCCTTAAAATTTTGGCAGCACCCCCTTTGTGAAACAAGCCCCCAAAATGGGTAAAACATAATATAAGTAAAAGCAACCCAAACGGGAGCAAAATTCACGCCCAACGGCGGAAAACAATCACCACAACAGATATTGTAAGTCCATGCTACCTCTCCCGAGACTTTCGGGCATGCGGAATTTGGTGAAAAACAATTTTCTAGAGGCGGTAACATGGGCTCAAAACCGGATCTTTGTTAAACATCTAACTAACAACCGAACTATGAGTTGTTAACTACTCGGTTAGGGGGTTATACCTTTCTTTCTTGAACTCCTTCGTCTTCAAACCTCGTTGGTGTACGGATCGGCTTCACCCCGTCGTCTCCTTGCGCCGAAGATCGATCCACCCGAAAGCTTCTACCTTTCGCTTCTTCTTCGAACTTTGAAGAAACTAGTTCACTTGGTTTGCTAAACCTTGTGAACTAGAGTGAGTAGAGGAGAGTGTGTTGGGATTTTTCTCTAGGGTTATTGCTTCTCAACACATGAGACAAGTGAACCATAGACTAGAAAGAGAGAGAGCAAAAGGAAGAAGATGAGAGCTCAAGAACAAGAGAGAGAATGAAAATGATAGAATGAGAAAGACTTTTTCTCTCTTGGCTCTCATAATCCAAAGCCATCATAACAAAACATAGCAATCAAGTATTATGTGATGGTTTAAGCTACAATAGCCATATCATTTCATGCACTCATTTTTCACAAGAGAACAAGCAAGCAAAAAGTCTTTGCCATGAAATGATAGCCATTGTCATCATGACGGTCAACTAGTCCAACCTAGTCAACCGGTCAACAAAGTCAACAAGTCAACAAAATCAACCCCTCAACAACCATGTCACCATAATACTTAATTAATATTATTGTTAATCATATATCATATTCTCATTAGGATTTAGCAAGAAGTCAATGGTCAAAAGTCAACAGTCAGCAACCCTAGTGAGAATCCTCTGCCTCTGTCTCTCCGTCAACTGTGCATACACACACGCATCCGCGTTCCGAGGAACACGAATACATACTGGATAAAATCAATCCCAAAACGTACACTAGGATCTGGCTTAAACCAAAGCCCGCTAGTGTTAACCGTCCGGACACTAAACGTGCACAAGTGCACGGATGTGACCGAACCCTGCCGTAAAACCATGCGACCTGTTTCAAAACATGCGACCTCTACTCTTTTGCCTAAAGGCGAATAGCTTTCTGTGTGGGACTCTAAAGACTCGACACTACGCTGGCAGTGGGTTTAACCACAGACCGCAAGCGGCACCAGCTGTGCGTAACGGTCCCCAGGCAGATGCCGACAAGAAGACTGACGAGGTGAAACCTATCTGAACTCCTACTGAGCCTGAATGTGACAGTCTCCATACAGTCCGGTCTGTTCGTCTGATACATCGCATGGCGGGCCTAGGGGGCGGTAAACGTCAGTCTCCTAATAGCTGCACAAGTCGTGTCGGAGTGAAGCCCAAAACACCCTGAGATAACACTGGAAGCCTACCAGTATATCTCGCTTGCCCTGGCTAGGGACTACTCGTGTAATGGCTCTTCTAGACACATCGCGATGTCAACCCCCAATACCGAGAGAGACGAATCCTATCTAACCGTCACTGCATCCAAGTGCTTCGGGACTGCACCCAAAAACTACCTATTTGCACGACTCCTTTGAGCCGTGGTAGGGTAGTAATCAAAGTACAGTGGGAACACACTCGAGGCGAAGTGACAGTGTCAAGTCAGCGGACTAAGCTGTACTAATGTCACCTGGGAACTGACAACTGACGAAAGGTATAGTACCAACCAACAGTTCCCGACGAGTCATGTCCAGTGTACTCGTAACTTAACGAGCACCCGCATACTATCTCCAGTACGACGTACTGATGGCTCTGGGACAGACCATCTCCCACACTGGGACGAGAAGCGCATAGGCTAGTCTACTCCGGAGTATCGATGCCCTGTCTCGATAGTCCTGCGACTAGGGACCTGCACAAGGATGTGCTTATAGATTACCCATCCCCCACTAGTGTGACTGCCATCACAACGCTGGTAATCAAGCAAAGATCCTAAGGGCTCCACTAATGTGTATAGGTGATATACTAAAATAAACACATGTACACATTGAAGTAGAAACAAACCAAGTAGCATACTACTATATTGAGCAAGATTGTTTATACAAGGTGAATATCCCAAGCTTCCATTAAGTAATATACAAACTAGTATGATACAGTAATGGCCTCTAGGGCATATACACTAACAATCTCCCACTTGCACTAAGGCCATGTACTGGCGTATCGAAGACCTATCATCTCGACCAGCCGCTCGAACTGAGTCTGGGGTAAGGCCTTTGTGAGTGGATCAGCAGTGTTGTCTTCCGTAGAAACTCTCCGAACCTCGATCTCCTGGCGACCCACGATATCCCTGATCAGGTGATACCGCCTCAAGATGTGTCTGGACTTCTGATGGGACCTTGGTTCCTTCGCTAAAGCTATAGCCCCGTTGTTGTCGCAATACAGAGGTATTGGATCAACAATGGACGGAACCACCTGAAGTTCAGTTAAGAACTTCCTTATCCAGACTGCTTCTTTTGCGGCATCTGCAGCGGCGATATATTCCGCTTCGATCGTCGAGTCAGCAACGGTTTCCTGTTTGGGACTCTTCCAACACACCGCCCCTCCATTGAGGGTAAAGACAAAACCCGACAAGGACTTGGAATCATCCTTGTCACTCTGGAAGCTGGAGTCAGCAAAGGCCTCGATCTGAAGGTCTTTTCCGCCATACACCAAGAACATCTCCTTATTCCTTCTCAGGTACTTGAGAATGTTCTTTACCGCTATCCAGTGTTTCTCCCCAGGGTTTGACTGATACCGGCTTGCCACAATCAGTGCATAAGCTACATCCGCTCTGGTACACAACATCGCATACATTATAGAGCCTACCGCAGAAGCGTAGGGTATAATAGACATGCGATCCCTCTCCAAATCAATCTTGGGAGACATCTCTTTAGAGAGGGTGATCCCGTGACAAGCCGGTAGATTACCGCGCTTGGAATCTTCCATACTGAATCTTTTCAATATGGTGTCGATGTACCTGGATTGTGAAAGTCCTAATATCCTCTTGGATCTATCACGATGGATCCGGATCCCCAGGATGTATGAGGCATCACCCAGGTCTTTCATGGAGAACATGTGTGACAAGAACCCCTTGACAGATTGTAGCATAGGAATGTCATTTCCTATTAAGAGAATGTCATCCACGTATAAAACGAGGAATACTACAGTTCTCGCTACAAATTTACTATAGATGCATGGTTCATCTGGATTTTTGATAAAGCCAAATTCCTTGACCGTCTCATCAAAACAGATGTTCCAACTCCGCGATGCCTGCTTTAGTCCATAGATGGACTTAAGCAACTTGCACACCTTTCCGCTGCTCCCACTCTGAATGAAACCCTCTAGCTGGTCCATATAAACACACTCCTCTAAATTTCCATTTAGAAAAGCGGTCTTTACGTCCATCTGCCAAATCTCATAATCGTGGAAGGAAGCAATGGCAAGACGGATCCGAATGGATTTCAGCATAGCTACTGGAGAAAAGGTCTCGTCATTGTCCAAACCAGGTCTTTGACGAAAGCCCTTTGCAACCAGTCTAGCTTTATAGGTCTCAACCTGTCCATCTACACCAATCTTCCTTTTGAAGATCCACTTGCATCCTACGGGTTTTATCCCATCTGGAGCAATGTCCAACGTCCATACTTTGTTGGTATACATGGACTCCATTTCGGTCAGCATTGCATCCAGCCATTTTACCGAGTCAACGCTCTGAATGGCCTGCTGGAAGCTAGTCGGCTCATCATAATCTATGATGCAATCATCTCTATCCCCGTCTATGAGAAAACCGTAGTATCTCTTGGGCGGATGAGACTGCCTATTACTCCTGCGGAGCGGCGTAGGAATGTCCTGTTCTTTTGAACCCTCTGGTTCTACTAAGCTTTCAGTAATAGTCTATGGTTCTGGAATTTCTTCCAGTTCTATTTCGCTCCCACTTATTTCCTTTTCTAAGAACTGGTGTTCCAGAAAATAGGCATTACGAGAAACAATGATCTTTTGTTCTTCTGCGTAATAGAAGAGATACCCCCTGGAATTCTTTGGGTATCCCACAAACTTGCACAGTACTGAGCGTGCCTTGAGCTTGTCCGCATGCTGCCTTTTGACAAAAGCCGGACATCCCCAGATCTTCAGATATTGAAGATAGGGTTTCTTCCCACTCCATATCTCATATGGTGTGGTAGGCACAGTCTTAGTTAGAACTCGGTTCAAAAGGTATGCAGCTGATTCTAGTGTATATCCCCAGAATGATCGCGGTAACTCAGTGTTACTCATCATGGAACGTACCATATCAAATAGGGTCCGGTTCCGTCTCTCCGATACACCGTTATGTTGCGGAGTGTATGGAGGAGTAAGCTGAGAGAGAATTCCGTTCTCTTTTAAATAGTCCAGGAACTCGGCACTCAAGTATTCACCACCTCGATCCGATCTTAGAATCTTGATACTTTTGCCAGTTTGTTTTTCTACTTCATTCTTATATTCCTGGAATTTTCCAAAGGCTTCAGATTTATGTTTCATTAAGAAGACATAACCGTACCTTGAAAAGTCATCCGTAAAAGTAATGAAGTAAGAATAACCGCTTCGCGCATGTGTAGACATTGGACCGCACATGTCGCTGTGTATGAGTCCCAAGAGCTCGCTCGCTCTTACTCCGTGTCCAGTGAACGGAGTCTTTGTCATCTTTCCTTTGAGACAGGATTGACAAGTGGCATACGATTGATACTCGAACGGATTCAAATATCCTTCTGCATGTAACTTCGTCAACCTTCTCTCATTGATGTGACCCAGTCTACAATGCCATAAGAAAGTCTGATTTATTTCTGAAGACTTTCTTTTGTGTGTATTCTGGACATTGAAAATCTGTGGTTGGTTTAATACGTATATACCATTGCTCAATGTACCTGACCCAATCAGAATTTGATTAAGGTGAATGTTTACAACATTGCTTACAAACGCAAATTCATAACCTTCTTTAGAAACCAAAGATACAGAAATGATATTACAAGTTGCGTTGGGTACTAAAAAGCAATTACGCAAAACCAAAACATGTCCATCTGACATTCCCAGGTGATAGTCCCCCACGGCCTTAGCATCCACGCTAGCTCCGTTTGCAACTTTGAGGGTCATGTAACCTGCCTTCAAAACCCTACGGTTTCTCAATGCCTGCAAAGAATTACAGATATGAGATCCTGATCCGGTATCCAATACCCAGGATGTAGAGTTTATTGAAAGACAGTTTTCAATAACATACACACCTGAAGCTGAAGCCGCAACATGCTTCAGTTCCTGTGTCCTGGCTTTCCAAGCCCTGCAATAATTCTTCCAGTGTCCACTCTTATGACTGTAGAAGCATTCTTCCTTATCCACAAGCTTCCCTACTTTCTTTGTTGCTTTTTACTTTCCCTTCCATCCACTTTACTAACACCTCCCCTTGGTTTGGCGGGGGCTTTCTTCTTCTTTCCCTTGGCTTTTGCCTTGGACCTAGAAGAGGAAGATCCTCCTACAAACAAAGTGGATGTTTCCCTACCTTTCTGTAGGGTGCCCTCTGCGCTCCTCAGCATGTTGAGGAGTTCTGAAAGTTCAACTTCCTTTTCTTGTAAGTTGAAGTTCAGGATAAACTGGGCGTAAGTGGAAGGAAGGGACTGGAGAATCAAGTCCGTATAGAGCTCATTCTCCAACGTGGTCCCAAGATCCGCGAGCTCTTCTATGTAGCCAATCATTTTAAGCACGTGTCCCGCTACCGATGATCCGATGGCCAACCTTGCCGAAAATAACTTCTTCGACACTTCGAATCTTACGATACGAGACTGCTCTCCATACAGTTCTTTTGTATAGAGAAATATGGATTCGAGGTCCATATTCTCATGCCTCCTCTGATGTTCGTTGTCCATAGAGGCAAGCACGAGGCACCTGGCCTTCGCGCAATCGATCTCCCAAGTCTTACGGATTTCCTTATCCGCGACGCTGGAGGTGGGACCTGAGATAGGGGAGCTTTGGTGGTAAGAAGATACCCCAGCTTGTCGTAAGTGATTGCCATTTTGACATTCCTGAGCCAATCTTTGTAGTTTGGCCCTGTCAGTATGTTTTTATCTAGAAGTAACTTAAGTCCAGTCATGTCGATTGGTCGCTGCAATTAGGAGAGAGAGAAGAAACACTCAGCATGACGCTCTTGCAAGTTTAGAGTGGTTTTTAGTTTGTCTAAACAGGATGGCTCCCACTGTCTCTCGAATCCCTCCTCAAACCAAAAAGGAAGAATTAGTCAGGATCAATCTCACCGTACAATTCTTGCTTAACCGTTCAGCCAGGCCAGTGCCGGTACTTCGAGGGAGGTTTTCCAACGCTTTCGCGAAGTTCCTTAATTTAAGAACCACTTTTCCCTGGGGGCGTAGCCCCGCTAACACCTTTCTAGACACCTACTTGGTTTATAGCATTGATCGTTAAGTGAGAAATTTTCCGAGGAGTGGCATATAATCACAGTAGGATCGGGATCCAAATATCATCGCGTGACAAAACTGAAGGAAATCCTACCAGAATCATCACACTCCAAATGGTATGCAACGCTAGCAAGTTTCAGTACTTATGAAACTCCCGATGTGGATTTTTGCCCCATGCTCTTATGACCTTGGCATGAGGTCAAAATGTCATAAGTCACATGTCAAGTTCTTCCCATCATTATCCAGGTTAATCTGAACCCACCCGTACCTACCCTTGACGTAGGCCAAAATGGCAGTACGACTGTCTTAAACCAACGCATTCTATCTATGCAACAGATAAATATCCGGCAGCTACCAATCACTATGCCTTGCCGTGAGGTCAAAATACATAGCTTGAATACTTCCAAATATTTAACTGAAATGATGGAGGGCTACGGATGCTTTTGGCAAAAACGTGAACGTAGTGAACTTGATATAATCGATGGAACGAGATTTCTTTTAAAAGTAGTGGCTCAAGCTCCGCATTTAAAAGTTAGTTTTGAAAAGAACCGAGTGGTTTTTCTAAAGTGTTCCAATGACTTTTACTTGGTTTATTTTCTTGCATTAGTTCTTTTAATGCGTGATATTCTTGTATTAGTTCTTTTAATGCGTCCCATCATTTAATCCTACCATTGCAGAAAAAAACCAAAATATGACGTACGCTTATGCCATTCGCATTCGCCACGGGGCCCCGTCATTACCCGTTAGGTTACTTA
The DNA here is from genome assembly GCA_030015575.1 of Agapanthus africanus. NCBI lineage: Eukaryota > Viridiplantae > Streptophyta > Magnoliopsida > Asparagales > Amaryllidaceae > Agapanthus > Agapanthus africanus. Next base: position 100,477,947 of record CM057351.1, read on the forward strand.
ACTAACGACAGAGCGGGGGCTGGGCTAGCGCGGCTGCAAAACATAAGCAACGCCTAAATAATATCATATATAGATATATTGCAATGATAGCCATTTCAGATCACAGATGAACACATTGGATATATTAGGAACCCACAATTCGCACGAGCCTGTAACGAAAAGCAGATTACACGGTCGCGGTGAATAGCCAAAACCCCACCCAAGACCCCTACGGGTGCGGCAAACTACCAGCCAAGTACCCGAAGCGAAGCAACCTCCCTCAACTCCGTGAGTAGGCCACTCGGCACTTCGGGATACCCGGTAGTTTGTGCACCCCCTCAATGGGTCTATCCTATGAGCAAAAACAGTAAAATGAAATTATACAATGATGGCTACAACCCCGACCCGGTTGTGCGGCCATATAAATAATTATTACATCAATTTACAAATTTACATGAATTGAAAGAAAAGAAAACTCTCGTCTCACAACCCCCGGCTATTCACCCGCGACAACCCAATGAATTCATATACACATTCCAACAACACTACAGATCACAGATTTGTATAACCCCCACTAATCAACATATAGCGATTAGCAGACGTTCAATACAAATATCACATCACAGATATAAACCCGTTAGCCTTAGTCTTTAGAAACTCGATCAAAATACGGTTTTTAAATCCCCAAAAATAAATTTTTCTTTCTGGAAAATCTGGGCTGAAAAAACATATACCAAAATTCCCAAAATACCCCATAGAACAAACTGCAATGAAGACGATCCACAGAGGAGCTTAATCGGCCGCGGAACCGCGGCAATAGCAAGCTATTGCCGCGTTTCCGCGGTGGTTTGGAGGGATCTCTGGACCGTTTTTCTACAGTAAACTATAAATGTAACGTCTTCAAAATAATAAAAAATGATTTTTGGGAAATTTTATAATTTAATATTATTTTAATGAATATTTTAATATTCTGGTATAATTAAATACAGATAAATGGGGAAAAATTATGGAAAATTCTAAAATAAGGTATTTTAAGGAATTGCCTCGTTTTCTGTGCATGCCCCCCATTTCCTCTAGTTTTGACCCTGAGTATGTCTAGTTTTGACTGATTCAATCTAGGGTGAAATCTGGGTTGATTTTCCTATGTTGGTGTATAATTTGGGACTTGTTTTAGCATGGATTTTGGTATTTGGTGATTCATTCCTGTCGGGTGGCGTTTGGACGTCAACGACAAGTGGATTTTGATTGTGTTTACATGCGAGTCGATAGGTTTTTACCTATGCGGGTAGCGTGTGCTATTTTGGTTTCCGATGTGATTTTCATGTGCTTTAGCATTGTGATATACTTGTAGGTACCCCGCGTGATGTTGAAGCAAAGGAGGTGAAGATAGCGACATCGGCTTTGGCACACGAGAAGCAATGTGAGTAGATTTATATCTACGGGGAGAAGTCGGGTGGATGGCGTATAGCACCCCCACAGTCCGTGGTGATGTATACGAATACGTATACACACGAATATTTATTATGTGTTGTTTAGGGTTATTGATGGTAATAATGATATTTTGATGATAAGAATATATTGGTTTAGTATAGTGCGAACCCTAGAGTAGTGGTTGCACTCACACATACATTTACACACATACTTGCATTCATTCTTTCATTTATTAGAGTGTATATGATGGTGCGTATATCTACACATGGGTATGGGACTATGTGTTTATATACGGGATTTGAGGATGATACGTGGTTTGAGATGATACTTGATGTGAGGCCGTGAGATCGGCGATGTGACATAGCTTGTCTTCGAGGTGCGATATGATAGTTTTAGCGGGCCTTTGGACATGTGCTTTACCCGCATTCATACTTTTATAGATGGTATCGATTTGTACTAGACTTAGAGTAGTACCCCAGATTATGCGATCTGATGATAGTGATACCTGATATGTGATGAGGTACTGTGATATTGACCCCTACCCAGCTATTGGGATGCCGTACGACGATCTACCGTACGAGCCGATATTGATGATAGATCCGCACTCATGACTCGAGTATATCTTACGATATGTTATTGAGGCGGGATCACCGACTATCATATCTATATATATTGACTCAGATTAGGTGGTTTCTTACCCTTCCTGTCTAGATTACTTAGTAGACATTAGACTGGACCGAGTCATACCTATTTCAAACTAACGAATCGGGGATATTTTAAAGATAGGCAGAAGGGTCATACGGATATTTTCAAATGATGTATCTTTTCTTAAAACACCGTAGCCCTTGTTTTTCCAAAAGCCCTGATTCGTCTTATTTCAAATGGCACCCCTGCATGACTTGTACAGATTGGTGTAGATTCTTTACTTCTGCGTTGATTATTCGATTCCGCATATTCATGCTATTTGCATTGCATCGCTTGTACTGTGGTTATATTTCAGTCATGCTGCTAGGACACCAGCACCATTATCGATGATGCATATGTTCCACGTACACTTGTTGCCGGCTCACACACTCATCATCGATAATTGCCATGTCACTACACTGTAGTACTATTGCATTCAGTATATGATCCTTGCATGACATGATGATATGCATACCTTCCTTTACATGTCGCATACTTCATGCTTTTGATTATACGCATTAAGATATGTTGTTTCTATGATATTTCTGGATTTGGGAACCGAGAGTGTTTCAAAAGAGAATATGTCATTGCTTTAAAAACCCGGTTACCCTTGATATGATATTTCAGTGCGTCCACCATATGTTTTCTCGGTGCTGAGAGCGACATGTGAAACCCGAATCGAGGAGTGGATGAGCCGATTGCGGGTACATGGTGGACTCGGTATGGTTCCCCTCGGCAAGATGATCGATGAGCTTTGCCGATTGAGCCTGGAGGCGGGCGAGTACCTACCGGTGATTGGTTGGACCTGGCGGTTATCCGGAGGATACTGACCAGAGTCGATGGATAGATTTGGGCGTCCTGCCGGGGCCGAGGGCCGATACCGCAGAAAGAGCCCGCGGGCCGATCCGGATTGACGGAGCCCGATATATGAGGATTTATGTGCCGATGCTGGGCACAGTTTTCATGATGTTTTCGAGTGCCGATGCTGGGCACTCCGGTTCCATGATTTTGACGTGTCGTGAGGGACACGGGTTGGTTATATCCTCATATTTCTATGCACAGGTTTCATGATATTTACTTGCATGATGGTTATTGTCATTGGGTGACGAGTGGACGGGATCCACGTGTGTGTAGATTTGATTACATTGATCATACCTCATATTCATGACATGCTATTACCTGAGGCACTAGCACGAGCACTTGGCATTACACTCATGTAGAGATTACATTGCCAGTTTAGCATGCTTCAGCTTTATTCATATTGAGGTTTAATTATATCTGATCGTATTGACCTAGGACGGGTCATGCATTCGATCTCTGCTTGTAGATATTTTCTATTCATGAGTTGGCAACTCACCCCCGTTGTGCCCCAGTCCTTGCAGGTTTTTGCCGTACAGATTCCATAGCGGCATTTCTGGCACACTGCTTCCTTATGGGTGACTTGCTTGGATAGGTGGGTTCTTTTGTATCAGAACCGCCATTGTTCATGTATCATTTATTGTATCTAGAATTTCCATCAACCAAAACTTGTTTATTGTTTCAGACTTAGAAAACAGTGTTGTTTTATTTCGACCTTAGAGTCGCGCTAGTAGTATTACGGTTTTCTGGCTGTTTTGAGTTTCCTTTTTTTTGGGTTTTGATCCTCGCCCTTTGGCGTTGTATATTATTATTGCTTGCGTGGTTGTGACCGTCGATGGACGAAGAGCTAGCTCCCGCTTGCGGATGCCTTTTATCATTTCATATATAATATTCTTGTTGTACCCCGTTCGGGGCCAGTTTTACAAAGGAAACTCTGCCGAAATTTTCAGGAAAGGTTACACATTTTAAAAAAATGCATATTCGGCTTAGTTATTTAAAAACTTTGATTTCCAAACATGATTTCCTTACTTTTCAAAAACAGTTTTCCTTATTTACTCTTTAAATGGTTTTAGATTGCTGGGCTTTTGGCTTACTTGGATCAGATGGGGTCCTATAGACTTCATATGGTTCAAGGGACAATCACGTGCTCTTTCGGGTCGTGACAAAGTTGGTATCAGAGCGCTAGGTTAACCTTGGTTCGAGTCTAAGTTTGACAATGTGGAGCCTAGGGCCTTATCTATATAAGGAACTTAGGCTTGACCTTACGGAACTTAGACTTGGTCGAGGGGGTATTAGACCCGAACTTTCGTCGTGTAGGATGACCCTTGGTTGATGGAATAGGTGACTAAAGTAGAGTGACGTACCGTGGGTATGTTCCGCGGCATACTTACGACACGCCACTCCGCTTAAGAAACCTTAGGTTGTACATTTCCTTGCATTGTGTCATATTCCTTCCTATGATCTATCTTCATCGATACTGGTTATGGTTTTGCTGCCGCGATTGCACGGGCAGAGTGAGCTACGGCTCGAGTTGTCAGCATGAGCTCGTCGCGGACGAGGACTGACCGGGGCGTGATTCCAGAGACATACGGTTGCATTGAGGCTTCGTATTTTGTGTTTCCGCACTATGGGCGTTTGACAGATCGCTGCAGTGAGATTTCTAGGATGTACCGGACGGTACCAGAGGATTGAGCCACTGATAGAGGCCAGCCAGGATGTGATGACCGTTGATGTATCGCTTATTCATGATGGTTGAGGCGCTGCTTAGCGTACCGACGAATGAGCCAGTTGTTGCTGCGAGTGATGAGATATCGCCCAGATGATTGGAGCTACTGCAGCATGAGCATATTCTTAGAGATGTGATAGTGAGTCGCTAGTCACCGAGGATTAATGACTAGGATATATGGTTCGTTCGCTTACCCCGATGCGAGGTCATCAGATATATTGATTCCAGCTAGAGGCGACTTCACGCAGATTCGTTGAGAGTCGATTGAGATGATCGAAGGTCAGGAACCCATTTTCCAAGTTTAAAGTATACGGAAAGACATGCAGGTGATTCTATGGACCCTCTAGAAGAATGAAACCCTAACTCGACTTAATGACCATGTGAAAGCCTTTGAACCTTAGGGTTTGCGGCAGTTCCTCGGCGCCATTAGTGAGGCTTGGGTTTGCCCTTCTACGGCTGGACCACCGACGCTGTGGCATGTACTCGATACTATTAAACTGTACCCGAGATGTTGAGCTCTTGGGGGATTGTGAGGTTATGACGAGTCGATCGGATGATTCGACATCATTCGGATATCATGTGATGGGACACTGCTTGGGAGACTCCAGATACGAGCATAGCCGTCGGAGCGCAGTCTGTGTAGCCATGATGAGATGAGTCCGAATCAGTCGATAGTGGAGCAAGGTGGAGTAAAGAGTTCGCACGAGATTTCGACGAGATGACGTTCCACTCCGCTGATATCAGAGATGCGATATGCACGCTGAGGACGTGTTCGGCTAGATATCTTCTACTGAGTGATGAAGATACTGAGTTCGTGATTTCGAGTCCGTGTTAGAGACTTCGGGTGGACCGTAGCCGAGGACATTGCATTGTGCAGATAAAGACGCGACGTCGAATGGTCGATGATACAGACAAGCGGGACAAGAAGTTCGTGCGAGAGGCAGACGAGCTGTTACTACACCCCGCAAGATTAAAGGCCGGACATGCATACATAGGCGCAGAGATGCGACCAGCTTCCGAGGAGATGTTGTACTAAGGACGCAGAGGTCCAGAGAGCGAGAAAAGATTATGCCAGAGTACCAGCCTCCTTACAGTTTGGCTTAGGCAAGATCAGAAGAGACCTTGAGTAGGATTCCTTCCAGTACACTGCTGCAATAAGAGTTGCACCCAGGATCGGATGTGTGATATGCATTCAGAGGACCCGAGGTAGGCGCCAGAGATGTGCTGCTTTACGAGTGGTCGTGAGGATTGACCGAGAGATGACCAGGGAAGTGCAAGAACGGAATCGTTCCTGTCAGCACACCTGACCGGGCCGATGAGCCGATGGATTGCGAGTTGGTAATCTACAGGAAAGATCAGGAACCAGAGGCAGAGGACGCCAGCCGCGAGCAAGAGGCAAGTAGATATCTTGCGCCGCTAGCATCGGATGTACCGGTACCTTCTCGACCCTGAAGGAGGGTATACCGACGACGGTAATTATGATTTGTGATTTTGTGATTTATTATCACGTATCCGTTGCTTTGGATTTCGGTATTTTGGGCGATCTATTCGCATGATTTAGTCTTGATGACTGAGTTTCATGATATTTGATTTTGTGCACCATGGTTGCACCTACTGGGTATTTATACCTTGTACATAGTTATTACTCTTGAGCTGTTGATTGCGATTTAATGCCTATTTTATGCTGGTGATTTGATTTACGCTTCCAGCAGAGTTTCATGTAATTTTAGTGTTTTGATTTTGCACTCGGTATAGCTTATATGTACTTGTAGTGCATCGATATGTGTTTTGTGCCCGCAGCTGCACACGTTTATGATTTTCTTCATATCTGGATACACTTGGTGTTGCTGCTTACGTATTTGAGTTATTGCTTGGTATTTGTGCATGGGATGCACCAGTTCTATACTTCATGCATTTGTCGCACCAGTTTTATGTTTCTTGCGTTTATCGCATCAGATTTATATTTCGTGCCTTTGTTGTACCGGATTTATATTTTGTGCATTACGATTGCACCTGACTTCGATTTGATGCCTTTCGGTATGTCGATTTTGATTGTGATATTGATGTGGATTCTTGCACTCCGTGCTTTTGACTGGACTTACGCATATTCGACGTTGCTATTGGATTTTGTGATTCCGTGCATATTGAGTGTGCAGGGTCTAGATTTTCATTCGTGCATGATGGATGCACCGATTTGGATTTTCGCGCATGTTGGGCGCATGTTTTGAGATACGATTTTGGGGTACACCAGATGCACTAAATCGAGATTCTTCGTGCATGTCAGATGCACCTGTTTTGGCTGTCAGGCACAGATGTTGCCTATGACAGATGCTTCGTGCACACCCGTTGCACCTAGATGTTGTTTTGTGCACATGTTTAGCGCATATATGGATTTTGATTTCCGTGCGCGTCAGACGCACAGGGTGGTGTTATGTGCATTTTTGGAATTTATTCCTTTTGGAGCAGTACATTTTTATGATGTGGGATATTTTATTTCATACTGAGCAGGACTAGTCAGTGGACAGTGCCTGGATATATTTTGCATGCATCGATAGTTATCGAAGGGATTTCCGAAAAGCGAGCTATAGTCTCAGTATATACCTACGTGTCCGATATGACACAAAACGTTTTAAAAACAAGGAAACCCTTCTGATTATTTTCAAAATGGTGGAACGTGCTTATTAAACAAAGGATATATATACACATATATAGTATTTTCTTATGAGAAACGTCCGCCACTGTGCAGTGTTACGCGCATCGCACAGCGACTTAAAAAGATTTGGCATACAGTTGCATCAGCTAATTACATGTATAGATTGGGTGTCTACATGTATAGTCTTGGTCCATATCATATTGATTTTGTATTGGATTTGACATTGTGTCGTTACCATGACTCCGATGATTGCGGATGCTTGATGGAGTGTTGCTTTTGAGTTATCTGCTCAGTACTCATGCGCATGCATTGCGCTATGATGTTTTATTTATAGATGATTTCGGAGCCCCGATGACTTGGAATTTGTACTGAAATATTTTAGCATTTGGGGGTTTAAATTTAAATTCGGGGACCGAATTTCTTTAAGGGGGGTAGATTGTAACGTCTTCAAAATAATAAAATATGATTTTTGTGAAATTTTATAATTTAATATTATTTTAATGAATATTTTAATATTCTTGTATAATTAAATACAGATAAATGGGGAAAAATTATGGAAAATTCTAAAATAAGGTATTTTAAGGAATTGCCTCGTTTTCTGTGCATGCCCCCATTTCCTCTAGTTTTGACCCTGAGTATGTCTAGTTTTGACTGATTCCATCTAGGGTGAAATCTGGGTTGATTTTCCTATGTTGGTGTATAATTTGGGACTTGTTTTAGCATGGATTTTGGTATTTGGTGATTCATTCCTGTCGGGTGGCGTTTGGACGTCAACGACAAGTGGATTTTGATTGTGTTTACATGCGAGTCGATAGGTTTTTACCTATGCGGGTAGCGTGTGCTATTTTGGTTTCCGATGTGATTTTCATGTGCTTTAGCATTGTGATATACTTGTAGGTACCCCACGTGATGTTGAAGCAAACGAGGTGAAGATAGCGACATCGACTTTGGCACACGAGAAGCAATGTGAGTAGATTTATATCTACGGGGAGAAGTCGGGTGGATGGCGTATAGCACCCCCGCAGTCCGTGGTGATGTATACGAATACGTATACACACGAATATTTATTATGTGTTGTTTAGGGTTATTGATGGTAATAATGATATTTTGATGATAAGAATATATTGGTTTAGTATAGTGCGAACCCTAGAGTAGTGGTTGCACTCACACATACATTTACACACATACTTGCATTCATTCTTTCATTTATTAGAGTGCATATGATGCTGCGTATATCTACACATGGGTATGGGACTATGTGTTTATATACGGGATTTGAGGATGATACGTGGTTTGAGATGATACTTGATGTGAGGCCGTGAGATCGGCGATGTGACATAGCTTGTCTTCGAGGTGCGATTTGATAGTTTTAGCGGGCCTTTGGACATGTGCTTTACCCTCATTCATATTTTTATAGATGGTATCGATTTGTACTAGACTTAGAGTAGTACCCCAGATTATGCGATCTGATGATAGTGATACCTGATATGTGATGAGGTACTGTGATATTGACCCCTACCCAGCTATTGGGATGCCGTACGACGATCTACCGTACGAGCCGATATTGATGATAGATCCGCACTCATGACTCGAGGATATCTTACGATATATTATTGAGGCGGGATCACCGACTATCATATCTATATATATTGACTCAGATTAGGTGGTTTCTTACCCTTCCTGTCTAGATTACTTAGTAGACATTAGACTGGACCGAGTCATACCTATTTCAAACTAACGAATCGGGGATATTTTAATGATAGGCAGAAGGGTCATACGGATATTTTCAAATGATGTATCTTTTCTTAAAACACCGTAGCCCTTGTTTTTCCAAAAGCCCTGATTCGTCTTATTTCAAATGGCACCCCTGCATGACTTGTACAGATTGGTGTAGATTCTTTTGTATCAGAACCGCCATTGTTCATGTATCATTTATTGTATCTAGAATTTCCATCAACCAAAACTTGTTTATTGTTTCAGACTTAGAAAACAGTGTTGTTTTATTTCGACCTTAGAGTCGCGCTAGTAGTATTACGGTTTTCTGGCTGTTTTGAGTTTCCTTTTTTTTGGGTTTTGATCCTCGCCCTTTGGCGTTGTATATTATTATTGCTTGCGTGGTTGTGACCGTCGATGGACGAAGAGCTAGCTCCCGCTTGGGGATGCCTTTTATCATTTCATATATATTATTCTTGTTGTACCCCGTTCGGGGCCAGTTTTACAAAGGAAACTCTGCCGAAATTTTCAGGAAAGGTTACACATTTTAAAAAAATGCATATTCGGCTTAGTTATTTAAAAACTTTGATTTCCAAACATGATTTCCTTACTTTTCAAAAACAGTTTTCCTTATTTACTCTTTAAATGGTTTTAGATTGCTGGGCTTTTGGCTTACTTGGATCAGATGGGGTCCTATAGACTTCATATGGTTCAAGGGCCAGTCACGTTCTCTTTCGGGTCGTGACAATAAAAACCCTGAGTCGATTTTTAAAGCATGATTTATTACTTTTACAGCACTTTAAAAATCGACAGAAGGTTTGAAATCAGGGTGTATTTCGTGACTTTTTCTCCGATCGAATTTCTAGTTACTATGCTAACATGTTATGTAGTGTTTAACTAGGCTCTGATACCACTGTAAATCCATGCTACCTCTCCCGGTACTTTCGGGTATGCGGAATTTGGTGAAAAACAATTTTTTAGAGGCGGTAACATGGACTCAAAACCGGATCTTTGTTAAACATCTAACTAACAACCTAACTATGAGTTGTTAACTACTCGGTTAGGGGGTTATACCTTTCTTTCTTGAACTCCTTCGTCTTCAAACCTCGATGGTGTACGGATCGGATTCACCCCGTCGTCTCCTTGCGCCGAAGATCGATCCACCCGAAAGCTTCTACCTTTGGCTTCTTCTTCCAACTTTGAAGAAACTAGTTCACTCGGTTTGCTAAACCTTGTGAACTAGAGTGAGTAGAGGAGAGTGTGTTGGGATTTTTCTCTATGGTTCTTGCTTCTCAACACATGAGACAAGTGAACCATAGACTAGAGAGAGGGAGAGCAAGAGGAAGAAGATGAGAGCTTAAGAACAAGAGAGAGAATGAAAATGATGGAATGAGAAAGACTTTTTCTCTCTTGGCTCTCATAATCCAAAGCCATCATAACAAAACATAGCAATCAAGTATTATGTGATGGTTTAAGCTACAATAGCCATATCATTTCATGCACTCATTTTTCATAAGAGAACAAGCAAGCAAAAAGTCTTTGATATGAAATGATAGCCATTGTCATCAGGACGGTCAACTAGTCCATCCTAGTCAACCGGTCAACAAAGTCAACAAGTCAATAAAGTCAACCCCTCAACAACCATGTCACCATAATACTTAATTAATATTATTGTTATTCATATATCATATTCTCATTATGGTTTAGCAAGAAGTCAATGGTCAACAGTCAACAGTCAGCAACCCTATTGAGAATCCTCTGCCTCTGTCTCTCCGTCAACTGTGCATACACATCCGCATCCGCGTTCCGAAGAACACGAATACATACTAGATAAAATCAATCCCAAAACGTACACTAGGATCTGGCTTAAACCAAAGCCCGCTAGTGTTAACTGTCCGTACACTAAACGTGCACAAGTGCACGGATGTGACCGAACCCTGCCGCAAAACCATGCGACCTGTCGCAAAACCATGCGACCTCTACTCTTTTGCCTAAAGGCGAATAGCTTTCGGTGTGGGACTCTAAAGACTCGAAACTACGCTGGCAGTGGGTTTAACCACAGACCGCAAGCGGCACCAGCTGTGCGTAACGGTCCCCAGGAAGATGCCGACAAGAAGACTGACGAGGTGAAACCCATCTGAACTCTTACTGAGCCTGAATGTGACAGTCTCCGTACAGTCCGGTCTGCTCGTCTGATACATCGCATGGCGGGCCTAGGGGGCGGTAAACGCCAGTCCCCTAATAGCAGTACAGGTCGTGTCGGAGTGAAGCCCAAAACACCCTGAGATAACACTGGAAGCCTACCAGTATATCTCGTTTGCCCTGGCCAGGGATTACTCGTGTAATGGCTCTCCTAGACACAGCGCGATGTCAACCCCCAATACCGGGAGAGACGAATCCTGTCTAACCGTCACTGCCTCCAAGTGCTTCGGGACTGCACCCAAAAACTACCTGTTTGCACGACTCCTTTGAGCCGTGGTAGGGTAGTAATCAAAGTACAGTGGGAACACACTCGAGGCGAAGTGACAGTGTCAAGTCAGCGGACAAAGCTGTACTCATGTCACTTGGGAACTGATAACTTACGATAGGTATAGTACCAACCAACAGTTCCCGACGAGTCGTGTCCAGTGTACTCGTAACCTAACGAGCACCCGCATACTATCTCCAGTACGACGTACTGATGGCTGTGGGACAGACCATCTCCCACACTGGGACGAGAACCGCATACGCTAGTCTACTCCGGAGTATCGATGCCCTGTCTCGATAGTCCTGCGACTAGGGACCTGCATAAGGATGTGCTTATAGATTACCCAGCCCCCACTAGTGTGACTACCATCACAACGCTGGTAATCAAGCAAAGATCCTAAGGGCTCCACTAATGTGTATATATGATATACTAAAATAAACACATGTACACATTGAAGTAGAAACAAACCAAGTAGCATACTACTATATTGAGCAAGATTGTTTATACAAGGTGAATATCCCAAGCTTCCATTAAGTAATATACAAACTAGTATGATACAGTAATGGCCTCTAGGGCATATACACTAACAGATATACGACGCCGTAGCGAAGAAAGAGACGATATACATAAATCTGCATAAAAACCACCAAGTCACAAAGTAATATACAATATCGTCCTCTCATCAAGTCTCTAAGTAATACAATATAATGGTAGATGGAGAGTACAGGATACAACGAATATAGAACAAGCAACATCATTTAACCGCAAAACCTACATAAGCAAAACTGCACACGGTCAGGAGAAACGGTATCCGCCGCAAAAGATGATATGATGGTTGGAAATAGCTCTGCCTCTGACTATCCTGAAGAACACCTGCAAAACATTGTGGCACAACGGGGGTGTGTTGCCAACTCATGAATAGTAAATAACATATGCAGGTAATCGCGAGTATGCATGTACAACGCGAATCTAACATAAGAATTTAATAGCAATGAATAGTCATATGTAATGCATCTGTCATGAAAGGTACGGTAGCAGGTACTAATAATACATGAAGCAATAATATGACAATCGGTAGGCAACAATCATGTAAAGTACTCTATCAGGTACAAATAATACATGAAACAATTCATACAATAAAATGCAAATGCAACAGTCATGGAAAGTACACTATCAGGTACAAATAATACATGAAGCAGTGCATAAACAATAATGTGTAGTATGGAATAAAACATGTCATTTCTACGGAAATCCCAACCTCGTGGTAGGACCCAAATCCAACAAGACAATCCAATTCCTAATTTCCACAAATCAGCCCCTAAATTGGCTCTCATATCATGTAAATCTCATATATCCTGAATGTCCCACATCAAGTATATCTCATATATCATGTATATACAATATCAGAATATCCCATATATCCTGTGTGTACAATATCAGTATATCCAACATATTCTGTGTGTACAATATCAGTATATCTCACATATCCTGTGTGTACAATATCAGTATCAAGTAAGTTTCATATAAGGTGAGTATCTAACATCGACACCCAAAACATCATGAAACAAGTGTCATGCATCGACACCGAAATACTGATTTATCAGGTGTTGTCACCACGACTGGCCCCCCGATATGTACGTATCATACGCTATATCGAACAGCCCGAGTGCCTAGCTCTGACCCTCGTCTCTCGACGTATCCATACGTACATGACTCCCGTCGGTATCCCCACGATAACCGCCGAGTCATAAGTACTGTCATCGGTTGGTATGGTTCCCCCACTAACTCATCTCCTCACTGAGATTCTTGCCCCGGGATACCTCCGGGCCCCACCATGTACCAGCACACGGACCCTCCTTTTCTCACATGGGGTATATACATATATCAGAACCGATAAATATCATGGTAGCTGCAGAAATATCATATCAAGAGAAACCGGGTTTTTCAAATAATGCATAATTTCATGAAATAACCACGGTCCTCAAATCCAGAAAACATCAAGTACTGAATACGTATGAATGCATTAATCAATACACATATATTAGCGTCCCATTCCACTAATATTGGTGTAAAGGCATATATAACAGCGTCCCATTCCACTGTTATATATACTGGTGTAAAAATTTCAGAGACATCATATGAAATCCATGAATGTAATATATGCAACATGAAACAGTAATATGAGCATATAAAGAAAAACAGCTATTTAACTGCAACAATTTACTTAATATATCACGTGGTTCCTGATTTCCCCGAAATCAGATGCAACAACATAGACGGTGAACATGTAGCTATAACAAGGTATGCATAACCATGTCGGTATAGCAAGATATGTGTGTCCATATGTAAGTATGTATGATGTCAAAGTTGCTGTAGCAAGGTATGTGTCTATACCTATCCATAATACCCTCCAGGTATATGTATATATGTATGACAGATGTATATGTAGCTATGTCTCATTTGTGTATATACCTTTCTATAATGGTACACTACTCTATAGGTATATGGTTAACTAGCATATAAACATGCCAGGGCATATGTGTAAGCCTGTAGGTATACAGGTATGCTATAAGTCATATGCATTTTGAAATATGAATCAATGTCTCAATGTCCCTAACCAAACAATATCATTTCTATATGTGTGCTGTGTATGACATGGCAATTATTGACGGTGTGTGTGGCGTACAATCAGTGCTCGTGCAACATGAGCCGTCAATAATAGTGCAGTGTCCTAAGGATTCTAGTCTAAGCACAACAATAACCGAATAGTAAGGTGTATGCGCAACTCTACATATGCAATAGAATATGCGACAAACATAACATTTCTAGCCCAGACGCATAACGCCATGCTGGCGATTCCCCTGTAGATGTTAAATCTACTCACCAACCATCCTGGCTAAGTGAAGCCAACCACTTGTTTCCCCTTCTTCGCAACGTCCAAAGTCTCCGCCTACGAACCTAAAACAACACAATGATAACACAAGTATATATATTAATAAACGACCAAAAACATGCACAAACAACGTTTTTACCGACGCACCAACTCCAAACCTACTCCCAAGTGTTCGTATTGTGGCTAACGTGCGTAGCGACACGACGAAAACAACCTAAGAGCAAAAACACACAAAGTGCACGATCCGTGTCGTATAACGTATCGCGCGGACACAAAACACTAGATTATAGGAAAATAATCCCATATTTTGCTTACTGCAATTACTAAAAAAGTAAACAGTACCAAACACCCCTAACCAACAGCAGACAACTACCCACAAAAACCAAACCCCAGCACTTCCCTCAAAAGTCGGCGTCGCCGGAATTTAGCCTTGGGTCGCCGGCCATGGCCGGTGGGGTGGTGCTCATGTCTCAGGTGGTACTCCAGGGTCACTAGTACATCACTACAACTTTGTTTGGCTACGCACCAAAATTTCCAAGTCACAGCAGTTCTCAGAGGATGAAAAAGACACTAAAAATAAGATATTTCACCAATCGATTACTTTAAGTGTCCTACGCTACAACCAACGAGCTACACAACATAAAAACTCCTATTTAACAGAGTAGAGATTATACCTATCAAAGCTAGCTCCCAAGATGCTTTCCTAGCTCTAAGATGCTAATTCAAGACTTGATGAATTTTGTGATTTATTTGGGAATTTTGGAGATTTAATTTTCTTGGAATGATGCAAAGAGATAAAAGAAAGATCAAGGGCAGAATGGGGGAAGAAGAGCTCGGCCAAGTGAGGAGGTGAGGAATTGTGTAGGGTTTTCAAGCAAATTCCATCAATAAATGCATATAAATGCATGCACACACACATTCATGCATCTCCTTCAATTCTTTTCTTTTCTTTGAATTTTAAATCCATATCTCCAAACAAATATCTAGATATTAAGTGGAGATTGAATTAACTCAAACATAATTTGTTAAAAAGATGACTTAAGAGAATTTCCCAAAATTTGAATACCGCATTAAAATAATATTAAAATTGGGAAAAATTCAAATTGAACCAAAACGTCCCATATACCCCCAAAGCTTGCGCACTAGCTTTATTTTAGCTAAACTAGGTGCTGGCAAGTCTATATGGTCATTTGATCACAGTCGGTTTAAAACGGAAAATACAGACAATTTTACCCAAAAACTGAGAAATTCACATAACGATTTCTAAAACGTTACAATCACCCCACCTTAAAAAAATTCGTCCCCGAATTTAAAGTTTTCACTAAGCGTACCATCAAGAAAAGAGTACGAAACTCCTTAATCTCGCTCGCAGCCTCCCAATTGATCACCTCACTATACGGGTCCAAGAAAACTCTCCATAGATGGCCAGACCCTTGATCGAAGTTTCTCCACCTGCCGAGCCACTACCACAATTGGCTGTGGGGGAACGAAAAGTTCACGTCCAAGCTAAATGGTCTGATGTTGAATCTGTGAGAAAGGTCATGAAGGTATTTGCAAAGTATCGACACAAGGAATACGGGGTGAAAACACAATAATCTGGGCGGAAGCGCAAGTTATAGGCAACAGAACTAACTCGATAAAGGGATCTCAAAGGACCTACAATCATGGGGTAAGCTTCCCAAAACTCAACAAGTCATTTATCGGGAAAATCCATAGGAATACATGATCTCCCACTACGACTCAAGTCTGCGACCACCACGATCGACATAAGACCTCTGTCTGCACTGGGTTGTCCTCATCCTGACCTGAACCAACTGGATCATTTCCCGAAATTCTATACTAGCTGGGGTCTAAAATACTATTTACGCAGAGTCAGAAAAACAGAATGGCGATCCGACACGACCTAACAACAAAACCTAAGGGTTGCCAATTGGAATGTCTCCTGATAACATCTATCGAAGGAAACTCTAGCAATGGCCATGTGACGATCCCAACTGTCGATAACAACAAGTACGTATGCAACAGCATATCCTCCAGAGTCTGTATAGTCCGCTCAACTGACCATCGTCCCACAGATGGAAAAGCGGAGCTAAAGCTCAAACCAGTACCCAAGGCTTCCTGAAGCTCCTGCCAACTATAGCCTGCGAACAAGGTACCTCTATTGGATACAACGCATGAAGGAACTCCCGTGCAACACACAAACTTAACAAAGAACAACTGAGCAAACCGAGAATAACCGGACAACAAACACCCGAATGGAGTCACACCCTGTCTAGCCCTGGGTAGACACCCCAACGAAAATCATGGAGAACTGCTCCCATTCCCCCACCGGAACGGTTAAAGATTGCATCTCTCCAGCCGGTCTCAAATGCTCAACCTTAGCACACAACAAGATAGACACCTTGAACGAAACCCGAAACTGCTCGTTTCACCCCTGCCCACACCGTAACTATCTCACTAGTCACGTCAATTGTTGGTGAAAGTTGGATGAACACAGAGAGTGGACAGATGCGCCTGCTCTAGGATTTCGCGTCTCTACCCATCAACACCAGGTACACACAAACGCGTCCTTAAACGTAGCACACACTAGTCACAAATCAAGGACTCCGAATCTTTACCCTGCCGAGTATGCTCAAGAATCATCTAACGAACGAGCATCGGCGGCCGTGCCTCGCGAAAGCGATTAAGGAAAATTGGTCGGACGCGGGACATGAGTAAGCTGTCCCCTCAGTAGAGGCGAACTTAGCAGTACTCCACGATCACACAAGAATTGTTAATCTGCAGAAGACTGTTTCTGAACTGCGCACCACTGGAAAAAAGCTAACCCCGGGCCCACGACTCAAGCATCAGCTACCAAAATCGCCTTGCCCCGGTTAATAAAAGATCTCACAAACAAAATCCTCCACAAGCTCCATCTAACGGCGCTGTCTAAAGAATCGCAACTCGCTGCAGGAAGATGAACATTAAGCTCCGGTGGTCCGTGAAAATCCAACACGACTCTCTGAATAAGTAGTGTTTCTAAAACTCCAACGCAAGACCACCACGACCATCTCCAAATCATGAGCGGGATATCCTGCTCGTAATTCCTCCAAATGTAGGGAAGCAAAAGCGATAATTCTATAATGCCGCATCAGCGCAAAATCGAGCCCCACCCGCAAAACATCACAGTTAAACAACAAAGTCGCCCGAACCAGAAAACAAAGAAAGAACTAGTGCAGTTGTCAACCAAATCTTCAACTGCAGAAAACTCCGCACGCATGCCTCAGTCCAGAGAAAAAAGAACCTCCTTCCCGGTCAGTTTCAGTCAACAGTGCAGCGATACACAAGCAATCCTGCACGAAACGGCGGGTAAAAACCTGCTAAGCCCAAAATCTGCGGACCTCTGTCCCGAATATAAGTATGGGTCAAAGCTGTACGGACCTCGATCCTCCTCGGGTCCATAAAAAAACCGTCTCCCGTAACTACTAGACCTAGTAGTCAACACAATCAAACCTGAAGGAACACTCCGAGAATTTAGCAAACAGCTGGTGCTCTCTCATGTCTGCAAAACAAATCCTCAAGTGTTGTTCCTGTTCCTCACGACACATTGGAATAGACCAGAATGTCATCAATGGCACAACAATAAACTGGTCGTGGAACGGCCTGAAGAAATCTGGTTCATCACATCACAAATGGTGCTAGGCACTAGTGAGTCCAATGACACCACCAAAACACATAAAGCCCATAGCACGCACAACAGCTGTCTCCGGAATGTTATTACTCCGAACCAGCAACAATGATGACCTGATCCCAAACAAACTTAGAAAAATGTCTCGCACTCTGGAAGTGATCGAAAAAATCATCAATGTGAGGTAAATGATACCTATCCGCAACCGTAAGCCGGTTCAATTGACGATCAATCAATACACAACCTCAACTGCCGTATTCTCCCATACGAACAGAAAAGGAGCTCCTAAAGCGAAGCACTCAGATGCACAAGTCCCCCAACAAACAACTCTGCAGCTGATCCTTAAGCTCCTTAAGCTTCGCCGGCTCATCCGGAACAACGTCGGAAAACCCTCGCACGAAAGGAACCCGGTCTAACAACACACTGTGGGTCCGGTATCATGAATGATAATCAAGGGATCCTCGACATCCACTCCTCAAAAAGCCGACAAGCGAAAAAAGCTGAATTCAAGCTGTGAGAGGCGACAGAACTGTCCCCTTGCAGAACAAGAATTGACTCGCCGGAAAAACGAAACCTGGCTGTTTTCTCGCGGCAGTCCACAAATTCCTAGCACGTATCTAACCAGTCCGTGCCCAGGAGAAAGTCAAATCCAACATATCTAGAAGGATCAAAGTGACGGACGAATCTCCTAACCAATTGGCACACGACCGAAATACGAGTCGCGCAACAAAAGAATCGCTGACAGAAATTAACACAACAAATGACCGATCTAGCTAACACGACTCTCGGCCCAACCCCGGTACAAAGTGTGTAAAACAAACAAGTACATCTAAGAACATATGAATTTAGTATACCTGAAAACTCTGCATTGGATGCCCTCGCGTCCCGATGAGTAGAAGAAAACTCTCGTGTCTGCCCTCTACCCACAACAGAATGATATCCTCCTCTGCTAACATGTCCATTCTGAGCGAACCCTCCGCGTCCACGACCTCTCTGAATACGACCGTGATGCGGTGTTAGGGAACAGCTCCTGATGTGGTGATGAAGGCTCCCGCACCGATAGTATCCAGAATAATGTTGTTGACCCTCCTGGGGTTGAGAGCTAGACGACTGTCTTCGTCCGTAGCCCCTGCTACTCCTGCGACGGTCACGAAGTCTATCTCGACGACTAGGCCTCAGTCTCCGGGATAGTACACCTGTACGAGTCCTCTACGGTTCCAGAACTCCCAAAGTCTCAGGAAGACGAGTCTCGTGAACTGGGGCTGCATCCATAGGTGCTATGTAGGTGACGGAATGATGTGTACTGACCGCAAGGAACAGATGGGTAACAGGGGTGACAACCTCCTGTCATTGCGCTCGAATGGACACAACCAATGAACTCATCGTCTTGCGCATGTCCTGCATCTCAGCCACAAGCCTAGCGATACTATCTGTCGAAGGAGAGCCTGTCTGCTCCTGTGCAACGAGCATGCCATCCTGGTCAGTCCTCGTACCACCCGAGTCTACTCTGACCTCGGTCGTCGCTGCATCACTCTGAGTCCCCATAGTCATCGGCGGCTAGGCTATAAATGGGAATAGGATTTGATAAGAACACGGAAATCGAATCACCAGAATTTGAATCATCAAAGAAGGAACTTCAAGAAATTTGTACTTAGGTCACTTTAGGCGGAGTACCGCGTCGTGAGTATGCCGCGGACATACACACATTACGTTACTCTGCTTAAGCTAACTATTCCATCATACCAAGGTCATCCTACACTCTGAAAAGTAAAACCTGGCTCTGATACCAACTTTGTCACGTCCCGAAATTAGCATGTGACGGCCCTAATACTACGCAACGTCTACAGGCGTAACGTAGTAAAAGAAAGCCAAAACCCAGCAATCTAAACCATCAAAAGTAGCAAGAAAGTGATAATAGTATTTTCAAAACCTTTGAAATCACAACCCAAATTCTTTAAAGTATCGCTTTTATTCCTTAAAATTTTGGCAGCACCCCCTTTGTAAAACAAGCACCCAAAATGGGTAAAAAATAATATAAGTCATCCCAAGCAGGAGCAAAATCCATGCCCAAAGGCGGAAAACAATCACCACAACAGATATACGACGCCGTAGCGAAGAAAGAGACGATATACATAAAACTGCATAAAAACCTCAAAGTCACAAAGTAATATACAATATCGTCCTCTCATCAAGTCTCTAAGTCGTACAATATAATGGTAGATGGAGAGTACAGGATACAACGAATATACAACAAGCAACATCGGATAACCGCAAAACCTACCTAAGCAAAACTGCACACGGTCAGGCAAAACGGTATTCGCAGCAAAAGATGATACGATGGATGAAAATAGCTCTGCCTCTGACTATCTTGAGGAACACCAGGAAAACACTGTGGCACAACGGGGGTGAGTTGCCAACTCGTGAATAGTAAATAACATATGCAGGTAATTGTGAGTATGCACGTACAACGCGAACCTAACATAAGCATTTAATAGCAATGAATAGTCATATGTAAGGTACGCTAGCAGGTACTACTAATACATGAAGCAATAATATGACAATCGGTAGGCAACAATCATGTAAAGTACTCTATCAGGTACAAATAATACATGAAACAATTCATATAATAAAATGTAAATGCAACAGTCATGGAAATTACTCTATCAGGTACAAATAATACATGAAGCAGTGCATAAACAATAATGTAGAGTATGGAATAAAACATGTCATTTCCACGGAAATCCTAACCTCATGATAGGACCAAAATCCAACAAGACAATCCAATTCCCAATTTCCACAAATCATCCCCCAAATTGGCTCTCATATCATGTAAATCTCATATATCCTGAATGTCCCACATCAAGTATATCTCATATATCATGTATGTATAATATCAGTATATCCCATACATCCTGTGTGTACAATATCAGTATATCCCACATATCCTGTGTGTACAATATCAGTATATCCCACATATCCTGTATGTACAATATCAGTATCAAGTAAGTTTCATATAAGGTGAGTGTCTAATATCGACACCCAAAACATCATGAAACAAGTGTCAAGCATCGACACCGAAATACTGATCTATCAGGTGCTGTCACCACGACTGGCACCCTGATAGGTACGTATCATACGCTATATCGAACAGCCCGAGTGCCTAGCTCTGACCTTCGTCTCTCGACGTATCCATACGTACATGACTCCCGTCGGTATCCCCACGATAACCGCCGAGTCATAAGTACTGTCACCGGTAGGTATGGATCCCCCACTAACTCATCTCCTCACTGAGATTCTTGCCCCGAGGTACCTCCGGGCCCCACCATGTACCCGCACACGGACCCCTCCTTTCCTCGTGTGGGGTATATATATATCAGAACCGATAAATCTCATGGTGACTGCAGAAATATCATATCAAGAGAAACCGGGTTTTTCAAATAATGCATAATTTCATGAAACAACCACGGTCCTCAAATCCAGAAAACATCAAGTAGTGAATACGTATGAATGCATGAATCAATACACATATATTAGCGTCCCATTCCACTAATATTGGTGTAAAGGTATATATAACAGCGTTCCTTTCCACTGTTATATATACAGGAGTAAAAATATCAGAGACATCATATGAAATCTATGAATGTAATATATGCAACATAAAAAAGTAATATGAGCATATAAAGAAAAACAACTATTTAACTGCAACAATTTACTAAATATATCACGTGTTACCAGATTTCCCCGAAATCAGATGCAACAACATAGACGGTGAACATGTAGCTATAACAAGGTATGCGTAACCATGTCGGTATAGCAAGATATGTGTGTCCATTTGTAAGTATGTATGATTTCAAAGTAGCTGTAGGAAGGTATGTGTCTATACCTATCTATAATACCCTCCAGGTATGTGTATGTATGTATGCCAGATGTATATGTAGCTATGTCTCATATGTGTATATACCTATCACTAATGGTACTCTACTCTATAGGTATATGGTTAACTAGCATGTAAACACGCCAGGGCATATGTGTAAGCATGTAGGTATACAGTGTAAGTCCACGTTACCCACCCCGGTGCTTACGGGGTGGTGGAAAAGGTAAAAAACGGGTTTTTACCACAAGGTAAAATGGACTAGAAATGGAGGATCTTTGCTAAACAAAAACTAACAAACAAGCTAAAAGATTTAGCTACTCGGTTAGAAGGTTATACCTAGGTCTTGAACTCCTTCTCTTCTTGCTCCTTGGAGTGGTTTGAAGGGCTCCTCCTCGTCGCCTTCTCTTGCCAAAGAAATATCCACCCGAACGCCTCTACCTTGGGCTCCTACCTCAACCTAGAGGTAACTAAAGTGCTTGGCTTGCTAAACCTAGAACCCTAGAATGTGTAGAGAGGAGTTTTGGTGGTTTTCTCTCAATAGCTAATGGTTCTCAACACATGAGAGAAGAGAGCTTTGAGAGAGAGGTAGAGGATGAGCTTAACCTATGAGAGAGAAAGAACAAGCAAGAATGAGGATAATTATCAACCATACTCTCATATAAGTGAATTATGAATTAACAATAATAATTAAAAGGAAATTGTGATGGTTCATTTGGAATGACCATTATCATTTCACATTAAATGAATTTTGCAAGAATCAAAGAGCATCTTTCATGTGAAATGATGATGGTCAATATGTCGACATAAGTCAACAAGTCAACCATAGTCAAATGGTCAACAACCCTAACCATGGCACAATTTTCTTTTAGTTAATATCATTAATCATAATTCCCATTTTCATTAGGGTTTGGAAAAAGACCATGGTCAACAACCCTAATGAGAATCCTCTGCCTCTGCCTTTGTCAACTGTGGATACACACCCACATCCGTCTTCCGAGGAACACGAATACACTAAGACAAAACCAATCCCAAAAAAAATTCTAGGATCTGGCTTAATCCAAAGCCCGCTAGTAATATCTGCTCGTACACCAAACGTGCACAAGTGCGCGGATGTGAACGAACCATGTCGCAAAACCATGCGACCTCTACTCTGTTTTGCCCAATGGCGAATAACGCTCTGTGTGGGACTCTAAAGACTCGACACTACGCTGGCAGTGGGTTTAACCACAGGCCGCAAGCGGTACTAGCTATACATAACGGTCCCCAGGTAGATGCCGATAAGAAGACTGATGAGGTGAACCCATCCGAACTCCTACTGAGCCTGAATGTGACAATCTCCGTATAGTCTGGTCTGTTCGTCTAAGAGTATCGCATGGTGGGCCTTGGGGGCGGTAAACGTCAGACCCCTAATAGCGGTACAAGTCGTGTCGGAGTGTAGCCCAGAACACCCTGAGATAACACTGGAAACGCTACTAGTATATCTCGCAAGCCCTGGACAGGGACTTTGTGTAATGGCTCTCCTAGACACAGCGCGATATCAACCACCAATACCGGGAGAGTCGAATCCTGTCTAACCGTCACTGCCTCCAAGTGCTTCGGGACTACACCCAACTGCTACCTGTTTGCACGACTCATATGAGCCGTGGTCGGGTAGCAAACTAAGAATAGTGGGAACACACTCGAGGCGAAGTGACGGTGTCAAGTCAACGGACTAAGCTGTACTCATGTCACCTGGGAACTGATAACTGACGATAGGTATATTACCAACCAACAGTTCCCGACGATTCTTGTCCAGGGTACTCGTAACCTAACAAGCACCCACATACTATCTCAAGTACGACGTACTAATGGCTGTGGGACAGACCATCTCCCCTGCTGGGATGAGAAGCGCATACGCCAGTCTACTTCGGAGTATCGATGCCCCGTCTCGATAATCCTACGACTAGGGACCTGTATAAGGATGTGCTTGTAGATTACCCAGCCCTCACTAGTGTGACTTCCATCACAAAGCTGGTAATTAAGCAAAGATCCTAAGGGCTCCACTAATGTGTAAAGGCGATATGCAAAAAGAAATACATGCGCACATTAAAGTAGAAACAAACCAAGTAGCATACTACTATTTTGAGCAAGATTGTCTATACAACTATGAATATCCCAAGCATCCAATAAGTAATATACAAACTAGTATGTACAGTAATGGCCTCTAGGGCATATACACTAACAATCTCCCACTTGCACTAAGGCCATGTACTGGCGTATCGAAGACCTATCATCTCGATCAGTCGCTCGAACTGAGTCTGAGGTAAGGCCTTCATGAATGGATCTGCAGTGTTATCTTCTGTCGCAACCCTCCGAACCTCGATCTCCCGACGATCCACGATCTCCCAGATCAGGTGATACCGCCTCAAGATGTGTCTGGACTTTAGATGTGACCTGGGTTCCTTCGCTAAAGTTATAGCCCCGTTGTTGTCATAATACAGAGGTATTGGATCAACAATGGATGAAACCACCTCATGTTCTGTCAAGAACTTCTTCATCCAGACGACTTCTTTTGCGGCATCAGATGCAGCGATATATTCTGCTTCCATCGTCGAGTCAGCAACGGTTTCCTGTTCGGAACTCTTCCAACACACCGCCCCTTCATTGAGGGTAAAGACATAACCCGACATGGACTTGGAGTCATCCTTGTCACTCTAGAAGCTGGAGTCAGCAAAGGCCTCGATCTGGAGGTCTTTTCGTCCATACACCAAGAACATCTCCTTAGTCCTTCTCAGGTACTTGAGAATGTTCTTTACCGCTATCCAGTGCTTCTCCCCAGGGTTTGACAGATACCGGCTTACCACACTCAGTGCATAAGCTACATCTGGTCTGGTATACAACATCGTATACTTTATAGAGCCTACCGCAAAGGCGTAGGGTATAATAGATATGCGATCCCTTTCCAAATCAGTCTTGGGAGACATCTCTTTGGAGAGGGTGATCCCGTGACAAGCCAGTAAATTACCGAGCTTGGAATCTTCCATACTGAACCTTTTCAGTATGGTGTCGATGTACCTGGACTGTGAAAGTCCTAATATCCTCTTAGACCTATCACGATGGATCCGGATCCCCAGAATGTAAGAGGCATCACCCAAGTCTTTCATGGAGAACCTGTGTGACAAGAACCCTTTGACAGATTGTAGTATAGGAATGTCATTTCCTATCAAGAGAATGTCATCCACGTATAAAACGAGGAATATGAAAGTTCGTGCTACAATTTTACTATAAATGCATGGTTCATCTGGATTTTTGATAAAGCCAAATTCTTTGACCGTCTCATCAAAACAGATGTTCCAACTCCGCGATGCCTCCTTCAGTCCAAAAAAGGACTTAAGCAACTTGCACACATTCCCGCTGCTCCCACTCTGAAAGAAACACTCTGGCTGGTCCATATAGACACACTCCTTTAAATTTCCATTTAGAAAAGCGGTCTTTACGTCCATCTGCCAAATCTCATAATCGTGGAAGGTAGCAATGGCAAGAAGGATCCGAATGGATTTGAGCATAGCCACTGGAGAAAAGGTTTCGTCATAGTCCAAACCAGGTCTTTGACGGAAACCCTTTGCAACAAGTCTAGCCTTATAGGTCTCAACTTGTCCATCTACACCAATATTACTTTTGAAGGTCCATTTGCAGCCTATGGGTTTTACCCCTTCTGGAGCAACGTCCAAAGTCCATACATTGTTAGTGTACATGGACTCCATTTCGGTCCGCATTCCATCCAACCATCTTACCGAGTCAGTGCTCTGAATGGCCTGCTGGAAGCTAGTCGGTGTTTGTTGTATGTATGCCCTAGAGGCCAGTATATTACAGATGATGTATATTATATTTGATGCCTGGACATAAATTGAGAGGATTTTCTTGCTCGATATGATAGAATGCTATCTGGTTGCTCTTTACTTTAACGTGTATACTTGTCTCTTTATACTGTCTTATAGTTACATGTTGGTAAAGCCCTTAGGATGTGAACTTGACTACCTGGACTATGATGCGGATCATACTAGTGGGGACATGGTAGTCCATAAGTACATCCTTCAAGGTCCCTAGTCATGGGTATATCGAGACAGGGCATCGATATACCAGTGTAGACTAGCGTATACGTTTCTCGACCCATGAGATGGGCGATGGATGATCCCATATCCATTGGTGTTTGACATCAGAGATGGTATACGGGTGCTCAGTGGAGACTGGGTACACTGGACGGACTCGCCGAGAACTCCTAGATGGTATTATACCTCACGTCAGATGGTAGTTCTCTGGTGACACTTGTGCAGGTTAGTCTGTAGACCCGAGATCGTCATAGAGTCTTGTGTGATTCCCACTGCGCTTTGATTTCCACCTTACCACGTCCATGAGGGCATGCAAAATAGTGGTTTTTGGGTACAGTCCCGAGTCACATGGAGGCAATGAGCGATAGGAGGGGTTTCGTCGATCCCGGTATTGGGGGTTGATGTTGCGCTGTGCTCAATTGGCCGTAACAGGAAAGTCCCTGGCCAGGGCTGATTAGAGATTTTCTGGTAAGTGTTACCAGTAGTTTCTCGACCCGTTATGAGCCTCACATCGGCACGACTTATCGGTTATTGGGGTCTGACGTTTACCGCCCCTAGACTTGATATGCGACATATCAGACGAGGAGACCGGACTGTACGGGAAATGTTACTAGCAGGCTTTTACAGGAGTTGGAGCGGGCTTGCTTGCTGATCTTCTGATCGCTCTATACTCGGGTAGCCGTTATGTCCAGCTAGTACCGCTGACGGCTTGTGGGTGCTTGATGTGATCATTAACTACTGCCGGCGTATTGACGAGTCTTTAGAGTCCTACATAGAGGTTTTACTGGCTCAGGCAAAACGAAATAGGAGCACGTTTGTGATATGTGCAGGACCGAGAATAATGCGTGTATGTGATACCGTATTCTATTCTCGCGACTTTATTGTATCGGTCGGTTATATATGATATAGCCGGGTTATCGAATCAAGTGTTGATTCGATAAGTCGATACATTGAATGTTAGTCGGTTATATATGATATGATCGAATTATTAAGTCAAGTGTTGATTTAATAATTTATTGTATAATTGTATATTTAATATACTAGTTTACATTAACTAACACATGTTCACTTAGGGTTTTTACTCACATGTACACATCTTTACTATATATATGATATATATTAAAATGTGTTATATTTTTGTATCATGGTTGATGATACATCATCCATGGGTGTATGAGACTTACACTATGCTAATTTTTAGTTTGGGTTTTTAATATTTAAAGTAATTACAAAATCAATTGGAGGATTAGAAAATGCATGAAGCTTGTGGAAGCTTGTTGATGCATTGACTAATTCAACTTGAGTTTGTTTTTACTATGGATTTTTATTAACCCAACCATAACAATTAGCCTAGGGTTAAGTCTCTACAAGAATTAGTATATGATACTCACTCACCATGGTTAGCCTTCTCACTTGATCATTATCCTCATCTCTTTCTTTTCTTCTTCTCCTTCATTGTTAAGAAAGAAAAAGCTTGCTAGGGTTTGATCCAAAGTGAGAACTAAAGTGAGAAATAAAAATCTGAAGAGAACCCACTTCCTATTTCTCCATCCTCTACTAGACTAGCACTTTAGTATATGGTGTTTGCTTCACTAATTCTCAAATAAGTGAAGTAGTAGCCTGAGTCGGAATTCCCTCGACGTAGATCATCTTCGGCCTCGGAGACTTCAAGCTAGGTCGCATCTTTTGCCTCGTGAAGCCATGCAAGTGACCGGGAGAACCTTGATCGCAGCGAAGGGACTTCAACCAGGAGCTATAGAAGTGAAGGACCAATCTACAAAGGTTGTAAATCGTGTTCCCTTAGAAGTAAAGTTGTTTACTTACTATTTGTTTCGCCTAAACTCTAGTATACGATCTTGTTTATGGTTGTTCGGCACATAAAAATTTAATTTTGGCATGGTCGATGCCTTGTAGAGCCTTGTTAGTGTGCCTAGTAACCCTACAGTGGTATCAGAGTCTAGCAAGAGACTTAGGCGAAGTGCAGACGAAGTTAGAAACCCGATCGAACCCCGAAAACCAAATCGATACCCTTCTCTATACTTTTTCTGAAACTGTGGATTTTTCCAAATTAAAAATATCCAAAAAATTCAGCAGGGTTTTCTAGGAGTTACTGTGCAGCACGTGCCCCCAAGTCGATAATTGCGCCGCGGAACCGCGGCCCTACCCTGTCTTGAGCGGCGGTTCCGCGGCAATAATGATGAATCATGGCATGTGATTTGCACAGTAATTTCTTTCTGTAGTTCCTGTGTTTTCTGGGAATTTTTAATTTATACTCAAGAATTGAGTTTTCTGGGTTGTATTGGGGACTCGATGAATCGATCGGATTATTTAACTTGGTTTATTGTGTATTCCGGATAATTTAGAAAGTATTAAAATGTTCGAACGGATATCATTAACTCAATTTTTCCCGGCACGAAAAACATTCAAGTGTTGAATTTTTCTCGGGTTTAAATCTTTCGGAAATACGTGCATGTGACGCGATGGACCCTCTAGATGACAACAAACCTTAACTCGATTATGTGACCGTCTTGAAGTGCCCTTTGAACCTTAGGGTTTGGGGCAGTACGGCGTGCCACATGTGAGGCGTTGGCTTGACCCTTCTACGGCTGGACCGTTGCTACTGTGACATATTCTGGAATTTTTGAACTCCGCTCAAGTGTTGAGCTATTTTGGAAATCTCGAGTATTTGATTATTCGATCGGAAAGTTTAATACTGTATATTTATCTGGAAGGTGATACAATATGTGGAATTCATATAGTTAGGCATGAAATGCGAAGTATGTGATATTTCGGATTTACGATGTCTAAAGTGATTATGGATTCCAAATGTTGTAGTTTTACACTTTCTTTTCTGTGACCATACGTGTAATATATGATATCGCCGGTTTCGTTGCTATATGTCAACGATAATTGGGATGCGCATATTTACTTACATTGATGACATGTGATATTATGTGTTGCTGGATATGTTATATTGGATCGTCGCGTTCTGAATAGACTTGGGGGGGTGGGTTTATGTGAGATGAGAGTTTTCTTTTTCATTCATGTAAAATTTATTGTATGTAATATTCTATTATTGGGGCACTTCCGGGATGAGGTTGCTGTCTCCTTTTGTATATTATTTACTTTTCCGCAATAGGATAGACCCAAGAAGGAGAGCACAAGTAACCGGGTTCTGGAGTCCAGTAGGAGACCAACTCGAGGAGTCGAGTCCGGGTCTCCTAACTCTAGAATTGGTAGGGTTTCTTGCCGCTCTCGTAGGGGTCTAGAGGTTTGGGTTTGGCTATTCATCGCGACCGTGGAATCCGTGTTTTATAGTGGCTCAAAATAAAACACGGACGTTCTAGTATATCCAATATTTGATATGTTTTTTCTGCTGCGATATCTGTGATGTGATCATATGACGTGTTGTGATAAATACTGCATATAGTATATATGATATATTATATTGGCGTTACTTATGTTTTACACCAGCGCTAGCCCTGCCCCGCTCTGTCGTTAGTTACCTAACCTAACGGTGCACGAGCGGACATCGAGGCGAATTCGGATGGCATAAGTGTACGTCGTATTTATCTGTGATGTTTAGGTGACTTAAATGATGGGACTTCATTAATGTGATTAATGAAAGAAAAGAAACCTAAAAGATGTTGTAGAATCAAATTTTTCAAAAAGGGTAGCTACAGTTTTTCTTTGCATAGAGATATATATGATATATCCCGCACCTTATTCGATGAGGAAAGAGCCGACATCCCTTCAACGGGAGTGACCTCTTTAGAAAAACTGGCAGATGCTACCACACTCGGTTTGTTTTTTTATTGCTTTTGGAGTTTTGCTTTGCATAGTGATGTATATGATATATCCTGCACCTTATTCCATAAGGAAAGAGCCGAGATCCCTTCACCGGGAGTGACCTCTTTAGCAAAACTAATAAAAGCCTCAAAATCACTCCATTTCAAAATTCACATGATTCTACAACGATATCAAGTTCATTATGCAATAGGTTTTCAGAAAAACCTGTCGTATCCCTCCGTCATTTCAGATAGGAACTGTTTAGTATTCGTGCCGCGTTTGTTGGCCTTTGTCAAGGCGTAGTGTGCGGTATCTAAATTGTGCTTATCTGTCTATGCATATGATGCAGATTGTTTTGGGGTAGTCGTACGACCTTGTTGGCCTTTGTCAAGGGTCGTGCGGGTCGGTTTGATTCAATCAAGAAATGACGGGTTGAACTTGACTAGCATCCTATGATTTGTTGGCCTTTGTCAAGGTCAAAGGGGTTCGGGGCAAAATATTATCGGGAATTTCAAGTGTTGAGATTTGAAATGAGATTGCATACCTTCTATAAGATAGTTGGATCCCGATACCCACTGTGAGTAGTTGTTACTCCTGGGAAAGTTTTACATAGGACAATTGGCCGATCAAGTAGGTGTCTAGAAATGTGTCAACGGGGTTACGCCTCTGGGAAAACGAGGTTTACTTTAATTAGGTCCATGCGAAAGCACGGGGAACCCCCCTCAAAGTACCGACACTGGCCTGGCTGAAAGATTGGCGAAGTTGTAGGGTGTAATTAATCCCGGCTAGTCTTTCCTTTTAGGGTTTGAAGGAAGATTTGATAAAAACAGTGGGAGCCATCCTGATTAGATAAAATAATAACCAATCTGATCTTGCAAGAGCATACGCTAAAGTGTTTTCTTCTCTCTCTCTCCAGGTAGCGACCATATCATGCCTTAATCAAGATAATAATATGGATGTAATAACCGAACCCGCATGTTATACTGAGCTGGGGAACGTTGGTTCCGTTCTTTCTTATAAGAGTTATAAGACTGAACAGTATATAGGGGAATACCAGGATTCCCATGCCACCCGAATGAAGAAAGTTCATGTTGATGCATTTTCTTCGGGTGTGTTCGTTACAGAGAACTGTTTCTCCATTTGCTCTACGTCCTGGGTATTAGATACCGGGTCAGGATCCCATATATGTAATCAGTTACATGGGCTTAGGAAAGGTAGAGAACTTGAAGAAGGTGATAAAGACATAAGGGTTGGAAATGGTGCAATTGTTGCAGCTAAAATTGTCGGGGAATATCACCTTGTATTGCTAAATGGTAATGCATTGATTCTGAACGAATGCTATTTCATGCCGAACCTGATATGCAACATTATATCGGTTTCTTTATTGAGTAAAGAGGGATATAATTTTGTATTACAGGATAATGTTATGAACATTTTCCTTAACCAAAAGTTTGTTGGATCAGGCACGTTGTGCAATGGCATTTATGTTCTAAATCAATCAACAGTTCTAAGCATTACAAACACGCACAAGAGGAAGAGTTCAGAAATGAACGAATCCTTCTTGTAGCATTGTAGACTGGGTCACATCAATGCGACACGACTAGCTAAGTTGCATAAGAATGGATATTTAAATCCGTTTGAATTTTCATCTTATGACACTTGCCAGTCATGTCTCAAAGGTAAGATGACCAAAACTCCGTTTACGGGTCACGGAGAAAGGGTTACCGAACTCTTGGGACTGATACATAGTGATGTATGTGGTCCCATGTCTACGCATGCCAGGGATGGTTCTTCGTACTTCATTACATTCACTGAAGATCTCTCTAGATTCAGATATGTGTTCCTGATGAAAAACAAATCAGAAGCTTTTGAGAAATTTAGAGAATATAAACAAGAAGTCGAGAACCAAACAGGGAAAAGTATTAAAATCCTTCGATCTGATCGAGGAGGTGAATACTTGAGCAATGAATTCCTGGACATCCTAAAGGAGAATGGGATTCTCTCTCAGCTAACTCCTCCATATACACCACAGCACAACGGTGTATCTGAACAAAGGAACCGCACCCTATTAGATATGGTGCGCTCTATAATGAGCACAGCTGAGTTACCTATTTCCTTCTGGGGGTATGAGCTGGAGACAGCAGCATAACTATTGAATCAAGTTCCATCTAAATCTGTACCTACCACACCATATGAGATATGGAGTGGGAAGAGACCATGTCTTAAACGAGTTAAGATATGGGGTTGTCTGGCCTTTGTCAAAAGGCAAAATCCGGACAAACTCGAGGCACGGTTTGTTTTATGCAAGTTTGTGGGATATCCCAAACATTCACATGGATATCTTTTCTACCATACTGCGGAACAAACTGAAGATTTAGTGGAACCAGAGGATTCGGTAGTTCCCAACGAACCTCAGCCTCTCCGCCGATCTAGTAGGGTTCCTCACCCACCTGAGAGATACTACGGTTTTCTCTTGGACGGTGGGAGCGAGGATTGCATCATGGTTGATGATGGCCCAACTAGCTTCGAGCAGGCAATCACGTGTGGGGACTCAGTGAAATGGCTGGATGCAATGCGGTCCGAGATGGAATCCATGTACACCAACAAAGTTTGGACTTTGGAAGTTGCTCCTGAAGGGGTAAAACCTATTGGGAGCAAGTGGATCTTCAAGAAAAAACTTGGTGTAGATGGGAAAGTGGAGACTTTCAAAGCTGGACTTGTTGCAAAGGGTTTTCGTCAAAGACCAGGTGTGGACTATGACGAAACCTTTTCTCCAGTGGCTATGCTTAAATCCATCCGGATCATGCTTGCCATCGCTGCAAATCATGACTACGAAATCTGGCAAATGGATGTTAAGACAACCTTTCTAAACGGTGATTTAGAAGAGTGCGTGTACATGACTCAGTCAGAGGGCTTCGCAGATAGTGGGAGCAGCGGGAAGGTGTGCAAGCTGCTTAAATCCATTTATGGATTAAAGCAAGCATCGCGGAGTTGGAACATCTGCTTTGAAGTCATTATCAAAGAGTTTGATTTCGTCAAAAATATAGATGAACCTTGTATCTACAAGAAGGTGGCAGAGAGTAAGGTTGTCTTACTCGTATTGTACGTGGACGACATACTCTTGATAGGAAATGACATTCCTCTGCTGCAATCGGTCAAGCTCTTCTTATCACATAGATTCTCAATGAAAGATCTTGGTGATGCATCCTACATATTGTTAATTATGATCTATAGAGATAGATCTAAAAGGATATTAGGATTGTCCCAATCCAGGTACATTGATACCATACTAAAGAGGTTTAGTATGTAAAAGTCCAAACGTGGGTTTTTACCCACGATCTAGGGCCTCACTCTCTCCAAAGAGATGTCTCCCAACACTGATTTGGAGAGAGCTCGCATGCAAGGGATACCCTATGCTTCGGCAGTAGGCTCTATCATGTACGCGATGCTATGTACCAGACCCGATGTAGCATATACTCACTATCTGTAGTGAGTAGGTATCAAGATGATCCTGGAGAGAGTCACTGGACAGCTGTGAAGAGCATTCTCAAGTACTTGCGAAGGACTAAAGAGATGCTCTTGGTGTATGGTAACGGAGAACTCCAAGTGGAGTCTTTTACCGATTCGAGATTCCAGAGTGATAAGGACGACTCTAAGTCGCAGTCGAGATTTGTCTTTACCCTTTACGGAGGGGCGATTAGCTGGAAGAGTTCCAAGCAGGAAACCGTGGCAGACTCGACGATGGAGGCTGAATACATCGCTGCCAACGATGCTGCCAAAGAGGCTGTCTGGATCAAGAAGTTCATTACAGAACTAGGAGTGGTTCCATCCATTGAGCATCCAATACCTTTTTATTGCGATAACAATGGAGCGGTGGCTTTGGCCAAGGAACCCAGGTCCCATCAGCGATCCAGGCATATTCTGAGGCGGTGTCACCTGATCCGGGAGATAGTTGATCGCCGGGAGATCGAGGTCAGGAGGGTTGACATGAAGAACAACACAGCGGATCCACTCAAGAATGCCATTCCCCAGATACAGTTTGAGAGACACTTCGGGATGCTTGGTATGCGATACTACAGCAGCTGGCCCTAGTGCAAGTGGGAGATTTTTAGTTGTATGTATGCCCTAGAGGCCAGTATTGTACAGATGATGTATATTATATTGGATGCTTGGACATATATAGATAGGACTTTCTTGCTCGATATGATAGAATGTTAGCTGGTTGCTCTTTACTTTAACGTGTATACTTGTCTCTTTATACTGTCTTATAGTTACATGTTGGTAAAGCCCTTAGGATGTGTACTTGACTACCTGGACTATGATGCGGATCAAACTAGTGGGGACATGGTAGTCTATAAGTACATCCTTCAAGGTACCTAGTCGTGGGTGTATCGAGACGGGGCATCGATATACCAGTGTAGACTAGCGTATACGCTTCTCGACCCATGAGATGGGCGATGGATGATCCCATATCCATTGGTGTTTAACATCAGAGATGGTATACGGGTGCTCAGTGGAGACTGGGTACACTGGACGGACTCGCCGAGAACTCCCAGATGGTATTATACCTCACGTCAGATGGCAGTTTTCTGGTGACACTTGTGCAGGTTAGTCTGTAGACCCGAGATCGTCATAGAGTCTTGTGTGATTCCCACTGTTCTTTGATTTCCACCTTACCACGTCTATGAGGGCATGCAAAATGGTGGTTTTTTCGTACAGTCCCGAGTCACATGGAGGCAATGAGCGATAGGAGGGGTTTCGTCTCTCCCGGTATTGGGGTTTGATGTTGCGCTGTGCTCGATTGGCCGTAATAGGGAAGTCCCTGGCCAGGGCTGATTAGAGATTTACTGGTAAGTGTTAACAGTAGTTTCTCGACCCGTTATGAGCCTCACATCGGCACAACTTATCGGTTATTGGGGTCTGACGTTTACCGCCCCTAGACTTGATATGCGACATATCAGATGAGTAGACCGGACTGTACGGGAAGTGTTACTGGCAGGCTTTTACAAGAGTTGGAGCGGGCTTGCTTGCTAATCTTCTGATCGCTCAATACCCGGGTAGCTGTTACGTCCAGCTAGTACCGCTGACGGCTTGTGGGTGCTTGATGTGATCATCACCTACTGCCGGCGTATTGACGAGTCTTTAGAGTCCTACATAGAGGTTTTACTGGCTCAGGAAAAACAAAATAGGAGCACGTATTTGATATGTGCAGGACCGAGAATAATGTGTGTATGTGATACCGTATTCTATTCTCGCGACTTTGTTGTATCGGTCGGTTATATATGATATAGCCGGGTTATCGAATCAAATGTTGATTCGATAAGTCTATACATTGAATGTTAGTCGGTTATATGTGATATGACCGGATTATTAAGTCAAGTGTTGATTTAATAATTTATTGTATAATTGTATATTTGATATACTAGTTTACATTAACTAACACATGTTCACTTAGGGTTTTTTTCTCACATGTACACATCTTTACTATATATATGATATATATTAAAATGTGTTATATTTTTGTATCATGGTTGATGATACATCATCCATGGTGTATGAGACTTACACTATGCTAATTTTTAGTTTGGGATTTTAATATTTAAAGTAATTACAAAATCAAGTGGAGGATTAGAAAATGCGTGAAGCTTGTGGAAGCTTGTGGATGCATTGACTAATTCAACTTGAGTTTGTTTTTACTATCGATTTTTATTAACCCAACCATAACAATTAGCCTAGGGTTAAGTCTCTAGAAGAATTAGTATATGATACTCACTCCCCATGGTTAACCTTCTCACTTGATCATTATCATCATCTCTTTCTTTTCTTGTTCTTCTTCATTGTTAAGAAAGAAAAAGCTTGCTAGGGTTTGATCCAAAGTGAGAAATAAAAATCTAAAGAGAACCCACTTCTTATTTCTCCATTCTCTGCTAGACTAGCACTTTAGTATAGGGTGTTTGCTTCACTAATTCTCAAATAAGTGAAGTAGTAGCTTGAGTCGGAATTCCCTCGACGTAGATCATCTTCGGCCTCGGAGACTTCAAGCAAGGTCGCATCTTTCGCCTCATGAAGCCATGCAGGAGCCCGGGAGAACCTTGATCGCAGCGAAGGGACTTCAACCAGGAGCTAATGAAGTGAAGGACCGATCTACAAAGGTTGAATATCGTGTTCCCTTAGAAGTAAAGTTGTTTACTTACTATTTGTTTCGCCTAAACTCTAGTATACGATCTTGCTTAGGGTTGTTCGGCACATAAAAATTTAATTTTGGCATGGTCGATGCCTTGTAGAGCCTTGTTAGTGTCCCTAGTAACCTACAGTCGGCTCATCATTATCAATGATGCAATCCTCTCTATCCCCGTCTATGAGAAAACCGTAGTATCTCTCAGGCGGATGAGACTGCCTACTATTTCTGTGGAGCGGCGCAGGAATGTCGTGTTCTTTCGAACCTTCTGGTTCTACTAATCTTTCAGTAATAGCTTGTGGTTCTGGAATTTCTTCTAGTTCTATTGCGCTTTCACTTATCTGATTTTCCAAAAATTCAGTTTCCAAGAAGCAGGCATGACGAGAAACAAAAACCTTTTATTCCTCTGCGTAATAGAAGAAATATCCCTTGGAGTTCTTTGAATATCCCACAAACTTGCACGGTACTGTGCGTGCCTCGAATTTTTCCGCATGCTACTTTTTTACAAAAGATGGACATCCCCATGTCTTAATATGCTTAAGATAGGGTTTCTTCCCACTCCACATCTGATATGGTGTGGTAGGCATTGTCTTAGTTGAAACTCGGTTCAAAAGATATGCAGCTGATTCTAGAGTATATCCACAGAATGATCGTGACAACTCAGCATTACTCATCATGGAACGTACCAAATCCAATAAGGGTTCGGTTCCTTCTCTCCGATACACCATTATGTTGTGGGGTGTATGGAGGAGTAAGTTGAGAGAGAATTTCATTCTCTTTTAAGTAACCTAGGAACTCGGCACTCAAGTATTCACCACCTCGATCAGATCTCAGTGTCTTGATACTTTTGCCTGTTTGTTTTTCTACTTCATTCTTGTATTCCTGGAATTTTTCAAAGGCTTCTGATTTATGCTTCATTAAGAAGACATATCCGTACCTTGAAAAATCATCCGTAAAAGTAATGAAGTAAGAATAACCACTTCGCGCATGTGTAGACATTGGACCGCATACATCGCTGTGTACGAGTCCCAAAAGCCCGCTTGCTCTTACTCCGTGTCTAGTAAATGGAGTCTTTGTCATCTTTCCTTTGAGACATGATTGACAAATTGCATATGATTGATATTCGAATAGGTCCAAATATCCTTCTTTATGCAACTTAGTTAACCTTGTCTCATTTATGTGACTAAGTCTACAATGCCATAAGAAAGCATGATTTATTTCTGGAGACTTTCTTTTGTGTGTATTCTGGACATTGAAAATATGTGCTTGGTTCAATACGTATATACCGTTGCTTAATGTACCCGACCGAATCAGAACATGATTAAGGTGAATGTTTACAACATTGCTTACAAATGCAAAATCATAACCTTCTTTAGACATTAAATATACAGATATGATATTGCAAGTCGAATTGGGTACAAAATAACAATCACGCAAAACTAAAACATGTCCATCTGACAATCCCAAGTGATAGTCCCCCACGGACTCAACATCCATGGTAGCTCCGTTCGCAACTCTGAGGGTCATATCACCTGCCTTCAAAACCCTACGCTTTCTCAGTGACTGTAAAGAATTACAGATATGAGATCCTGATTTGGTATCCAATACCCAGGAAGTAGAGTTTATTGATAGACAGTTTTCAATAACATACACACCTGAAGCCGAAGCCACAACTTGCTTCGGGTCCGGGTTCTTGGCCTTCCAAGCCCAGAAATCTTTCTTCCAGTGTCCACTCTTATGACAATAAAAGCACCCTTCGTTTCCCACAAGCTTTCTCGCTACCTTTGCTACTTTTGCCTTTCCCTTGGCTTCCACTTTACTAACACCGCCCCTTGGTTTGGTAGGGGCCTTCTTCTTCTTTCCTCTGGCTTTCGCCTTGGACCTAGAAGAGGAAGCTCCTCCAACAAACAAAGTGGATGTTTCCATACCTTTCTGTATGGTGCCATCTGCACTCCTCAACATGTTGAGGAGTTCCGGAAGTTCAACTTCTTTTCCTTGCATGTTGAAGTTCAGGATAAACTGGGCATAAGTGGAAGGAAGGGACTGGAGAATCAAGTCAGTGTAGATCTCTTTCTCTAACGTGGTCCCAAGGTCTGCGAGCTCTTCAATATAGCCAATCATCTTAAGCACGTGTTCCGCAACCGATGATCTGACGGCCAATCTCGCCGAAAACAACTTTTTCGAGACTTCGTATCTGGCGATACGGGATTGCTCTCCATATAGT
Source organism: Agapanthus africanus (assembly GCA_030015575.1). Lineage (NCBI taxonomy): Eukaryota > Viridiplantae > Streptophyta > Magnoliopsida > Asparagales > Amaryllidaceae > Agapanthus > Agapanthus africanus. Next base: position 100,516,171 of record CM057351.1, read on the forward strand.
ACCTTATATGGAGAAATATGGATTCAAGGTCTATATTCTCGTTCCTCCTCTGATGTTCATTGTCCATAGAGGCAAGCACGAGGCACTTGTCCTTCGCGCAGTCAATCTCCCATGTCTTACGGATTTCCTTATCCGCGACGCTGGATTTGGGACCTGGGACAGGGGGAGCTTTGGTGGTAAGGAGATACCCCAACTTGTCATAAGTGATTGCCATTTTGACATTCCTGAGCCAATCTTTGTAGTTTGGCCCTATCAGTAAATTTTTATCTAGTAGTAACTTAAGGCCGGTCATGATTCTTGGTTGCTGCAATTAGGAGAGAGAGAAGAAACACTTTAGCATGATGCTCTTGCATGTTTAGATTGGTTTTTAATTTGTCTAAACAAGATGGCTCCCACTGTTTCTCGAATCCTTCCTCAAACCAAAGAGGAAGAATTAGTCGGGATCAACCTCACCGTACAATACTTGCTTAACCGTTCTGCCAGGCCGGTGTTGGTACTTCGACGGAGGTTTTCCAACGCTTTCGCGAAGTTCCTTAATTAAATAACCTCTTTTCCCTGTGGGCGTAGCCCCGCTAACACCTTTCTAGACACCTACTTGGTTTATAGCATTGATCGTTAAGTGAGAAAGTTCCCGAGGAGTAGCATATACTCACAGTAGGATCGGGATCCAAATATCATCGTGTGATAAAACTGAAGGAATCCTACCAGAATCATCACACTCCAAATGTTATGCAGCACTAGAAAGTCTCAGTTTCTTTAGAAACTCCCTATGTGGATTTTTGCCCCATGCTCTTATGACCTTGACTTTGGCCCACAAATCATAAGTCACATGTCAAGTTCTACCCGTCATTTTCCAGGTTAATTTGAACCCACCCATACCTACCCTTGACTTTAGCCAACAAGGTAGTACGACTGTCCCAAACCAACGCATCTATCTCTGCTACATATGAATATCCAAGAGCTACCAATCACTATGCCTTGACTTTGGCCAACAAACACAGCTTGAATACTATTGACTATCCATATGAAATTACGGAGGGCTACGAATGGTTTTGGCGAAACCGTGAATGTAGTGAACTTGATATAATCGAAGGAATGTGATAGCTTTTAAAGGGAGTGGTTCAAGCTCCGCGTTTTAAAAGTTTTCTGTTTTGAAAAGAAACCGAGTGGTTTTGAAATTGTTCCGACGACTTTAACTTTGGTTTCTTTTCTTGCATTAATTTAATGCGTCCCATCAATTAATCCTACCATTGCAGAAAACAACGAAAATATGACGTACGCTTATGCCATCCGCATTCGCCACGGGGCCCCGTCATCACCCGTTAGGTTACTTAACTAACCACAGAGCGGGGGCTGGACTAGCGCGGATGCAAAACATAAGCAACGCCTACTAGATATCATATATAGATATATACATTCGTCAAATGCAATGATAGCCATTCCAGATCACAGATGAACACATTGGATATACTAGGAATTCGCGTTTCATTCGAGCCTGCAACGAAAGACGGATTACACGGTCGCAATGAATAGCCAAACCCCACCCTAGACCTCTACGGGTGCGGCAAACTACCCGCCAAGTACCCGAAGTGAAGCAACCACCCTCAACAACGTGAGTAGGCCACTCGGCACTTCAAAGTACACGGTAGTTTGTGCACCCCACCTTAGGTCTATCCTAGGAGAAAAAAATGTAAAAGAAATAATATACAATGGCGGCTATAACCTCATCCCGGATGTGCGGCCATAAAATAATATTACATCAATTTACATATTACATCAAATGAAAGATAAAGAAACTCTCTTCTCACAAAACCCCGGCTATTCATCCGCGACAATCCAATGAGTTCATGTACACAATCCAACAACATTACAGATCACAGATATGCACAACCCCCACTAATCGACGTATAGAGATTAGTCGACATTCAGTGCATATATCACATCACAGATATAACCAATTAGCTAAAGTCTACAGAACTTCGATCAAAAATACGGATTTGAAACTACCCCAAACACAACTTTGTCCTCTGGAAATTCTGGGCAGAAACGGAATATTTTAAAAATCACAAAACGTCAAAATAAGAACACTGCAATAAATCCGAGTCACGACCGAGTTGACTCGGCCGCGGGACCACGGCGAAACGCATGGTTTTACCACGCTTCCATGGCTGTCTGGTCGATTCATGGGCTCGTTTTTCTTGTGTGTTCCCAGAAAACCCTGCACGGATTTTTAAGATGTGTGGAAATATTTTTAGAGCTGTTTTAAAAATCGGTAGAAACTTGAGGATTTTGACATGTTTTGCGATTTTTTCTTGGATCGAAATTCTAAATACTTTGCTATCATGCTAGTTGTTATTTAGCGAGGCTCTGATACCAGTGTAAGTCCACGTTACTTACCCCGGTGCTTACGGGGAGACAGAAAAGATAAAAAACGGGTTTTTAACACAAGGTAACATGGACTAGAAATGGAGGATCTTTGCTAAACAAAACTAACAAACAAGCTAAAAGATTTAGCTACTCGGCTAGAAAGTTATACCTAGGTCTTGAACTCCTTCTCTTCTTGCTCCTTGGAGTGGTTTGAACGGCTCATCCTCGTCGTCTTCTCTTGCCAAAGAAAGATCCACCCGAAGGCCTCTACATTGAGCTCCTACCTCAACCTAGAGGTAACTAAAGTGCTTGGCTTGCTAAACCTAGAACCCTAGAATGAGCAGAGAGGAGTTTTGGTGGTTTTATCTCAATAGCTAATGGTTCTCAATACATGAGAGAAGAGAGCTTTGAGAGAGAGGAAGAGGATGGGCTTAACCTATGAGAGAGAAAGAACAGGCAAGAATGAGGATAATTATCAACCATACTCTCATATAAGTGAATTATGAATTAACAATAATAATTAAAAGGAAATTGTGATGGTTCATTTGGAATGACCATTATCATTTCACATTAAATGAATTTTGCAAGAATCAAAGAGCATATTTCATGTGAAATGATGATGCTCAATATATCAACATAGGTCAACAAGTCAAGAATAGTCGAATGGTCAACAACCCTAACCATGACACAATTTTCTTTTAATTAATATCATTAATCATAATTCCCATTTTCATTAGGGTTTGGAAAAAGACAATGGTCAACAACCCTAATGAGAATCCCCTGCCTCTGCCTCTGTCAACTATGCATACACACCCGCATCCGTGTTCCAAGGAACACGGATACACTGAGACAAAACCAATCCCAAAACAAATACTATCATCTGGCTTAAACCAAAGCCCGCTAGTAATATCTGCTCGGACACCAAACATGCACAATTGCGCGGATGTGAATGAACCCCGTCGCAAAACTATGGGACCTCTACTCTGTTTTTCCAATGGCGAATAACCCTCTGTGTGGGACTCTAAAGACTCGACACTACACTTGCAGTGGGTTAAACCACAGGCCGCAAGCTGTACTAGCTATACGTAACGGTCCCCAGGTAGATGCCGATAAGAAGACTGATGAGGTGAACCCATCCGAACTCCTACTGAGCCTGAATGTGACAATCTCCGTACAGTCTGGTCTGTTCGTCTAAGAGTATCTCATGGCGGGCCTAGTGGGCGGTAAACGTCAGTCCCCTAATAGCGGTACAAGTCGTGTCGGAGTGTAGCCCAGAACACCCTGAGATAACACTGGAAACGCTACCAGTATATCTCGCTAGCCCTGGACAGGGACTTTGTGTAATGGCTCTCCTAGATAAAGCGCGATATCAACCACCAATACCGGGAGACACGAATCACGTCTAACCGTCACTGCCTCCAAGTGCTTCGGGACTGCACCCAACTGCTACCTGTTTTCCCGACTCATTTGAGCTGTGGTAGGGTAGAAAACTAAGAACAGTGGGAACACACTCGAGGCGAAGTGACAGTGTCAAGTCAACGGACTAAGCTGTACTCATGTCACCTGGGAATTGATAACTGACGATAGGTATAGTACCAACCAACAGTTCCCGACGAGTCCTGTCCAGTGTACTCGTAACCTAATGAGCACCCGCATACTATCTCATGTACGACGTACCAATGGCTGTGGATAGACCATCTCCCCTGCTGGGATGAGAAGCGCATACGCTAGTCTACTCCGGAGTCTCGATGCCCCGTCTCGATAATCCTACGACTAGGGACCTGTATAAGGATGTGCTTGTAGATTACCCAGCCCCCACTAGTGTGACTGCCATCATAACGCTGGTAATCAAGCAAAGATCCTAAGGGCACTACTAATGTGTAAAGGCGATATGCTAAAAGAAACACATGCACACATTAAAGTAGAAACAAACCAAGTAGGATACTACTATTTTGAGCAAGATTACCTATACAACTATGAATATCCCAAGCATCCATTAAGTAATATACAAACTAGTATGATACAGTAATGGCCTCTAGGGCATATACACTAACATACAGGTATGCTATAAGTCATATGCATAAAGAAATATGAATCAATGTCTCAATGTCCCTAACCAAACAATATCATTTCTATATGTGGGCTCTGCATGATATGGCAATTATTGACGGTGTGTGTGGCGTATAATCAGTGTTCGTGCAACATAAGCCGTCAATAATAGTGGAGTGTCCTAAGGATACCAGTCCAAGCACAACAATAACCAAGTAGTAAGGTTTATGCGCAACTCTACATATGCAATAGAATATGCGACAAACATAACATTTCTAGCCCAGATGCATAACGCCATGCGGGCGATTCCCCTGTAGATGTTAAATCTACTCACCAACCATCCTGGCTAAGTGAAGCCAACCACTTGTTTCCCCTTCTTCGCAGCGTCCGAAGTCCCCGCCTGCAAACCTAAAACAACACAACGATAACACAAGTATATATATTAATAAACGACCAAAAACATGCACAAACAACGTTTTTACCGACACACCAACTCCAAACCTACTCCCAAGTGTTCGTATTGTGGCTAACGTGCGTAGCGACACGACGAAAACAACCTAAGAGCAAAAACACACAAAGTGCACGATCCGTGTCGTATAACGTATCGCGCGGACACAAAACACTAGATTATAGGAAAATGATCCCAGATTTTGCATACTGCAATTACTAAAAAAGTAAACAGTACCAAACACCCCTAACCAACAGCAGACAACCACCCACAAAAACCAAACCCCAGCACTTCTCTCAATAGCCGGCGTCGCCGGAATTTAGCCTAGGGTCGCCGGCCATGGCCGGTGGGGTAGTGCTCGTGTCTTAGGTGGTGCTCCAGGGTCACTAGTACATCACTACAACTTTGTTTGGTTATGCACTAAAATTTCCTAGTCACAGCAGTTCTCAGAGGTTGAAAAAGACACTAAAAATACGATATTTCACCAATCGATTACTTTAAGTGTCCTACGCTACATCCAACGAGCTACACAATATAAAAACTCCTATTTAACATAGTAGAGATTATACCTATCGAAGCTAGCTCCCAAGATCCAAGCTTTCCTAGCTCCAAGATGCTAATTCAAGACTTGATGCATTTTGTGATTTATTTGGGAATTTTGAAGATTTAATTTGCTTGGAATTATGCAAAGAGATAAAAGAAAGATCAAGGGAAGAATGGAGGAAGAAAAGCTCGGCCAAATGAGGAGGTGAGGAATTGTGTAGGGTCTTCTAGCAAATTCCATTAATAAATGCACATAAATGCATTCACACACACATTCATGCATCTCCTTCAATTCTTTTCTTTTCTTTGAATTTTAAATCCATATCTCCAAACAAATATCTAGATATTAAGTGGAGATTGAATTAACTCAAACATAATTTGTTGAAATGATGACTTAAGAGAAATTTCCAAAATGTGAATACTGCATTAAAATAATATTAAAATTGGAAAAAATTCAAATTTAACCAAAACGTCCCATATACCCTCAAAGCATGCGTACTAACTTTATTTGAGCTAAACTAGGTGCTGGCAAGTCTATATGGTCGTTTGATCACAGTCGGTTTATAACGGAAAATACCGACAATTTTACCCAAAAACGGAGAAATTCACATAAAGATTTCTAAAACGTTACAATATCACTTTGATCTTATATGGAGAATCCTTGTGATAAGAGGAGATTGACCGTGCGTAGCATAGGAAGCTCCTTTCCCATCAAGAGTATGTCATCAACGTACAGTACGAGGAATTCCACCATACTCTCTACTACCATTTTGTATGTACAAGGTTCATCTACCATTTCGATGAAGTCAAAACACTTTGACTACCATATAAAAATAGACGTTCCAACTCCGCGATGCCTGCTTTATCCCATAAAGCATCTTGCACACGTTTCCGCTACTCCCACTGTTTACGAAGCCCTTTGGCTGTATACTTATAGTTGTTCTTTTCTAAATTATTATTTAGAAAAAGCAGTCATGACACCCAACCACCGGATATCGTAGTCATAGTAAGTAGCAAAGGAAAGTACGATCTGGATGGACTTAAGCACAACCAGTGGAAAAGGTTTCATCATTATCCACGCCTGGTCGATGACGAGACCCTTTAACAAGTCTAGCTTTGAAAGTCTCAACTTTTCCATCTAAACCTTGTAATCTTCTCAAGATATACTTGCTCCTGATGGGGATTTAACCCTTCAGATATAGCAACCAAAGTCCATACTTTTTTGGTGTACATGATTCCATCTCAGATCGCTAAGCAGCTAGCCATTCTTACAGAGTCGCCACTCTTGATGGCCTGATCGAAACTAGTTGGGTCATCATCTCATGATGCAATCCTCGCTCCCTCTGTCATCGAGAAACCGAAGTATCTTTCAGGCGGATGAGGAACCCTGCTAGATTGGCGGAGAGTGTTAGATATGTATGCCCTATAGGCCATTATTGTTTAGTACTAGTTTGTATAATTCATTTTGGAGGCTTGGGATATATATACATTGTTTACGACTGTCTTGCTCGATATAGTAGTATGCTACTTGGTTTGTTTCTATCTTAATATGTGTATATGTTTCTTTTAACATATCGCTAAAAACATATTGATAGAGCCCTTAGGATCTTTGCTTGATTACCAGCGTTGTAATGGCAATCACACTAGTGGGGGCTGGGTAGTCTATAAGCACATCCTTATTTTGGTCCCTGGTCGTAGGATTATCGAGACAGGGCATCGATACTTCGGAGTAGACTGGTGCATACGCTTCTCTTCCCAGCAGGGGAGATGATCTGTCCCACAGCCATCCGTACGTCGTACTAGAGATAGTATGCAAGTGCTCGTTAAGTTACGAGTACACTGGACAGGACTCGTCGAGAACTGTTGGTTGGTATTATACCTATCGTCAGTTAACATTTCCTAGGTGACATGAGTACAGCTTAGTCCGCTGACTTGACACTGTCACTTCGCCTCGAGTGTGTTCCCACTGTTCTTTGATTACTGCCCTACCACGGCTCTACTGAGTCGTGCAAACAGGTAGTAGTTGGGTGCAGTCCCGAAGCACTTGGAGACAGTGACGGTTAGACAGGATTCGTCTCTCCCGGTATTGGGAGTTGATATCACACTGTGTCTAGGAGAGCCATTACACATAGTCGTCCCTGGCCAGGGAAAGCGAGATATACTGGTGGGTTTCCAGTGTTATCTCATGGTGTTCTGGGATACACTCCGACACGACTTGTACTGCTATTAGGGGAATGACGTTTACCACTCCCTAGGCCCGCCATGCGATATTCGCAGACGAACAGACCGGACGGTACGGAGATTGTCACATACAGGCTCAGTAGGAGTTCGGATGGGTTCACCTCATTAGTCTTCTTATCGGCATCTACCTTGGGACCGTTACGTACAGCTAGTGCCGCTTGCGGTCTGTGGTTAACACCACTGCCAGCGTAGTGTTGAGTCTTTAGAGTCCCACACAGAGGGTTATTCTCCTTTGGGCAAAACAGAATAGAGGTCGCATGTTTTGCGACGGGGTTCGTTTACATCCGTGCACTTGTGCACGTTTAGTGTCCGGACAGTTATTACTAGCGGGCTTTGGTTTAAGCCAGATCCTAGTATATGTTTTGGGATTGGTTTTATCTCATTGTATTCGTGTTCCTCGGAACATGGATGCGGGTGTGTATGCACAGTTGACTGAGGCAAAGGCAGAGGATTCTCATTAGGGTTTTGGTACAGGTGTGTATGCACAGTTGACGGTTGTCTTTTTCCAAACCCTAATGAATATGTGAAATATCATTAATAATGTTAATTAAAAGGAAATTGAGTTATGGTTAGGGTTGTTGACCTTTTGAGCAAGGTTGACTTGTTGACCAAGGTTGAAACTTTGACCATCATCATTTCACTCCAAAGTTGCTCTTTGATCTTTGCAAAATCATTTAATGTGAAATGATAATGGTCTTATCAAACCAACCATCGCCTTTTTCATTTTAATTAATATTATTAATTTGATAATTCACATATATTATATGGTTGTTATTTTTGATATCATAATCTTATTCTTATTCTCTCTCATCCTTTGCTCTTCATCTTCCTTTAGCTCAAGGAAAAACCTCTCATGAGTAGAGAACCATTTGCCATGGAGATAAAACACCAAAAACTCATCTCTACTCATCCTAAGGTTGAAGGTCTATCAAGCCTAATACTTTAGTTACCTCAAGTTCGAGGAAGGAGCTCAAGGTAGAGGCCCTCGGGTGGATCCATCTTCGGCAAGAGAAGGCAATGAGGAGAACCATCCAACCCACTCCAAGGAGAAGAAGAGAAGGAGTTCAAGATTAGGTATAACCCCTAACCGAGTAGGTAAAGCTCATAGTAGTTGCTAGTATGTTGTTTAGCAAAGATTCGGATTTTCTAGTCCATGTTACCCTAAACCCAAAAAATTGTTTTTCACCGTTTCCATAACCCCGAAAGGTCCGGGACAGGTAACGTGGACTTAACAGTGGTATCCGAGACTAGCTAAACACACGCCAACATGTTAGCAAAGTATCTAGAGTTTCGATCGAACAAAAAACTGCAAAACACGTCAAAAATATAAACTTTCTGCCGATTTTTATTTCTGCTCAGAAAATAATAAATCGTGTACTAAAAATCGGCTCAGGGTTTTTAAAGAACACACAAGAAAAATGATCCACCAACTCGGTCAACGCGCCGCGGAACCGCGGCATGCTCCTGCCGTGGATCCGCGGCCGAGTAGACTCGGCTGAGGGTCAAGTTTCCTGCAGTTTTCTTGTATTGGTGTTTTGTGATTTTTAGGATGGTTTGTTTCTGCCCAGAATTTCCAAAGAACAAATTTGTTTTTGGGGTGGTTACATATCCGTATTTTGATCGAATTTCTGTAGACTTTGGCTAATGGGTTGTATCTGTGATGTTATATATGTATTGAACGTCTGCTAATCGCTATACGTCGATTAGTGGGGGTAATACATATATGTGATCTGCAATCTTGATGGTTTGTGTATATGAATTCATTGGATTGTCACGGATGAATAGCCAGGGGGTTGTGAGATGAGAGTTTTGTTTATCTTTCAATTCATGTAATATTTAATTTGATGTAATATTATTTGTATGGCCGCACATCCGGGATGAGGTTGTAGCCGCCATTGTATAATTTCATTTTACTGTTTTTGCTCCTAGGATAGACCCAAGGTAGGGTGCACAAACTACCGGGTATCTCGAAGTGCCGAGTGGCCTACTCATGTTGTGTTGGAGATAGTGCCCTCATAGTCAATTATTGGATCACAGGTACGTGATTGCAATGATTGCGGAGGACCTATACCGGTATGACAGTCTTACTCGAAATGATAGTATGCTATCTGGTTTGCCTTTATCAGTCGTGTACATGTTCAGGTGACTGATTGCATGTTACACTTTGATAGAGCCCTTAGGATCTTGCTTTACTACCAACAGTATGATGGCGATCATATACGTGAGAGTTGGTTAATTTATACGCATATCCTTAATTGTGGTCCCTAGTCGTGGGAGTTTCGAGACAGGGCATCGATACTCCGGAGTAGACTAGTGTGTACAGTCGAGACCCCGACGAGGGACGGTGGACGGTCTCACAAGCCACTGGTGTCAGTTGGATCACATAAGATGTATACAGGTGCTCATTGGGTTATGAGTACACCGGACATGACTCGCCGGGAATCTGCTAGTTAGTATTATATCTACCGTCAGATAGCAGTTCCCTGGTGACATGTGTACAGGTTAGTTCATCGACCTGAGGTCGTCATTTGTCTCGTGTGAGTTCCCACTGCGCTTTGATTTCTACCCTACCACGGCTCAAAGGAGTCGTGCAAACAGGTAGCTTTTGGGTACAGTCCCGAGCCACATGGAGCCACGTGAGCGGATCGGCAGAGGATTCGTCTCTCCCGGTATTGGGGGCGAGATCGTGCTGTGTCTAGGAGAGCCATTACACAAATCCATGGCCATGGTAGGAGATTTACTGGTAGGTACTCCAGTAGTATCTCAGGGTGTTATTGGGCTTCACTCCGACACGACTTATACTGCTATTGGGGGTCTGACGTTACTAGCCCCCTAGGCAGATATGCGATACTCATTGACGAACGGACCGGACTGTATATACATTGTCACTGTTAGGCTCAGTAGGGTTTCTGGATGAGTTCGCTCATCGGCCTCCCTTAAGTTCGCTCATCAGCCTCCCTTGAGGTCAGTCCATAGGCTGCCGTTACGCATAGCTAGTGCCGCTGACGGTTTGTTGTTAAACCCACTGCCAGGGTGCTGACGAGTCATTAGAGTCCCCCACAGACAGTTTCCCAAGTTCGGGCGAAACGTTGTAGAGGCCGTATGGTTTTATGGTAGGGTTCGGAAAACGCACGTGCGTTTACGCATGTGTTATTTTTCGGGCAGATGATACTGGTCGGCTTTGGTTTAAGCCGGATCCGAGTATTATATTGAGTAGGTATAATATCTTTGTCTCAGTTGCATTTGTATTCGGTTGTAATACAAATGCGGGTATATTTATACAGTTTCGGGGTTATCCTGAAAGTCGTTTCAGGATCACTTTTGGAAGTTGCCAGTTTTCTATCAGTCGTCTTTTAACATTCTGTTAAAGACGGATTTATCTTTTCTTCAGATATGGTGAGTCAGTGCTTCTAGAAGCTTCTAGAAGGTTCTAGATGATGACTAGGCTTCATGACTCATTAGTGCATTAATGGGTTTTTGATGATGTGTTTAATGAGTCACCATTTACCATTAATACCTTTTGGATTGCTTAAGATATTTTGAAGTGAGAAGCTTTCTCTTGTGGTCACCCCCCTCTCCTACGGTCACCTCCCTCTTGCTATATATGGCCGGCCCTCTCTCTCCTCACTGAACTTGTTTTTTCATTTTGGTTAGAAAAGATTATGATAGTATTCGGGGTGTATGGAATTTTACAGTTCATTTCATTCCATCACCCGATTTCCACGGCAACTTCATTAACCGATCGTCCACGGATTTGGACGAAGTGAGACAAAGTCTTCTACTCATTCTCTACATCATTCTTGGTCGACTCTTTTAGCAAACTTGACGATCGAGTTGCCTCAAGTCAGAGGCGGGAGCCCGTTTAAAGAATCGATCATATGGTGCCACCTCGACGAAGGAATCGGAGATCGACGAGATCGGAGCAGCCGCAACGGAGCGTGGGATGATGGTTAAAGAATGAAGGACTCGGATCATTCGGTATAACCTTTCTACACTCTTTACAGTTTGTTAGTTTAGCAATAATGGCAGATCCGGGTTAAAGTATACGATAGCGCCAGTTAAAAAGTTTTTTTCCGCATTTGGCGTCTTTAGACGGCCGGGGCGCTAGCGTAGACTTACAGTGGTATCAGAGCCTCACCATTTTGCTATGCTAACTTGTGCTAACGCGTTTAAAACATCGATCGGACCGGAAATCAAAATTCGCAATTTCTTCACTTGACAGTTCTGTTGATTTTAAATGGTCTCAAAAACAAATTCTACATGTCTTAAAAATCTGTGCAGGCTTTTCTAAGAACCACGAAGAAATTTGGGCACGTGTCTCCACCAAAGCGCCGCGGAAACGCGGCCAAACCCATGGTTTGGCCGCACATCCGCGGCCACGTGGTGAGCTCGTGCTCCCAAATTTTTTCAGTGGGTTCTCTGTTGGATTTTGTGATTTTTGGTATATATCTTTTTGGCCCAGGTTTTGTTACTGTTCACCAGTAAGCAGTGGGGCCCACTTTTTGATATTTGGTCTTTGGTCGATCGAAATTTAAACACGTTAGTTTACAGTGCTTACATTATATCTCCGACCGGGAATGTCATTTGATCGGTAAACCGCGTCTGATTGCTATAGTTCTTTTAGACGGGTTTGCGAACGTGACATTCACGTTGATGTTCTGTGTTGTGCTGTGATGTTGCGGATTTGTCGTGGTGGATAGCAGTGTGCAATGGTAGTACAGTTTGAGTTTATTTGTACATTTGATATTGCGGGGCGAGCGTCCAACTTGTGGACTGCCGTCACTGCCTGTTGTTTAATATTCTTTTGGGGCACGACCAGGTTGCGGTCGATGTACCTATTGTACTATTTTTCATTACTGTACTAGGTTTTGCCCCGCGACGGAGTGTACGGATAGCCGGGTTCTGGAGGGCAACGGGTCCGCATCTCATGGCTTTGAGAGGCAGAGGGGTCCCACTCTAGAATTGGCAGACTATTCGCCGCACTCGTAGGGGGTACAGGTTGACCCAAGGAGGGGTGCCTAAGATTACCGGATTCCGTAAAGTGTTGGGTGGTCCATTCACTATGCTGTAGGGGGCTGCCTTGCTTCAGGTTTTGGCGGGTAACTTGCCGCACCCGTAGGGGTCTAGGTTTCATTGCACAGGCTATCCACACGACAGGGGAACGTCGAGTTTCAGCAGCGGCTCTGTGAAACTCGGGGATCCCAGATTATCTGTATTGTTCTGTGATGCTTATTACTTTTCTGTAATGTTTCATACTATCACGCCTGGAGCGATTATTGTATATTGGTTTTTATACTATTAGATGTTGTATATGTTTTACACCCGCGCTAGTCCAGTCCCCGCTCTGTCGTTAGTTAAGTAACCTAACGAGTAATGACGGGACCCAGTGACGAATGCGGATGGCATATACATACATTTTATTTTCGTTCTTTTCTGGTGTGATTTAATGATGGGACTGCGTTGATTCTGATCAATGCAAAGTTAAACAAACCTGTTTACAGTTGTTGGAACAATTTAAAAGGTGTTATTCCAAAGACGTTTTCTTTTGTTATGCATAGCGGTATTCAGTGGAATATCCTGCACCTCATTCGACGGGGCAAAGGCCGATATCCCTTCACCGGGACTGACCCCTTGGGCAGAAGTTTGCGTCAGCGTAATAACTTTACTATAGTCGATTACAAGTTGCTTTGCATAGCGGTATTCAGTGGAATATCCTGCACCTCATTCCACGAGGAAAGAGCCGAGATCCCTTTACCGGGAGTGACCTCTTTAGCAAAAGGTTTTCGCCACTATATTTTAAAAAGCTATCAGGTTCCTTCAGCGATATCAAGTTCACTACGCTAAAGGTTTTTCGCCAAAAACCAGTCGTAGCCCTCCGTCACTTCTTTTGGGTATTCAGTAGTATTCAAACTATGTATTTTGACCTAACGCCAAAGCATAGTGTTTGGTAGCTGCTGGGTATTCAATTGTTGTATAGATAGATGAGTTGGTTTGGGACAGCCGTTCTGCCATTTTGACCTAACGCCAAGGGCATGTGCGGGTGGGTTCAAATTAACAATATTGTGATGGGTAGAACTTGGCATGTGACTTATGACATTTTGACCTAACGCCAAGGTTATAAGAGCATGGGGCAAAAACTATATCGGGAGTTTCTAAAGAAACTGAAACTTGCCAAGTATGCGCATACCATCTGGAGTATGAGTAACGTGGATGCATTCCATCACGTTATCATGCGATGAGAGTTGGATCCCGATTCCCGCTGATGAGTTGGTTTACTCTTCGGGTGATCCCGATTGATTCTTCTTTAGGTTTGGAGGAGAATTTGACAGGACAGTGGGAGGTTTCCGGATTAGATAAAGTGATGACCATTCTGATCTAGGTTAGAGTGCACGCAGAGTGTTTCTTTTCTCTCTCTCTTTGGCAGCGACTTTTGACCGACCCTAGACTATGACTCAGTGACCAGGTTGACCGAACCTTCTTAAAATACTGGCTTTTGGATTGTCTATGTTGCATAAGTCATTGCCACTCCTTCTTTTACCCTTTGAATTTCTCAGAACACCCGTATTACTACGGATATCCACTTCCATTGGATAGATCCATCGTATGGTTATATACGAACTCGAAGGGACTTCTTCGGGGATGGATCCAGGTTCAGGAGAAATAGAATTGGTTTATTCAGTTGTCTTTTATTATCACCTTCTCTCAGGTTGCGAGAGCTCCTTGGTTTAGGAGAGTACACCTATTACGCTTATTGGATAGTCTTATTCCAAACCATAGGCTGGTGCCGAAAGGTAGGGAATGAAGAAAACCAATTAGCCTAAGTAGGGTGTGCAGAAGGTAATATGTAAAGACAAAATAAAGGGATTAGAAAGAGGGCAATGTAAATTGCGACTGATATCATTCACGACCAAAACCGCGTACTTCATCGCCACTCCTATTTCACCTTTAAAAAGAATAAGGTATTATTCAGTTGTCTTTTATCATCACCTTCTCTCAGTTGCGAGTACTCCTTGGTTTAGAAGGGTACACCTATTATGCTTACTGGATAGTCTTCTTCCAAACCATAGGCTGGTGCCGAACGGTAGGGAAGGAAGAAAACCATTTAGCCTAACGATGGTGTACAGAAGGTAACGACTAATGACAAATAAAGGGATTTGGAGAGATGGCAATAAAATATACGGTTGAAGTCATGAATTGGATTATGGAAGAGGCATTGCTATGAATACCAGGATACCCCTACGAAACATTTTCATGTTTCAGTGCATTGTTAAAGAAAAACTGTTTTCGCGATTAGACACTTACTCCAAGGGTATGTATTTACCAGGTTTCATTCTCATATCTGTATGGTTTTACAGATGATGAGTGGGAGTAAGATATTGGGAATTAGGTGATCATCCTCATTATATCGGAATTCGTTGTAATTGGTGATATTTGAGGAAATCGCCAGGGTACAGTTTTCAACCTACGCGCACATGTTTTGAGTAGTTTAACTCAGCGGACTTATACAGAGTATTGTATGTTGTCCAAGTGTCCATCAGGACAAAGGGGTAGGTCCTCGTACTATGTTCTGTTTACTTATAACTTCTCTAGTATTTAGACGAGTGTTTCGTAGAAATACAAGGTCTAAGTTTTGAGAAGTTGTGGGTATAAGAATAAAGTAGAGAACGAGGTGTCACAAGTATCGGGATTCTTCAAAGAGATCGAAGATGTAGATTCTTTTGATTGGTATTCAGATGATAGTGATGGTTTTGAGAAACGAGTTTTCTCTTTCAGGTTACTCATAATTGGATGGATTCCTAAGTTGAGTAATGCTGATTAGCCTCTTTCCATTAAGTTGATATGCACTGGAGACAGATGCATGGATTGAATATGGTTCCAATTAAATAAGTGCCAAAGTTTCTATATTGGATATAGAATAGTTCGTACCTTAAAAGATATTAAGGTACGGGGAGTTGTCCAGCTTATGCTTAAAACCAGACTCTGGATAACTCAGGGCACGTTTCTGTAATGGCTGTTTTGTGGGTTGACCCTGGCTATGATGAGGGTTGATATTCTACCATTTGGAAGATCAATAGTAATATTGTTCTTGACTCGCCACAGTTTTAGTAAAAATAGATCTTTTTCAGAAAACAGTAGTGGGAGTATGGTAGAACTGGAAGTGATTCCAGAACAGCGAACGATTACGGAAAATTTAATAGGACCTATACATTCAATCAGGTTTGACATTCCAATAGCCACTCAGCAGATATGGTAGGCAACCTCAGACACCCGAGAGGTACTTCGGTAGCCTCAAGGACGGTGACAGTGAGGTTCTTATCTACCCAGACTTGACACTACTGTTGTTCCAGGATATGAGACCCGGCAAGGGGGGTTGTCATAGTCAGTGGGAGCAGCGGAAGCATAGTGGGCAAGATGCTTATATCTATTTATAGACTTGAGCAGTTATAGCGGAGATAGATCATCTAATTTTGATGTGACAGTCATGGGTTTGACTTAAATCAGAATAGGGGATGGATCAGTTAAGAAGGTAGTGGGGTGTGATGTCATGGTATCTGGATGACATACACAGAGTAGGAAGTAAAATTCCTATACTACGATCGGTTGTACTGTGGTAGTCACACAGTTGTTTCTCCAGAAAGGATATGGATATAATATTTGACATTCTGGTTTCTAGATCTATGGTTTTAGATCTGGATTTAGGTAGTTTCCCAATGTGGGTACTTTGACAGATATTCTAATAGTTTTTGGAATAGTTGACTCCTAGCATGGTGGTGTACCTGCAGGTGATGGAGTCACCCTCTCTAAAGGTGTCTTATAGACTAAAGGGGAGAGGGATGTGCATGATTGGCAGATCATTTGCTTAGGCAATTGAGTCAATCATGAGATGTCAAGTACCACACCAAATGTTGGTTTTGCACTAGATGCAATAAGTTTGTATTAATCCAATCCTGGAGAAATATAAGGAAGCAGTTTTAGAACATAAGTACATGTTCTACGGATTTGATGACGGCAGCCTCCTTCGGGAGACGGTTATCATTCCAGGCTTCAAAGGTGACATGGTTGACAGAGTGATTGTCAGAGTTATAGTTTTCCCCCTGACGAAGAGGGACAGTATTATGGACAGGTGGTCCAAGAGGATACTGTAGGTGGCATGGTGCCCGATACTGATTAGGTTCAGTGATCGATACAGTCTAAGAAGTTTTGATTTGGAGTTCATTTATGAACTAGGTCCCATCAGATATCCAGACATATTCTAAGACAGGTATTACTCAATTCGGGAGATGGCTTTCTCCGCGAACTTGAGATTAAGAGAGATATAGAAAGAAATTTCTAGGCGGATCCACTCACCAAGGCTATTTCTCGAACACAATAGTTTTACAAACGGGCTTTGTGATACTGCTTAGTAGAGAAGTTGGGTGTTGGTTTCACACGGGCTGTGAGTACGCAAAATCGCAATAATTAGCCTTGAGTGCAAGTAGGAGATTGTTGGAGATAGTGCCCTCATAGTCAATTATTGGATCACAGGTACGTGATTGCAATGATTGCGGAGGACCTATACCGGTATGACAGTCTTACTCGAAATGATAGTATGCTATCTGGTTTGCCTTTATCAGTCGTGTACATGTTCAGGTGACTGATTGCATGTTACACTTTGATAGAGCCCTTAGGATCTTGCTTTACTACCAACAGTGTGATGGCGATCATATACGTGAGAGTTGGGTAGTTTATACGCATATCCTTAATTGTGGTCCCTAGTCGTGGGAGTTTCGAGACAGGGCATCGATACTCCGGAGTAGACTAGTGTGTACAGTCGAGACCCCGACGAGGGGCGGTGGCCGGTCTCACAAGCCACTTGTGTCAGTTGGATCACCTAAGATGTATACAGGTGCTCATTGGGTTATGAGTACACCGGACAGGACTCGCCGGGAATCTGCTAGTTAGTATTATATCTACCGTTAGATAGCAGTTCCCTGGTGACATGTGTACAGGTTAGTTCATTGACCTGAGGTCGTCATTTGTCTCGTGTGAGTTCCCACTGTGCTTTGATTTCTACCCTACCACGGCTCAAAGGAGTCGTGCAAACAGGTAGCTTTTGGGTACAGTCCCGAGCCACATGGAGGCACGTGAGTGGATCGGCAGAGGATTCGTCTCTCCCGGTATTGGGGGCGAGATCGTGCTGTGTCTAGGAGAGCCATTACACAAATCCATGGCCATGGTAGGAGATTTACTGGTAGGTACTCCAGTAGTATCTCAGGGTGTTATTAGGCTTCACTCCGACACGACTTATACTGCTATTGGGGGTCTGACGTTACTAGCCCCGTAGGCAGATATGCGATACTCATTGACGAACGGACCGGACTGTATATACATTGTCACTGTTAGGCTCAGTAGGGTTTCTGGATGAGTTCGCTCATCGGCCTCCCTTGAGTTCGCTCATCATCCTCCCTTGAGGTCAGTCCATGGGCAGCCGTTACGCATAGCTAGTGCCGCTGACGGTTTGTGGTTAAACCCACTGCCAGGGTGCTGACGAGTCATTAGAGTCCCCCACAGGCAGTTTCCCAAGTTCGGGCGAAACGTTGTAGAGGCCGTATGGTTTTATGGCAGGGTTCGGAAAATGCACGTGCGTTTACGCACGTGTTATTTTTCGGGCATATGATACTGGTCGGCTTTGGTTTAAGCCGGATCCGAGTATTATATTGAGTAGGTATAATATCTTTGTCTCATTTGCATTTGTATTCGGTCGTAATACAAATGCGGGTATATTTATACAGTTTCGGGGTTATCCTGAAAGTCGTTTCAGGATCACTTTTGGAACTTGCCAGTTTCCAGTTTTCTATCAGCCGTCTTTTAACATTCTGTTAAAGACGGATTTATCTTTTCTTCAGATATGGTGAGTCAGTGCTTCTAGAAGCTTCTAGAAGGTTCTAGATGATGACTAGGCTTCATGACTCATTAGTGCATTAATGGGTTTTTGATGATGTGTTTAATGAGTCACCATTTACCATTAATACCTTTTGGATTGCTTAAGATATTTTGAAGTGAGAAGCTTTCTCTTGTGGTCACCCCCCTTTCCTACGGTCACCTCCCTCTTGCTATATATGGCCGGCCCTCTCTCTCCTCACTGAACTTGTTTTTTCATTTTGGTTAGAAAAGATTATGATAGTATTCGGGGTGTATGGAATTTTACAGTTCATTTCATTCCATCACCCGATTTCCACAGCAACTTCATTAACCGATCGTCCACGGATTTGGACGAAGTGAGACAAAGTCATCTACTCATTCTCTACATCATTCTTGGTCGTCTCTTTTAGCAAACTTGACGATCGAGTTGCCTCAAGTCAGAGGCGGGAGCCCGTTTAAAGAATCGATCATGTGGTGCCACCTCGACGAAGGAATCGGAGATCGACGAGATCGGAGCAGCCGCAACGGAGCGTGGGATGATGGTTAAAGAACGAAGGACTCGGATCGTTCGGTATAACCTTTCTACACTCTTTACAGTTTGTTAGTTTAGCAATAATGGCAGATCCGGGTTAAAGTATACGATAGCACCAGTTAAAAAGTTTTGTTCCGCATTTGGCGTCTTTAGACGGCCGGGGCGCTAGCGTAAACTTACATGTTGTTGAGGGAGGTTGCTTCGCTTCGGGTACTTGGCGGGTAGTTTGCCGCCCCCGTAGGGGTCTAGGGTGGGGTATTGGCTATTCATCGCGACCGTGTAATCCGTTTTTCGTTTCGGGCTCGAACGAAACGCGGATTCCTAGTATATCCAATGTGATCATCTGTGATCTGGAATGGCTATCATTGCATCTGACGAATGGATCTATATATCTATATATGATATCTATTTAGGCGTTGCTTATGTTTTGCATTCGCGCTAGTCCAGCCTCCGCTCTGTCGTTAGTTAAGTAACCTAACGGGTGATGACGGGCACCGTGGCAAATGCGGATGGCATAAGCGTACGTCAAATTTTCGTTGTTTTCTGCAATGGTAGGATTAATTGATGGGACGCATTAAATTAATGCACGAAAACAAACCTAAAAGACGTTGTTGGAACAATTTTCAAAAAGCTGTTATTGCAAGGACGTCCTATTTTGTTTTGCATATAGGTATTCGGTTATGAATGCCCAACAACTTATTCGACGAGGCAAGGGCCGAGATCCCTTCATCGGGAGTGACCCCTTAGACAAAATTTTGCGTCAGGGTAATAACTTCACTATAGTCGATTATTCTAGCTTTGCATAGAGGTATTCGGTTATGAATGCCCAGCACCTCATTTGACGAGGAAAGAGCCGTGATCCTTTCATAGGGAATGACCTCTTTAGCAAATGTTTTCGCCACTATATTTTCAAAAAGGTCTATCATGTTCCCTCAACCACATCAAGTTCATTACGTTAACGGGTTTTTCGCCAAAAACCCAGCCGTAACCCTCCGTCGTTTCAGATAATTAATACTTAGTATTCGTACTGCGTTTGTTGATTATTCGTCAAGACACAGTGAACAGTAGCTAAGTAATAATTCTCTGTTGCATTGATAGATGCGATTGGTGAGGACGGTTGCATGATTTTGTTGATTATTCATCAATGATCATGCGGGCGGGTCTAATGCAATCCTGGATAACGACGTGTTGAACTTGACTAGGACCTTTTGATTTGTTGATTATTCGTCAAGGTCACTTGGGTCCTAGGGGCAAAAAAAAATCCACATCGGGAGTTTCTAAAGAAACTGAAACTTGCATATTTAGCATACCTTCTAGAGTGTGGTGACTAGAGTGGATTCCATCTAGATCAACACACAATGATAGTTGGATCCTGATCCCACTGATGAGTTGGATTACTCTCGGGAGATTATTTCACTTAACAATCAATACTATAAACCAAGTAGGTGTCTAGAACGGTGTTAGCGGGGCTACGCCTCCAGGGAAAAGAGGTTACTTAATTAAGGAACTTCGCGAAAGCGTTGGAAAACATCCCTCGAAGTACCAACACTAGCCGGGCTGAAAGGTTAAGCAAGTATTGTGACGTGCAATTAATCCCGACTAGTTCTTCTTTTAAAAGGTTTTAAGAAGAATTTGAGGAAACAGTGGGAGCCATCCTGGTTACGTAAACTAATAAACCAATCTAATCTTGCAAGAGCGCACGCTGAGTGTTTCTTTTCTCTCTCTCTAGGTAGCAACCATTTCACGCCCTAATCAAGATAATAAAATGTATCGCTTGACTAATCCGAATTCTTATTCGGGGCTGGGGAACGTTGGTTCGGCTCTAACTTGTGACAACAGTCATAAGTATTAGCGAAGGAAAGAGGATTGTATGGATTCCAAGGATGCCCAGTTGAAGAAGAAGCATGGTTTTGCATCTACTTCAGGTGTTCTTGTAATTGAGAACTGCTTTACGGTCAGCCCTACCTCCTGTGTACTTGATACCGGATCAGGATCTCATATCTGTAATTTATTGCAGGGACTGAGAAAAAGTAGGAAAGTTGCACCTGGTGATATGTCGCTCAGAGTAGCGAGCGGAGCACAAGTTAATGCTGCAGCCGACGGTGAATATTACCTAGTGTTGCCAAATGACAATACTATGATTTTGAACGATTGCTACTATGTACCTTCAATGGTTTGCAACATCATATCAGTTTCTTTACTCGATAAAGATGGATATAACTTTGTTCTTGATAGAAATATCATGAACATTTACCTTCATAAGGTACTGGTTGCAGAAGGTACACTGTGTAATGGTATCTACGTTCTAAATCAGAATACAGTTCTCAATGTACAAAACAAACGCAAGAGGAAGAATTCAGATACGAATGAATCCTACTTATGGCATTGTAGACTTGGTCATATCGGAGAGAAAAGACTAAGTAAGTTGCATAAAGATGGACTCTTGAATACGTTCGAGTTTTCATCTTATGAAACTTGTCAGTCTTGTCTTAAAGGGAAGATGACCAAATCTCCATTCACCGAACAAGGAGAAAGAGTCACAGAGCTCTTGGGACTCATACACAGTGATGTGTGTGGTCCAATGTCTATACATGCAAGGGGTGGGTTCTCGTACTTCATCACATTCACTGACGATCTCTCTAGGTTCGGATATGTGTATCTGATGAAACACAAATCCGAAGCTTTTGAGAAATCCAAGGAATTCAGAAACGAAGTAGAGAACCAGACTGGCAAAAGTATCAAGATCCTCCGGTCTGATAGAGGAGGGGAGTACTTAAGCACGGAATTCCTAGATTACTTAAAAGAGAATGGTATTCTCTCTTAGCTTACTCCCCCTTATACACCACAACACAACGGTGTATCAGAGCGGAGGAATCGTACCCTATTGGATATGGTTCGCTCCATGATGAGTAGTGCTGAGTTACCTCTTTCATTTTGGGGACATGCGCTTTAGACAGCGGCAAACCTTTTGAATCAAGTTCCGTCCAAATCTGTGCCTAAAACTCTGTATGAAATATAGAGCAGTAAGAAACCATGTCTTAAATTTATTAAGATATGGGGTTGTCCGTCCTATATGAAAACACAGAAACCGGAAAAGCTAGAGGCACGGTCAGTTCTGTGTAAATTTGTGGGATATCCTAAAGACTCACTAGGATATCTGTTCTGCCACACTGAGGAACAGAAGGTGTTTGTATCTCGCCATGCTACCTTTTTAGAAAGGGAGTTTCTTCCAAAAGAAACTAGTGGGAGTTCGGTAGAACTGGAAGAAATTCAGCGACCACAAAATATAACTGAAAATTTAGAGGAACCACTGGATTCAATAAACCAAGACGAACCTCAGCCACTCCGCAGATCTGGTACGATTTGTCATCCGCCCGAGAGATACTACGGTTTTCTCTTAGATGAGGATCGAGAGGATTGCATCATGGAAGAAGATGACCCTACCAGTTTCAGGCAGGCCATTATCAGTAGGGACTCTGATAAGTGGCTGGAAGCAATGCAATCCGAAATGGAGTCTATGTACACCAATAAAGTGTGGACCTTGGATATTGGTCCACCTGGGGTAAAACCCGTTGGATAAAAATGGATCTACAAAAGGAAACTTGGTGTAGATGGGCAGGTGGAAACCTATAAGGCTAGACTCGTTGGAAAAGGTTTTCGTCAAAGACCTGGTGTGGACTATGACGGAACTTTTTCTCCAGTGGCTATGTTCAAATCCATTCGGATCCTACTTGCCATTGCTGCCTTCCATGATTATGAAATTTGGCAGATTGACGTTAAAACGGCTTTTCTGAACGGCTGTTTGGAAGAGTGCGTTTACATGGATCAGCTAGAAGGTTTCGTAGACAGTGGGAGCGGCGGGAAGGTGTGTGCTTAAATCTATTTATGGATTAAAGCAGGCATCGCGGAGCTGGAACATCTGTTTTGATGAGGCAATCAAGGAATTTGATTACATCAAGAACGAAGATGATCCTTGTGTCTATAAGAAGATTGTAGGACGAACTATCGTATTCCTAGTCTTGTACGTGGACGACATTCTTTTGATAGGAAATGGCATTCCTATGCTACAATCGGTCAAGCTATTTTTTTCACAACGGTTCTCCATGAAGGACCTGGGTGATGCCTCATACATTCTGGGGATCAAGTTCTACAGAGATAGATCCAAGAGACTGCTGGGACTTTCGCAGTCCAGGTACATAGAGAACGTACTAAAGAGATTTAGTTTGGAAGATTCCTAGAGCGGTAATATACCCGCATTGGATGGAATCGCCCTCTCCAAGAAGATGTCTCCTAAGACTGACGAGGAGAGGGTTCGCATGAGCACTATACCCTACGCTTCGGCGGTAGGATCTATAATGTATGCGATGCTATGTACAAGACCAGATGTAGCTTACGCGCTGAGCGTGGTGAGCCGTTATCAGTCAGACCCAAGTGAGGGCCACTGGACGGCAGTGAAGAACATTCTCAAGTACCTGAGAAGGACTAAGGAGATGTTCCTGGTTTACGGTAATGGAGACCTCAGGGTCGAGTCCTTTACCTATTCAAGCTTCCGGAGTGACAAATATGACAGCAAATTGTTAGTGTATATGCCCTAGAGGCCATTATTGTATCATACTAGATTGTATATTACTTGATGGAAGCTTGGGATATTCACCTTGTATTGACAATCTTGCTCAAAATAGTAGTATGCTAGTTGTTTTGTTTCTGCTTTAATGTGTGCATGTGTTTCTTTTAGCATATTGCCTTTACACATTAGTGGAGCCCTTAGGATCTTTGCTTGATTACCGGCGTTGTGATGGCAGTCACACTCGTGGGGGATGGGTAATCCATAAGCACATCCTTCTGGAGGTCCCTAGTCGCAGGACTATCGAGACAGGGCATCGATACTCCGGAGTAGACTAGCGTATGCGCTTCTTATCCCAGCATGGGAGACGGTCTGTCCCACAGCCGTCAGTACGTCGTACTTAAGATAGTATGCGGGTGCTCGTTAGGTTACAAGTACACTGGACAGGACTCGTCGGGAACTGTTGGTTGGTATTATACCTATAGTCAGTTATCAGTTCCCAGGTGACATGAGTACAGCTTAGTCCGTTGACTTGACACTGTCACTTCGCCTCGAGTGTGTTCCCACTGTACTTTGATTACTACCCTACCACGGCTCAAAGGAGTCGTGCCAACAGGTAGTTTTTGGTTGCAGTCCCGAAGCACTTGGAGGCAGTGACGGTTAGACATGATTCGTCTCTCCCGGTATTGGTGGTTGATATCGCGCTGTGTCTAGGAGAGCCATTACACAAAGTCCCTGGCCAGGGCAAGCGAGATAGACTGGTAGGTTTCCATGTTATCTCAGGTGTTCTGGGCTACACTCCGACACGACTTGTACCGCTTGTAGGGGACTGACGTTTACCGCCCCCCTAGGCCCGCCATGCGATGTTCTTAGACGAACAGACCGGACTGTACGGAGATTGTCACATTCAGGCTCAGTAGGAGTTCAGATGGGTTTACCTCGTCAGTCTTCTTATCGGCATCTACCTGGGGACCATTACGTACAGCTAGTGTCGCTTGCGGTCTGTGGTTAAACCCACTGACAGCGTAGTGTCGAGTCTTTAGAGTCCCACACAGAGGGTTATTCGCCTTTAGAAAAAATGAGTAGAGGTCGCATGGTTTTGCGACAGGGTTCGTTTACATCCGCGCACTTGTGCACGTTTGGTGTCCTGACAGCTTATACTAGCGGGCTTTGGTTTAAGCCGGATCCTAGTATATGATTTGGGATTGGTTTTATCTCTTTGTATTCGTGTTCCTCTGAACACGGATACGGGTGTGTATGCACAGTTGACTGAGACAGAGGCAGTGGACTTTCATTAGGGTTGATGACCATTGTCATTTTCTTAACCCTAATGTTTATGTGTGAATTATGATTTATTAATATTAGTTAATTATAATTGTGCATGGTTAGGGTTGTTGACCATTTGACTATACTTGACTTGTTGACCTAGGTTGACAAGTTGACCATCATCATTCCATTTGAAAGATGCTCTTTGATTCTTGCAAAAGTATTTAATGTGAAATGATAATGGTCATTTCTTGATTAACCATGACAATTATCTTTAGCTAATTATCTATTTTTCATAAATCACATATATTAAAGAAGGTTGCATTATTCTTCTCACTTGATCATTTTCAGTCTCTCTCCTCCTCTTCCTCTCTCTCTAGCTCTCCCCTCTCATGAGTTGAGAACCATTTGAGCTTGAGATAATCCCTTCAAAAATACTCTCTACTCTTTCTAAGGTCCTAGGTTTAGCACACCAAGCACCTTAGTTACTTCTAATTTGATGGTGGAGCCAAAGGTAGAGGCCCTCGGGTGGATCTTTCTTCGGTAAGAGAAGGCGACGAGACGATCCGTTCTTTCACTCCAAGGAGCAAGAAGGGAAGGACTTGAAGACTTAGGTATAACCCCTTTCCGAGTAGCTAAACTCTTTTAGCTTGTTGTTAGTTTTTGTTTAGCAAAGATCCTTCCTTTACATAGTCCATGTTGCCTGGTGTTGTAAAAATCAGATTTTTCATAACTTTTTCGCCTCCCCGCAATCACCGGGGTGGGAAACGTGGACTTACAGTGGTATCAGAGCCTAGCTAAACACAAACTAACTAGTTAGCGAAGTATTTAGAACTTCGATCGAAAAAAATCGCAAAACACATTTTCAAAAACCCTAGTTTCTGCCCATTTTCATTTCTGCTTTAAAAATAATAAATCATACATGAAAAATCGGCTCAGGATTTTCTAAAGACACACACCAAAAACGATCCACTGAACCGGTCAAAGCGCCGCGGATCAGCGGCCGAGTTGACTCGTCCGTGGACCGAGTTTGGTGCAGTGTACTTATTTGGAGGTTTTGGGATTTTTAATATAGTTTGTTTCTGCCCAGATTTTCTAGAGAACAAGTTGGTTTTTGGGGTGTTCACAAATCCGTATTTTGATCGAATTTCGTTACACTTCGGCTAATGGGTTATATCTGTGATGTGATATATGTATTGAACGTATGCTAATCGCTATACGTCGATTAGTGGGTGTTATATATATATATATATGTGATCTGTAATGTTGATGGTTTGTGTATATGAATTCGTTGGATTGTCACGGATGAATAGCCGGGGGTTGTGAGATTAGAGTTTTCTTATTCTTTCAATTCTTGTAATATGTAAATTTGATGTAATATTATTTGTAGGGCCGCACAACCGGGTCGGGGTTGTAGCCGTCATTGTATAATTTATTTTTACTGTTTTTGCTCCTAGGATAGACCCAAGGTGGGGTGCACAAACTACTGGGTATCTCGAAGTGGCGAGTGGCCTACTCACGGTGTAGAGGGAGGTTGCTTCGCTTCGGGTACTTGAAGGGTAGTTTGCCTCACCCGTAGTGGTCTAGGGTAGGGTTTGGCTTTTCATCGCGACCGTGTAATCCGTTCTTCGTTACAGGCTCGTACGAATTGCGGATTCCTAGTATATCCAATGTATTCATCTGTGATCTGGAATGGCTATCATTGCATGTGACGAATGTTTATATATATCTATATGATATCTATTTAGGCGTTGCTTATGTTTTGCATCCGTGCTAGTCCAGCCCCGGCTCTGTCGTTAGTTAAGTAACCTAACGGGTGATGACGGGACACCGTAGCGAATGTGGATGGCATAAGCGTACGTCATATTTTCGTTGTTTTCTGCAATGGTAGGATTAAATGATGGGACACATTAGAATTAATGCAAGAAAAAATAAACCAAGTAAAAGTCGTTGGAACACTTTGAAAGCCACTCGGTTCTTTTCAAAACCAAACTTTTAAATGCGGAGCTTGAACCACTCCTTTTGAAAGCTATCTCGTTCCTTCGATTATATCAAGTTCACTACGTTCACGGTTTCGCCAAAACCATTCGTAGCCATCCGTCGTTTCACATGAATGGTCAATAAGTATTCAAGCTATGTATGTTGGCCAAAGTCAAGGCATAGTGATTGGTAGCTATTGGGTATTCATATGCAGCATAGATAGATGTGTTGGTTTGGGGCTGTCGTTCTACCATGTTGGCCAAAGTCAAGGGTATGTGCGGGTGGGCTCAAATTAACCTGGAGAATGACGGGTAGAACTTGACATGTGACTTATGATATTTTGGCCAAAGTTATGGTCATAAGAGCATGGGGCAAAAATCCACATTGGGAGTTTCAAAAGAACTGAAACTTGCTAGCGCTGCATACCATTTAGAGTGTGATGATTCTGGTATGATTCCTGTTGGATATATGTATGCCCTAGAGGCCATTATGTGATAGTGGATGTATCTATACATATATATATATTCAGTTTTCATTCTTGCTCGACATGATTGTATGCTATCTAGTTCTTCTTTATCTGACATGTTTATTTGATCATGCTTCTATTCATACATACATGCTGATAAAGCCCTGAGGATATCGGCTTGACTACTCTGATTATGATGGAGATCATACTAGTGGAACATCTATAGTTTATAAGCATATCCCGGAAAGTCCCTAGTCGTAGGTATATCGAGACGGGGCATCGATATACCAGAGTAGACTAGCGTATATGATACTAGACCCACACGATGGGCGATGGATGTTCCCACATTCATCGATGTTTGACATCAAGATCATATACGGGTGCTCAGTGGTGACTGGGTACACTGGACGAACTCACCGAGAACTCCTATATGGAATTATATCTATCGTCGGATAGCAGTTCTCAGGTGACACTGGTACAGGTTAGTCTGTAGACCCGAGATCGTCATGGAGTCTTGTGTGTTCTCCCACTGTACTTTGATTGCCACCCTACCACGACTCTACTGAGTCGTGCAAACAGGTGGCCGTTGGGTACAGTCCCGAGACACACGAAGGCAATGAACGATAGGAGGGGTTTCGTCTCTCCCGATATTGGGAGTTGATGCTGTGCTGTGCCCGACTGGTTATATCAGTAAGTCCCTGGCCAGGGCTGCTGAGATTTGTTGATAAGTGTTATCAGTAGTTTCTCGATCTATTATAGACCATTCATCGGCATGACTTATTGAGTTATTAGGGTCGACGTGACCATCCCTAGGCTCGATATGCAGCATATCTGACGAAGAGACCGGACTGTACGGCAGTGTTACCGGATGGCTCGACGGGAGTTGTAGCAGGTTCGCTTGTTTTCTTCTGATCGCTCAATACCCGGGTGGCCGTTACGTTTAGCTGACCGCTTGCGGCTTGAGGGTACCTGATATGATCATCACCCTCTGCCGGCGTATTGATGAGTCTTAGAGTCCCACAGAAGAGTTACCCAGTCCAGGCGAAACGTTGTGGTGCGTGTATGCGATATGCGCTTGCACCCGATTGAAATGTGCGTATATGATACCGAACATTGATCGGGTGGCCTACTTTTGGTGGGGTCGTATGAGATATGACCGGATTGATAAATTAAGTGTTGATTTATCATCTAACCATTAGTTATCTCACTTGAAACCTTTCTAGGGTTTGATGGATGTATGCATGCATGCATGTGTTTCTTTATTTTCATTCTAGTTTCATGCACATGTGGATGTGCATACATGCATACATACATACACCCATGCATCATGGTTGTTAGCATATGGAAATGGTGGCAATGCAAGACTCACACCATGGATTAAATAAAGGATAATTATTTAATTTTGGTTTTAAAGTTAAATGAAAAAGAAAAGGATAATCATGTTAGTTTCCACACTCTTCTTCTAACCTAACCTAGCTCAACTACCACTAACCCATGGTTATCCTTATTTTTATCATTCTAAACCAAAGTTAAATTAACTATCTATCATTTAATCATGGTTGAAGTCAAGAAGGAATTAAATATATATAGTGATATATATTTCTTTCTCTTTCTTAACTCAAGGTTATCTTTTTACCTCTTGCAAAAGAAAGGCCACCATCTTCATCTTCCCTCATCTTTTCCTCTCTAGGTTTTTCTAGTGAGTTAAATACAATCAAAGAAAGGTTTTTGAAGTGAGATCCAAAGCCACAACACCATTCTACTCAAGTCTAGCCAACTTGATTAGAGTGTTTACTTCGATTTTACAAAGTAGCGAGCTTGGACGGAGATCTCCGCGGTGGATCGTCGTGGACACAAGGGGAGTTCAAGAGGACCTCGATTCAACACCCAAGACATCAAGGAGTCTTGCAAAGGGGATCTACAAAGGTTGTAGCCTTCAAACCCTAGTGTTTACTAGCTTAAAGCTTTGATACCAATGTAAGGTTAGTATAGCACCCAATGAAGTGTTTTGAAGTATCAAATGACCCAAATTACATTTGAATTTACATGAATGAAAATATAAAACTCTCATCTCACAAAAACCCCCGGCTATTCGATCGCGACAATGCTACACATCATATCTCAGCAACACATAATATCACATATCATCAACGTAAGTAAGTATGCGTACCCCGATTGTCGTTGATGTATAGCAACGAAACCGGCGATATCTAACATACTACACTTACGGTCACAGAAACGAAAGTGTAAAACTGCAATATCTGGAATCCACATTCTCTTTAGACATCGCAAATGCAAAATATCACATATTCCGTATTTCATGTCTAGTGATATGAATTCCACACATTGCATCAGATTCCGGATAAACAGACAGTATTGAATTTTTCGAACGAACTATCAAATACCCAGGATTCACTAAAGCCCAACACTTGAGCAGGGTTCAAACACCTGGAGTGTGACACAGTAGTAGCGGTCCAGCGTGTGGGCTTGGCTATTCATCGCGACTGTGGAATCCGTATTTTCTATTCTGGCTAAATACTAAATACGGACGTCCTAGTATATCCCACGTTATATCTATATTTCTGCTGCCTGCGTTCTGTGATATCTGAGACGAATGACATATTATATATATGATATATAGTAGACGTTGCTTATGTTTTACACCCGCGCTAGTCCCGTCCCGGTATGCCGTTAGTTATGTAACCTAACGGTGCATAACGGAACATTGCGGCGAATGCGGATGGCATAAGCGTACGTGTTATTTTCGTTTCTTTTCTGTGATTGGCTTAAGGACTTAAATGATGGGATTACATAAATGTGATTAATGTAAAGAAATAAACCTAAAAGATGTTGTAGAATCGGATTTAAAAACTGCTCGGCTATTTATGAAAAAGCTATATTTCAAAACTGCGGAGCTTAAGCCACTCCTTTTGAAAACCTTTTGATTCTACAACGATATCAAGCTCAAAGCGTTAAAGATTTTCTTAAAAAAAACATCCGCAACCCTCCGTCATTTTAGGAAGTAGAGTACTTAGTATTCGTGCTACGTTTGTTGACCTTAGCCAAGGCGTAGTGTACGGTAGCTAAGTGATGTCTTCCTACAAACGCATATGATGCAGATTAATTAGGACGGGCATATGACTTTGTTGACCTTAGCCAAGGGTCATGTGAACGAGTCTAATTAATCAAGAAATGACTGGTTGAGCTTGACTAGTACTCGTGATTTGTTGACCTTAGCCAAGGTCACGAGTATTAGGGGTAAAAACCACATCGGGAATTTCAAGTGTTGAAATTTGCAATGAGATTGCATACCTTCCATATGATGGTTGGATCCCGATCCCACTGTGGGCAATAGTTGCTCCTAGGAGAGTTTTACAGTTTACAATTAGCTAACTCATTAGGTGTCTAGAAAGGTGTTAACGGGGCTCCGCTTCTGGGAAAACGAGGTTTACTCTAATTAGGTCCGTGCGAAAGCACGGGGAACCTCCCTCAAAGTACCGACACTGGCCTGGCTGAACGGTTAGCGAAGTTGTAGACTGTAATTAATCCTGGCTAGTTTTTCTTTTTAAGGTTTGAAAGAAAACTTGATAAAAAGCAGTGGGAAACATCGATTAGACAAGTTAATAAACCAATCTAATCTGTGCATGAGCTTTCGCTGAGTGTATTCTTTTCTCTCTCTTAATGGCAGATACCAATGACTGGACTTAAGCTTCTACTAGATAAGAACAAACTGAATGGGACCAACTATAAAGACTGGCTAAGGAATCTGAAGATCGCCTTGACTTATGATAAAGTATCATATGTCCTCACGGCTTCAGCCCCGCCCGTCCCAGGCCCAAAATCCTCAGTTGCGGACATTAAAGTCCGCAAGACATGGGACGCTGACTGTGCACTGTGCCACGACAAAATGCCTCGCGCTTGCATAGATGGACAATACACATCAAAAGCAGCACGAGGACATGGACATTCACGGGATATTGCTCTACACAAAGGAGTTGTATGGGGAACAGTCCCGCGTATTACGATACGAAGCATCAAAGAAACTGTTTCACATGCGGATGGCCCCTGGCACACCAGTAGCAGACCATGTTTTGAAGATGATAGCTCTTATAGAAGAGCTTGAGGACCTCGGATGGACAATGGACAATGAACAATATATAGATTTTATTCTGCAGTCCCTCCCCTCCACCTTTGCTCAGTTCATAGTGAACTTTAACATGCATGGCATGGAGAAGGAACTCCCTGAACTCCTTAATATGTTAAGGAGTGCAGAGAGCACTATGAAGTCAGCAAAGACTCCCGTTATGACTATTGGACAGTCTTCTTCTTCTCGCCCGAAACCTAAGGCCAAGGGAAAGAAAAAGAAGAAACCCACTAATCCTAAGGGCGGAGTCAAAAAGGTGAAGGGAAAGGGAAAGTCCACGGCTGGAGACCCAGGGAAAGGCGAGTGTTTTCATTGCCACAAGACAGGACATTGGAAGCGCAACTGCACAGAGTACTTAAGTCTCAAGAAGAAGCATGGTGATGCTTCCGCTTCAGGTGCGTTTGTGACTGAAAACTGTTTTTCTATAAACTCTGCTTCCTGGGTATTGGATACCGGTTCAGGTTCTCACATTTGCAATTCTATGCAGGGGCTGAGAAATAGCAAGGTTTTGAAGACAGGTGACCATACTCTCCGCGTTGGAAATGGTTTCAATGTACATACAGTCGCAGTGGGAGAGTATCACTTGAGGTTGCCGTCTGGATATATTTTGATTTTGAATCCATGTTATTTTGTACCTGATATGCTATGTAATATAATATCCGTTTCTTTGTTGGACAATGAAGGGTATAATTTTGTATTGCAAAACAATGTTATGAACATTCACCTGAATCAAATGTTGGTTGGGT
This sequence comes from Agapanthus africanus, assembly GCA_030015575.1. Classification (NCBI taxonomy): domain Eukaryota; kingdom Viridiplantae; phylum Streptophyta; class Magnoliopsida; order Asparagales; family Amaryllidaceae; genus Agapanthus; species Agapanthus africanus. The sequence goes on from CM057351.1 coordinate 100,548,419, forward strand.
ATGGTACACTTAATAACGGAATATATGTCCTAAATCAACACACAGTTTTCAGTATACAACACACTAATAAAAGAAAACTTTCAGAATTAAATGAAGCTTTTCTTTGGCACTGTAGACTTGGTCATATTAACGAAACAAGACTAAACAAGTTACACAAAGATGGATATTTAAATCCTTTTGAATATAAATCTTATGCGACTTGCCAGTCTTGTATCAAGGGTAAAATGACCAAAACTCCGTTTACCGGACACGGAGAAAGAGCTACTCAGCTCCTGTGCCTCATACATAGTGATGTATGTGGGCCTATGTCTACACAGGCTAGAGGCGGTTTTTCATACTTCATTACATTCACTGACGATTTCTCAAGATTCGGTCATGTATTTCTATTAAAGCACAAGTCCGACGCTTTCGAGAAATTCATTGAATATAAACAAGAAGTAGAAAAACAAACCGGCTTGAGTATTAAGATGCTTCGATCAGATCGAGGTGGAGAGTATCTCAGTACGGAATTTGCAAACTTCCTAAAAGAGAATGGGATTCTCTCTCAGCTCACTCCTCCTTACACACCACAGCACAACGGTGTGTCAGAACGACGGAATAGGACCCTATTAGATATGGTCCGGTCCATGATGAGTGACGCTGAGTTACCAGTCTCGTTTTGGGGACATGCATTGGAGACTGCAGCATTTCTGCTAAACAGGGTTCCAACCAAAGTCGTGTCTACCACGCTATATGAGATATGGAATGGGAAGAGACCATCTCTTAAAAGAATTAAGATTTGGGGTTGCCCGGCCTATGTTAAAAAGCAGAATCCGGACAAACTCGAGACACGGTCCGTCATGTGTAACTTTGTGGGATATCCAAAGAACTCTTATGGATATCTTTTCTACCACAAAGAGGAACAAAAAGTGTTTGTTTCTCAACATGCCACATTCTTGGAAAAAGAGTTTTTCACAGATAAAGATGATAGCAAAGTGGTGGATCTAGAAGAGGTTCTAGAGACACAAACTACAAATGACGATTTGGTTGAACCAACTGTTGCAGCAGAAACTGAAGAACCTCGGCCACTCCGAAGGTCTGGTAGGACTTCTCGCCCACCGGAGAGGTACTACGGTTTCCTCATTGATGGTGACAGAGAAGACTGTATCATGGAAGATGATGATCCTACCAGTTTTCAGCAAGCTATCACAAGTGGTGACTCTGTGAAGTGGCTGGATGCCATGAGATCCGAAATGGAGTCTATGTACACCAACAAAGTATGGACTTGGGACGTTGTACCCCTTGGGGTAAAACCTGTAGGGTGCAAATGGATCTTTAAAAAAAAGATTGGTGTGGATGGGCAGGTAGAGACCTATAAGGCAAGACTTGTGGATAAAGGTTTTCGTCAAAGACCAGGTTTGGACTATGACGAAACTTTTTCGCCCGTAGCCATGCTTAAATCCATTCGGATCCTACTTGCTATTGCTGCTCACTACGACTATGAAATCTGGCAGATGGACGTTAAAACAGCATTTCTAAATGGAGATTTAGAAGAATGCGTTTATATGGATCAGCCAGAGGGCTTCATTGATAGTGGGAGCAGCGAGAAAGCATGTAGATTGCTTAAATCCATATATGGGTTAAAGCTGGCATCTCGGAGTTGGAACATCTGTTTCGATGATGTTATCAAAGAGTTTGATTTCATCAAAAATCCAGATGAACCTTGTGTTTATAGGAAGGCTGTAGGAAGAGCTGTCACATTCCTCGTATTGTACGTAGATGACATTCTTATGATAGGAAATGATATTCCTATGCTACAGTCGGTCAAATCATTCTTATCACTGAGGTTCTCCATGAAGGACCTGGGTGATGCCACATACATCCTGGGCATAAGGATCTATAGGGATAGATCCAAAAAGTTATTGGGACTGTCCCAAACCAGGTACATCAACACCATCCTAAAGAGGTTTAGTATGGAAGACTCCAAGCGGGGTGCCTTACCCGCTTGCCATGGAGTCACTCTCTCCAAGGATTCTTGTCCAAAGACCGATGAAGAGAGAGCTCGCATGAGCATTATACCTTATGCTTCGGCAGTAGGATCAATAATGTATGCGATGTTATGTACACGCCCAGATGTAGCTTATGCACTTAGTGTTGTAAGCAGGTATCAATCCAACCCAGGGGAGAACCACTGGACAGCTGTGAAGAACATTCTTAAGTACTTACGAAGGACTAAAGAATTGTTCTTGGTGTATTGTAATACAGATCTCCAAATGGAGGCCTTTACCGATTCAAGCTTCCAGAGTGATAAGGATGACAGCAAATCTATCTCAGGGTTTGTATTTACCCTCAATGGAGGGGCGGTAAGTTGGAAGAGTTCCAAACAAGATACCGTTGCAGACTCTACGATGGAAGCTGAGTACATTGCTGCAAATGATGCCGCCAAGGAAGCCGTCTGGATGAAGAAGTTCGTCTCGGAGCTAGGAGTAGTTCCAACCATTATTGATCCAATACCTTTGTATTGTGACAATAATGGGGCAATGGCGTTAGCCAAGGAGCCCAGATCCCATCAGCGGTCCATACATATCCTGAGGCGCTTTCATTTGATCCGGGAGATTGTAGATCGCCGCGAGATCGAGATTAAGAGAGTAGACACAAAGAACAACGCCGCGGATCCATTCACCAAGGCCCTCCCTCAGCCGCAGCATGAGCGACTTTTTGAGATGTTGGGTATGAGATACGCAAATAACTGGCCTTAGTGCAAGTGGGAGATTGTTGGATATATGTATGCCCTAGAGGCCATTATGTGATAGTGGATGTATCTATACATGTATATATATATTCAGTTTGCATTCTTGCTCGACATGATAGTATGCTATCTGGTTCTTCTTTATCTGACATGTTTATTTGATCATGCTTCTATTCATTCATACATGCTGATAAAGCCCTGAGGATATCGTCTTGACTACTCTGATTATGATGGAGATCATACTAGTGGGACATCTGTAGTCTATAAGCATATCTCGGAAAGTCCCTAGTCGTAGGTATATCGAGACGGGGCATCGATATACCAGAGTAGACTAGCGTATATGATACTAGACCCATACGATGGGCGATGGATGTTCCCACATTCATCGATGTTTGACATCAAGATCATATACGGGTGCTCAGTGGTGACTGGGTACACTGGACGGACTCACCGAGAACTCCTATATGGAATTATATCTATCGTCGGATAGCAGTTCTCAGGTGACACTGGTACAGGTTAGTCTGTAGACCCGAGATCGTCATGGAGTCTTGTGTGTTCTCCCACTGTACTTTGATTGCCACCCTACCACGGCTCTAATGAGTCGTGCAAACAGGTGGCCGTTGGGTACAGTCCCGAGACACACGAAGGCAATGAACGATAGGAGGGGTTTCGTCTCTCCCGATATTGGGAGTTGATGCTGTGCTGTGCCCGACTGGTTATATCAGTAAGTCCCTGGCCAGGGCTGCTGAGATTTGCTGATAAGTGTTATCAGTAGTTTCTCGATCTGTTATAGACCATTCATCGGCACGACTTATTGAGTTATTAGGGTCGACGTGACCATCCCTAGGCTCGATATGCAGCATATCTGACGAAGAGACCGGACTGTACGGCAGTGTTACCGGATGGCTCGACGGGAGTTGTAGCAGGTTCGCTTGTTTTCTTCTGATCGCTCAATACCCGGGTGGCCGTTATGTTTAGCTGACCGCTTGCGGCTTGAGGGTACCTGATATGATCATCACCCTCTGCCGGCGTATTGACGAGTCTTAGAGTCCCACAGAGGAGTTACCCAGTCCAGGCGAAACGTTGTGGTGCGTGTATGCGATATGCGCTTACACCCGATTGAAATGTGCGTATATGATAGCGAACATTGATCGGGTGGCCTACTTTTGGTGGGGTCGTATGAGATATGACCGGATTGATAAATTAAGTGTTGATTTATCATCTAACCATTAGTTATCTCACTTGAAACCTTTCTAGGGTTTGATGGATGTATGCATGCATGCATGTGTTTCTTTATTTTCATTCTAGTTTCATGCACATGTGGATGTGCATACATGCATACATACATACACCCATGCATCATGGTTGTTAGCATATGGAAATGGTGGCAATGCAAGACTCACACCATGGATTAAATAAAGGATAATTATTTAATTTTGGTTTTAAAGTTAAATGAAAAAGAAAAGGATAATCATGTTAGTTTCCACACTCTTCTTCTAACCTAACCTAGCTCAACTACCACTAACCCATGGTTATCCTTCACTTTATCATTCTAAACCAAAGTTAAATTAACTATCTATCATTTAATCATGGTTGAAGTCAAGAAGGAATTAAATATATATAGTGATATATATTTCTTTCTCTTTCTTAACTCAAGGTTATCTTTTTACCTCTTGCAAAAGAAAGGCCACCAACTTCATCTTCCCTCATCTTTTCCTCTCTAGGTTTTTCTAGTGAGTTAAATACAATCAAAGAAAGGTTTTTGAAGTGAGATCCAAAGCCACAACACCATTCTACTCAAGTCTAGCCAACTTGATTAGAGTGTTTACTTCGATTTTACAAAGTAGCGAGCTTGGACGGAGATCTCCGCGGTGGATCGTCGTGGACACAAGGGGAGGTCAAGAGGACCTCGATTCAACACCCAAGACATCAAGGAGTCTTGCAAAGGGGAGCTACAAAGGTTGTAGCCTTCAAACCCTAGTGTTTACTAGCTTAAAGTTTTGATAACCCTAATTTTCTAGGATCTATCCTTTGCATGTTAGCTTAGCACCTTAAAAATTATAACTTTGGGTCATTTGATGCTTCAAAACACTTCATTGGGTGCTATACTAACCTTACAATTCCTTTAGATTTGTCACGCGATGATATTTGGATCCCGATCCTGCTGTGAGTATATGCTACTCCTCCGAAACTTTCTCACTTAACAATCAATGCTATAAACTAACTAGGTGTCTAGAAAGGTGTTAGTGGGGCTACGCCCACAGGGAAAAGAGGTTACTTAATTAAGGAACTTCGCGAAAGCGTTGGAAAACCTACCTCGATGTACCGACACTGGCCTGGCTGAACGGTTAAGCAAGTATTGTACGGTGAGATTGATCCCGACTAGTTCTTCTTTTATGGTTTGAGGAGGGCTTCGAGAGACAGTGGGAGCCATCCTGTTTAGACAAATTAAAAACCACTCTAAACTTGCAAGAGCAACATGCAAAAGTGTTTCTTCTCTCTCTCCTAATTGCAGCGACCATTTATCATGACTGGACTTATCTTACTTCTATATAAAAACATACTGACAGGACCAAACTACAAAGATTGGCTCAGGAATGTCAAAATGGCAATCACTTATGACAAGTTGGGGTATCTTCTTACCACCAAAGCTCCCCACCTGTCCCAGGTCCCAAAACCAGCGTCGCGGATAGGGAAATCCGTAAGACCTGGGAAATCGAGTGAGCGAAGGCCAAGTGCCTCGGGCTTGCCTCTATGGACAATGAACATCAGAGGAGGCACGAGAATATGGACCTCGAATCCATATTTCTCCATACAAAAGAACTGTATAAAGAGCAATCCCGTATCGCCAGATACGAAGTGTCGAAGAAGTTGTTTTCGGCGAGATTGGCCGTCTGATCATCGGTAGCGGAACACGTGCTTAAGATGATTGGCTACATAGAGGAGCTCGCGGACCTTGGGACCACATTGGAGAATGAGCTCCATACGGACTTGATTCTTCAATCCCTTCCTTCCACTTACGCCCAGTTCATCCTGAACTTCAACTTGCAGGAAAAGGAAGTTGAACTTTCAGAGCTCCTCAACATGCTGAGGAGTACAGATGGCACCCTACATAAAGGTAGGGAAACATCCACTTTGTTTGTAGGAGGATCTTCCTCTTCTAGGTCCAGGGCGAAAGCCAAGGGAAAGAAGAAGAAAACCTCCGCCAAACCAAGGGGCGGTGTTAGTAAAGTGGATACGAACGGAAAGGCAAAAGCAACAAAGGTAGCGGGGAAGCTTGTGGATAAGGAAGAGTGCTTTTACTGTCACAAGAGTGGACACTGGAAGAAAGATTGCAGGGCTTGGAAGGCCAGAACACAGGATCTGAAGCAAGTTGCGGCTTCAGCTTCAGGTGTGTATGTTATTGAAAACTGTCTATCAATAAACTCTACGTCCTGGGTATTGGATACCGGGTCAGCATCTAATATCTGTAATTCATTGCAGTCATTGAGAAAGCATAGGTTTTTGAAAGCAGGTGAAATGATCCTCAAAGTTGCAAACGGAACTCGCATGGATGCTGAGGCCGTGGGGGAGTATCACCTGGGAATGTCAGATGGACATGTGTTGGTTTTACGTAATTGCTTTTTTGTACCCAATGCAACTTGTAATATCATTTCTGTATCTTTAGTTTCTAAAGAAGGTTATGAATTTGCGTTTGTAAGTAATGTTGTAAACATTCACCTTAATCAAGTTCTGATTGGGTCAAGTACATTGAGAAATGGTATATACGTATTAAACCAACCACAGATTTTCAATGTCCAGAATATACACAAAAGAAAGTCTCTGGAAACAAATCAGACTTTCTTATGGCATTGTAGACTGGGTCGCATCAATGAGAGAAGGTTGATGAAGTTACATAAAAAAGGATATTTGGATCCGTTCGAATATCAATCATATGCAACTTGTCAATCCTGTCTCAAAGGAAAGATGACAAAGACTCCGTTCACTGAACACAGAGTAAGAGCGAGCGAGCTCTTAGGACTCGTACACATCGACGTGTGCGGTCCAATGTCTACGCATGCACGAAGCGGTTATTCTTACTTCATTACTTTTACGGATGACTTTTCAAGGTACGGTTATGTCTTCTTAATGAAACATAAATCCGAAACCTTTGGAAAATTCCAGGAATATAAGAATGAAGTAGAGAAACAAACAGGCAAAAGTATCAAGACATTGAGATCTGATCGAGGTGGTGAATACTTGAGTGCCGAGTTCCTAGATTACTTAAAAGAGAATGGAATTCTCTCTCAGCTTACTCCTCCAAACACTCCGCAACATAACGGTGTATCGGAGAGACGGAACCGAACCTTATTGGATATGGTACAGTCCATGATGAGTAACGCTGAGTTACCGCGATCATTCTGGGGATATGCACTAGAATCAGCTGCATACCTTTTGAACCGAGTTCCAACTAAGACTGTGCCTACTACACCATATCAGATGTGGTGTGGGAAGAGACCCTATCTTAATCACATTAAGACATGGGGATGTCCAGCTTTTGTCAAAAAGCAGCATACGGACAAGCTCGAGGCACGCTCAGTACAGTGCAAGTTTGTGGGATATCCAAAGAACTCCAAGGGATATTTCTTCTATTGCGAAGAGGAACAAAAGGTTTTTGTTTCTCGTCATGCCCACTTCATGGAAAATCAGTGTTTGGAAAATAGATAAGTGGGAGCGCAATAGAACTGGAAGAAATTCCAGAACCACGAGCTATTACTGAATGCTTAGTAGAACCAGAGGGTTTGAAAGATCAGGACATTCCTGCGCCGCTCCGCAAAAGTAGTAGGCAGTCTCATCCACCCGAAAGATACTACGGTTTTCTCATAGACGGGGATAGAGAGGATTGCATCATTGATAGTGATGAGCCTGCTAGCTTCCAGCAGGCCATTCAGAGCGTTGACTCGGTAAAATGGCTGGATGCAATGCGGACCGAAATGGAGTCCATGTACACCAACAAAGTATGGACGTTCGATATTGCTCCAGATGGGGTAAACCCGTAGGATGCAAGTGGATCTTCAAAAGGAAGATTGGTGTAAATGGACAGGTTGAGACCTATAAGGCTAGACTTGTTGCAAAGGGTTTCCGTCAAAGTCCTGGCTTGGACTATGACGAAACCTTTTCTCCAGTGGCTATGCTGAAATCCATTCGGATCCTTCTTGTCATTGCTGCCTTCCACGATTATGAGATCTGGAAGATAGACGTAAAGACCGCTTTTCTAAATGGAAATTTAGAGGAGTTTGTCTATATGGACCAGCCAGAGGGTTTCATTCAGAGTGGGAGCAGCATAAAGGTGTGCAAGTTGCTTAAGTCCATTTATGGACTAAAGCAGGCAACGCGGAGTTGGAACATCTGTTTTGATGAGACGGTCAAAGAATTTGGCTTTATAAAAAATCCAGATGAACCATGCATCTATAGTAGATTTGTAGCAAGAACTGTTGTATTCCTCGTATAATACGTGGATGACATTCTTTTGATAGGAAATGACATTCCTATGCTACAATCTGTCAAAGGGTTCTTGTCATACAGGTTCTCCATGAAATACCTGGGGTGATGCCTCATACATTCTTGGGATTCGGATCTATCGTGATAGATCCAAGTGGATATTAGGACTCTTACTGTCCAGGTACATCGACACCATACTGAAAAGGTTCAGTATGGAAGATTCCAAGCGCGGTAATCTATCGGCTTGTCACGGGATCACCCTCTCCAAAGAGATGTCTCCCAAGACTGATTTGGAAAGGGATCGCATATCTATTATACACTACGCTTCTGCGGTAGGCTCTATAATGTATGCGATGTTGTGTACCAGACCAGATGTAGCTTATGCACTGATTGTGGTAAGCCGGTATCCGTGAAACCCTGGGGAGAAACACTGGATAGCGGTAAAGAACATTCTCAAGTACCTGAGAAGGACTAAGGAGATGTTCTTGGTGTATGGCGGAAAAGACCTCCAGATCGAGGCCTTTGCTGACTCCAGCTTCCAGAGTGACAAGGATGATTCCAAGTCCATGTCGGGTTATGTCTTTACCCTCTATGGAAGGGTGGTGTGTTAGAAGAGTTCCAAACAGGAAACCGTTGCTGACTCGACGATGGAAGCGGAATATATCGCCGCTGCAGATGCCGCAAATGAAGCCGTCTGGATAAGGAAGTTCCTTACAGAACTTCAGGTGGTTCCGTCCATTGTTGATCCTGTACCTCTGTATTGCGACAACAACGGGGCTATAGCTTTAGCGAAGGAACCCAGGTCCCATCAGAAGTCCAGGCACATCTTGAGGCGGTATCACCTGATCAGGGAGATCGTGGGTCGCCAGGAGATCGAGGTTCGGAGAGTTGCTACGGAAGATACCACTGCTGATCCATTCAAGAAGGCCATACCCCAGACTCAGTTCGAGCGGCAGATCGAGATGATAGGTCTTCGATACGCCAGTACATGGCCTTAGTGCAAGTGGGAGATTGTTAGTGTATATGCCCTATAGGCCATTACTGTATCATACTAGATTGTATATTACTTGATGGAAGCTTGGGATATTCACCTTGTATTGACAATCTTGCTCGAAATAGTAGTATGCTACTTGGTTTGTTTCTGCATTAATGTGTGCATGTGTTTCTTTTAGCATATCGCCTTTACACATTAGTGGAGCCCTTAGGATCTTTGCTTGATTACCAGCGTTGTGATGGAAGTTACACTCATCGGGGCTGGGTAATCCATAAGCACATCCTTATGCAGGTCCCTAGTCCCAGGACTATCGAGACAGGGCATCGATACTCCGGAGTAGACTAGCGTATGAGCTTCTTATCCCAGCATAGGAGACGGTCTGTCTCACAGCCGTCAGTACGTCGTACTTGAGATAGTATGCGGGTGCTCGTTAGGTTATGAGTACACTGGACAGGACTCGTCGGGAACTGTTGGTTGGTATTATACCTATCGTCAGTTATCAGTTCCCAGGTGACATGAGTACAGCTTAGTTCGTTGACTTGACGCTGTCACTTCGCCTCGAGTGTTTTCCCACTGTACTTTGATTACTACCCTACCACGGCTCAAAGGAGTCATGCTAACAGGTAGTTTTTGGGTGCAGTCCCGAAGCACTTCGAGGCAGTGACGGTTAGACAGGATTCGTCTCTCCGGGTATTGGTGGTTGATATCGCGCTGTGTCTAGGAGAGCCATTACACAAAGTCCCTGGCCAGGGCAAGAGAGATAGACTGGTAGGTTTCCAGTGTTATCTCAGGTGTTCTTGCTACACTCGGACACGACTTGTACCGCTAGTAGGGGACTGACGTTTAGCGCCCCCTAGGCCCGCCATGCGATGTTCTTAGACGAACAGACTGGACTGTACAGAGACTGTCACATTCAGGCTCAGTAGGTGTTCAGATGGGTTTACCTCATCAGTCTTCTTATCGGCATCTACCTGGGGACCGTTACGTACAGCTAGTGCCGCTTGCGGTCTGTGGTTAAACCCACTGCCAGCGTAGTGTCGAGTCTTTAGAGTCCCACACAGAGGGTTATTCGCCTTTAGGAAAATGAGTAGAGGTCGCATGGTTTTGCGACAGGGTTCGTTCACATCCGCGCACTTGTGCACGTTTGATGTCCGGACAGCTTATACTAGCGGGCTTTGGTTTAAGCCGGATCCTAGTATATGATTTGGGATTGGTTTTATCTCATTTTTGTAACGCCTTGAAATTCGTTAGGATGTTTTCGCGTTATTTAGCAAGCGTGCGTGTTTTTCAAAATGGATATCTTATTTTTTTCCTTCTTGGATAGTGGTAATTTATGTTGTGAAGTGTTTATATATATATTTATTTATATATAATTCTAGGGTTATTAGTTATTTTTAGTCGTAGTACCCTAATTGGGAAAATTTCCATTTTGTAGTGTACACTTGCACACTTAGCATTTTGTGACTTAGGGTTTTTGGTATAACATGTTAACCATTCTTTTGTTGCATGGTTCATTTTAATTCCCCACCATTTTAATCAAAACAAAACCCTTTTTAGAATTGAAAATCCAAATAAACAATTGAGAGCATGGTGTTGAGTAAGAGGATTGACTTTTGACCCCATTTCCCTCTCTTCTCCTCACTTCAGCGTTCTGCAGAATTCCAGCAGAAAACCCCCATCTTTCTCCATCTTTTCTTCTCCTCTTTCATTTCCTTTTGATCCCTACATAAAACCCTACATAAAAACAACACTTTCCTTCACAAAACCATGGGAAAAAGGGGCTTTTTGATGTGTTTGGGAGCAATTCTGCATACTTCAGGAGGGAGCTGGAACTCTTGGTGTTTCATAAGGTCTTTATGAGGTATTAGCTCATAATTAACACCCTTTCTCCATATCTTGTAGTATCTTAACTAAAAATCATGTTTTTTGTGCATTATTAGTGATATTGAAGGATAATTGTGAAGCATATGTTAGATTGGTGTTCTCATAGTTTAGTTAACTTTTTAAAGTGTTTTTAGAGTTATTTAAACCAGGTTTTGCTTCAGGTTTGCACAAAAATACCATAAAGTACCTTTTTAGAGTAAAAATGTGATTTTTAACTAGAAATTGGGTTCTGTTATGTCTGCTTGTGCCCGGGTTATTTCAGAACGATTTTGGATTTACTGTAGCATAAGTAGGGGGTTTGGAGTGCACACACAAAACCGAGGGACCCACCTCCCTACCCAGGCCGCCAGAAAATACATTCTGGCCACAAATTGCGGCCAGATAGGTGAATTGGGAGTTGGGGGTTCGGCCACTGGATTCTGCATCTATGTGGAGTGTTTTGGTATATATATTTTTGTAAAATTTGTTTTGTATCAAAATTTGCAGTGGAATACCCTATTTCCCGTATTTTTACTCTTTCGCGACATGCGTGATACGTGTGTGTGAGTTTTGGGTTTCTGCATATCGCGACGCGACGGAGTGACTTCAGGCGCGTAATCGCACGTTATAGCGTATCGCGCACACGCGAGCTTGGTTTGTGGCACGGGTTTCTAGTTGACTTTAAATGTCGTGTTTGTATGGTTTCGAGCTTATGGGTGATATTCTGTGGAATTCTAGGTTCGCAGGCAAGTGCAACGGACGCCGCGAAGAAGGGGAAACAAATCGTCGGCTATACCTAGCGAGAGACTACGGTGAGTAGATTTAACATCTTTAGGGAAATCGCCCGATGGCGTTATGCGTCAGGGCTGATAGGACCTTGTAGCAGCATATTACACTTAGGTACAATGACTGTTCATGGCTACTATTTTGTGCATACCACATTCCCTGCTATAGGTATATAACTAGAATTGATAGAACACCGCACCATTACTAACGGTTCATGTTGCACGAGCACTATCCTGCATGTTACACTCACACCGTTAGTAATTTCCATGACACTCACACTGTAGAATTTCCATGATCATTATGTTGTAACTCATCTTTTATGTGACTTAACCTGATATTCATACTTGATACATATATCACATTGCTTGACTTGCACATTGAATCGGATTACCTGATATTCATACTTGATACATATATCACATTGCTTTGACTTGCATATTGATTCGGATTATATGATATTCATACTTGATACATATATCACATTGCTTTGACTTGCATATTGATTCGGATTATATGATATTCATACTTGATACATATACCACATTGCTTTGACATGCACATTGTATATTCATACCAGTGCACCCATACATTGAGATCTTCATACTTGCTTAGATTACGCATTGAGATATGTTGTTTCCATGTTAATTCTGGATTTGGGAAACCGTGAATATTTCGAAAGAGAATAGCTAATTATTTAAAAACCCGGTTTCCCTTGATATGATATTTCGGTGCGTCCACGATGTGATTTCTCGGTGCTAGAGTGATATATGTGAACCCGAATCGAGGAGTTGGATGAGGCCGATTACGGGAACATGGTGGACCCGGTATGGTACCCCGGGGAGAGAACGGTTTCGCTGTGTAGTAGACGGTGAGCCTGGCAGAGGGACAACTACCTACCGGTGATTGGTTGGACCTGGCAGTTATCCGTAGGATACTGACCAGAGTCGATAGATAGATGCGGGATGATCCGTACTGCCGAGGCCGAGGGCCGATACCGCAGATGGAGCCTGTGGGCTGATCCGGACTGACGGATGCCCGATGGATGAGGATTTGCATGTCGATGCTGGACACAAGTACTAATGATTTTTGGGTGCCGATGTTGGGCACTCGTGATTCTCAGAGATTTACAGGATTTGAGGGCCGATGAGAGTGCCAGCGCGTGAGCTATTTGGGGGATCTGGGTGAATTGATGGACACCGAGTATATATATTCCACGTTTACATTCCGTGTAGATGTTATATTTTCCCATGCTCAGCATTTATTATTGTATCTCATCCTGTAGTTATATTACCTGATAGAGCACTTGCATGATTATACAATTTTCACAGCTTCCTGCCGAACCATTTTGGAAATGTTTTGAAAGATTCAAAGACCTTCTCGTTCAATGCCCTCACCATGGAATCGAAAGATGGCAACTTTGCCAAAGATTATACGAGGGATTGAACCCGGCAACGAAGTAGTTGCTAGAAACCATTAGTCAAGGTCACTTTCTGTCCAAGTCTAGTGAGGAAGCGTGGCAGATTCTTGAGGATCTTAGTGAGCAAACAATTCAATGGGAGAGAACCAAGACCACATCATCTTCTTCTATTGGTCAACCTAGGGCAGGCATACATCAAGTAGAGATGTCAATTGCTATGAAGGCCGAGATGGCCACTCTTACGAAAAAGCTAGAAGCGCTTGAGACCAAAATCTCAGCACCTTCTCCTGCCCCTGTTGTGCCCCCACGAACTATTTGTGCTTGTTGTTCGGATCCATCACATCTCACCGGAGAGTGTCCTTACACTGCATCTACTCAAGGACAAGATCAAGTCATTACTGCCTTTCAGCAACGACAAAGAAATAATCCATACTCTTCGACATACAATCCGGGTTGGAAGAGCCACCCTAATTTCACTTGGAACCAAAATCAACAATCCTAAGGAAACAACAATTTTCAAAGGGCTCCTCCTCCACAACAACAAGCACCTCCACAAACTCAATTTCAGCAGCCTCTCCAACAGCAACCGTACCCTAATCAGATGAACAATTTTGTGCCCAACAATTTTGTTCTCCCTTAAAATGCTGTTTGCTCGCTCGAAAGAAGTCTAGAAGCATTCCTAAAGCAATCTGCACAGTCCACAGCTAGGATAGAGACATCTGTTCAATCTTTAGTGCAAAACAGTGCCTCACACGATCAAAGCATCAAAGCTATTGAGGCAAAAATTGCACAACTCAACGCAGCATTGAAAGAGCGAGAGAAAGGAAAACATCCGTCTCAACCACTCCCAAATCCTGGTCACGCACATGTTGCACATGAACAGCAGAATCATAATGTGAATGCTGTGACCACGTTGAGATCCGGAAAAGTGCTGCAAAACAATGTGGGTATTCACCGTGACACCTCTGCCGGTGGTTCTTCATCTTCCTCTTCTTCTTCGTTAGAGCCTATTCTCCATCCTTCACATGGCTCTACTTCTTCTAGCTCGAACGGACCCTCTTCTCACAACACGAACACATCCACACGGGGTTCCGTTCCAACTCAACAATCTGATCCGCAAAAATTGGACTCAACAACTTTTCAATATGTTCCTTTTCCAAATCGGTTGAGATCCAATAAACCGACTCCACAGATGGAGAAGATTGTAGAGTTGTTCAAATAGGTTAGCATAAATATCCCTCTTTTGGATGCAATCCAACAAGTACCTTCATATGCAAAAATCCTAAAGGACTTATGCACCAAAAAGAGGAAGTCACAAGTACCAAAGAAAGTTTTCGTGGCTAGTGCTGTTAGTGATGCTCTTGTCAATTCTTTACCCCCAAAGCACAAGGACCCCGGTTGTCCTACTATTTCGATCACAATTGGGAACAAGACCATCAATAGAGCACTATTAGATCTTGGTGCTAGTGTCAATTTGCTACCCTATTCGGTGTACGAACAATTAGGCGTTGGAGAGCTCAAGCCTACTCATTGCACTCTCCAAATGGCCGACCGATCAATCACCCACCCTAGAGGAGAGTTGGAGGATGTGTTAATTAGAGTAGGGGATTTCATTTTCCCCGTGGACTTCATTGTTATGGATACACAGCCTATCGCTAACCCCCGTAATCAAATTCCGGTGATACTTGGTCGACCATTCCTCGCGACGTCTAATGCGGTAATCAACTGTCGTAACGGTTCAATGAATCTATCTTTTGGCAAGATGACAGGAGAACATAACATTTTCAAGTTAGGAAGTCAGCCTTGCGAGCCTAATTCTAGCGTACTTGATGTGTGCTCGATCTATGAGATCGCGGAGGAGGACTGTGAGTTCGAGAATTTCATGTTTGATCACAGTAATATTGACGCCACTAGTGCGTTCCTCTTAGAATCCGACACAGCTTTCACGACGGACAAAGATTATGAGTGTTTCACCTTCGTTGATGATCTTGAAGACTCTCCACCCGAGTTTGAGTCTTTTGCTTTCGTGGATGAGTTAGTTGAACCATCCGACTCGGTAGCGTACACTCAATTTGAACCTTTAATGGAATCCTTCGAGTTTGAAACAGTTACTCCATTGATACCATCTATTGTTTCACCACCTAAACTTGAACTAAAGCTTTTGCCGTCACACCTAAAATATACTTATCTAGGTGAAAATCATACCTTACCCGTTATCATCTCGGCCTCTCTAGCTCTTGAGCAAGAGAAGGCTCTTTTAACGGTCTTATACAATAATCGGCAAGCTTTCGGCTGGTCTATGGCGGACATCAAGGGGATTAGTCCCCTCATAGTCGAACATCATATACACTTGATGGATGATGCCAAGCCGGCACGGGATCCACAAAGACGCCTCAACCCCATCATGAAAGAGGCGGTCAAGAAGGAGATTGTTAAGTGTCTTGATAGCGGTATCATTTACCCTATCTCGGATAGCCAATGGTTTAGCCCCATTCATGTCGTGCCAAAGAAGTCGGGCATCACGGTCATCACCAATGAGGCAAATGAGTTAATTCCCACTCGCACCCAAACTGGGTGGCGAGTTTGCATCGACTACCGGAAACTCAATGCCGCTGATTGGTACGAAAAAGTGTTTGTAGTTTAACCGCAATCAGAACGGTGTCGCGCGTAGCTAGACCGAGGTGAGTACGGGTCGTCCTCTGGGAAACGTGGAACCTTTTATTTTTACTTTAGATGTGTTGAGAAACAGAGGAGGAATAAAGAATTTTGTGAAAAGTTTCTAGATCTACTTTAAACAAGAATGTTAAATATAGATCTAGATTATTTTAGAGATTTAAATAATATAATAATAGGGCTTGTAGGGTTCGTTAGGATTTAGTAGTTATGGAAGATTAATTAAAAGTTACCCTTTTTATCCATTAATAGATTTAGAACTAGAATGACGGTGATGCGTGTAGATTAGGGTTTCTGGAGGGAAAAGGAATCCCACTCGTAACCCTTATCTCGACACGGAACTCCGTTCATATCTAGCCTTTACCAAAACAATCATTAATCTAATCTCTAATCGCGGTCGGAACTAGCAAGGAATTGCTAGCGCGCCCGATTAGGATATTAATGATTATTTTGATAAAGTTCCTAAACTTTATAGGACTTAAAAAGGGTTTAATTATTTTCATCCCCCATTAACCTACCCTAATCCTACGAACCCTAAAAAGCGGAGAATTACTCGCGCATGTTGGAAGAAGAAGATGAAAAGAAAGATAGGGAGAACATAATGTAAAAACAAACAATTGAATAAAAAAAAACTACCTTTATTAATCAACTCCTTCAAACTACACTTTTAATCCATAGAAAATGATTACAAAACTTGATTTGCTTCTCGATCTTTCCTAGGGAGGTAGTCGAACAGTCGATGATCAGCCTGGATGCGTGAGCGTCGGGAGCTTCGTGATCTCTTCGGCTTGATAGCTTTTCCAAGAGGCTCTCGGTGTCTTTATATAGTGCAAACCCAGAATCTTATTGTTGAGAAGTTGGTAAAATTCAGCATTTGTAAATCTCCCAAAATATTGCATTCTCTCTCCTCATTAGTGCGGCGGATCCGCGGCCCCAGGGTGGGTTTGGCCGCGGATCCGCGCTCATGTGTCAAGATCAATTGCTGATTTTTCTTGGTCTTTCATCTGGTTACATTTGGCAATCATAGGAATCTTGAGAATCTGAAAATATTTTCTCGGTTGCTTCCAGACTTGGTCTCCAAGTTTGCTTCTTAATTTGGCAAGTTTTCTTCAACAAATTGATTTGTTTGTTAAATCCTTCATAACAACTTGGAAATATTCTGCACAACAACTCAAATAAGATTTTAGTAGACTTTGTTCTACTAGGATTAGACCAATAATATTATTTGCATACATTTTCCTACCAAATGATAATTAAATATATTAACACATGGAAAATAATGTTTTTACACATAAACCCTCATATGTATAATATATTATAATAAAGTCCTTTTTTAATATGAAAATGGTAGGAAAAATGTAATAGAAATGTGCAGTTTTATCAACTGAACAAATACCCCCAAACTTATCTTTGATCGTCCCGAGCAAACTAGTTTATTTAAGAGGAGAAAAAGAAAGGAGAAAACTAAGCACACTTTCGTAGGCAGACACGATTGCACTGAGCACGTGCAACAAGCCGTTAAACCACTAGGTGTCCCTAGTAGGAGGAGTGTTGTCTCCTGAGGGTTTTCAGCGGATTACACCCACAAAATCCTATAACAAAAGAAAGATGGTGAAATTTACATATAAAGATAAGAACCATAAAAGAAATACTTTGAAAAGAAGAGTTTCCAACTATACTAGCTTTTCAGTTGTCATGAGCCCTATCTTAATAGTCATGAAAAAATGTTAGAAATCACATCATCCCTCAATAAAACATCGTCTTTATTCTTCATTCCTACCTTTTGTCCAAACATTGATCATTTAACCCCACGTGTGTGTAAAGAACATCCCTACACTCAGAGAATTCAATTCAAGCTATCATACTCTTGTCCATCTACCTTAGTACTTTTTACTTTGATGAATACTTAGAATTGCTTACACATTTTCATGCGACCGTTAATACTTCTTGAGGTACTAACCGACCGATTACTCACGTGCTTGCAGATTTGGTGATAATATTTTCCTTGTCTTGCACCACCTAAGGCTAAGCAGTGACTCCCAGACCAGTTGGTCTTAGGGCACTAGGTGAAGAGGCACCCTCGCTATATTTTTTTATTGCTACCTTGGCGATACAAAACCAGTGTTCATTTTTTTCTTTTCACCATTTTATATTTTCTTCATCATTTCCTTCATACTTTGGCTTTTAGAAAAGAGTATTTCAAGGTATCCTCTACTATCCCGAGTTTCAAGACGTGTGTATGTGCATATTGTAGGGTATCAACATTCAAATGTTTGGCTTCCAGAATAGAAACTATTTTTCAGACTTATTTTTATCCTCAGATTAGTGACTTCCTTCATCTTACTAACCCTTGGGACAACAGCTCATAACTACTTATTACTAGTTCGTATAAGAAAACTTATAATTTTCTTGGTTTTCTTAAACTCTTCCTATCTTTTGGATGTAATGTTTCACTTTCTATTCTTTTGTTATAAATTTTTTTTTTATTTTTTTTTTATTTTAAATGCCCGGTGTCAAAGATAATTCAGTGAATACAAACCTCCCCCCAAACCTGTTTTCAGCATTGTCCTCACTGATGTAGCCTTTTGAGAACATGGACCTGTATACTAAGGGAGAGATACAAGGGGTAAAATAATAGTTAAATGATAAATTCCCCAAACTTATTCTTTGACACGCACAGATATTCAATCAAATCATTTTTACTCACCTCCTTCTTAAAATGTGAAAAAGTTATCAAAATATGGAGGTGAGGCGGAGGAAATTTAGTTTTGATAAAGCGGCTCCTGTAAAAACAGGAGCTCCTCCGCGGGGTCAGCAGAAAAATACGGTTTTAATCTATGCCCATTTACTTTAGAAATCGAACCGTTTTACAAATTTTCGACTTCAACTGCCCCTTGCGAGTATACATACCGCACCACAAAAGGTCCTTTCCAACGAGATTTAAGCTTACCCGGATGAAGATGGAGACGTGAATCATAAAGAAGGACTTGTTGCCCCGATGTGAAGGTTTTTCTAGAAAGATTTTTATCGTGAAACACTTTAGTCCTATTCTTTACTATCACCGCATTATCGTAAGCTTCATCGCGGAGTTCGCTTAGCTCAATCAATTGCAGCTTCCGAAAGCCGCCAGCATGATCAAGATCAAAATTAAGCTCTGTAATAGCCCACATTGCCTATGTTCAATCTCGACAGGGAGGTGGCATGCCTTCCCAAACACAAGGCGGTATGGAGACATGCCAAGATCGGTCTTATAAGCGGTGCGGAATGCCCAAAGAGCATCCGTCAATTTGGTTGACGAATCTTTACGGTTTTTCGAAACCGTCTTCTCCAAAATCAGTTTGATCTGCCTATTCGAGATCTCAGCCTGCCCGCTTGTTTGGGGGTGATAGGGCGTAGAAAGTTTGTGAGTGATTGAATATTTCCGCATCAAGGCCTCGAAAGACCTATTGCAGAAATGTGTCCCATTGTCGCTAATGATAGCGCGAGGGTGACCGAATCGCGAGAAGATATTTTCTTTAAGGAACTTAATGACAACTTTGTTGTCATTAGTACGACACGGTATAGCTTCCACCCACTTCGAGACATAATCAACCGCTAACAAGATATATAGATTCCCAAAGGAGTTGGGAAAAGGGCCCATAAAATCAATACCCCAAACATCAAATATTTCCACAACCAATATAGGTTGGAGCGGCATCTCGTTCCTTCGTGAAAGTCGACCCAAATGCTGACATCGCGGACAAGTTTTGCAATGTTCAAATGCATCTTTAAATAATGTTGGCCAATAAAAGCCACATTGCAAAACTTTCTCCGCCGTTTTTCGAGGTCCAAAATGACCGCCGCATGCCTGATCATGACAAAATGATAACACGCTCTTGAATTCATCGTTAGGGACACACCTGCGAATGATTTGATCGGAACAATACTTGAATAGATATGGTTCATCCCAGTAAAAATATTTTACTTGGGATAAAAACCGAAGTTTTTCTTGTTCGACCAATCGCTAGGTATAAGTCCTGTCGCAAGATAGTTCACGATATCCACGAACCAAGGTTCGTAGGATACATTCAAGAGCTGTTCGTCGGGAAATGAGTCATTTATCGGCACGGTCACAGTTGGCGAAGAAGTGATGCGTGAAAGATGGTCGGCTACTACGTTTTCACATCCACTCTTGTCTTTGATGACAAGATCAAATTCTTGTAACAATAGGATCCAACGTATTAGCCTGGCCTTTGCATCCTTCTTCGTTAAAAGATGTCGTAGGGCGGAGTGATCTGTGTAAACCACAATAGGCGAGCCAATCAAGTAGGGCCTGAACTTCTCTAATGCAAATACAACTGCCAAGAGTTGTTTCTCGGTAGTTGTGTAATTTATTTTTGCATCATTCAAGGTCCTACTTGCATAGTAAATTACATGTGGCATCTTATCAATATGCTGTCCCAAGACAGCACCAATAGCAAAATCTTATGCGTCACACATAAGCTCGAACGGGTGGTTCCAATCCGGAGATGATAGAACGGGGGCTGTAGTGAGTGATTCTTTAAGTGATTCAAAAGCAGCCTCACAATCCGAATCGAAGTGAAAAGTAGTGTCCTTGGCCAATAGAAGGGTTAAGGGTCTAGCAATTTTGCTAAAGTCCTTAATAAATCTCCTATAAAATCCTGCATGACCAAGGAAGGATCGTATATCTTTGACGCAATTGGGACGAGGGAGGTTTTGAATGACATCTATTTTAGCTCTGTCAACCTCAATGCCTTTATGTGAAATTATATGTCCAAGTACAATACCTTCTTGGACCATAAAATGGCATTTTTCCCAATTCAAAGTCAAGTTCTTATCCTTACAGCGGGTAAGAACAGCGTCAAGATTACGAAGGCAGTCCTCAAAGGAGTCCCCAAAAATGGAGAAATCGTCCATAAAAATTTCTAGAAAATTTTCCACCATATCTGAAAATATCCTCATCATGCACCGCTGAAATGTAGCGGGAGCGTTGCATAACCCAAAGGGCATGCGCTTATAAGCAAAAGTTCCGAAAGGACAAGTAAAAGTGGTTTTATCTTAATCCTTTTCGGTGATGGGGACCTTGTTGTAACCGGAGTATCCGTCCAAGAAACAGTAGTATTCGTGTCCCGCTAATCGTTCTAACATCTGGTCAATGAAAGGTAGAGGGAAGTGATCTTTCCTCGTCGCGGCATTGAGTTTCCTGTAATCGATACATACGCGCCACCCAGTTTGGGTGCGTGTTTGGATTAAGTCATTAGCCTCGTTAGTGATGACCGTGATGCCAGACTTTTTAGGGACCACATGAATTGGACTTACCCATTGACTATCAGATATGGGGTAAATTATTCCACTATCAAGACACTTGACGATTTCTTTCTTTACCGCCTCCTTCATAACGGGATTTAACCGTCTTTGTGGGTCTCGGGTTGGTTTGGCTTCATCCATCAGATGTATGTGATGTTCAACAATTAAGGGACTAATCCCTTTGATGTCGGCCATTATCCAACCAAATGCTTCCCGGTTCGATCTCAACACTGCCAAAAGTGCATTCTCTTGCTCCAAGGCTAGAGAAGCGGAAATAATCACTGGCAAAGTCTCATTCTCTCCTAAATATGCATATTTAAGATGAGAAGGTAGTGGTTTGAGATCAAGAATTGGCGGAGAGACAATAGAAGGAGGGGTAACGGAATGATATTCGAACTCCTTAAGAGGTTCAAAACTTGCATAAGATATTGACTCGGAAAGTGCTGCTGACTTTTGCAACGAGTCAACGGGTTCAATCTCAAGGTCGGACTCATTGAACATATCCTCACTGTGAAGTGGTGCAATATCAAACGATGTCTCATTAGTGTTGTCGAGAACATCAAAGCAAAGTTCCTCATCCATGCAGCTTTCGGGAGCTATCTCGTGGATGGAACAAACATCCAGCAAATGAGCAGAAGGTTCTGATGGCTGACTTCCTAGCATGTAAATATTAAGCTCAATTGTCATTTTCCCGAAGGATAAGTTCATAGAACCGTTACGACAATTAATCACAGCGTTAGAAGTTGTTAGGAAGGGTCGACCAAGTATCACCGGGATTTGATTGCGTGGGTTTGCCACAGGTTGTGTATCTAAAACAATAAAGTCCACGGGAAATATGAATTCCCCGACTTTAATTAACACATCCTCTAGTTCGCCCCGAGGTTTGGTGATAGATCGATCTGCCATTTGGAGAGTACAATGGGCGGGTTTTAACTCTCCAATTCCTAACTGCTCGTATACTGAATAAGGAAGCAAGTTGACGCTAGCGCCTAGATCGAGTAAAGCACGATTTATATTTTTACCCCCAATAGAAATAGAGATTGTAGGACAGCCGGGGTCCTTACGTTTCTTTGGTATTTGTTGGGTAAAAGCCGTGCTAACATTACTCGTCTTGAAAACCTTTTTAGGCACTTGAGTTTTTCTCTTCCTAGTGCACAAGTCTTTAAGGATTCTTGCATAAGATGGGACTTGTTGAATAGTATCTAGAAGAGGAATATTCACGCTAACTTGCTTAAACATTTCCACAATCTTCTCCATTTGCGGGTTAGGTCGGTTGGCCCTTAATCGGTTTGGAAATGGAGCTCGATCAATAAGTTTTGGGTATCAAATGGAGCTCGATCAAGAAGACTGTGGCGACGGATTCGATCCCAAAATTGGAGTGGGAATCGACTTAGATAGATTTGGCGAAATGTTTGAGCCTTGGGGAAAACGGAGAGTAGGCTTGGATGAAGGTGGGAGACTAGACGAGTTAGGGGAAGAAGAAGAAGAAGGGGTATCAAATGTGTCACTATCATCAACTTGCTCACCCACTTGGTTGTTCAGCACTCTCCCCGATCTCAACGTAGTAATGGCATTCATATTATGACTTTGTGAATGGCCAGGATTCGGTAGGGGTTGAGATGGGAGTTTCCCTTTCTCTCTCGCACTCATTGCGGCGTTTAACTGTGCGATTTGGTTTTCTATTGATTTAATACTCTCACCATGGGAGGAGGAGTTTTTCGTTAGGGTATCAATAGAAGACCTTATCTCAGCCGAATTTTGCATGGATTGTTTCATAAACATATCCAAAGTTTGTGCAAGCGAGTTGTCAGTACCGGCCATTTGTGGTGTAGAAATGTTGGCCGGATTTTGGAAATTTTGTGACTGAAAGAGGGGGCTGATTCTGTGGTTGTGGTTGCTGTGGAGGAGGTCTTTGATAATTACTTTGTTGGTTTTGATTCCAAGCAAAGTTAGGATGATTCCTCCAGCCTTGATTTTATGTGGAAGAATATGGATCATTTCTAGGTCGCTGCATAAAAGCAGCATTAGCTTGAAACGATGCATTCATAGGACATTCTTCCGTTAAGTGTGAAGGATCCGAACAGCAACCACATACGGTCTTAAGAAGCGTGACCTGATTTAGGGAGAATGTTGAGAACTTGTTTTCAATAGCATCGAGTTTCTTCTGAATCGCTGCCATTTCGGCTTTCACTGTGATAGAAACATCGAGCTGGTGAATACCTCCCTTAGTTGTAGGTGGTCTTACGCTTTCCCACTGCAACGTGTGTTCAGCGAGATCTTCCAGATATTTCCATGCTTCACTGTCATCTTTAGACATGAAATTGCATTGACACATTGTTTCAAGCATCTGCTTTGTCGCTGGATTAATGCCCTCATAAATAATCCGACATAAATCCCATCTTTGTATTCCGTGATGGGGGCATTGGACAAGCAGATCTTTGAAACGTTCAAAGCACTTCCAAAATGGTTCATTGGGAAGCTGGGTGAACTGGTTAATCTCGCTCCTAACATGTGCAGTCTTATGATTTGGGTAAAACTTCTTAAGAAATGCTACGATGAATTCATCCCATTTAGCGATAGAGTGTGCGGCAGTATTATAAAGCCATTTTTCTGCCAAGTCGCACAGTGTGAATGGGAGAAGACGTAAGCGCATAGCATCTAAAGTCAATTGTGAAGCACCCATCATTGCGCATACGTTTTCGAATTTGGTGATGAAAACGTACGCGTCTTCCGACTCAATCCCGTGAAATTTGGGCAGCAGATTGATGTAGTGGGGTTTAATTTCGAAATTATCCCCGTTAGGTGGTGGAAAAGATAGACAAGTAGGAAGGGGACCACGAATAGGATAACATCTCTCTTGGAGAGAGACGCGCGGTGGATTCTGCGCACCTGCGGGCGGTGGCGGCGTGGTGTTATACTCTGATGGAGTGCCGTCCATTTCGGTTGATGTGGTGTGTGGTGGGGGAAAAGAAGAGGAAGAAGTACCGACTTCGGCGTCGATAGCAGGAACGCGGACAAGACGGGCACTAGGATCCCGTGTCCAGCCGAGTATGCACTAAGCGGGTTTAGTGCAAGTGGCAGCGTGTGTGTGATTTAAAATTGGCTTGTTTTGAAAAAGTGGGACTCAAGACAAATCACCCTATGATGCACAAGCAACCCTAGACTATGGTGACCTAGGTCTGCTAGACAGCTCCTAACTAAGGCTAGAAATAGGACCTCAAACCGCCTCTTCACGGACAAGTAGGGCCAGGTAAGTGGGAAGGAACCACCACTACAGTGGGCCTAATTAAAAACCACTAGCCTAGACACTGCAATGTCAGTTAGGATAAACGGCCGATGCCTATACTGGTCTTTTTCCTATTGAGCTCGACAGTCCTTAGAGTCTGGTCTAGATATTTTTTAAATTAATGAAGGGTTGTTCTATATGCTCGGTTTGTGATTTGTGGGGCTTAGGAAGGGTGATGAAATCCCCACCTAATCTTGATTTGGTCTTTGCCCCTTAGAATCCGTATTAAATATGCAAAACAAAACCAAACACAAAACTTTTTGCAAAAAGATTTTTGAGCGGCGCAACTTTGCAAAGAATCCTGCAGAAAATAGATTTTATTGGATTTGAGGAGAGAGAGAAGGAGTTGAGAATCTTACCAGAGAATTCCGTAGCCCTAATCCCTTCAAGCCGCCGCGTTTCCGCCGCAGGAAGCCCTTTATGCCGCGCTTCCGCCGCGAGGTGGTTGGATTGCTTGATGAAATTTTTTCTGTGTCCCTCTGTGCTCCTCTGGATCTCTAAAAATGTCTCTGTTTCCTGTTTCCCTTAATTCTGTGACTCCAGATCTCCTTGCAAAATTCACGCACAAATCGTTAAATATGCAATTTGAAGTTTTGTGTTAATAATGATATAAATCGTCTAAGAATTCAACACAAATAGTAAAAATAAAAAATTACGCACGTATCCCCGGCAACGGCGCCATTTGATTGGTACGAAAAAGTGTTTGTAGTTTAACCGCAATCAGAACGGTGTCGCGCGTAGCTAGACCGAGGTGCGTACGGGTCGTCCTCTGGGAAACGTGGAACCTTTTATTTTTACTTTAGATGTGTTGAGAAAGAGAGGAGGAATGAAGAATTTTGTGAAAAGTTTCTAGATCTACTTTAAACAAGAATGTTAAATATAGATCTAGATTATTTTAGAGATTTAAATAATATAATAATAGGGCTTGTAGGGTTCGTTAGGATTTAGTAGTTATGGAAGATTAATTAAAAGTTACCATTTTTATCCATTAATAGATTTAGAACTAGAACGACGGTGATGCGTGTAGATTAGGGTTTCTGGAGGGAAAAGGAATCCCACTCGTAACCCTTATCTCGACACGGAACTCCGTTCATATCTAGCCTTTACCAAAACAATCATTAATCTAATCTCTAATCGCGGTCGGAACTAGCAAGGAATTGCTAGCGCGCCCGATTAGGATGTTAATGATTATTTTGATAAAGTTCCTGAACTTTATAGGACTTAAAAAGGGTTTAATTATTTTCATCCCCCATTAACCTACCCTAATCCTACGAACCCTAACAAGCGGAGAATTACTCGCGCATGTTGGAAGAAGAAGATGAAAAGAAAGATAGGGAGAACATAATGTAAAAACAAACAATTGAATAAAAAAAACTACTTTTATTAATCAACTCCTTCAAACTACACTTTTAATCCATAGAAAATGATTACAAAACTTGATTTGCTTCTCGATCTTTCCAAGGGAGGTAGTCGAACAGTCGATGATCAGCCTGGATGCGTGAGCGTCGGGAGCTTCGTGATCTCTTCGGCTTGATAGCTTTTCCAAAAGGCTCTCGGTGTCTTTATATAGTGCAAACCCAGAATCTTATTGTCGAGAAGTTGGTAAAATTCAGCATTTGTACATCTCCCAAAATATTGCATTCTCTCTCCTCATTAGTGCGGCGGATCCGCGGCCCCAGGGTGGGTTTGGCCGCGGATCCGCGCTCATGTGTCAAGATCAATTGCTGATTTTTCTTGGTCTTTCATCTGGTGACATTTGGCAATCATAGGAATCTTCAGAATCTGAAAATATTTTCTCGGTTGCTTCCAGACTTGGTCTCCAAGTTTGCTTCTTAATTTGGCAAGTTTTCTTCAACAAATTGATTTGTTTGTTAAATGCTTCATAACAACTTGAAAATATTCTGCACAACGACTCAAATAAGATTTTAGTAGACTTTGTTCTACTAGGATTAGACCAATAATATTATTTGCATACATTTTCCTACCAAATGATAATTAAATATATTAACACATGGAAAATAATGTTTTTACACATAAACCCTCATATGTATAATAATATATTATAATAAAGTCCTTTTTTAATATGAAAATGGTAGGAAAAATGTAATACAAATGTGCAGTTTTATCAACTGAACAGCCGCGACAAGGAAGGACCACTTTCCTTTACCATTCATTGACCAAATGCTAGAACGATTGGCGGGGCACGAATTCTACTGCTTTTTAGATGGCTATTCCGGTTATAATCAAGTCCCCATAGCCAAAGAGGATCAAGACAAGACTACATTTACTTGTCCCTTTGGCACTTTTGCTTATCGTCGCATGCCCTTTGGGTTATGCAATGCACCCGCTACATTTCAGCGGTGTATGATGGGGATCTTTTCGGACATGGTGGAGAAGTTTTTGGAAATCTTTATGGATGATTTCTCCATTTTTGGTGACTCCTTCGACGAGTGTTTACGACATCTTGACGCAGTTCTTACCCGCTGTAGGGAGAAGAACCTAACTTTGAATTGGGAGAAATGCCACTTTATGGTACGAGAAGGCATTGTCTTAGGACATGTCATCTCGCAAAACGGCATAGAGGTTGATAGAGCTAAAATTGAAGTCATTTCTAATCTTCCTCCTCCTAAATGCGTCAAAGATATCCGAGCTTTCCTTGGCCATGCCGGTTTTTATAGACGGTTCATCAAGGACTTTAGCAAGATTGCTAGACCCTTGACTCTCTTGTTGGCCAAGGACACTACTTTTGTTTTCGACTCAACTTGCATGAAAGCGTTCGAGTCTTTGAAACACTCACTCATTTCTGTGCCCATCCATTCATCTCCAGACTGGACGCATCCCTTTGAAATTATGTGCGACGCATCAGATTTTGCAATTGGTGCTGTTCTCGGACAGCACATTAACAAGATGCCGCATGTAATTTACTACGCTAGCCGAACATTAAATGAGGCCCAATTAAACTACACAACAACAGAAAAAGAGTTTTTAGCGGTTGTATTTGCACTTGAGAAATTTCGGCCTTATTTAATCGGCTCTCCAGTTATAGTGTACACGGATCACTCAGCTCTTCGCCACCTTTTTGCGAAGAAGGATGCTAAGTCTAGGCTCATACGTTGGATCCTCTTGCTACAAGAATTTGACCTTATCATACGGGACAAAAAGGGATGTGAAAACGTAGTGGCCGATCACCTTTCACGACTTCCTTCGTCGCCTACACTTGAACTGCCTATCACTGATGCTTTCCCCGATGAGCAACTCTTGACCGTTTCTGGCGAACCATGGTTTGCCGATATTGTAAACTACTTAGCCACCGGCTTGATACCTAAAGATTGGTCGAAACAAGACAAACTACGATTTTTGTCCCAAGTAAAGAATTTTTACTGGGATGAACCTTATCTTTTTAAATACTGTCCCGACCAAATCATTCGTCGGTGTGTGCCAGAAAATGAGGTCAAGAGTGTGCTGTCTTTTTGCCACGATCAAGCATGTGGCGGGCACTTTGGCCCGAACAAGACAGCCGAGAAAGTTTTGCAATGTGGTTTCTATTGGCCACGGCTCTTCAAAGATGCATTCGAATACTGCAAAACTTGCTCCCGGTGCCAACACTTGGGCCGGATATCGCTGAGAAACGAAATGCCGCTCCAACCCATTTTGGTTGTAATCATTTTTGATGTTTGGGGTATAGACTTCATGGGACCATTTCCCAACTCTTTTGGAAATGTGTATATTATTTTGGCTGTTGACTATGTTTCAAAATGGGTTGAGGCGATGCCTAGTCGAACGAATGATAACAAGGTTGTCGTTCGATTTCTTAAAGATCACATCTTTTCTCGATTTAGGCACCCTCGCGCGATAATAAGTGATAATGGTTCTCACTTTTGTAATAGGACTTTTGAGTCCTTAATGCGCAAATACTCTATCACCCATAAGCTGTCAACGCCATACCATCCCCAAACATGTGGGCAAGCCGAGGTCTCGAATCGACAAATTAAGCAAATCTTGGAGAAAACGGTTTCTAAAAACTGTAAAGATTGGTCACTAAAATTGATCGACGCACTATGGGCTTTCCGTACTGCATACAAGACTGATCTTGGCATGTCTCCATACCGGCTTGTTTACGGGAAGGCTTGCCACCTTCCAGTAGAAATTGAGCATAAGGCATTTTGGGCCATTAAAGAGCTGAATCTATCTTTAGGAGATGCGGGCAGCAATCGAAAGCTGCAATTGAATGAATTGGAGGAGCTGCGGGATGAGGCATATGATAATGCCGTGATTGCTAAGAACCGAGTTAAGGTATTTCATGATAAAAACCTTTTGCGAAAGACATTTAAACCAGGTCAACAGGTTTTATTATATGATAATCTGTTACATGTACATCCCGGCAAGCTACGGTCCCGATGGAGAGGACCCTTTGTAGTCCGCACCGTTTATCCACACGGTGCGGTTGATCTTGAGAATCCAGAAGACGGTACTTTATTCAAAGTAAATGGACATCGATTGAAACCATTCTTCTCAGCGGACCATTCGGAGGAGCTCCTGCTTTTACAGGAGCCGATTTACACCGATTGATTTTCCTCCACCTTCACCCTCGGATTTCCATTTTTTCAAAACTTTATTTCAAATAAGTTTGGGGGTGTATATAATATGTAAATATAATAATAAGCAGGAACTCGCCGATATTATCAAACCATTTGGTGCAGCATGACAGTGAGGACACTGTCCATTGTAAGTTTGGGGGTATGTTGGGTAAGTTTTCCTTTTGCATTCATACCTATATTTCTGCATTGCATCTTTATATAAAAAATCAAAAAAATTTGAAAATTTGAAAAATAAAAAAAATTTAGAAAAAGAAAAACCCATAAAAATTGAAAAAATTCAAAAAATTATAAAAATTAATGTATTCAATTCTGGTTGATTGACTTGAGTTTGAGAAATATGTTCACTGGCTAGGAAAAACTAAATCTTAGACTTAGCAAATTAAAAACCCTAAAAATAACCTTCCTTAAAGTTTAACGGTAGAAAGTATATGTCTTTGTAGGTTATTTAGAAATAGGCAAATTTTGGGTTTATTTCTTGGGCTAAGTCGAAACGAAGGAAAAGTATTGATGTTCTTATTAGAGAATAAGTTTGAAAAATAGTTCCTAGCTTAAGTCTAGATTCTGAAAACATGTACCCTATAAAATGCACAAAACACGCACCTTGAAACTTGGATTAGTAGAAGAGACCTTGAAATACTCTTGTCTAAAGTCCTTTGCACAATAAAAAAAAAGTGAATAAAGAAAAAAATGGACACTGGTTTTTGTGATTACTTAAGGCTGTAAAAATAGAAAAATATTTAGCGAGGGTGCTTCATCACCTAGTGCCTTAGACCAACTGGTTTGGGAGTCACTGCTAAAAGCCTTGGGTATTGCAAAGCTAGGAAGTACGCTTTAAAGTGCTAACGCATCTTATAATCGGTTGTTGGTACCTCAAGAAGTATTAACAGTCGCATGAAGGATGTGAAAGCGAAAGATCACCAATTAATAAGTGCTTTGGACAATGGACGAGAGTACGATTGCTTGATTTGAATTTCCAAGTGTAGGGGTGATATTTACACACACGTAGGGATATGTGATTAAAGTTTAGATGAGAGAAAGGAGTGAAGAATAAAACTTGTATCTTTAATAGAGTTGATAGAAATTCCTAAGTAGAGATGAAACCCTAGAAGGAAAACTTAAGAAATGCCGAAAGCTGAGCAATTCTATAGAACATATATAATCTTAAGTTAAATAATGAGAAAGTGTGAAGAATATGGGTGGATAATTTGCGGGTTGACGATAATAGAATTCCTTGTTAGAAAATCTAATTAGAAAACAAAAGTCGAAAAACCAAATTGATAGGATTTTGTGGGTAGTATCCGCTGAAAACCCTCAGGAGACAACACTCCTCCTACTAGGGACACCTAGAGGTTTAACGGCTTGTTGCACGAGCTCAGTGCAATCGCGTTTCCCTGCGAAAGTGTGGCTAGGTTAGATTTTTATCAAGAATAAATAAAATAATAAGTTTGCTCGAGGGCGAGCAAAAGATAAGTTTGGGGGTATTTGTTCATAACATAATATTGCATTTTGTATTCCCCATTCTTATGCATTTAAGAATAAAAACAGGTGCTTTTGACCCATGTCTGCTACATGTTACAGGTTACAAGTTCTTGGAACGAAAACAGTGAAAAAGACAAAAGACGACACAAAAAGAGACTTTTGACCAACAAATAGGAGGATCTTAGTAAGCCCAGCAGAAGAACGGTTCACCATCAACAAGGCAACTCAAGATCCAAATTTGTAAGAAAGACGGTTAAAAGATCCATTGCAAAGTGTTCACTGAAAATCTGGAATTAATACAGAAACCCAACTGATAAAAAGAATAAAGAAACAAGAAGCCCAGAAGAACCAAACCAAGCCCAAGAAAAATCAAATGATGATCCCATCATTGGGCCGCGTAACCGCGGCCCAAGAGCGCCCATTCCTCGGTTCCGCGGCCGTCCTGTGCCCTAGTGCGCAGGAAATTTTGCCATAAGTTTCGGCGGCTTTGGAAAGATTTTTCTAGGGGTATATTTGTAATTTTAGACATGCGGTGCAATTGTAAACCTAGGGTTTCTATGTCCTATAAATAGAACCTAAAGCCTTGTATTTTCTTATGCTTCTACTCATGAATAAAATTCTGTTTTCTTGAAGTTAGAGCGCATCAACAGTAAGTAGGTTATTTTCCTTACAGTAGTTGTAGTTTTTCATATCTGCTCTTACTTTTCTCGCCTTAGTTTAATTTCTTTTAGCTTTTATTAATTTGCAATCGATGTTTTCTCTCTTTAATAAACTCATGTCTTTTTTCATCCCCTCAATGAGCGAGTAGTTTCCTCGCTTGTTAGGGTTAGGAATAGGGAAGGATTTGAGAGATGAAGATCTCTCATCTCTTTTCGTTGCCAAACTTTTATGAACATTAGAACTCCATGCATACCTTCTTACTCCGCTCCCTACGGCACTTTTACCCTCAAGGTAACGGTGAATTCCGTAGTCTAAAGGCCCGGATTTTAAGGTTTTCCATGGAGGTTATGGTAAAGATTAATAAAGGAAGGACAAGGATTTAGAGGAAGAATCAATCATACCAATCATCCTAATCCCCTTTATAAATATTTACCATAACACTAATATGATAGATTTAATTAATGGCAATGGATAGAGATGATGATCTTTGTTTACTAAATTTTCCCTAGACCTAATCCTAGTCTCATACAACTTCAATTTTTAGGTTTAATTATAAATCCAAACACCATTTGGAATTAACTCGTAAGAACTTAAAGGAGATTTACACATCCCTGTGGACCGACCCGTATTCACCGGCTAGCTTCATGCGACGCCGTTCTTGATTGCGGTAAATATTTTTAATCGACAAAACCTCTCTTAATCAATCCTGTAGTTATATTACCTGATAGAGCACTTGCATGATTTGTTAGTGTATATGCCCTAGAGGCCATTACTGTATCATACTAGTTTGTATATTACTTAATGGAAGCTTGGGATATTCACCTTGTATATACAATCTTGCTCAAAATAATAGTATGCTACTTGGTTTGTTTCTGCTTCAATGTGTACATGTGTTTATTTTTGTATATCGGCTATACACATTAGTAGAGCCCTTAGGATCTTTGCTTGATTACCAGCGATGTGATGGCCGTCACACTAGTGGGGCTGGGTAATCTATAAGCACATCCTTATGCAGGTCCCTGGTGGCAGGACTATCGAGACAGGGCATCGATACTCCGGAGTAGACCAGCGCATGTGCTTCTCATCCCAGTGTGGGAGACGGTCTGTCCCACAGCCGTCAGTACGTCGTACTTGAGATAGTATGCGGGTCCCCGTTAGGTTACGGGTACACTGGACAGGACTCGTCGGGAAATGATTAGTTGGTATTATGCCTATCGTCAGTTATCAGTTCCCAGGAGACATGAGTACAGCTTAGTCCGCTGACTTGACACTGTCACTTCGCCTCGAGTGTGTTCCCACTGTACTTTGATCACTACCCTACCACGGCTCAAAGGAGTCGTGCAAACGGGTAGTGGTTGGGTGCAGTCCCGAAGCACTTGGAGGCAGTGACGGTTAGACAGGATTCGTCTCTCCCGGTATTGGGGGTTGACATCGCGCTGTGTCTAGGAGAGCCATTACACGAGTAGTCCCTGGCCAGGGCAAACGAGATATACTGGTAGGCTTCCAGTGTTATCTCAGGGTGTTTTGGGCTTCGCTCCGGCACGACTTGTACCGCTATTGGGGGACTGACGTTTACCGCCCCCTAGGCCCGCCATGCGATGTATCAGACGAACAGACCGGACTGTACGGAGAATGTCACACTCAGGCTCAGTAGGAGTTCAGATGGGTATCGCCTCGTCGGTCTTCTTGTCGGCATTACCTGGGGACCGTTACGCACAGCTAGTGCCGCTTGCGGTCTATGGTTAAACCCACTGCCAGCGTAGTGTCGAGTCTTTAGAGTCCCACACAGAAAGCTTTTCGCCTTTAGGCAAAAGAGTAGAGGTCGCATGGTATTGCGATAGGTCGCATGGTTTTCCGACAGGGTTCGGTCACATCCGTGCACTTTTGCACGTACAGTGTCCGGACAGTTTACACTAGCGGGCTTTGGTTTAAGCCGGATCCTAGTGTACCTTATGGGATTGGATTTATCCAGTTTGCATTCGTGTTCCTCGGAACGCGGATGCGGGTGTGTATGCACAGTTGACAGGGAGGCAGAGGCAGCGGATTCTCATTAGGGTTGTTGACAGTTGACCGTTGACTATTTGACTTTTTGCTCAACCCTAATGAGAATATGATATGTGATTAACTATTATATTGATTAAGTATTATGGTGACATGGTTGTTGACTTTTGGTTGACTTTGTTGACTTTTGTTGACTTGTTGACTTTGTTGACCGGTTGACTAGGCTTGACTAGTTGACCATCATGATAACCATGGCTATCATTTCATGCCAAAGACTTTTACTTGCTTGCTCATTTGTGTAAAATGAGTGCATGATATGATATGGTTATGGTTGCTTCAACCATCACATAAGACTTTTTTTTGATATGATGAGTTATCATGACTTTGGATTATGAGAGGGTGAAAGACAAAAGAGAGCCTCATTCTTTCTTGCTCATTCTCTCTCTTGTTCTTGAGCTCTCTTGCTCTTGCTTTCACTCTCATCCTCTTGCTCCCTCTCTTGACTCTATGGTTCATATCTCTCATGAGTTGAGAATCAAGAACCATAGATAAAATCCCATTCTATTTCTTCTCTACTCATTCTAGTTCACTAGGTTTAGCAAACCAAGTGAACTAGTTTCTTCAAACAACGAAGAAGGAGCTAAAGGTTGGAGCTTTCAGGTGGATCTATCTTCGGCGTACGGAGACGACGAGAAGAAGCCAATCCGGACCACCATCGGAGCTTGAAGACGAAGGAGTTCAAGACAAGCAAGGTATAACCCCCTAACCGAGTAGCTAGAAACTCATAGTTAGGATGTTAGATAGATGTTTAACCAAGATCCGGGTTTTAGGTCCATGTTACCACCTCCGTAAAAATCGTTTTTTACCAAATTCCGCATTCCCGAAAGTACCGGGAGAGGTAGCATGGACTTACATGATTATTGCCTATACTGCTTATCAAGCATTGATATCATCTGCTGGCATTTGATTGAGTAGCGCAGTACGTGCATGCTCGCGATTACCTTTATATGTTATTTCTATTCACGAGTTGGAAACTCACCCCCGTTGTGCCACAGTGTTTGCAGGTTGCCCCTCGGAGTAGTCGCGGCAGGCTGCCCTTTTTGCATCTTTTGGCTACAGATACCACTACAGTTGGTGCGAGGACTACTTTGCTTTTAGGTGGGTTGTGGTATCTGGTTACTTCTATTGTACACACTTTTGTATATAGTATTCTCCATCTACCATATATGTACTGAACTTAGAGACAGTTTGAGGACGATGATGTATATCTTTCTATTCTGGTGTGAGCTCGTGGGAGCCGACTGTTTGTATTTATGCAGTTTATTATGCTGTGATGTTCACTTATTGCTCATTCTTCGCTACGGCGTCGTATATTACTTTTGTGTTGTTGTTTTCTGCCATTGGGCATGATTTCTCCCGTTTGGGAACGCCTTATTTCATTATATATAATTTCACTTTTATCCTTTTTTATACCCGATTTTCGGGGTTACTTTTTCAAAGGAAATGCTGCCAAAATTATTATAAGGATAACTTAACTTTAAAAAGAACTTCATTGAACTATTTAAGGTTTTCTAAATGTTTAATTGAATGTTTTCAACACTCACTACTTTTAATGGTTTTGATTTCTGGGTTCGGCTTACTTAGTCGCGTTATGCCGGTAGACGTTGCGTGGTTAAGTTCCGGTCACGAGTCGAAATATTCGGGTCATGACAATTGTATTCGTGTTCCTCGGAACACGGATACAGGTGTGTATGCACAGTTGACTGAGACAGAAGCAGTGGACTTTCATTAGGGTTGATGACCATTGTCATTTTCTTAACCCTATTGTTTATGTGTGAATTATGATTTATTAATATTAATTAATTATAATTGTGCATGGTTAGAGTTGTTGACCATTTGACTATACTTGACTTGTTGACCTAGGTTGACAAGTTGACCATCATCATTCCATATGAAAGATGCTCTTTGATCCTTGCAAAAGCATTTAATGTGAAATGATAATGGTCATTTCTTGATTAACCATGACAATTATCTTTAGCTAATTATCTATTTTTCATAAATCACATATATGAGAGAAGGTTGCATTATTCTTCTCACTTGATCATTTTCATTCTCTCTCCTCCTCTTCCTCTCTCTCTAGCTCTCCCCTCTCATGAGTTGAGAACCATTTGAGCTTGAGATAATCCCTTCAAAAATACTCTCTACTCTTTCTAAGGTCCTAGGTTTAGCACACCAAGCACCTTAGTTACTTCTAGTTTGAAGTTGGAGCCAAAGGTAGAGATCATCGGGTGGATCTTTCTTCGGCAAGAGAAAGCGACGAGACGATCCGTTCTTTCACTCCAAAGAGCAAGAAGAGAAGGACTTGAAGACCTAGGTATAACCCTTTTTCCGAGTAGATAAACTCTTTTAGCTTGTTGTTAGTTTTTGTTTAGCAAAGATCCCTCCTTTACATAGTCCATGTTGCCTAGTGTTGTAAAAATTAGATTTTTCATAACGTTTCCGCCTCTCCGCAAGTACCGGGGTGGGCAACGAGGACTTACACAAATATGTCTCGTGTTTTGTGTTTACCCTCAACGGAGGGGCGGTATGTTGGAGGAGTTCCAAACAGGATACCGTCGCAGACTCGACAATGGAGACTGAATACATTGCTGCAAGCGATGCCGCAAAAGAGGCGGTCTGGATGAAGAAGTTCATTAGTGAACTTTAGGTGGTTCCGTTCATTGTTGACCCAATACCTCTGTATTGCGATAACAATAGGGCTATAGCTTTAGCGAAGGAACCAAGGTCCCATCAGAAATCCAGACACATCTTAAGGCGGTATCACCTGATCAGGGAGATCATTGATCGTCAGGAGATCGAGGTACGGAGAGGAGAGACAAAAGATAACACGGCGGATCCATTCAAAAAGGCCCTCCCTCAAACTCAGTTCGAGTGACTTTTTGAGCTATTTGGTATGCGGTACGCCATCAGCTGGCCTTAGAGCAGACGTTGGGTATGCGGTACACCAATTACTGGCCTTTAGTGCAAGTGGGAGATTGTTAGATATGTATGCCCTAGTGGCCATTATTGTATAGTACTCGTTTGTATAATACATTTTGGAGGCTTGGGATATATATACATGGTTTACGACTGTCTTGCTCGATATAGTAGTATGCTACTTGTTTTGTTTCTATCTTAATATATGTATATGTTTCTTTTAACATATCGCTAAAAACATATTGATAGAGCCCTTAGGATCTTTGCTTGACTACCAGCAATGTGATGGCGATCACACTAGTGGGGGCTGGGTAGTCTATAAGCACATCCTTATTTTGGTCCCTGTGTAAGTCCACGTTACCTCTCCCGGTTCTTTCGGGCTTGCGGAAACGGTAAAAAACGATTTTTGGGGTTTAGGTAACATGGACTATAAAATACGGATCTTGGCTAAACTACACACTAGCAACTAACAAGAGAGTTATCTACTCGGTTAGGGGTTTTACCTCAACTTGAACTCCTTCTTCTTGGACTCTTTGTAGTGGTCGGATGGTGCTTTCCTCGTTGCCTTCTCTTGTCGAAGATGGATCCACCTGAGGGTTTCTACCTTGAGCTCCTTTCTCGATCTTGAGAGAACTAAAGTGTCCAGCTTGCTAGACCTTCAACCTTAGGATGAGTAGAGAGTGGCTTTGGGTGTTTTATCTCCAAGGAAAGGTTTCTCAACACATGAGAATGATTCTCCTTGAACTAGAGGAGGAGGAAGCTGAAAAGAAGAGAGAGAATGGTTATGATAGAATGAGAATAGTTTTACAACCATAACAATATATATGAATTAATCAAATTAATAATTTTAATCAAATGAAAAAGTTGATGGTTGGTTTGATGAGACAATTATCATTTCACATTAAATGGTTTTTGCAAAGATCAAAGAGCATCTTTGATGTGTAATGATGATGGTCAAAGTTTCAACCATGGTCAACTAGTCAACCTCGGTCAACAAGTCAACAAACCCAACAATGACACAATTTCATTTAATTAATATTATTAATTGATATATCACAAATTCATTAGGGTTTGGAAAAAGACGACTGTCAACTGTGCATACGCACCCGTTCCAAAACCATAATGAAAATCCTCTTCCTCCGCCTCAATCAACTGTGCATACACACCCGCATTCGTGTTTCGAGGAACATGAATACTATGAGATAAAACTAACCCCAAAACATATACTAGGATCTGGCTCAAACCAGAGCCCGCTAGTAATGTCTGTCCGGACGCCAAACGTGCACAAGTGCGCGGATGTGAACGAACCATGTCGCAAAACCATGCGACCTCCACTCTGTTTTGCCCAAAGGCGAATAACCCTCTGTGTGGGACTCTAAAGACTCGACAATACGCTGGCAGTGGGTTTAACCACAGACCGCAAGCGGCACTAGCTGTACATAACGGACCCCAGGTAGATGCCGATAAGAAGACTTAAGAGGTAAACCCATCTGAACTCCTACTGAGCCTGTATATGACAGTCTCCGTACAGTCCGGTCTGTTCATCAAAGAACATCGCATGGCGGGCCTAGGGGGCGGTAAACGTCAGTCCCCTACTAGCGGTACAAGTCGTGTCGGAGTGTAGCCCAGAACACCTGAGATAACACTGGTAACCTACCAGTCTATCTCGCTTGCACTGGCTAGGGACTTTGTGCAATGGCTCTCCTAGACACAGCGCGATATCAACCCCCAATATCGGGAGAGACGAATCCTGTTTAACCGTCACTGCCTCCAAGTGCTTCGGGACTGCACCCAAAAACTACCTGTTTGCTCGACTCCTTTGAGCCGTGGTAGGGTAGTAATCAAAGTACAGTGGGAACACACTCGAGGCGAAGTGACAGTGTCAAGTCAACGGACTAAGCTGTACTCGTGTCACCTGGGAACTGATAACTGACGATGGGTATAATACCAACCAACAGTTCCCGACGAGTCATGTGCAGTGTACTCGTAACCTAACGAGCACCCGCATACTATCTCAAGTACGACGTACTGACGGCTGTGGGACAGACCGTCTCCCAAGCTGGGATAAGAAGCGCATACGCTAGTCTACTCCGGAGTATCGATACCCTGTCTCGATAGTCCTGCGACTAGGGACCTGCATATGGATGTGCTTATAGATTACCCAGCCCCCACGAGTGTGACTGCCATTACAACGCTGGTAATCAAGCAAAGATCCTAAGGGATCCACTAATGTGTAAAGGCGATATGCTAATAGAAACACATGCACACATTAAAGCAGAAACAAACCAAGTAGCATACTACCATTTTGAGCAAGAATGCCAATACAAGGTGAATATCCCAAGCTTCCATCCAGTGATATACAATCCAGTATGATACAGTAATGGCCTCTAGGGCATATATACGCTAACAATCTCCCATTTGCACTAAGGCCATGTACTGGCGTATCGAAGACCTATCATCTCGATCAGCCGCTCGAACTGAGTCTGGGGTAAGGCCTTGGTGAATGGATCAGCCGTGTTATCTTCCGTAGCAACTCTCCGAACCTCGATCTCCTGGCGACCCACGATCTCCCTGATCAGGTGATACCGCCTCAAGATGTGTCTGGACTTCTGATGGGACCTGGGTTCCTTCGCTAAATCTATAGCCCCGTTGTTGTCTCAATACAGAGGTACTGGATCAACAATTGACGGAACCACCTCAAGTTCTGTTAGTAACTTCCTTATCCAGACGGCTTCTTTTGCGGCATCTGCAGCAGCGATATATTCCGCTTCCATCGTCGAGTCAGCAACGGTTTCCTGTTTGGAACTCTTCCAACACACAGCCCCTCCATACAGGGTAAAGACATAACCCGACATGGACTTGGAATCATCCTTGTCACTCTGGAAGCTGGAGTCAGCAAAGGCCTCGATCTGGAGGATTTTTCCGCCATACACCAAGAACATCTCCATAGTCCTTCTCATGTACTTGAGAATGTTCTTTACTGCTATCCAGTGTTTCTTCCCAGGGTTTGACTGATACCGGCTAACTACACTCAGTGCATAAGCTACATCTGGTCTGGTACACAACATCGCATACATTATAGAGCCTACCGCAGAACCGTAGGGTATAATAGACATGCGATCCCTTTCCAAATCAGTCTTGGGAGACATCTCTTTGGAGAGGGTGATCCCGTGACAAGCGAGTAGATTACCGCGCTTGGAATCTTCCATACTGAATCTTTTCAGTATGGTGTCGATGTACCTGGACTGTGAGAGTCCCAGTATCCTCTTGGATCTGTCACGATAGATCCGGATCCCCAGAATGTATAAGGAATCACCCAGGTCTTTCATGGAGAACCTGTGTGACAAGAACCCTTTGATAGATTGTAGCATAGGAATGTCATTTCCTATCAAGAGAATGTCATCCAAGTATAAAACAAGGAATACTACAGTTCTCGCTACAAATCTACTATAGATGCATGGTTCATCTGGATTTTTGATAAAGCCAAATTCTTTGACCGTCTCATCAAAACAGATGTTCCAACTCCGCGATGCCTGCTTTTGTCCATAGATGGACTTAAGCAACTTGCACACCTTTCCGCTGCTCCCACTCTGAATGAAACCCTCTGGCTGGTCCATATAGACACACTCCTCTAAATTTCCATTTAGAAAAGCGGTCTTTACGTCCATTTGCCAGATCTCATAATCGTGGAAGGCAGCAATGGCAAGAAGGATCCGAATGGATTTCAGCATAGCCACTGGAGAAAAGGTTTAGTCATAGTCCAAGGCAGGTCTTTGACGGAAACCCTTTGCAACAAGTCTAGCTTTATAGGTCTCAACCTG
Organism: Agapanthus africanus; assembly: GCA_030015575.1. NCBI lineage: Eukaryota > Viridiplantae > Streptophyta > Magnoliopsida > Asparagales > Amaryllidaceae > Agapanthus > Agapanthus africanus. The sequence goes on from CM057351.1 coordinate 100,588,489, forward strand.
TCCATCTACACCAATCTTCCTTTTGAAGATCCACTTGCATCCTACGGGTTTTACCCCATCTGGAGCAATGTCCAACGTCCATACTTTGTTGGTGTACATGGACTCCATTTCGGTCCGCATTGCATCCATCCATTTTGCCGAGTCAACGCTCTGAATGGCCTGCTGGAAGCTAGTCGGCTCATCACTATCAATGATGCAATCCTCTCTATCCCGGTCTATGAGAAAACCGTAGTATCTCTCGGGCGGATGAGACTGCCTACTACTTCTGCGGAGCGGCGTAGGAATGTCCTGATCTTTCGATCCCTCTGGTTCTACTAAGCTTTTAGTAATAGCTCATGGTTCTGGAATTTCTTCCAGTTCTATTGCGCTCCCACTTATCTGTTTTTCCAAAAACTGAGTTTCCAAGAAGTGGGCATGACGAGAAACAAAAACCTTTTGTTCCTCTTCGCAATAGAAGAAATGTCCCTTGGAGTTCTTTGGATATCCCACAAACTTGCACTGTACTGAGCGTGACTCGAGCTTGTCCGTATGCTTCTTTTTGACAAAAGCTGGACATCCCCATGTCTTAATGTGATTAAGATAGGGTCTCTTCCCACACCACATTCGATATGGTGTAGTAGGCACAGTCTTAGTAGGAACTCGGTTCAAAAGGTATGCAGCTGATTCTAGTGCATATCCCTAGAATGATCGCGGTAACTCAGCGTTACTTATCATGGACCGTACCATATCCAATAGGGTTCGGTTCCGTCTCTCCAATACACCATTATGTTGTGGAGTGTATGGAGGAGTAAGCTGAGAGAGAATTCCATTCTCTTTTAAGTAATCCAGGAATTCGGCACTTAAGTATTCACCACCTCGATCTGATCTCTGTGTTTTGATACTTTTGCCTGTTTGTTTTTCTACTTCATTCTTATATTCCTGGAATTTTCCAAAGGCTTCGGATTTATGTTTCATTAAGAAGACATAACCGTACCTTGAAAAGTCATCCGTAAAAGTAATGAAGTAAGAATAACCGCTTCGTGCATGCGTAGACATTGGACCGCACACGTCGCTGTGTACGGGTCCCAAGAGCTCGCTCGCACTCACTCCGTGTCTAGTGAACGGAGTCTTTGTCATCTTTCCTTTGAGACAGGATTGACAAGTTGCATATGATTGATATTCGAACGGATCCAAATATCCTTCTGTATGTAACTTCATCAACCTTCTCTCATTGATGTGACCCAGTCTACAATGCCATAAGAAAGTCTGATTTATTTCCGGAGACTTTCTTTTGTGTGTATTCTGGACATTGAAAATCTGTGGTTGGTTTAATACGTATATTCCATTGCTTAATGTACCTGACCCAATCAGAACTTGATTAAGGTGAATGTTTAGAACATTACTTACAAACGCAAATTCATAACCTTCTTTAGAAACTAAAGATACAGAAATGATATTACAAGTTGCATTGGGTACAAAAAGGCAATTACGTAAAACCAAAACATGTCCACCTGACATTCCCAGGTGATAGTCCCCCACGGCCTCAGCATCCATGCTAGCTCCGTTTGCAACTTTGAGGGTCATGTCACCTGCTTTCAAAAACCTACGCTTTCTCAACGCCTGCAAAGAATTACAGATATGAGATCCTGATCCGGTATCCAATACCCAGGACGTAGAGTTTATTGATAGACAGTTTTCAATAACATACACAGCTGAAGCTGAAGCCGCAACATGCTTCAGATCCTGTGTTCTGGCTTTCTAAGCCCTGCAATCTTTCTTCCAGTGTCCACTCTTGTGACAGTAAAAGAATTCTTCCTTATCCACAAGCTTCCCGCTACCTTTGTTGCTTTTGCCTTTCCCTTCGTATCCACCTTATTAACACCGCCCCGTGGTTTGGCGGGGGTTTTCTTCTTCTTTCCCTTGGCTTTCGCCTTGGACCTAGAAGTGGAAGATCCTCCTACAAACAAAGTGGATGTTTTCCTACCTTTCTATAGGGTGCCCTCTCCACTCCTCAGCAAGTTGAGGAGCTCTGAAAGTTCAACTTCCTTTTCTTGCAAGTTGAAATTCAGGATGAAATGGGTGTAAGTAGAAGGAAGGGACTGAAGAATCAAGTCCGTATAGAGATCATTCTCCAACGTGGTCCCAAGGTCCACGAGCACCTCTATGTAGCCAATCATCTTAAGCACGTGGTCCGCTACCGATGATCCGACGGCCAATCTTGCTGAAACAACTTCTTCGACACTTCGTATCTGGCTATACGAGATTGCTCTCCATACAGTTCTTTTGTATGGAGAAATATGGATTCGAGGTCCATATTCTCGTGCCTCCTCTGATGTTCGTTGTCCATAGATGCAAGCACGAGGCACTTGGCCTTCACGCAGTCGATTTCCCAGGTCTTACAGATTTCCCTATGCTGGTTTTGGGACCTAGGACAGGGGGAGCTTTGGTGGTAAGAAGATACCACAACTTGTCATAAGTGATTGCCATTTTGACATTCCTGAGCCAATCTTTGTAGTTTGGCCCTGTCAGTATGTTTTTATCTTGTAGTAACTTAAGTCCAGTCATGATGTTTGGTCGCTGCAATTAGGATAGAGAGAAGAAACACTTTAGCATGATTCTCTTGCAAGTTTAGAGTGGTTTTTAATTTGTCTAAACTGGATGTCTACCATTCTCTCTCGAATCCCTCCTCAAACCATAAAGGAAGAACTAGTCGGGATCAATCTCACCGTAGAATACTTGCTTAACCGTTCAGCCATGCCAGTGTCGGTACTTCGAGGGAGGTTTTCCAACGCTTTCGCGAAGTTCCTTCATTAAATAACCTCTTTTCCCTGTGGGCGTAGCCCCTCTAACACCTTTCTAGACACCTACTTGGTTTATAGCATTGATCGTTAAGTGAGAAAGTTCCGGAGGAGTAGCATATACTCACAGTAGGATCGGGATCCAAATATCATCGCGTGACAAAACTGAACGAATCGTACCAAAATCATCACACTGCAAATGGTATGCAGCGCTAGCAATTTTCAGTTCTTTTGAAACTCCCGATGTGGATTTTTGCCCCATGCTCTTATGACCTTAACTTTGGCCAAAATATCATAAGTCACATGTCAAATTCTACCCGTCATTCTCCAGGTTAATTTGAGCCCACCCGCACATACCCTTGACTTTTGACAAAATGGTAGAACAACTGCCCCAAACCAACACATCTATCTATGTTGCACATGAATACCCAATAGCTACCAATCACTATGCCTTGACTTCGGCCAACATACATAGCTTGAATACTTATTGACCATTCATGTGAAACGACGGAGGGCAACGAATGGTTTTGGCGAAAACGTGAACGTAGTGAACTTTATATAATCGAAGGAACGAGATAGCTTTGAAAAGGAGTGGTTCAAGCTCCGCATTTAAAAGTTTGGTTTTGAAAAGAACCGAGTGGTTTTCAAAGTGTTCCAACGACTTTTACTTGGTTTATTTTTTCTTGCATTAATTCTAATGCGTCCCATCATTTAATCCTACCATTGCAGAAAACAACAAAAATATGACGTACGCTTATGCCATCCGCATTCGCTACGGAGTCCCGTCATCACCTGTTAGGTTACTTAACTAATGACAGAGCGGGGGCTGGACTAGCGCAGATGCAAAACATAAGCAACGCCTAAATAGATATCATATAGATATATATAAACATTCGTCACATGCAATGATAGCCATTCCAGATCACAGATGAATACATTAGATATACTAGGAATCCGCAATTCGTACGAGCCTGTAACGAAGAGCGGATTACACGGTCGCGATGAATAGCCAAACCCCACCCTAGACCCCTATGGGTGCGACAAACTACCCGCCAAGTATCCGAAGTGAAGCAACCTCCCTCAACGACGTGAGTAGGCCACTCAGCACTTCGAGATACCCGGTAGTTTGTGCACGCCACCTTGGGTCTATCCTAGGAGAAAAAACAGTAAAAAGAAATTATACAATGATGGCTACAACCCCGATCCGGTTGTGCGGCCATACAAATAATATTACATCAATTTACATATTACAAGAATTGAAAGATAAACAAAACTCTCATCTCACAATTCCCCCCAGCTATTCATCCGCGACAATCCAACGAATTCATATACACATACCATCAACATCATAGATCACAGATATGTATAACCCCCACTAATCGACGTATAGCGATTAGCAGACGTTCGATACATATATAACATTACAGATACAACCCATTAGCCAATGTCTACAGAAAATCGACCAAAATACGGATTTGTAACCACCCCAAAAACAAATTTGTTCTCTGGAAATTCTGGGCAGAAACAAACCATCTCAAAAATAACAAAATACCGCGGTGGGTCGGTCGGTTCGCTGGATCGTTTTTCTTTCCTGTTCATTAAAAAGCCTGAGCCAATTTTTAAGACAAGATTTATTATTTTTGGAGCAGAATTAAAAATCGGCAAAAACTAGGATTTTTCGGGGTGTTTCGCGGTTTTTTGTCCGGTCGAAATTCTAGATACTTTGCTAACATGCTAGGGTGTGTTTAGTTAGGCTCCGATACCACTGTAAGTCCATGTTACCTCTCCCGGTTCTTTCGGGCTTGCGGAAACGGTAAAAAACGAATTTTAGGGTTTAGGTAACATGGACTACAAAATACGGATCTTGGCTAAACTACACACAAGCAACTAACAAGAGAGTTATCTACTCGGTTAGGGGTTATACCTCAACTTGAACTCCTTCTTCTTGGACTCTTTGTAGTGGTCGGATGGTGCTTTCCTCGTTGCCTTCTCTTGTCGAAAATGGATCCCCCTTGAGGGTTTCTACCTTGAGCTCTTTTCTCGATCTTGAGAGAACTAAAGTGTCTGGCTTGCTAGACCTTCAATCTTAGGATGAGTAGAGAGTGGCTTTGGGTGTTTTATCTCTAAGGAAAGGTTTCTCAACTCATGAGAATGATTCTCCTTGAACTAAAGGAGGAGGAAGATGAAAAGAAGAGAGAGAATGGTTATGATATAATGAGAATAGTTTTACAACCATAACAATATATGTGAATTAATCAAATTAATAATTTTAATCAAATGAAAAAGTTGATGGTTGGTTTGATGAGACAATTATCATTTCACATTAAATGGATTTTGCAAAGATCAAAGAGCATCTTTGATGTGTACTGATGATGGTCAAAGTTTCAACCATGGTCAACTAGTCAACCTCGGTCAACAAGTCAACAAACCCAACCATGACACAATTTCATTTAATTAATATTATTAATTGATATATCAAAAATTCATTAAGGTTTGGAAAAAGACGACTGTCAACTGTGCATACGCACCCGTTCCAAAACCCTAATGAAAATCCTCTTCCTCCGCCTCAATCAATTGTGCATACACACCCGCATTCGTGTTCCGAGGAACATGAATACTATGAGATAAAACGAACCCCAAAACATATACTAGGATCTGGCTCAAACCAGAGCCCGCTAGTAATGTCTGTCCGGACGCCAAACGTGCACAAGTGCGCGGATGTGAACGAAACATGCCGCAAAACCATGCGACCTCCACTCTGTTTTGCCCAAAGGTGAATAACCCTCTATGTGGGACTCTAAAGACTCGACAATACGCTGGCAGTGGGTTTAACCACAGACCGCAAGCGGCACTAGCTGTACGTAACAGTCCCCAGGTAGATGCCGATAAGAAGACCGACGAGGTAAATCCATCTGAACTCCTACTGAGCCTGTATGTGACAGTCTCCGTACAGTCCGGTCTGTTCGTCTAAGAACATCGCATGGCGGGCCTAGGGGGCGGTAAACGTCAGTCCCCTACTAGCGGGACAAGTCGTGTCGGAGTGTAGCCCAGAACACCTGAGATAACACTGGAAACATACCGGTCTATCTCGCTTGCCCTGGCCAGGGACTTTGTGCAATGGCTCTCCTAGACACAGCGCGATATCAACCCCCAATACCGGGAGAGACGAATCCTGTCTAACCGTCACTGCCTCCAAGTGCTTCAGGACTGCACCCAAAATCTACCTGTTTGCACGACTCCTTTGAGCAGTGGTAGGGTAGTAATCAAAGTACACACTCGAGGCGAAGTGACTGTGTCAAGTCAACGGACTAAGCTGTACTCATGTCACCTGGGAACTGATAACTGACAATAGGTATAATACCAAACAACAGTTCCCGACGAGTCCTGCCCAGTGTACTCGTAACCTAACGAGCACCCGCATACTATCTCAAGTACGACGTACTGACGGCTGCGGGACAGACCGTCTTCCAAGCTGGGATATGAAGCGCATACGCTAGTCTACTCCGGAGTATCGATGCTATGTCTCGATAGTCCTGCGACTAGGGACCTGCATAATGATGTGATTATAGATTACCCAGCCCCCACGAGTGTGACTGCCATCACAACGCTGGTAATCAAGCAAAGATCCTAAGGGCTCCACTAATGTGTAAAGGCGATATACTAAAAGAAACACATGCACACATTAAAGCAGAAACAAACCAAGTAGCATACTACCATTTTGAGCAAGAATGTCAATACAAGGTGAATATCCCAAGCTTCCATCAAGTAATATATAATCCAGTATGATACAGTAATGGCCTCTGGGGCATATACACTAACACCCTGGTCGTAGGATTATCGAGACAGGGCATCGATACTCCGGAGTAGACTGGTGCATACGCTTCTCTTCCCAGCAGGGGAGATAGTCTGTCCCACAACCATCAGTACGTCGTACTTGAGATAGTATGCAGGAGCTCGTTAGGTTACGAGTACACTAGACAGGACTCGTCGGGAACTGTTGTTTGGTATTATACCTATCGTCGGTTAACAGTTCCCAGGTGACATCAGTACAGCTTAGTCCGCTGACATGACACTGTCACTTTGCCTCGAGTGTGTTCCCACTGTTCTTTGATTACTGCCCTACCACGGCTCTACTGAGTCGTGCAAACAGGTAGTAGTTGGGTGCAGTCCCGAAGCACTTGGAGGCAGTGACGGTTAGACAGGATTCGTCTCTCCCGGTAATGGGAGTTGATATCGCGCTGTGTCTAGGAGAGCCATTACACATAGTCGTCCCTGGCCAGGGAAAGCGAGATATACTGGTGGGTTTCAGTGTTATCTCAGGGTGTTCTGGGCTACACTCCGACACGACTTGTACCGTTATTAGGGAACTGACGTTTTCCACCCCCCTAGGCCCGTCATGCGATATTCTTAGACGAACAGACCGGACTGTACGAAGATTGTCACATACAGGCTCAGTTGGAGTTCGGATGGGTTCAACTCATCAGTCTTCTTATCGGCATCTACCTGGGGACCATTACGTACAGCTAGTGCCGCTTGCGGTTTGTGGTTAACCCCACTGCCATCGTAGTGTCGAGTCTTTAGAGTCCAACACAGAGGTTTATTTGCCTTTGGGCAAAACAGAGTAGAGGTCGCATGGTTTTGCGACGGGGTTCGTTCACATCCGTGCACTTGTGCACGTTTAGTGTCCGGACAGTTATTACTAGCGGGCTTTGGTTTAATCCAGATCCTAGTATATGTTTTGGGATTGGTTCTATCTCATTGTATTCATGTTCCTCCGAACACGGATGCGGGTGTGTATGCACAGTTGACTGAGGCAGAGGCAGAGGATTCTCATTAGGTTTCTGGTACGGGTGTGTATGCACAGTTGACGGTTGTCTTTTTCCAAACCCTAATGAATATGTGAAATATCATTAATAATGTTAATTAAAAGGAAATTGAGTTATGGTTAGGGTTGTTGACCTTTTTACCAAGGTTGACTTGTTGACCAAGGTTGAAACTTTGACCATCATCATTTCACTCCAAAGATACTCTTTGATCTTTGCAAAATCATTTAATGTGAAATGATAATGGTCTTATCAAACCAACCATCACCTTTTTCATTTTGATTAATATTATTAATTTGATAATTCACATATATGATATGGTTGTTATTTTTGATATCATAATCTTATTCTCATTCTCTCTCATCCTTTGCTCTTCATCTTCCTCTAGTTCAAGGCAAAACCTCTCATGAGTTGAGAACCATTTGCCTTAGAGATAAATCACCAAAAACTCATCTCTACTCATCCTAAGGTTGAAGGTCTAGCAAGCCTAATACTTTAGTTACCTCAAGTTCGAGGAAGGAGCTCAAGGTAGAGGCCCTCGGGTGGATCCATCTTCGGCAAGAGAAGGCAACGAGGAGAACCATCCAACCCACTCCAAAGAGAAGAAGAGAAGGAGTTCAAGACTAGGTATAACCCCTAACCAAGTAGGTAAAGCTCATAGTAGTTGCTAGTGTGTTGTTTAGCAAAGTTCCGGGTTTTCTAGTCCATGTTACCCTAAACCCTAAAAATTGTTTTTCACCGTTTCCGCAACCCCGAAAGGACCGGGACAGGTAACTTGGACCTAACAGAGAGGCTGAGGTTCGTCAGGAACCATTGAATCCTTTGGTTCTACAAAATCATTAGCTATAGTTTGTATAGCTGGAACTCTTTCCAGTTCTACAGAACTGACCTTACCTTAAGCTTGTCCGGATTTTGCTTTTAACATAGGCCGCACAACCCCAAATCTTAACTTTCATAAGACATGGGCTCTTCCCATACCATATCTCAGAAGGAGTGGTAGGCACTGATTTGATTTGAACCCAATTCAACAGGTATGCATCTTCTCAAGTGCATAACTCCCCAAAAGGAAACAGGTAACTCAGTAGTACTCATCATAGAGCGCACCATATCATATAGGGTGCGATTGCTCCGTCCCGATACACCGACGTGCTGTGATGTATTCGGAGGAGTAATGCTGAGAGAGAATCATATTGTCCTTTAGAATAGTCCATGATCTCAATGCCTAAGTTTTCTCCTCCTTGATCTCATCACAGGACATAATACTTATACTTGTATTGGTTCTCTACTTCTGACATATATTCTTTGAATTTCTCAAAAGTTTCAGACATGTGTTTCAACAGGAACATGTGTCCGAATCTTGAGAGATCATCAGTGAATATAAGGAAGTATAAAGAACAAGTCCTGGCATTTGTAGACTGGGGACCTTCATACATCATCATGTATCAGTCCCAAGAGTTTATCAACTCTTTCGCTGTTTCAAGTAAACAGAGCTATGGTCATTTTATCTTTGTGACATGAAAGGAATGTTTCACAGGATGTAAATTCAAACTGATTTAAATATGCATCTTTATGTAACTTAGCTAGTCGAGTCGCATTGATATGACCTAGTCTACAATGCCTCAAGAAGGATTCGTTCATTTCTGAATTCTTCCTCTTATGTGTGTTCTGTACGTTAGGAACTGTAGTTTGATTAGAATGTATATGCTTTTAGATAACGTGCCTGAACAGATCAACTTTTGATATAGGAAATGTTTAAAACATTATCCATCAATACAAAATTATTGTTAGGTCCACGTTACCCACCCCGGTTCTTTCGTGGAGGCGGAATAGGTAAAACGAAATTTTTTCCCTAGCTAGGTAACATGGACCGTTTCATGAAGGATCGTTGCTAAACAAAACTAACAAAAAATCTACAAGTTATAACTATTATGTAGAATGGTTATACCTAGTGTTGAACTCCTTCTCTTCTTGTTGTTCTCTTGAACTCCTTCTTTTCTTGTTGTTCTCCTCCTTACTTTCTCCTTGTAGTAGTTTGTACGGCTCCTCCTAGTCGTCTCCTCTTTGTCGAAGATAGATCCACCCGAGGGTTCGAACTTGAGCTCCTACCTCAACCTAGAGGTAACTAAGGTGCTTGGTTTGCTAAACCTAGAACCCTAAAAAGAGTAGAGAGTAGTCTTGGTGTTTTATCTCAAAGGAAAATGGTTCTCAACTCATGAGAGGGATTTTCCTTGAGCTAGAGGAAGAAGGAGAGCAATGGATGAGAGAGAAGATGCAAGTGAGAATGATACAATTTACAACCATGCACTCATAATTTAGAAAAATGATAATAATAATCATAATTAACAATTTGTGATGGTGAGTTGATGAATGACCATTATCATTTCATTCATTAAATGCTTTTGAAAAGAATAAGAAGCATCTTTAAAAACAAATGATGATGGTCAACAAGTCTACTTTGGTCAACCGGTCAACGAAGTCAACAAGTCAACAAAAGTCTAGAATTCAACTCAACCATGGCACAAAAAATTGTTAACTAATATTATTAATCATATTTCCTATTCTCATTAGGGTTTGGAAAAAGACAACAGTCAACTGTGCATACACACCCGTACCATAACCCTAATGAGAATCCTCTGCCTCTGCCTCAGTCAACTGTGCATACACACCCGCATCCGTGATCCGAGGAACACGAATCCAATGAGTTAAAACCAACCCCAAAACATATACTAGGATCTGGCTTAAACCAAAGCCCACTAGTAATAACTGTCCGGACACCAAACGTGCACAAGTGCGCGGATGTGAACGAACCCCGTCGTAAAACCATGCGACCTCTACTCTGTTTTGCCCAAAGGCAAATAAACCTCTGTTTTGGACTCTAAAGACTCGAAACTACGCTGGCAGTTGGTTTAACCGCAGACCGCAAGCGGCACTAGTTGTACGTAACGGTCCCCAGGTAGATGCCGATAAGAAGACTGATGAGGTGAACCCATCCGAACTCCTACTGAGCCTGTATGTGACAATCTCCGTACAGTCTGGTCTGTTCGTCTGAGAGTATAGCATGGCGGGCCTAGGGGGCGGTAAACGTCAGTCCCCTAATAGTGGTATAAGTCGTGTCGGAGTGTAGCCCAAAACACCCTGAGAATCTACTGGAAAACCTACCAGCAATTCTCGTTTGCCCTGGCCAGGGACTTTGTGTAATGGCTCTCCTAGACACAGCGCGATATCAACTCCCAATACCGGGAGAGACGAATCCTGTCTAACCGTCACTGCCTCCAAGTGCTTCATGACTGCACCCAACTACTACCTGTTTGCACGACTCAGTAGAGCCGTGGTAGGGTAGTAATCTAAGAACAGTGGGAACACATTCGAGGCGAAGTGACAGTGTCAAGTCAGCGGACTAAGCTGTAATCATGTCACCTGGAAACTGTCAACTGACGATAGGTATAATACCAACCAACAGTTCCCAACGAGTCCTGTCCAGTGTACTCGTAACCTAACGAGCACCCGCATACTATCTCTAGTACGACGTACTGATGGCTGTAGGACAGACCATCTCCCCCGCTGGGAAGAGAAGCGTATGCACTAGTCTACTCTGGAGTATCGATGCCCTGTCTCGATAATCCTACGACTAGGGACCAAAATAAGGTTGTGCTTATAGACTACCCAGCCCCCACTAGTGTGATCGCCATCACAACGCCGGTAGTGAAGCAAAGATCCTAAGGGCTCTACCAATATGTTTTTAGCGATATGTTAAAAGAAACATATATACATATTAAGATAGAAACAAACCAAGTAGCATACTACTATATTGAGCAAGACTGTCGTAAAACCATATATATATCCCAAGCCTCCAAAATGTATTATACAAACCGGTACTATACAATAATGGCCTCTAGGGCATACATATCTAACAATCTCCCACTTGCACTAAAGGCCAGTAATTGGTGTACCGCATACCCAACGTCTGCACTAAGGCCAGCTGCCAGCATACCGCATACCCAATAGCTCAAAAAGTCGCTCGTACTGTGTTTGAGGGAGGGCCTTCGTGAATGGATCCGCTGTATTGTCTTTTGTGTCCACTCTCCGTACCTCGATCTCCTGGCGATCAAAGATCTCCCTGATCAGGTGATACCGCCTTAAGATGTGTCTGGATTTCTGATGGGACCTTGGTTCCTTCGCTAAAGCTATAGCCCCATTGTTATCGCAATGCAAAGGTATTGGGTCAACAACGGACGGAACCACCTGAAGTTCACTAATGAACTTCTTTATCTAGACCGCCTCTTTTGCGGCATCGCTTGCAGCAATGTATTCAGCCTCCATCGTCGAGTCTGCGACGGTATCCTGTTTGGAACTCCTCCAACATACCGCCCCTCCATTGAGGGTAAACACAAAAACCCGAGACAGACTTGCTGTCATCTTTGTCACTCTGGAAGCTTGAATCGGTAAAGGACTCGACCCTGAGGTCTTCATTACCGTAAACCAGGAACATCTCCTTAGTCCTTCTCAGGTACTTGAGAATGTTCTTCACTGCCGTCCAGTGGTCCTCACCTGGGTCTGACTGATACCGGCTCACCACGCTCAGCGCGTAAGCTACATCCGGTCTTGTACATATCATCGCATATATTTTAGATCCTACCGCCGAAGCGTAGGGTATAGTGTTCATGCGAACCCTCTCCTCGTCAGTCTTAGGAGACATCTTCTTGGAGTGGGTAATTCGTTGCAATGCGAGTATGTTACCGCACTTGGAATCCTCCATACTAAATCTCTTTAGTACGGTCTCTATGTACCAGGACTGCAAAAGTCACAGTAGTCTCTTGGATCTATCTCTATAGACCTTGATCCCCAGAATAAACGAGGCATCACCCAGGTCCTTCATGGAGAACCATTGTGACAAGAATATCTTGATCGATTGTAGCATAGGAATGTCATTTCCTATCAAAAGAATGCCGTCCACGTACAAGACTAGGAATACGACAGTTCATCCTACAATCTTCTTATAAACACAAGGTTCATCTTCGTTCTTGATGAAATCAAATTCCTTGATTGTCTCATCAAAACAGATGTTCCTTTTCCGCGATTCCTGCTTCAATCCATAAATGGATTTGAGTAACTTGCACACCTTCCCGCTGCTCCCACTGTCCACGAAACCTTCTGGCTGATCCATGTTAACGCACTCTTCTAAATAGCCGTTTAGAAAAGCCGTTTTGACGTCCATTTGCCAGATTTCATAGTCATGGAAGGCAACAATGGCAAGTAGGATCCGAATGGATTTGAGCATAGCCACTGGAGAAAAAGTTTCGTCATAGTCCAAACCAGGTCTTTGAAGAAAACCTTTTGCAACGAGTCTAGCCTTATAGGTTTCCACCAGCCCATCAACACCAAGTTTCCTTTTGTAGATCCATTTGCACCCAACGGGTTTTACCCCAGGTGGAGCAATATCAAAGGTCCACACTTTTTTGGTGTACTTGGACTCCATTTCGGATTGCATTGCATCAATCCACTTACCAGAGTCCCTACTGATAATGGCCTGCCTGAAACTGGTAGGGTCATCTTCTTCCAAGATGCAATCCTCTCGATCCCCGTCTATGAGAAAACCGTAGTATCTCTCAGGCGGATGAGAAATCCTACCAGATCTGCGGAGTGGCTGAGGTTCGTTGGGTGTAACTGAATCTAGCGGTTCCTCCAAATCATTAGTTAAAGTTTGTGTTTCTGGAATTTCATCTAGTTCTACCGTGCTGCCACTAATATTTTTAACAAGAAATTATTTTTCCAAAAATGTGGCATTCCTAGAAAAAATTATCTTCTGTTCCTCTGCATGGTAGAATAGATACCCACTTGAATCTTTTGGGTATCCCACAAACATACATAAAACTGCCCGTGCCTCAAGTTTTTTTGGGTTCTGCTTTTTGACATAAGCTGGGCAACCCCAAATCTTAATATGTTTAAGATACAAACTCTTACCACTCCATATTTCATACGGAGTCTTAGGCACGGATTTGGATGGAACTTGATTCAATAGATGTGCTGTTGTTAAAAGCGCATGTCCCCAGAATGAAAGAGGCAACTCAGCACTACTCATCATGGAGCGAACGATATCCAATAGGGTACGATTCCTCCGTTCCGATACACCGTTGTGCTGTGGTGTATAAGGAGGAGTAAGCTGAGAGAGAATACCATTCTCTTTTAAGTAATCTAGGAATTCCCTGCTTAAGTACTCCCCTCCTCTATCTGATAGGAGGATCTTGATACTTTTGCTAGTCTGGTTCTCTACTTCGTTTCTGAATTCCTTGAATTTCTCAAAAGCTTCAGATTTATGTTTCATAAGATACACATATCCGAATCTAGAGAGATCGTCAGTGAATGTGATGAAGTACGAGAACCCACCCCTTGTATGTATAGACATCGGACCACATACATCACTGTGTACGAGTCCCAAGAGCTCTGCTGCCCTTTCTCCATGTCCGGTGAACGGAGATTTGGTCATCTTCCCTTTGAGACAAGACTGACAAGTTTCATAAGATGAAAACTCGAACGTATTCAAGAGTCCATCTTTATGCAACTTACTTAGTCTTTTCTCTCCGATATGACCAAGTCTACAATGCTACAAGTAGGATTCATTCGTATCTGAATTCTTCCTCTTGCGTGTGTTTTGTATATTGAGAACTGTATTCTGATTTAGAACGTAGATACCATTACACAGTGTACCTTCTGCAACCAGTACCTTATGACGGTAGATGTTCATGATATTTCTATCAAGAATAATGTTATATCCATCTTTATCGAGTAAAGAAACTGATATGATGTTGCAAACCATGGAAGGTACATAATAGCAATCGTTCAAAATCATAGTATTGCCATTTGGCAACACTAGGTTGTATTCACCGACAGCTGCAGCATCAACTTGTGCTCCGTTCGCTACTTTGAGCGACATATCACCAGGTATAACTTTCCTACTTTTTCTCAGTCCCTGCAATAAATTACAGATATGAGATCCTGATCCGGTATCAAGTACCCAGGAGGTCGGGCTGACCGTAAAGCAGTTCTTAATTACAAGAACACCTGAAGTAGATGCAAAACCATGCTTCTTCTTCAACTCGGTATCCTTGGAATCCATACAATCCTCTTTCCCTTGCTCATACTTATGACCGTTGTCGTAAGTTAGAGCCGAACCAACGTTCCCCAGCCACGAATAAGAATTCGGATCGGTCAAGCGATACATTTTATTATCTTGATTAGGGCGTGACATGGTTGCTACCTGGAGAGAGAGAAAAGAAACACTCAGCGTGCGCTCTTGCAAGATTAGATTGGTTTATTGATTTATCTAACCAGGATGGCTCCCACTGTTTGCTCAAATTCTTCTTCAAACCCTAAAAGAAGAACTAGTCAGAATTAATTGCTCGTCACAATACTTGATTTAACCTTTCAGCCAGGCTGGTGTTGGTACTTCGAGGGAGGTTTTCCAACGCTTTCGCGAAGTTCCTTAATTAAATAACCTCCTTTCCCTGGAGGCGTAGCCCCGCTACACCGTTTTAGACACCTACTTGGTTTATAGCATTTATTGTTAAGTGAAATAATCTCCCGAGAGTAATCCAACTCATCAGTGGGATCGGGATCCAACTATCATTGTGCGATTGTTAGTTATATGTATGCCCTATAGGCCATTACTGTACATACGATGTATATTGTAGTGGATGCTAGGACATATATAGGGAGGACTTTCTTGCTCGACATGATAGTATGCTATCTGGTTGTACTTTATCTTAACATGTACTCTGATTGTCTCTATATTACATGTTGATAAAGCCCTTAGGATATGTACTCGACTACTGGGACTATGATGAGATCATACTAGTGGGGCCACGGTAGTCGACGAGTACATCCTATAACTGTTCCTAGTCGAGGGTGTATCGAGACAAGGCATCGATGCACCAGAGTAGACTAGCGTATACGCATCTTGACCCATATGATGGGCGATGGATGATCCCATATCCATCGGTGTTTGACATCAAGGATGGTGTACGGGTGCTCAGTGGAGACTGGGTACACTGGACGGACTCGCCGAGAACTCCCAGATGGTATTATACCTCACGTCAGATGGCAGTTCTCCGGTGACACTGGTACAGAGTAGTCTGTTGACCCGAGATCGTCATAGAGTCTTGTGTGATTCCCACTGTGCTTTGATTTCCATCATACCACGTCCAAGAGGGCGTGCAAAAAGGTGGCTTTTGGGTACAGTCCCGAATCACATGGAGGCAATGAGCGATAGGAGGGGATTCGTCTCTCCCGGTATAGGGAGTTGATGTTGTGCTGTGTTCGATTGGCTATAACCGGAAATCCCTGGCCAGGGTTGCTGAGATTTACTGGTAATTGTTATCAGTAGTTTCTCGAACTATTATAGACCTCATATCGACACGACTTATCAAGCTACTGGGGTCTGACGTTTACCACCCCTAGGCGAGATATGCAACATATCAGACGACGAGACCGGACTGTACGGGAGTGTTACTGTTTGGATTCACAGGAGAAGTTACAGGCTTGCTTGTTGATCTTCTGAGCGCTCAATACCTGGGTAGCTGTTACGTTTAGCTGACCGCTTACAGCTTGTGGGTGTTTGATATGATCATCACCTACTGCCGGCGTATTGACGATTCTTTAGAGTCCTACACAGAGGTTTCTTGACTCAGGAAAAACGGAGTAGGGGCACATATGTGATATGTGCGGGACCGAGGATAATGCGGTATATGATATCGTATTGTATTCTCGCGATATTTGATATCAGCCGGGTCATCGGATCAAGTGTTGATTCGATGAATCGGTACGGATGAATATTAGTCGGTTATATGCGATATAGCCGGATTGTCGGATCAAGTGTTGATTCGATAATTTAATGTATAATAATATATATGATATATTAAATTACATTAACTAATATTTGCTCACTAAAAGATTCTTTTTCTCACTCGGGTAATACATTGATATATATGCGATATATGTTAAATGTATTATTTTATTTTGTTACGATAAATATTATATATGTGATATATAATATTGTAACATGATATGATAACTAATGCAACATGTTTAGTGGAGTTTAAACATAATTAGGGTTTGGATTAGGGTTAAGCTTTCTAGATGATTCTAGAAGGTTTTGGTTTTGTTTTGTGAAAGATATTTTCAAGTGACTCATGCTTTAACTCAACCCAAACCCTAACCCTAGTTAATTATCTACATGGGTTAAGTCAACAATGGTTACATTATTCATCATAATTACTCCTTTCATTATTCATCACAAAAGAAAATGGATCACTATTCTTCTTCTTCCTTGAGTTCTTCTTGCAAAGCTTTCTTGTTTTGATATTTGTGATGAATAAATATGAGAAAAAGATAAATAAAGAGAGCAAAAATCATACTTCATCATCCTCATCTTCCCTTGCCCTTAAGATGAAGGTGTTCACATCATTTCATGAGTGTTAGCTTGTATTAACGAAACTTCAAGGTAGATCATCTTTGTATCGAAGATCGGAAGCAAAGGTTGCATCTTTCTCTTCGTGGAACATCTAGAGAGTCCGGAACCCGATGATCGCAGCGAAGGGACCACAACACGGAGCATATGAAGTGAAGGACCGGATCTACAAAGGTTGTAATCCCTCTCACTTAGTGTTAAAATGTTTAGCATGTTGTTTTCACCTAATCTCTAGTTTAAAGATCCGTATTCGGGTTGTTCGGCACGGCTAATTTTTTAATCGGGCATGGTTGATGCCTCGTAAACCCTTGTGCGCGTGCATAGCAACCCTATAGTGGTATCAGAGCCAAGCTAGAGCTTTAGACGAAGTCTAGACGAAGTTTAAAGTCCGATCGAACCCGGAAAACCCGATATACCCTAGTTTCTGGAAATTTTTCAAAACTGTGATTTTTTCCAAATTAAAAATGCTCAAAAAAATCAGCAGGGAAATACAAGAGTTACTGTGAAGCACGTGCGCCTGATTCCACCAAAGCGCGGCGGAACCGCGGCACAAGCATGACTTGTGCGGCGGTTCCGCGGCACTTTAGTCACTTCACTATTTGAAATTTGCACATTAATTCTTGTCTTTTAGTGCTGTATTTTCTGGGAATTTTTAATATTTATTCAACTGTTGAATTCTCTGGGTTGTATTGGGGATTCGATGATTCGATCGGGAACTTTAACTGCGTCTTTGTGTTTTGTCCGGATAACTTTTAGAAACTGTTAAAATGTTCGAACGGATATCAATAACTCACTTTTTCCCCTGTCGGAATTTTTTTCAAAAGTTGGATATTTTCTCGTGTTTAAGAACGTTCTAAGTCGTGCAAGTAACGCGGTGGACCCTCTAGAAGACAACAAACCTTAACTCGATTATGTGACCGTCTTGAACTGCCTTTTGAACCTTAGGGTTTGGGGCAGTACGGCGTGCCACATGTGAGGCGTTGGCTTGACCCTTCTACGGCTGGACCATTGGTACTGTGGCATGTGATGGATGTTTTTAAACTGATTTCAAGTGTTGAGATATATTGGGGAAATCTTAGGTGTTTGATGATTCGATCGGAAAGTTTAACTTTGTCTATTTATCTGGAATGTGATACAATATCTGGAATCCACAGGTAGTTATGAGATAACTGATTTGAATATTATAAACATAGCAGTTTAGTCTCAGATGATCGGTTGCCACGGAATTTTGATGTGATCAAAAGTCCGTCGCAATCACGTAGCGTACGCGGATACTCGCCGGGTAAACTTAATAGACAGCTACTCCCTATAGCCTTGACCAAGTGACTATAGGAGAACCCCGTCGCCGAAAGCATCCGTTCGGGTGCTCGCGGCAGCGGTTTTCCGCCTTAGTGCACTTCGTCGACGGCATCTGGGGGTGCGGCCGTCTACTAATGTTTGCGACGAGCATTCGATCAGGACGTCGGGAATCTTGTTGAATTGCCCGTCTTGATATTGAAAAGAGTTTTCGATAATGAGACCAAAATGCGGGGTTTATAATTGTTAGGCATGTGATGTCTAAGGAATTCATTTGGTTAGGCATGCGATGTCTAAGAAGGTTGCGGATTCCAACTGTTGTAGTTTTACACTTCTTTTCTGTGACCGTAAGCGTAGTATGTGGTATATCGCCGGCTTCGTTGCTATACATCAACGACAATCGGGATACGCATACTTGCTTACGTTGATGATATGAGATATTATGTGTTGCTGTGATATGTTGTATTGGATCGTCACGTTTGAATAGCCGGGGGTTTTATGTGAGATGGGAGTTTTTTCTTTTTCATTCATGTAAAATTCATTTGTATGTAATATTCTTTTATTGGGGCACTTCCAGGTAGCGGAAGATGTCACCGTTGTATATTATTTACTTTTCCGCATTAGGTAGACCCAAGGCGGGGAGCACAAGTAACCGGGTTCTAGGGTCCAGTGGGAGACCATCTCGAGGAGTCGAGACCGGGTCTCCTAACCCTAGAATTGGCAGTGTTACTTGCAGCTCTCGTAGGGGTCTAGGGATGTGGGTTTGGCTATTCATCGCGACCGTGGAATCCGTGTTTTATACAGGCTCGTACTAAAACACGGACGTCCTAGTATATCCAATATTTCATATATGTTCTTCTGCTGCAATGTTCTCTGATGAGATCATATTACTGCCTGAGATGAATGTTTATATTATATATATGAGATATATGTTATATTGCAGATTTCGTTTCAAAAGAGATGCTTGTGAAGCATAATAAAATGGGACTTCATTAATGAGATTAATGAAATAAAAGAAACCTAAGATGTTGTAGAAACTTGTTTAAATTAAAAACTGGTAGCTCTAGTTCTTTCTTTGCATAGCGGTGTTCCTTGTAGAACATCCAGCACCTTATTCGATAAGGAAAGGACCGAGATCACTTCACCGGGAGTGACTCCTTTAGCTATAACTGGCAGATGCTACAAACTCGGTTTGTCTTTTGATTTCTTCTATAGTTCTTGCTTTGCACAGTGGTATATATGATATATCCTGCACCTTATTCGATGAGGAAAGGGCCAACGATCCCTTCACCGGGAGTGACCCCTTTAGCAAAACTAGAAATGCCTCAAAAACACTCCATTTAAAATCACTCGATTCTACAACGATATCAAGTTCCTTACGCTCAGGGTTTTCTGAAAAACCTGCGTAGCCCTCCGTCATTTCAGATAGATATTATTTAGTATTCGTGCTATGTTTGTTGACTTAGTTAAGGCATAGTGTACGGTAGCTAAGTAATGTTTATCTGTTAAAATATGAGATGTGATTGGATTAGGGTATTCGTACGGCCTTGTTGACTCAGTTAAGGGTCGTACGGGTGGGTTTAATTCAATCGGGAAATGTACGGGTTGAACTTGAATTGCGATTTATGGTTTGTTGACTTAGTTAAGGTCATAGATCGCTAGGGGCAAAATATTATTGGGAATTTCAAGTGTTGAAATTTGCAATGAGATTGCATACCTTCTATGAGATAGTTGGATCCCGATACCCACTGCGAGTAAGAGTTACTCCTGGGAGAGTTTTACACATTATAATTAGCCGATCAAGTAGGTGTCTAGAAAGGTGTTAACGGGGTTACGCCCCTGGAAAAACGAGGTTTACTTTAATTAGGTTCGTGCGAAAGCACGGGGGACCTCCCTCAAAGTACCGACACTGGCCTGGCTGAAAGATTGGCGAACTTGTAGCGTGTAATTAATCCAGGCTAGTCTTTCCTTTTAGGGTTTGAAGGAAGATTTGATTAAAACAGTGGGAGACATCCTGATTAGATATATTAGATAACCAATCTAATCTTGCAAGAGCATACACTGAGTGTTTTCTTCTCTCTCTCTCCAAGTAGCGACCATATCACGCCTTAATCAAGATAATAAAACGGAAATATTGATCGAACCCGCTTGTTATACTGAGCTGGGGAACGTTGGTCCCGCTCCAACTTATAATTGTTATAAGACAGAGCAGGAAAATAGGGGATACCAGATTTCCCGTGCCGCCCAAACGAAGAAAGTGCATGCTGATGCATCTTCTTCGGGTGTGTTCATTATAGAGAACTGTTTCTCAGTATCCATTACGTCCTGGGTATGTGATACCGGATCAGGATCCCGCATATGTAATCTGTTACATGGGCTACAGATAGGTAGAGAACTGAGAACGGGTGATAAGTTTCATGAGACAGAAAACGGTGCAAGTGTTGCAGCCAAGTCTGTTGGTCACTGTCACCCTGTATTACCAGAATACATTGATTCTGAACAAATGTTATTAGATACTGAACCTGATATACAAAATCATATCAGTCTCTTTATTAGTAAAGAAAGGATATAATTTTGTCTTGTTGGATAATGTTTTGAACATTTCCTATATCAAGAGTTGATCGGTTCAGGCACGTTATCTAAAAGCATTGATGTTCTAAATCAAACTACAGTTCTTATTATACGGAACACACACAAGAGGAAGAGATCAGAAATGAACGAATCCTTCTTGAGGTATTGTAGACTAGGTCATATCAATGCGACCCGACTAGCTAAGTTACATATAGATGTATATTTAAATTAGTTTGAATTTACATCTTGTGAAACTTGCCGGTCATGTCACAAAAATAAGATGACCACAACTTTGTTTATTGAAAACAGAGAAAGAGTTAGTGAACTCTTGGGATTGATACATGCTGATGTATGAAGGTCCCCTGTCTACACATGCCAAGAACGGTTCTTTTTACTTCATTACATTCTCTGATAATCTCTCAAGATTCAGACATATGTTCCTGTTGAAACACAAGTCCGAAGCTTTTGAGATATTCACAGAATATAAGTTAGAAGTAGAGAACCAAATACGGGTATGAGTATTATATCCTTTGATGAGATCAAGGAGGAGAATACTTGAGCACGGAATTCCTGGACTATTCTAAAGGAGAATGAGATTCTCTCTCAGCATTACTCCTTCGAATACACCACATCACGTCGGTATATCGGGGCGGAGCAATAACACCCTATGTGATATGGTGTGCTCTATGATGAGTACTACTGAGTTTCATATTTCTTTTTAGGGAGTTATGCACTTATGAAGTTGCATACCTATTGAATAGGGTTCAGATCAAATCAGATGCCTACCATTTCATATGAGATATGGAAAGGGAAGAGCCCATCTCTTAAGTCAGTTAAGATTTGGGGTTGTCCGGCCTATTTCTAAAAGAAAAATCCGGACAAGCTCGAAGCAAGGTCTGTTATGTAGAACTGGAAAGGTTCCAGCCATACAAACTGCAGCTGATGATTTGGTAGAACCAAAGGATTCAATAGTTTCCAACGAACCTCAGCCTCTCCGCCGATCTAGCAGGGTTCCTCACCCACCTGAGAGATACTTCGGTTTCTCTATGACAGTGGGAGCGAGGATTGCATCATGAGATGATGACCCAACTGGTTTCGAGCTGGCCATCAGGAGTGGGACTCTGTAAGAATGGCTGGATGCTTATCGATCTGAGATGGAATCCTTATACACCAACAAAGTATGGACTTTGGTTGCTTTATCTGAAGGGTTAAATCCCCATCAGGAGCAAGTATATCTTGAGAAGATTACTTGGTGTACATGGAAAAGTTGAGACTTTCAAAGCTAGACTTGTTAAAGGTTTGCATCATTTACCAGGTATGGAATATGATGAAACCTTTTCTAAGGAGCTATGCTTAAGTCCATCCAGATCCTCCTTGCCACGGCTACATACCATGACTACGATATATGGCGGTTGGGTGTCATGACTGCTTTTCTAAATGATGTATTAGAAATGAGCGTCTATAAGTACACATCCAGAGGGCTTCGTAGACAGTGGGAGCAGCGGAAACGTGAGCAAGATATTTTATGTGATAAAGCAGGCATCGCGGAGTTGGAACATCTGTTTTGATGTGGTAGTCAAAGATTTTGACTTCATCAAAATGGTAGATGAACCTTGTATATACAAAAATAGTAGTAGAGAGTATGGTGGTGATCCTCGTAGAGTACGTGGATGACATACTCTTGATAGGGAAGGAGTTTCCTATGCTACGCTCGGTTAATCTCCGCTTATCACAATGATTCTCCATATAGGATTAAAATAATACCTCCTAAATTCTGGGTTTTGGATATATGAGATAGATCTGATTGGATGTTAGGATTCTCACGGTTGTAGTGAGATGGTATTAATCAATCCTCGGGAGAATCACTGGAATGGTTCCAGGGTGATAAGGACGACTGAAAGTCAGTCGCAGGCTTGTCTATATCCTCAGTGGAGGGACGGTATGTTGAAAGAGTTCCGAGCTAGATACCGTGACATACTAGACGATTAAAGGCAAGATACATCGTTACCAAGGATACTACCAAAGAGGCAGTCTGGATATATATATAAGTTCATAAGATGAACTTCGTTCCTACCATTGCGTGACAATGGAGTTGTGGCTTTAGCCAAGGAACTAACGTCCCATCAGAAATCCAGATATAATTCTTAGGCAGTATCACCTGATCATGGAGATGGTTGATCTCCAGGGAGATCGAGGTTAGGAGAGTAGACACAGAGGACGACAGCGCGGATCGACTCACAAAGGCCTTTTTCCCTGTAGAGACTTTTATGGGATGGTTGAGTATGAGATACTTCAACCGCAGCTAATTGTTGGGTATGTGATACCACAACAGATGGCCCTAGTGCAAGTGGGAGATTGTTAGTTATATGTATGCCCTAGAGGCCATTACTGTACATACGATGTATATTGTAGTGGATGCTAGGACATATATAGGGTGGACTTTCTTGCTCGACATGATAGTATGCTATCTGGTTGTAATTTATCTTAACATGTACTCTGATTGTCTCTATATTACATGTTGATAAAGACCTTAGGATATGTACTCGACTACTGGGACTAAGATGAGATCATACTAGTGGGGCCACGGTAGTCGACGAGTACATCCTATAACTGTTCCTAGTCGAGGGTGTATCGAGACAGGGCAACGATGCACCAGAGTAGACTAGCGTATACGCATCTTGACCCATATGATGGGCGATGGATGATCCCATATCCATCGGTGTTTGACATCAAGGATGGTGTACGGGTGCTCAGTGGAGACTGGGTATACTGGACGGACTCGCCGAGAACTCCCAGATGGTATTATACCTCACGTCAGACGGCAGTTCTCCGGTGACACTGGTACAGAGTAGTCTGTTGACCCGAGATCGTCATAGAGTCTTGTGTGATTCCCACTGTGCTTTGATTTCCATCATACCACGTCCAAGAGGGCGTGCAAAAAGGTGGCTTTTGGGTACAGTCCCGAATCACATGGAGGCAATGAGCGATAGGAGGGGATTCGTCTCTCCCGGTATAGGGAGTTGATGTTGTGCTGTGTTCGATTGGCTATAACCGGAAATCCCTGGCCAGGGTTGCTGAGATTTACTGGTAAGTGTTATCAGTAGTTTCTCGAACTGTTATAGACCTCATATCGACACGACTTATCAAGCTACTGGGGTCTGACGTTTACCACCCCTAGGCGAGATATGCAACATATCAGACGACGAGACCGGACTGTACGGGAGTGTTACTGTTTGGATTCACAGGAGAAGTTACAGGCTTGCTTGTTGATCTTCTGAGCGCTCAATACCTGGGTAGCTGTTACGTTTAGCTGACCGCTTACAGCTTGTGGGTGTTTGATATGATCATCACCTACTGCCGGCGTATTGACGATTCTTTAGAGTCCTACACAGAGGTTTCTTGACTCAGGCAAAACGGAGTAGGGGCACATATGTGATATGTGCGGGACCGAGGATAATGCGGTATGTGATATCGTATTGTATTCTCGCGATATTTGATATCAGCCGGGTCATCGGATCAAGTGTTGATTCGATGAATCGGTACGGATGAATATTAGTCGGTTATATGCGATATAGCCGGATTGTCGGATCAAGTGTTGATTCGATAATTTAATGTATAATAATATATATGATATATTAAATTACATTAACTAATATTTGCTCACTAAAAGATTCTTTTTCTCACTCGGGTAATACATTGATATATATGCGATATATGTTAAATGTATTATTTTATTTTGTTACGATAAATATTATATATGTGATATATAATATTGTAACATGATATGATAACTAATGCAACATGTTTAGTGGAGTTTAAACATAATTAGGGTTTGGATTAGAGTTAAGCTTTCTAGACGATTCTAGAAGGTTTTGGTTTTGTTTTGTGAAAGATATTTTCAAGTGACTCATGCTTTAACTCAACCCAAACCCTAACCCTAGTTAATTCTCTACATGGGTTAAGTCAACCATGGTTGCATTATTCATCATAATTACTCCTTTCATTATTCATCACAAAAGAAAATGGATCAATATTCTTCTTCTTCTTTGAGTTCTTCTTGCAAAGCTTTCTTGTTTTGATATTTGTGATGAATAAATATGAGAAAAAGATAAATAAAGAGAGCAAAAAACATACTTCATCATCCTCATCTTCCCTTGCCCTTACGATGAAGGTGTTCACATCATTTCTTGAGTGTTAGCTTGTGTTAACGAAACTTCAAGGTAGATCATCTTTGTATCGAAGATCGGAAGCAAAGGTTTCATCTTTCTCTTCGTGGAACCTCTCGAGAGTCCGGAACCCGATGATCGCAGCGAAGGGACCACAAAACAGAGCATATGAAGTGAAGGACTGGATCTACAAAGGTTGTAATCCCTCTCACTTAGTGTTAAAATGTTTAGCATGTTGTTTTCGCCTAATCTCTAGTTTAAAGATCCGTATTCGGGTTGTTCGGCACGGCTAATTTTTTAATCGGGCATGGTTGATGCCTCGTAGACCCTTGTGCGCATGCATAGCAACCCTTCAGCGATGACCTAGATGGAATCCACTCTAGTCACCACACTCCAGAAGGTATGCTGAATCTGCAAGTTTCAGTTTCTTTAGAAACTCCCGATGTGGATTTTTGCCCCTAGGACCCAAATGACCTTGACACAGTCAACAAATCAAAGAGTCCTACTCAAGTTCAACCCGTCATTATCTTGATTGCATTAAAACCACCCGCATAACCCTTGACACAGTCAACAAGGTTACACGACTATCCTAACCAATCACATTGTATCCAGCAGATAAGCAAAACTCAGCTACCGTTCACTGCGCCTTGACACAGCCAACAAACGCAGCACGAATACTATGTATAACTTATAAGAAATGACGGAGGGCTACGGCTGGGTTTTAGGCGAAAAACCCGTTAACGTAATTTTAACGTTTTGAAAATCATTTCGGTGAAATTTCGAAAAAACCGTAAAATAAGGGGGTTTTCTGTAAAAAGTCAAAATGCAAATATCTTTATTATAAAATTAAATATACATATTCTAGCTATGTAATTGCTAGTATTTGGTGTTTATTGAGCTACTGCTGAAATTTCAAATTTTCTGAAAATTTTTCCGAAATTAATTATTTTAATATTATTTTAGGCCGGTAAGAAAATACATTAAATTAGCGATAAATAAAAATTTAAATGGGATAATTTTAATATTTGAAATCATGTTAATTAAAATCTAGTTGTAATATAATTTTTTAGTATTTTATTTCAAGTTTTAATTGATTTATTTTATGGAAAACAAAAATATAGTTATTTTGAACTAAAACTTGCAAATATGGTATTGTGGGGGGTATTTTTGCATAGAATTTTTTTGTAAAGTCTCTCACACTCACCCTCACTCCCCTTGGCCGACCCCACACTATTGTAGCGGCCCAATAATTTTATTTCCCTCTTTTTGACCTTAAATCATGTGAGAAATGGGTTAAAATAAGTTTTATATATATAGTAAAGTAGGTGGGGGTATTATGGTAATTGGGAGGGGCTTTGACCTTAGAATTTCCACCCCAATTTGCTCACCTCATTCCAGCCCCTCTACTGGCCGAAATTTCAGCTACAACAGCCCCTCTTTTTCCCCCATTTTCCATCTCTTTTGCTTCAAAAATTGCCTCAAAATCCATCAAATAAATCCCAAAATCCAAATCCAACTCCTACCCATTTCTCATTAGCCAAACTTGCATGGATCTAGGGAACAAATTGGCATTTTAGTGCTTTGATTTCCATAATTGATCTCTTGATCATGAGGTATAATTCTAACATTTTTCTTAAATTGTTGTTAATTGCTTTAGCTTAGCTTAATTATATGTTTAAATAGGTTTTTATTTTAGTTCTAAGTGCATGATTTGAAATTCAAGAGTGGGATTTGAATTCAAATTGGGGTTTTGTGTTGTGAGTTTAGGGTTGTGTGATGTATTTGACATATTAGGTTATGCTAAATCCAATTTAAGTTGCCAGTTTGCATATTTGTTGATTTAAATTATGATAATTATATAAATTGTAAACTAGGTTTTTAAAATAATTATATTCTTGTGAGATAAAATTCAAATTAAGGGTTCATGCCATTATAAATATTATATTGAGTGGTTTAATGCTTTTAGTTCATGAAAATCCAAGCTAAATTGTTGTTTGTGCATTTTTGCTATAAATTGTTAAAATTTAGGTATATTGTAAACTAGAATTTTGGAGTTAATGAAATTTATTGGGAATAAATTATCGAAATGGTTTAGATGATTTAATTAAGATGTTTAATTAGTATTATGGCCGCTAGATTTATTTAAACATCTAAAACGGTTAATTAAGCTTGCTAGATTTTCGGAAAAATAGCTTTTAAATTGAGTTTGAGGTTTTTGTGAATTGCAACCTATTTCATATTATAATTAGTGTTTGTGAATGTGTAAATGAGTGTGTTTGGGCTTTTTCTCGATGGTTTGGCGTTTGTACGCCGACGTCGAGGGTTTTTGAGTTGATTTGTGAAAGAAACCATAGGTATTGACCTATGTGGGATTCGTGTGTCGTTTTGATCATGGGTCGGATTTTAATGCGATACGGTGCGTTATGATATGTAGGTACCCATGTGGACTTCGAGACGACAAGCAAGCGCGTGGCGACGTCGGCACCGGCGAGCGAGGACCAGGTGAGTAGATTTATATCTACAGGGAGAAGTCGGGTGAATGGCGTATAGCAACCCCGCAGTTTGTGGTGATGTATACGAATACGTATACACTCATATATATATTGTTTATTTTGTTGAGTTATTGATGATAAATATGGATATTCGGTTTTCTTGGATGTTATAGTGTCGCGAAACCCTAGAGTAGCGGTCGCACCACACTTGCACACACCCACCCATACTTGCATACTTTCTTCTTTCATTTCTGCTTACGGGAATATATTGTTATGTGTTCATATGGGTATGGGACTATGTGTTCACATACGGATTTGAGATGAGTCGATGAGTTTTGTGTTGAGATTGTGATTTCGGTGATATGGCAGGATTCGTACTTGAGGTACGTCCTGGTGTTATAGCAGATCTTGGGACGACAATACGGGTGAATAGTGTTAATAATTAAACGGTCGACATGTCATCGTGATATGTGATATGGTATGCTAGGATATTGATCCTAGTCCGTATTGGGCGATGTATACCCCTTGATGATGATTTGAGCTGATGATATCAGTTTGTACGAGGCGTCGATCAGTAGGCAGATCATGACTATATTGAGGATATTATTATTGTACTAGATGTAGATCAGTACCCCGATCATGATTTTTGATAAAGAGGATACCACGTGAATAGTATGATGAATGTGATATTGACCCGTACCCAGATTTGGGATGTCGTACGACGGATTTACGTACGAGCTATATTGATGATTGATCCGCAATCTTGACTTGGGATGCCTGATTATAGATATGGTATCGGATATGATATTATTGAGGCGGGATCACCGACTATACATATACAGGTATGTATATGCATCGACTCAGATGATAGGCGGTTTCCTTACCTGTAGTTCAGCTTGTTAGTTCAGCCGTATAGTTTAGTGTAGTTGTTCGATTAGATTAGACTCCTACCTATTTCAAAACTAGCGGATCGTGGGTATTTTAAAAGATAGGTCAAGGGATCTACGGATATTTCAAAAACGTATCCTTTCTTAAAAACCACCGTAGCCCCTATTTTCAAAACCCCACGATTCGTGTTATTTCAAATGGCCCCATTGTTTAATATTTAGCTTCCGCTCATTTTGGTTGCTCGCTCCGCATCACATACTTACATTGTTATTTCATATTGCATTGTTGACATTATGCTGTTAGGACACCAGAACCATTACCGATGATGCGTATGTACCACATACACTTACTTGCCGGCTCACACACATCTTCATCGGTAATTGCCATGTCACGTACACCTTAGAAAATATTATTGCTTAACTTAGATTGATAGCTAGTAGTTTGACATAATATTAGTGTACATACCTTATATGCCAGCTTAGATATTGTATTTTTACTTGTCGCTTCATGCATACTGTTATTCATTGTTATGCCGTATTCATGGATTCTCACGCTTATATTCATGGTTTTACATGCTATTGATGATTCGGATTTCCATGACATTTTCTGGATTTGGAGGAAAACCGCAAAACATATATAAACTGCTTTCTCTCTTTTTAAATAAAAATGTTGTTTTCCCATGATGTATGAGTCGTCCACCATGAGTTTGCTGTTGGATTTCGAGACCCGATTCGAGGAGTGGAGGAACCGTTTCGGGTACATGGTGGGCCCGGTGCGGTACCCCGGGGCAAGAGGATCGTGTTGTTGACGTTGAGCCTGGCAGGGGAGCACTACCGACCGGTGAGATGGATGGTAGGGGCCAGTCTGGACTGACGGCGCCCTAGATATTGTGATTGAGACATTGAGATTTCGAGATATTGAGGTACAGAGACTGTGATACAGAGATATCGAGATATTGGGATTACGTTTTGTGCCGATGCTAGGCACTGTTTTATGTTGATTTCATTATGATACCTCATTTTAAAAATACAAAGGAAATCTCTCTAAATTATGAAAACAGTTTCTTCATTTACATGTATTCTATTTTCATGCATTCATACCTCTTTCATATGATATATTGCTACCTGAGGCATTGACACGGGCACATGAATTACACTCGGGTTAGATATTTACCCTAGCCTTTGTTATAGGCTGCATGTTATATATATAATTGAGGATATATTATGATCATTGACCTAGGTTGCGTTATTTATGCGATTTCTTTCCGTAGATGTTTTCCTATTCACGAGTTGGCAACTCACCCCCGTTGTGCCCCAGTTTCTTGCAGGTTTTGCCGTACAGGTTTCTTTATGGCTTTGCTGGCACTGCTTCGCATTTCCGGATGACTTGCTAGTAGGTGCGTTTACTTGTATCGTACCCCCATTATATATCTTGTATATCATTATTTTGTTGTATCTAGAAGTTCCATCAACCAAACAAGTATTTATTTCAGAGATAGAGACCAGTGATGTTTATTCTTTCGACCTTAGAGTCGCGCGTTATATTTCTGTGGATTTCTGGTGGTTTTGAGTTTCCTTTTGAGTTTTGATCCTCGCCCTTGGCGTTGTGTATTATATTGTTTGTGTGGTTGTGACCGTCGATTGACGAAGAGCTGGCTCCCGCTTGGGGAAGCCTTTTTATTGATTTTGTATACTGTTCATGTTGTATCCCGTTTGGGAGCCAGTATTTATAAAGGAGACTCTGCCGAAATTTTCAGGAAATATTTGATGTTTTTAAAAAGGCATAATTCGGCTTATGCTATTAAAACTACTTGATTTAAATTGGTTTTCCTTCACTCTACTATTTTTCTTAGTTTGGATTTCTGGGTTTTTGGCTTACTTAGATTACGTACGCCTCGAGACGTTCGTAGTTTAATTGCCGGTCATATTCCGTAATTGCGGGACGTGACAAAGTTGGTATCAGAGCGTTAGGTTTTACCTTCGGAGCGTAGGATGACCCTTGGTTGATGGAATAGTTGACTAAAGTGGAGTGACGTACCGTGGGTATGTTCCGCGG
The DNA here is from genome assembly GCA_030015575.1 of Agapanthus africanus. Classification (NCBI taxonomy): domain Eukaryota; kingdom Viridiplantae; phylum Streptophyta; class Magnoliopsida; order Asparagales; family Amaryllidaceae; genus Agapanthus; species Agapanthus africanus. The sequence continues at coordinate 100,619,020 of CM057351.1, forward strand.
CATACTTACGATACGCTACTCCACCTAAGAAGCCTTAGGATATACATTTCTTTGCTCAGTATCATATTCATTCCTGATCTAGCCTCATCGGTACCAGTTGCGGTTTGCTGCCACGATTACGGGCAGGGAGAGCTACAGCTAGAGTTGCGGTCAGCACGAGCTCGTCACGAACGAGGACTGACCATGGCGAAATTCCGGCAACACACGATTGCGGAGATGTGTCTTTTTACTGTGTTTCCGCGCCACGAGCGTTTGGCAGATCGCCTTTATGAGGTTACTCGGATGTGCTGATCGACACTAGAGGATTGAGCCACTGACAGAGGCCAGCCAGATTTTGATGGCCGTTGGTGTATTGCTTACTCATGATGATTGAGACACTGTTCAGCGTGCAGACGAGTGAGCCAGTTGCTGCTGCGAGCAACGAGATATCGCCCTATATGTTGGAGCTATTGCGGGACGAGTTGTACTAATAGATGATAGAAGGTCGCTAGTCACCCGATGATGAATGACTAGGACAGGTGGGTCGTTCGCCTACCCCGATGCGAGGTCATCAGACATATTGATTCCAGCTAGAGACAACTTCACGCGGAGACGTTGATAGTCGACAGAGACGATCGAATGTTAGAAACCAATTATTCCAAGTTTAAAGTAGTCGGAAAGACATGCAGGAAATTCTATGGTCCCTCTAGAAGAATGAAACCCTAACTCGACTTAATGACCGTGTGAAAGCCTTTGAACCTTCGGGTTTGCGGCAGTTCTGCGGCGCCATTAGTGAGGCTTGGGTTTGCCCTTCTACGGCTGGACTATCGATGCTGTGGTACGTACTCGATACTCTTAAACTGTACCCAAGATGTTGAGCTTTTGGGGGATTATGAGGTTCTGACGAATCAATCGGATGGTTCGACTTCAATCGGATGCTAGGTGGTGAGATGCATTCTTGGGAGACTCCAGATACGAGGATAGCCGTTGGAGCTCAGTCCATGCAGCCACGACGAGACGAGTCCGAAGCAGTCGACGTTAGAGAAAAGTGGAGTAAGAGGTTCGTGTTAGTTATATGTATGCCCTAGAGGCCATTACTGTACATAGGATGTATATTGTAGTGGATGCTGGGACATATATAGGGAGGACTTTCTTGCTCGACATGATAGTAAGCTATCTGGTTCCTCTTTACCTTAACGTGTACACAGATTGTCTCTCTATTACATGTTGGTAAAGCCCTTAGGATGTGTACTTGACTACCTGGACTATGATGCGGATCATACTAGTGGGGACATGGTAGTCCATAAGTACATCCTTCAAAGTCCCTAGTCGTGGGTGTATCGAGACGGGGCATCGATATACCAGAGTAGACTAGCGTGTACCTTCTCGACCCATACAGATGGGCGATGGATGATCCCATATCCATTGGTGTTTGACATCAGAGGAGATATACGGGTGCTCAGTAGAGACTGGGTACACTGGACGGACTCGCCGAGAACTCCCAGATGGTATTATACCTCACGTCAGATGGCAGTTCTCTGGTGACACTGGTACAGAGTAGTCTGTTGACCCGAGATCGTCATAGAGTCTTGTGTGGTTCCCACTGTGCTTTGATTTCCATCTTACCACATCCAAGAGGGCGTGCAAAACGGTGGTTTTTGGGTACAGTCCCGTGTCACATGGAGGCAATGAGCGATAGGAGGGGATTCGTCTCTCCCGGTATAGGGAGTTGATGTTGCGCTGTGTTCGATTGGCTATAACAGGAAATCCCTGGCCAGGGTTGCTGAGATTTACTGGTAAGTGTTACCAGTAGTTTTTCGAAGTGTTATAGACCTCATATCGACACGACTTATCGAGCTATTGGGGTCTGACGTTTACCACCCCTAGGCAAGATATGCGACATATCAGATGACGAGACCGGACTGTATGGTAGTGTTACTGGTTGGATTCACTGGAGTGTGAGCGGGCTTGCTCGTCGATCTTCTGATCGCTCAATACCCGGGTGGCCGTTACGTTTAGCAGACCGCTTGCGGCTTGTGGGTGTTTGATATGATCATCATCTGCTGCCGGCGTATTGACGAGTCTTTAGAGTCCTACACAGAGGTTTCCTGGCTCAAGCGAAACGAAATAGGAGCGCATATGAGATATGTGCGGGACCGAGAATAATACGTGTATGTGATACCGTATTCCATTCTCGCGATGGATGTATCGAAAGGTTGTATGTGATATAACCTAGTTATCGAATCAAGGGTTGGTTCGGTAAGCCGATACATATGATACTAGTCGGTTATATGCGATATGACCGGATTGTTAAATCAAGTGTTGATTTAATGATTTAATGTATAATTATATATTTGATATATTACTTTGCATTAACTAGTATTGGTTTACTATAAATGGATTTTCTCACTTGGATGCACAAGTTGTATATGTGATATACTTTTTGTGCAAATGATTGTATCATGTTTGATGATACATCTTAACTTGGTTAAGTGTAAAGAATTAAACCATGGTTAAACATATAATTAAGGTTTTATTTTCCATTACTTATTTATTCCTTTATTTATTTGTTTATACATTTTGGAAAATAAATGGAAAAGAGAAAAGAATGGTGGCTTTATTTGTTGTTTAGTTGAAGCTTCATGAAGCCTTGACCTAGTCCGCCATTCTTATCTCATCCTTAACCCTAACCATTCCTTTAACCTTGGTCAATTCTCTACACAAAACCATGGTTCTATTATGATAAGAATTGATATTCTTTTCATTTTAGAATAACTTATCATATTATTATTCTTCTTCTTCTTCATTTCTTCAAGTGAAGAAAGCTTGCCTCCATCAATGGCAAGTGATGAATTAGAGTGAGAAATCCAATTCTAAAGTCTATCCACTTCCTATTTCTTCATCCTCTACCTCTTGCCAAGTAGTAGAGTGTGTTTCCTTCACAAGTTTTCATGGCTTGGTGAAGGTGGAGCTTGATTTAGCGATGCCTCGACGTAGATCATCTTCGGCATGGACATCGACGACCTAGCTCGCCATTTCTCCGACGAAGCCGACGCTAGAGCCCGGGAATTCATTTGGACAGGGAGGAGACTTCGTTGCGGAGCTATGGAGGTGGAGAACCGGATCTACAAAGGTTGTATTTCCGTATTCTTTTTTTTAAGTGTTAACTAGTTAGATTATTCGCCGAGAAATCTAGCCGACGATCCGTAGTCGGGTTTCTCGGAACCGTTAAAATTTGAAATTGGCATGTTCGATGCCTTGTGTGACCTCTATAGGGTGCCTAGGAACCTTTCAGTGGTATCAGAGCCTAGCTAGAACCTTAGGCGAAGTCTAGACGGAATTTGAACTCCGATCGAATCAAAACCAAAACCTTAAAATTGCTCTCTGTACTTTTTCTAAAATCGTGGATTTTTCCAAATTAAAAATATGCAGAAAACTCAGCAGGGAATTCTAAGAATTACGGCGCAAAAATTATTGAATGAACAGTGTAATAGGCGGCGGAACCGCGGCATTAACCTACCTTATGCGGCGGTTCCGCGGCCTAAATGTGACGTCAGCAGTAACTGTTTGCACAGTAATTCATTGTTTCAGGTGCTGAGTTCTCTGGGTATTTTTAAAATTTATTCAAGAGTTGAATTTTCTGGAGTTGTTTTGGGGATTCGGTGTTTTGATCGGAGCATCAGATTTTGTCTAAGTGGCTTTCCGGATAAATTTTAGAATATGTTAAAAAGTTCGACCGGATATAAATACCCAATTTTTCCCCTGTCGGAAAATTTCCAAGTGTTGGATTTTTCCGTAGTTTAAAGACGTTCTAAGTAGTGCAAGTAACGCGATGGACCCTCTAGAAGACAACAAACCTTAACTCGATTATGTGACCGTCTTGAACTGCCCTTTGAACCTTTGGGTTTGGGGCAGTACGGCGTGCCACATGTGAGGCGTTGGCTTGACCCTTCTACGGCTGGACCGTTGCTACTGAGGCACGAACTGAATGCTGTTAGACTTATTTCATGTGTAGATCTGTTACGGGAAAACTTGGGTGTTCGAATGTTCGATCGGAAAGTTTAACATTTTCTAATTATCCGGAATGGGATACAATAATTGGAATTCACAAAAGTTATGTGATAACTGAATGAATGTTATAAACATAGCAGTTTAGTCTCACTTGATCGGTTGCCACGGAATTTTGATGTGATCAAAAGTCCGTCGCAATCACGTAGCGTACGCGGATACTCGCCGCTAAACTTAATAGACAGCCTCACTCCATAGCCCCGACCAAGTGACTGTAGGAGAACCCCGTCGCCGAAAGCATCCGTTCGGGTGCTCGCGGCAGCGGTGTTCCGCCTTGGTGCATTTCGTCGACGGCGTCAGGGGTGCGGCCGCCTATTGAAGTTTGCGACGAGCATTCGATCAGGATGTCGGGAATCTTGTTGAATTGCCCGACTTGATGTTGAAAAGAATTTTCGATAAATGAGACTAAAATGCGGGGTTTATAATTGTTAGGCATGCGATGTCTAAGTAATTCATTTGGTCGGGCATGCGATGTCTGAGGTGGTTGCGGATTCCAACTGTTGTAGTTTTACACTTTCTTTTCTGTGACCGTAAGTGTAATATGTGATATCGCCGGTTTCGTTGCTATATGTCAACGACAATTGGGATGCGCATATTTACTTACGTTGATGACATGTGATGTTATGTGTTGCTGGATATGTTATATTGGATCGTCGTGTTCGAATAGCCGGGGGGTTTTTATGTGAGATGAGTGTTTTTCATTTTCATTCATGTAAAAACCTGTATGTAATATTCTTTTATTGGGGCACTTCCAGGTTGCGGAAGTTGTCACCCGTTGTATAGTGTTTACTTTTCCGCACTAGGATAGACCCAAGGAGGGGAGCACAAGTAACCGGGTTCTGGAGTCCAGTGGGAGACCAACTCGAGGAGTCGAGTCCGGGTCTTCTAACTCCAGAATTGGTAGGGTTGCTTGCCGCTCTCGTAGGGGTCTAGGGGTGTGGGTTTGGCTATTCATCACGACCGTGGAATCCGTGTTTTATACTGGCTCGTATTGAAAACACAGACGTCCTAGTATATCCAATATTTCATATGATTCTTCTGCTGCGATATCTGTGATGTGATCATGTGATGTTCTGCGATAGATACAGTATATAGTATATATGATATATTATATAGGCGTTACTTATGTTTTACACCCGTGCTCGCCCTGCCCCGCTCTGCCGTTAGTTACCTAACCTAACGGTGCATGAGGTGACATCGAGGCGAATGCGGATGGCATAAGTGTACGTCGTATTTATCTATGATGTTTAGGTATTTAAATGATGGGACTTCATTAATATGATTAATGAAATAAAAGAAACCTAAGATGTTGTAGAATCGAATTTCAAAAATAAAACAGGTAGCTACAGTTCTTGCTTTGCACAGCGGTATATGTGATATATCCTGCACCTTTTTCGATGAGGAAAGGACCGAGATCCCTTCACCGGGAGTGACTCCTTTAGCAATAACTGGCAGATGCTACACCATCGGTTTGTCTTTTGATTGCTTTTAAGAGTTTTTGCTTTGCACAGTGATATATATGATATATCCCGCACCTCATTCGACGAGGAAAGGACCGACGATCCCTTCACCGAGAGTGACTCCTTTAGCAAAACTAGAAAAGCCTCAAAAACACTCCATTTCAAAATTCATTCGATCCTACAACGATATCAAGTTCATTACGCAATAGGTTTTCAGAAAAACCTGTCGTAGCCCTCCGTCATTTCAGATAAGTCCTGTTTAGTATTCGTGCTGCGTTTGTTGACCTTGTCAAGGCGCAGTGTGCTGTAGCTAACCAGTATTTATCTGTTTATGCATATGATGCAGATTGGGTTAGGGTAGTCGTGCGGCCTTGTTGACCTTGTCAAGGGTCGTGCGGGTGGGTTTGATTCAATCAAGAAATGACGGGTTGAACTTGACTTGCGGTCTATGGTTTGTTGACCTTGTCAAGGTCATAGATCGTTCGGGGCAAAATATTATCGGGAATTTCAAGTGTTGAGATTTGCAATGAGATTGCATACCTTCTATGAGATAGTTGGATCCCGATACCCGCTGCGAGTAATTGTTACTCCTGGGAGAGTTTTATACATTACAATTAGCCGATCAAGTAGGTGTCTAGAAAGGTGTTAACGAGGTTACGCCTCTGGGAAAACGAGGTTTACATTAATTAGGTTCGTGCGAAAGCATGGGGGACCTCCCTCAAAGTACCGACACTGGCCTGGCTGAAAGATTGGCGAACTTGTAGTGTGTAATTAATCCCGGCTAGTCTTTCCTTTTAGGGTTTGAAGGAAGATTTGATAAAAAGCAGTGGGAGCCATCCTGATTAGATAAAATAATAACCAATCTATTCTTGCAAGAGCGCACGCTGAGTGTTTTCTTCTCTCTCTCACCTGGTAGCGACCATATCACGCCTTAATCAAGATAATAATACGGATTATTGACCGAACCCGCTTGTTATACTGAGCTGGGGAACGTTGGTCCCGCTCCAACTTATAAAAGTTATAAGACAGAGCAGGAAATTGGGGAATACCAGAATTCCCGTGCCGCCCAAACGAAGAAAGTGCATGAGTTGCATCATCTTCGGGTGTGTTCATTATACAAAACTGTTTCTCAGTATCCTCCGCATCCTTGGTATATGATACCGGATCAGGATCCCAGATATGTAAGCTGTTACATAGGGCTACAAAAGGGTAGAAAAACTGAGAACGGGTGATAAGTTTCATGAGGCAGAAAAACGGGGCAAGAGTTGCAGCCAAGTCTGTCGGTCACTGTCACCCTGTATTACCAATACATTGATTCTGAACGAATGTTATTAGATACCGAACCTGATATACAAAATCATATCAGTCTCTTTATTAGTAAAGAAATGATAAAATTTTGTATTGTTGGATAATGTTTTGAACATTTCCTATATCAAAAGTTGATCGGTTCAGGCATGTTATCTAAAAGCGTTGATGTTCTAAATCAAACTACAGTTCTTAGTATATAGAACACACACAAGAGGAAGAGTTCAGAAATGAACGAATTCTTCTTGAGGTATTGTAGACTAGGTCAGATCAATGTGACCCGACTAGCTAGAGTTACATATAGATGCATATTTAAATCAGTTTGAATTTACATCTTGTGAAACTCGCCAGTCATGTCACAAAGATAAGATGACCATAACTCTGTTTATTGGAAACAGAGAAAGAGTTAGTGAACTCTTGGGACTAATACATGATGATGTATGCAAGGTCTCCTGTCTACACATGCCAGGACTGGTTCTTTATAGTTCATTACATTCTCTGATGATCTTTCGAGATTCAGACCTATGTTCCTGTTGAAACACAAGTCCGAATCTTTTGAGATATTCACAGAATATAAGTTAGAAGTAGAGAACCAAAATACGGGTATAAGTATTATGTCCTATGATGAGATCAGGGAGGAGAATACTTGTGCATAGAATTTCTGGACTATTCTAAAGGAGAATGAAATTCTCTCTCAGCATTACTCCTCCGTATACACCATAGCACGATGGTATATCGGGGCGGAGCAATCACACCCTATATGATAAGGTGTGCTCTATGATGAGTACTACTGAGTTACCTATTTCCTTTTGGGAGTTATGCGCTTGAGAAGCTGCATAACTATTGAATAGGGTCCCGATCAAATCAGTAGCCTACCACTTCATATGTGATATGGAATGGGAAGAGCCCATCTCTTAAGTCAGTTATGATTTGGGGTTGTCCGGCCAATGTCTAAAAGCAAAATCCGGACAAGCTCGAGGCAACGTCTGTTACGTACAACTAGAAATGTTCCAGCTATACAAACTGCAGCTGATGATTTGACAGAACCAAAGGATTCAGTAGATTCCAACGAACCTCAGCCTCTCCGCCGATCTAGTAGGGTTCCTCACCCACCTGAGAGATACTTCGATTTCTCTATGACAGTGTGAGCGAGGATTGCATCATGAGATGATGACCCAACTAGTTTCGAGCAGGCCATCAGGAGTGAGACTCTGTAAGAATGGCTGGATGTTTAGCGATCTGAGATGGAATCCTTATACACCAACAAAGTATGGACTTTAGTTGCTATATATGAAGGGTTAAATCCCTATCAGGAGCAAGTATATCTTGAGAAGATTACTTGGTGTACATGAAAAGCTGAGACTTTCAAAGCTAGACTTGTTAAAGGTTTGCATCATTGATCAGGCGTGGATAATGATGAAACCTTTTCAGTGCCTATGCTTAAGTCCATCCAGATCCTACTTGCCACAGCTACATACCATAACTACGATATCTGGAGGATGGGTGCCATGACTGATTTTCTAAATAATGTTTTAGAATAGTGCGTCTATAAGTACACAGCCAGAGGGCTTCGTAGACAGTGGGAGCAGCGGAAACGTGTGTAAGATGCTTTATATGATAAAGCAGGCATCGCGGAGTTGGAACATCTGTTTTGATGGATTAGTCAAAGAAGTTGACATCATCAAAATGGTAGATGAACCTTGTATAAACAAAAAGATAGTAGGGAGTATGGTGGTGATCCTCGTAGAGTGCGTGGATGACATACTCTTGTTAAGAAAGGAGTTTCTTATGCTACGCTCGATCAATCTCCGTTTATCACAAAGATTCTCCGTGTAGGATCAGAGTGATACCTCCTAAATCCTGAGTTTTGGATCTATGAGATAGATTTAATTGGATGTTGGGATTCTCACTAGTTGTAGTGAGATGGTATCAGTTGATCCTGGGGAGAATCATTGGAATGGTTCCAGGGTGATAAAGACGACTGAATGTCAGTCGCAGGCATTGTCTTTACCCTCAGTAAAGGGACGGTATGTTGGAAGAGTTCCAAGCTAGATACCGTGACATACTAGACGATAAAGGCAGGATACATCGCTACTTGAGATGCTACCAAAGAGGCTGTTTGGATGTATAATGGTTCATGAGATGAACTACGTTCCTACCGTTGTGAGACAATGGAGTTGTGGCTTATGCCAAGGAACGCTGGTCCCATCAGTGATCCAGACTTATTCTAAGGCAGTATCACCTGATCATGGAGATGGTTGATCTCCAGGGTGATCGAGGCAAGGAGAGCAGACTTAGAGGATAACGCAGCGGATCCACTCACGAAGGCCTATTCCCAGAGAGAGACTTTTATGGGATGGTTGAGTATGAGATACTGCAACCACTGCTACAGATGGCACTAGTGCAAGTGGGAGATTGTTAGTTATATGTATGCCCTAGAGGCCATTACTGTACATAGGATGTATATTGTAGTGTATGCTGGGACATATATAGGGAGGACTTTCTTGCTCGACATGATAGTAAGCTATCTGGTTACTCTTTACCTTAACGTGTACACAGATTGTCTCTCTATTACATGTTGGTAAAGCCCTTAGGATGTGTACTTGACTACCTGGACTATGATGCGGATCATACTAGTGGGGACATGGTAGTCCATAAGTACATCCTTCAAAGTCCCTAGTCATGGGTGTATCGAGACGGGGCATCGATATACCAGAGTAGACTAGCGTGCACCTTCTCGACCCATACAGATGGGCGATGGATGATCCCATATACATTGGTGTTTGACATCAGAGGAGATATACGGGTGCTCAGTAGAGACTGGGTACACTGGACGGACTCGCCGAGAACTCCCAGATGGTATTATACCTCACGTCAGATGGCAGTTCTCTGGTGACACTGGTACAGAGTAGTCTGTTGACCCGAGATCGTCATAGAGTCTTGTGTGGTTCCCACTGTGCTTTGATTTCCATCTTACCACGTCCAAGAGGGCGTGCAAAACGGTGGTTTTTGGGTACAGTCCCGAGTCACATGGAGGCAATGAGCGATATGAGGGGATTCGTCTCTCCCGGTATAGGGAGTTGATGTTGCGCTGTGTTCGATTGGCTATAACAGGAAATCCCTGGCCAGGGTTGCTGAGATTTACTGGTATGTGTTACCAGTAGTCTCTCGAAGTGTTATAGACCTCATATCGACATGACTTATCGAGCTATTGGGGTCTGACGTTTACCACCCCTAGGCAAGATATGCGACATATCAGACGACGAGACCGGACTGTACGGTAGTGTTACTGGTTGGATTCACTGGAGTGTGAGCTGGCTTGCTCGTCGATCTTCTGATCGCTCAATACCCGGGTGGCCGTTACGTTTAGCAGACCGCTTGCGGCTTGTGGGTGTTTGATATGATCATCATCTGCTGCCGGCGTATTGACGAGTCTTTAGAGTCCTACACAGAGGTTTCCTGGCTCAAGCGAAACGAAATAGGAGCGCATATGAGATATGTGCGGGACCGAGAATAATGCGTGTATGTGATACCGTATTCCATTCTCGTGATGGATGTATCGAAAGGTTGTATGTGATATAACCTAGTTATCGAATCAAGGGTTGGTTCGGTAAGCCGATACATATGATACTAGTCGGTTATATGCGATATGACCGGATCGTTAAATCAAGTGTTGATTTAATGATTTAATGTATAATTATATATTTGATATATTACTTTGCATTAACCAGTATTGGTTTACTTTAAATAGATTTTCTCACTTGGATGCACAAGTTGTATATGTGATATACTTTTTGTGCAAATGATTGCATCATGTTTGATGATACATGTTAACTTGGTTAAGTGTAAAGAATTAAACCATGGTTAAACATATAATTAGGGTTTTATTTTCCATTACTTATTTATTCATTTATTTATTTGTTTATACATTTTGGAAAATAAATGGAAAAGAGAAAAGAATGGTGGCTTTATTTGTTGTTTAGTTGAAGCTTCATGAAGCCTTGACCTAGTCCACCATTCTTATCTCATCCTTAACCCTAACCATTCCTTTAACCTTGGTCAATTCTCTACACATAACCATGGTTCTATTATGATAAGAATTGATATTCTTTTCATTTTAGAATAACTTATCATATTATTATTATTCTTCTTCTTCATTTCTTCAAGTGAAGAAAGCTTGCCTCCATCAATGGCAAGTGATGAATTAGAGTGAGAAATCCAATTCTAAAGTCTACCCACTTCCTATTTCTTCATCCTCTACCTCTTGCCAAGTAGTAGAGTGTGTTTCCTTCACAAGTTTTCATGGCTTGGTGAAGGTGGAGCTTGATTTAGCGATGCCTCGAGGTAGATCATCTTCGGCATGGACATCGACGACCTAGCTCGCCATTTCTCCGACGAAGCCGACGCTAGAGCCCGGGAATTCATTTGGACAGCGAGGAGACTTCGTTGCGGAGCTATGGAGGTGGAGAACCGGATCTACAAAGGTTGTATTTCCGTATTCTTTTAGTTAAGTGTTAACTAGTTAGATTATTCGCCTAGAAATCTAGCCGACGATCCGTAGTCGGGTTTCTCGGCACCGTTAAAATTTGAAATTGGCATGTTCGATGCCTTGTGTGACCTCTATAGGGTGCCTAGGAACCTTTCAGTTCGTACGAGATCTTGATGAAACGACATTCCACTCCGCCATCAGAGATGCGATACGCATGCCAAGGCATTGTACTTGGATATACCTTCCAGAAGGAGTCGCGATGAGTATGCAGCCGTTCCGGAACGAGAACAGATCTAGTAAGGGACGATGACTTCCGGACAGTTCAGCAGAGACGATATTTGGGAGAGATTTCGACAGGACCTTTCTAGAATAAATTACGAGAAGACTTGGACCCAGGAGTGGTCATGTTATGCACACTGGCAGGCCAGAGTTCTGGATCGTCGGCGAGACATGCTATGAGTGACCACGACAGTTGGCCAGAGATTCTTGGAGGATGTGCTTGAGCGGGACTATTCCGCCATATTTGATTTCGGTATTTTGGACGATCTATTCGCATGATTGATTTTGATGATTGAGGATTTACGATCTTTGCACAGTGTTGCACTTGATATCGTTTTCATGCTTTGGTTTCACATGTTTGTGATTTTACGGTTTTAGACATTTGAGTTGATTTTGTGCGTATGCACGCACACGATTTGGTTCCTGCACTCTGTATAGTTTATATATGCTTGCAGTGCAGTGATACGCCTTTTGTGCACTTAGATACACTGGACTTCGATTTCGATTGTGATACTCGATATTTGTTTTGTGCACCTTGTGCACCTGATTTGATTTTGCGCATGTTCGGCACTTGATATTGAATTTCATGATTTTGTGCATGATGGATGCCCCTGGTTTTGGGTTTTCGCGCATGTTGAGCGAATGTCTTGAGATGCGATTTTGGTGCACACCAGATGCACTAAATCGAGATTTTTTCGTGCATGTCAGATGCACCTGATTTTGCTGTCAAGCACACCCGTTGCCTACGACAGATGCTTTGTGCACACCCGATGCACTTAGATCTTGTTTCTGTGCACTTATATGGCACGTATATGGATTTTAATTGTCGTGCGCACCAGACGCACGTAGTATTCATACGCGTATTTTGGGATTGTTTTCTTATAGAGCAGTATGTTTTTTTATGATAATTGCGATGTGTTTTCGTACTAAGCAGGACTAGTCAGAGGACAGTACCTGAATATATTTTGCATGCATTGATAGTTATTGAAGGGATTTCCAAAAAGCGAGCTATAGCCTCAGTATTTACCTACGTGTCTGATATGACACGAAATGTTTAAAACAAGGAGACCCTTCTAAATTGTTTCCAAAACGGCGGAACGTACATTTCAAACAAAGGTATATATGTATATAGTTATTTTCTTATGATAGACGTCCGCCACTGTGCTGTGTTATACGCGTTGCACAGCGCCTTAAAGAGATTTGGCATGCATTTCCTTCAGAAACTTACATATATAGATTCGATATTTACATGTATAGTTTCGAGTTATATCATATTGGTTTTGCTTTGGATTTGGCATTGATGTCTTCCCCATGACTCCGATGATTGCGGGATGCTTGACGGAGTTTTGATTTGAGTTATATGCTCATTTTTCATGCGCATGCGCTGCGCTACGATTTGTTTTATGTATTTACGATTTCGGAGCCCCGACGACTTGATGGTTTTGCTTAGATGTTTTAGTATTTGGGGGGAGTTTTAATTTAAATTCGGGGACCGAATTTCTTTAAGGGGGGAAGATTGTAACGTTTTGAAAATCGTTTCGGTGAAATTTCGAAAAAACGGTAAAATAAGGGGGTTTCCTGTAAAAAGTCAAAATGCAAATATCTTTATTATAAAATTAAATATACATATTCTAGCTATGTAATTGCTAGTATTTGGTATTTATTGAGATACTGCTGAAATTTCAAATTTTCTGAAAATTTTTCCGAAATTAATTATTTTAATATTATTTTAAGCCGGTAAGAAAATACATTAAATTAGCGATAAATACAAATTTAATTGGGCTAATTTTAATCTTTAAAATCATGTTAATTAAAATATAGTTGTAATATAATTTTTTAGTATTTTATTTCAAGTTTTAATTGATTTATTTTATGGAAAACAAAAATATAGTTATTTTGAACTAAAACTTGCAAATATGGTATTGTGGGGGGTCTTTTTGCATAGAATTTTTTTGTAAAGTCTATCACACTCACCCTCACTCCCCTTGTCCGGCCCCACACTATTGTAGTAGCCCAAGAATTTTATTTCTCTCTTTTTGACCTTAAATCATGTGAGAAATGGGTTAAAATAAGGTTTTTATATATAGTAAAGTAGGTTGGGGTATTATGGTAATTGGGAGGGGCTTTGACCTTAGAATTTCCAACCCAATTTCCTCACCTCATTCCAGCCCCTCTACTGGCCGAAATTTCTGCTACAAGAGCCCCCTCTTTTTCCCCCATTTTCCATCTCTTTTGCTTCAAAAATTGCCTCAAAATCCATCAAATAAATCCCAAAATCCAACTCCTACCCATTTGTCATTAGCCAAACTTGTATGGATCTAGGGAACAAGTTGGCATTTTAGAGGCTTTAATTTCCATAATTGATCTCTTGATCATGAGGTATAATTCTAACCTTTTTCTTAAATTGTTGTTAATTTTTTTAGGTTAGCTTAATTATATGTTTAAATAGGTTTTTATTTTAGTTCTAAGTGCATGATTTGAAATTCAAGAGTGGGATTTGAATTCAAATTGGGATTTTGTGTTGTGAGTTTAGGGTTGTGTGATGTATTTGACATATTAGGTTATGCTAAATCCAATTTAAGTTGCTAGTTTGCATATTTGTTGATTTAAATTGTGATAATTATATAAATTGTAAACTAGGTTTTTAAAATAAATATATTCTTGTGTGATAAAATTCAAATTAAGGGTTCATGTCATTATAAATATTATATTGAGTGGTTTAATGCTTTTAGTTCAGGAAAATCCAAGCTAAATTGTTGTTTGTGCATTTTTGCTATAAATTGTTAAAATTTAGGTATATTGTAAACTAGAATTTTGGGGTTAATGAAATTTATTGGGAATAAATTATAGAAATGGTTTAGATGATTTAATTAAGATGTTTAATAAGTATTATGGCCGCTAGATTTATTTAAACATCGAGTTTTGTACTAAAACGATTAATTATGCTTGCTAGATTTTCGGAAAAATAGCTTTTAAAGTGAGTTTGAGGTTTTGTGAATTGCAACCTATTTCATATTATAATTAGTGTTTGTGAATATGTAAATGAGTGTGTTTGGGCTTTTTCTCGATGGTTTGGCGTTTGTACGCCGACGTCGAGGGTTTTTGAGTAGATTTGTGAAAGAAACCAAAGGTATTGACCTATGTGGGATTCGTGTGTCCTTTTGATCATGAGTCGGATTTTAATGTGATACGGTGCGTTATGATATGTAGGTACCCATGTGGACTTCAAGACGACAAGCAAGCGCGTGGCGACGTCGGCACCGGCGAGCGAGGACCAGGTGAGTAGATTTATATCTACGGGGAGAAGTCGGGTGGATGGCGTATAGCACCCCCGCAGTTCGTGGTGATGTATACGAATACGTATACACACATATATATATTGTTTATTTTGTTGAGTTATTGATGATAAATATGGATATTTGGTGTTCTTGGATGTTATAGTGTCGCGAAACCCTAGAGTAGCGGTCGCACCACACTTGCACACCCCCACCCATACTTGCATACTTTCTTCTTTCATTTGTGCTTACGGGAATATATTGTTATGTGTTCACATGGGTATGGGACTATGTGTTCACATACGGATTTGAGATGAGTCGATGAGTTTTGTGTTGAGATTGTGATTTCGGTGATATGGCAGGATTCGTACTTGAGGTACGTCCTGGTGTTATAGCGGATCTTGGGACGACAATACGGGTGAATAGTGTTATTAATTAAACGGTCGACATGTGATCGTGATATGTGATATGGTATGCTAGGATATTGATCCTAGTCCGTATTGGGCGATGTATACCCCTTGATGATGATTTGTGCTGATAATATCAGTTTGTACGAGGCTGTCGATCAGTAGGCAGATCATGACTATATTGAGGATATTATTATTGTACTAGACGTAGATCAGTACCTCGATCATGATTTTTGATAAAGAGGATACCAGGTGAATAGTATGATGAATGTGATATTGACCCGTACCCAGATTTTGGATGCCGTACGACGGATTTACGTACGAGCTATATTGATGATTGATCCGCACTCTTGACTTGGGATGCCTGATTATAGATATGGTATCGGATATGATATTATTGAGGAGGGATCACCGACTATACATATACAGGTATGTATATGTATCGACTCAGATGATAGGCGGTTTCCTTACCTGTAGTTCAGCTTGTTAGTTCAGCCGTATAGTTTAGTGTAGTTGTTAGATTAGAATAGACTCCTACCTATTTCAAAACTAGCGGATCGTGGGTATTTTAAAAGACTGGTCAAGGGATCTATGGATATTTCAAAAACGTATCCTTTCTTAAAAACCACCGTAGCCCCTATTTTCAAAACCCCGCGATTCGTATTATTTCAAATGGCACCATTGTTTAATATTTAGCTTCCGCTCATTTTGGTTGCTCGCTCCGCATTGCATACTTACATTGTTATTTCATATTGCATTGTTGACATTATGCTGTTAGGACACCAGCACCATTACCGATGATGCGTATATACCACATACACTTACTTGCTGGCTCACACACATCTTCATCGGTAATTGCCATGTCACGTACACATTAGAAAATATTATTGCTTAACTTAGATTGATAGCTAGTAGTTTGACATAATATTAGTGTACATACCTTATATGCCAGCTTAGATATTGTAGTTATTACTTGTCGCTTCAATGCATACTGTTATTCATTGTTATGCCGTATTCATGGATTCTCACGGTTATATTCATTGTTTTACATGCTATTGATGATTCGGATTTCCATGACATTTTCTGGATTTGGAGGAAAACCGCAAAACATATATAAACTGCATTCTCTCTTTTTAAATAAAAATGCGGTTTTCCCATGATGTATGAGTCGTCCACCTTGAGTTTGCTGATGGATTTGGAGACCCGATTCGAGGAGTGGAGGAACCGTTTCGGGTACATGGTGGGCCCGGTGCGGTACCCCGGGGCAAGATGATCGTGTTGTTGACGTTAAGCCTGGCAGGGGAGCACTACCGACCGGTGATATTACCCGACGCGTCGGATATCCGGAGGATACCGTCGTGGTCTTGAGATGGATGGTAGGGGCCAGTCTGGACTGACGGCGCCCTAGATATTGTGATTGAGACATTGAGATTTCGAGATATTGAGGTACAGAGACTGTGATACAGAGACATCGAGATATTGGGATTACGTTTTGTGCCGATGCTAGGCACTGTTTTATGCTGATTTCATTATGATACCTCATTTTAAAAATACAAAGGAAATCTCACTAAATTATGAAAACAGTTTCTTCATTTACATGTATTCTGTTTTCATGCATTCATACCTCATTCATATGATATATTGCTACCTGAGGCACTGACACGGGCACATGAGATTACACTCGGGTTAGGTATTTACCCTAGCCTTTGTTATAGGCTGCATGTTATATATATAATTGAGGATATATTATGATCATTGACCTAGGTTGCGTTATTTATGCGATTTCTTTCCGTAGATGTTTTTCTATTCACGAGTTGGCAACTCACCCCCGTTGTGCCCCAGTTTCTTGCAGGTTTTGCCGTACAGGTTTTTTTACGGCTTTGCAGGCACTGCATCCCATTTCCGGGTGACTTGCTAGTAGGTGGGTTTACTTGTATCGTACCCCCATTATATATCTTGTATATCATTATTCTGTTGTATCTAGAAGTTCCATCAACCAAACATGTATTTATTTCAGAGATAGAGACCAGTGATGTTTATTCTTTCGACCTTAGAGTCGCGCGTTATATTTCTGTGGATTTCTGGTGGTTTTAAGTTTCCTTTTGTGTTTTGATCCTCGCCCTTGGCGTTGTATATTATATTGTTTGTGTGGTTGTGACCGTCGATTGACGAAGAGCTAGCTCCCGCTTGGGGAAGCCTTTTTATTGATTTCGTATACTATTCATGTTGTATCCCGTTTGGGAGCCAGTATTTACAAAGGAGACTCTGCCGAAATTTTCAGGAAATATTTGATGTTTTTAAAAAGGCATAATTCGGCTTATGCTATTAAAACTACTTGATTTAAATTGGTTTTCCCTCACTCTACTACTTTTCTTGGTTTGGATTTCTCGGTTTTCGGCTTACTTAGATTACGTACGCCTCGAGACGTTCGTAGTTTAAGTGCCGGTCATATTCCGTAATTGCGGGACGTGACAGTAATGAACTTGATATCGTTGAAGGAACCTGATAACCTTCTGAAAATATTGTGGCGAAAACTTTTGCTAAAGAGGTCACTCCCTGTGAAGGGATCTCGGCTCTTTCCTCGTCGAATGAGGTGCAGGATATTCCAAACTGAATACCTCGATGCAAAGCAAGAATAATCGACTATAGTGAAGTTATTACCCTGACGCAAACTTTTTGTCCAAGGGGTCACTCCCGATGAAGGGATCTCGGCCCTTGCCTCGTCGACTGAGGTGCTGGGCATTCATAACCGAATACCTCTATGCAAAACAAAAGAGAACGGCCTTGCAATAACAGCTTTTTGAAAATTGTTTCAACAACGTCTTTTTGGTTTATTTTTCTTTGCATTAATTTAATGCGTCCCATCAGTTAATCCTACTATTGCAGAAAACAACGAAAATATGACGTACGTTTATGCCATCTCCATTCGCCACGGGGTCCCGTCATTACCCGTTAGGTTACTTAACTAACGACAGAGCGGGGGCTGGACTAGCTCGGATGCAAAACATAAGCAACGCCTAAATAGATATCATATATAGATATATTCTCATTCGTCAGATGCAATGATAGCCATTCCAGATCACAGATGAATACTTTGGATATACTAGGAATCTGCATTCCGTTCGAGCCTGCAACGAAAAACAGATTACACGGTCGCGATGAATAGCCAAATACCCCACCCTAGACCCCTACGGGTGCGGCAAACTACCCGCCAAATACCCAAAGTGAAGCAACCTCCCTCAACAAAGTGAGTAGGCCACTCGGCACTTCGAGGTACCCGGTAGCTTTTGCACCCCACCTTGGGTCTATCCTAGGAGCAAAACAGTAAAAGAAATTATACAATGACGGCTACAACCTCATCCAAGATGTGCGGCCAAACAAATAATATTACATAGATTTACATATTACATGAATTGAAAGATAAAGAAAACTCTCATCTCACAACCCCCGGCTATTCATCCGCGACAATCCAACGAATTCATATACACAAACCATCAACATTACAGATCACTGATATGTATAACTCCTACTAATCGACGTATAGCGATTAGCAGACGTTCAATACATATATCACATTACAGATATAACCCATTAGCCAAAGTGTACAGAGCTTCGATCAAAATACGGATTTGTAACCACCCCAAACACAAATTTGTTCTTTGGAAAATCTGGGCAGAAACAACATATACTAAAAATCCCAAAACATCCAAATAAGAACACTGCACAAAACACGGTCCACGTCCGAGTCAACTCGGCTGCAGTTCCGCGGCAGGAAGCATGTTCGTGCCGCGGATCCACGGCGCTTTCACCGAGTCACTGGATCGTTTTTGTTCTGTGTTTTTACAAAACCCTGAGCCGATTTTTCATGTACGTTAAATCATTTTTAGAGCAGTATAAAAAATTCGGCAGAAACATGGTTTTTCCGGACGTGTTTTGCGATTTTTGTCCGATCGAAATTCTAGATACTTTGCTAACATTCTAGTTTGTGTTTAGCTAGGCTCTGATACCACTGTTAGGTCCACGTTACCCATCCCGGTTCTTTCGGGGAGGCGGAATAGGTAAAACGAAATTTTTTCCCTAGCTAGGTAACATGGACTGTTTCATGAAGGATCGTTGCTAAACAAAACTAACATAAAATCTACAAGTTCTAACTACTATGTAGAATAGTTATACCTAGTCTTGAACTCCTTCTCTTCTTGTTGTTCTCCTCCTTACTTGATCCTTGTAGTAGTTAGTACGGCTCCACCTCGTCGTCTCCTCTTTGTCGAAGATAGTGTTAGTTATATGTATGCCCTAGAGGCCAGTATTGTACAGATGATGTATATTATATTGGATGCTTGGAAATATATAGAGATGACTTTCTTGCTCGATATGATAGTATGCTATCTGGTTGCTCTTTATCTTAACATGTATACTTGTCTTTTTATACTGTCTTATAGTTACATGTTGGTAAAGCCCTTAGGATGTGTACTTGACTACCTGGACTATGATGCGGATCATACTAGTGGGGAAATGGTAGTCCATAAGTACATCCTTCAAGGTCCCTAGTCATGGGTGTATCGAGACAGGGCATCGATATACCAGAGTAGACTAGCGTATATGCTTCTCGACCCATGAGATGGGCGATGGATGATCCCATATCCATTGGTGTTTGACATCAGAGATGGTATACGGGTGCTCAGTGGAGACTGGGTACACTGGACGGACTCGCCGAGAACTCCCAGATGGTTTTATACCTCACGTCAGATGGCAGTTCTCAGGTGACACTTGTGCAGGTTAGTCTGTAGACCCGAGATCGTCATAGAGTCTTATGTGATTCCCACTGTGCTTTGATTTCCACCTTACCACGTCCATGAGGGCGTGCAAAACGGTGGTTTTTAGGTACAGTCCCGAGTCACAAGGATGCAATGAGCGATAGGAGGGGTTTCGTCTATCCCGGTATTCGGGGTTGATGTTGCACTGTGCTCGATTGGCCGTAACAGGGAAGTCCCTGGCCAGGGCTGATTAGAGATTTACTGGTAAGTGTTACCAGTAGTTTCTCGACCCGTTATAGGCCTCACATAGGCACGACTTATCGGTTATTGGGGTCTGAAGTTTACCACCCCTAGACTTGATATGCGACATATCAGACGAAGAGACCGGACTGCACGGTAGTGTTGCCGGTTGGCTCGACGGGAGTTGTAGCAGGTTCGCTTGTCTTCTTTTGATCGCTCAATACCCGGGTGGCCGTTACGTTTAGCTGACCGCTTGTGGCTTGGGGGTGCTTGATATGATCATCGCCCACTGCCGGCATATTGACGAGTCTTAGAGTCCCACAAAGGAGTTACCTAGTCCAGGCGAAACGTTGTGGTGCGCGTATGCGATATGCGCATGGACCCGGTTAAAATGCGCGTATAGGAAACAGTATATTGATCGGGCGGCTTACTTTTGGTGGGGTCGTATGTGATATGTCCGGATTGATAAATCAATTGTTGATTTATCATTTAACAAATAGTTTCTCACTTGAAATCCTTTCTTGTGTGTGATGGATGTATGTATGCATGTATGCTTTCTTTATAGATTCATGCACATATGGATGTGCATACATACATACATACATACATCATCTATCATGCTTGTTTTTATAAAGAAAATGGTGGCAATATAAGACTCACACCATGGTTTAAATATATGAGTTATTATTTGATTTTTGTTAAAACAAAAGAAAAGAACAAAAGGATAATTCATGGTTAGTTTCTACACTCTTCCTTAAACCTAACCATGCTCACCTACTTCTAACCATGGGTTAACCTTCTCTTTGTGTTTTAAACTCAAATTAAATAATGTCTTTATTATCTAACCATGGTTTGAGATGAGAAGAAGAAAATATATATACATATATTTTCTTTTTCTTCACAAGAGTTATCTTTTTCACTCTTGTTAAAAGAATAGCCATCATCTTCTTCCTCCTTCTTCACTTTCTCTCTAGACTTTTGTACTGAGCAAAATACATAACAAGATTGGATTTTGAAGTGAGTATAAGAACCACAACACCATTCTACACAAGTCTAGCCAATTTGTTTAGAATGTTAGCTTCATTTCATTCTCTTGATCGAGTGAAGTTGCAAGCTTGGACAAAGCGGACTCCGGGTGGATCATCGGTGACCTAGAGGAGTTCAAGCGGAGCTTTTCCAAACCCTAAGTAGCCAAGGAGTCTAGCGTAGGGAGCTACAAAGGTTGTACTCTCAAAACCCTAGCTTTTCTTTCATGAGATGATATGCAAATCTTGAAACCCTAATTTTTTTAGGAACGATTCTATGTTTGTTAACTTAGCACCCTAAAAATTCAATCTTTGGTACATGTGATGCTTCCAAACCCTTCATGTGGTGCTAGGTTAACCCAACATTGGTATCAGAGCCGACCTAGAACATTAAGCGACACTTTAGCGAAGTCAAAACTCCGATCGAACCAAAATACGACCTTTTCGGACACTCTCTGGACATTTTTTAAAACCTGGTTATTTTCAGAATTTAAAATATACAAAAAATTCAGCATGTAAATATAAGAATTACTGTGAAAAACGATGCCATGAACAGTTAATTCCACCGCGGAACCGCGGCAATAGCCTGCTTAGGCCGCGGTTACGCGGCCGTTCTGTTGCTTCATCGTGTCGTTTTTGTACAGTAACTAATCTATCTGCTTTAATATTGTTTTGGAGTATTTTTAATCTGAATTTAGTACTGTAAATTCTGGAGATGATTTTGGACTCGACGATTCGATCAGAATTTTGATTTCGTGTTTCTTTCCGGGTAAATTATAAAGTATCGAATTGTTCGAACGAGTGTCATTTGTGTAGGGTTCCTAGGCACTCTAGTGAGGTCTCACAAGGCATCAACCATGCCAATTTCAAAAATACGGGGTGCCGAGAAACCCTAATACGGATCGTTGGCTAGATTTCTAAGCGATAAAAGAACTAGTTTACAACTAAACTATAAGATAACGGAAATACAACCTTTGTAGATCCGGTGCTCCACCTCCATAGCTCCGCAATGAAGTCTCCTCGCTGTCCAAGTCGAACTCCGGGCTCTAGCGTCGGCTTCATCGGAGAATGGAAGGGCTAGGTCGTCGACGACGATGCCGAAGATGATCTACGTCGAGGCATCGCTAGATTAAGCTCCAACTTCACCAAGTCCAAAAACATGTGAAGATAACACACTCTACTACTTTGCAAGAGGTAGAGGATGAAGAAATAGGAAGTGGGTAGACTTTAGAATTGGATTTCTCACTTGTTTCATCAATCCACCATTGATGAAGAAAGCTTTCTTCTTTGAAGATGAAGAAGAAGAAGAAGAAGATAATCAATATGATAAGTTATTCTAAAATGAAAAGAATAATGAATTCTTATCATAATAGAACCATGGTTAGGTGTACAGAATTAATTAGGGTTAAGTGGAATGGTTAGGGTTAAGGATGAGACAAAGTGGTCACAAAGTCAAAGTATTCATGAAGCTTCATGAAAGAACAAAGAATGCCATCATTTTATCATTTCCTTTTCTTTTTCCAAAAGAATAAATAAATGAATAAAATGAATAAGCAAATAATAAACCCTAACCAAGGTTTAATTCTTTATACTTAACCAATTTTACATGCACCATCAAACATGATACAAGCATGTGCACAAAATCATATCACATATATAATGCGCACATCCGAGTGAGAAAATCCATTTAAAGTGAACCGATACTAGTTAATGCAAAGTAATATATCAAATATATAATTATGCAATAAATCATTAAATCAACACTTGATTTAATGATCCGGTCATGTCGCACATAACCGACTAGTATACAATGTATCGATTTATCGAATCAATCCTTGATTCGATAATTAGGTTATATCGCATACAACCATTCGACACATCCATCACGAGAATAGAATACGGTATCACATACACGCATTATTCTCGGTCCCGCACATATCTCATATGCGCTCCTATTTCGTTTCGCTTGAACCAGGAAACCTCTGTGTAGGACTCTAAAGACTCGTCAATATGCCGGCAGCAGGTGATGATCATATCAAACACCCACAAGCTGCAAGCGGTCTGCTAAACGTAACGGCCACCCGGGTATTGAGCGATCAGAAGATCGACGAGCAAGCCCGCTCACACTCCAGTGAATCCAACCAGTAACACTTACCGTACAGTCCGGTCTCGTCGTCTGATATGTCGCATATCTCACCTTGGGGTGGTAAACGTCAGACCCCAATATCTCGATAAGTCGTGTCGATATGAGGTCTATAACAATTCGAGAAACTACTGGTAACACTTACCAGTAAATCTCAGCAACCCTGGCCAGGGATTTCCTGTTATAGCCAATCGAACACAGCGCAACATCAACCCCCTATACCGGGAGAGACGAATCCCCTCCTATCGCTCACTGCCTCCATGTGACTCGGGACTGTACCCAAAAACCACTGTTTTGCACGCCCTCTTGGACGTGGTAAGATGGAAATCAAAGCACAGTGGGAACCACACAAGACTCTATGACGATTTCGGGTCAACAGACTACTCTGTACCGGTGTCACCAGAGAACTGCCATCTGATGTGAGGTATAATACCATCTGGGAGTTCTCGGCGAGTCCGTCCAGTGTACCCAGTCTCTACTGAGCACCCGTATATCTCCTCTGATGTCAAATACCAATGAATATGGGATCATCCATCGTCCATCTGTATGGGTCGAGAAGGTACACGCTAGTCTACTCTGGTATATCGATGCCCCGTCTCGATACACCCACAACTAGGGACTTTGATGGATGTACTTATGGACAACCATGTCCCCACTAGTATGATCCGTATCACAGTCCAGGTAGTCTAGTACACATCCTAAGGGCTTTACCAACATGTAACAGAGAGACAATCAGTGTACACGTTAAGGTAAAGAGCAACCAGATAGCATACTATCATGTCGAGCAAGAAAGTCCTCCCTATATATGTCCCAGCATCCACTACAATATACATCCAATGTACAGTAATGGCCTCTAGGGCATACATATAACTAACAATTTGCTCGCTTTTCACGGGGTTTAAATCCTTCGGAGATACGTGCAAGTTTTGTGGTGGACCCTCTAGAAGACAACAAACCATAACTCGATTATGTGACCGTCTTGAACAGCCCTTTGAACCTTAGGGTTTGGGGCAGTACGGCGTGCCACATGTGAGGCGTTGGCTTGACCCTTCTACGGCTGGACCGCTACTACTGTGTCACACTCCGGGTTTTTGAACTCCGCTCAAGTGTTGAGATTTAGAGAATCTTGGGTATTTGATCGTTCGTTCGAAAACTTTAATACTCTCTATTTATCTGGAATGTGATGCAATGTATGGAATTCATATTACTAGACATGAAATACGAAGTATGTGATATTTCGCATTTACGATGTCTAAAGAGAATGTGGATTCCAGATATTGCAGTTTTACACTTTCTTTTCTGTGACCGTAAGTGTAGTATGTCGATATCGCCGGTTTCGTTGCTATACGCCAACGACAATCGGGGTACGCATACTTACTTACGTTGATGATATGAGATATTATGTATTGCTGAGATATGTTGTGCAGGATTGTCGCGATAGAATAGCCGGGAGGTTTTTATGTGAGATGAGAGTTTTATAATTTCATTCATGTAAATTTAAATGTAATGTAATATTCTTTTATTTGGGGCACTTCCGGGTTGAGGTTGATGCTACCAGTGTTGTATATTATTTACTTTTCCGCATTAGGATGGACCTAAGGAGGGGAGCACAGGTGACCGGGTTCTGGGGTTCAGTGGGAGGCCATCTCGAGGAGTCGAGACCGGGTCTCCTAAACTCTAGAATTGGTAGGGTCGCTTGCCGCTCTCGTAGGGGTCCAGGGTGTGGGCTTGGCTATTCATCGCGACTGTGGAATCCGTATTTTCTATTGTTGGCTAAATACTAAATACGGACGTCCTAGTATATCCCACATTATATCTATGTTTCTGGTGCGATATCTGTGATGTGATCATTTGATATGTTCTGATGGATACAGTATATAGTATATATGATATATTATATAGACATTACTTATGTTTTACACCCGCACTAGCCCTGCCCTGCTCTGTCGTTAGTTACCTAACCTAACGGTGCATGAGGGGACATCGAGGCGAATGCGGATGGCATAAGTTTACGTCGTATTTATCTGTGATGTTTAGGTGAGTTAAATGATGGGACTTCATTAATGTGATTAATGAAAGAAAAGAAACCTAAAAGTTGTTGTAGAATCAAATTTTAATAAAAAGGGGTAGCTACAGTTTTGCTTTGCATAGCGGTATATGATATACCCTGCACCTTATTCGATGAGGAAAGAGCCGAGATCCCTTCACCGGGAGTGACCTCTTTATCAAAACTGGCAGATGCTACAAAACTCGGTTTGGTTTTTGATTGATTTTGGAGTTTTGCTTTGCACAGTGATGTATATGATATATCCTGCACCTTATTCCATAAGGAAAGAGCCGAGATCCCTTCACCGGGAGTGACCTCTTTAGCAAAACTAATGAAAGCCTCAAAATCACTCCATTTCAAAATTCACTTGATTCTACAACGATATCAAGTTCATTACGCAATAGGTTTTCAGAAAAACCTGTCGTATCCCTCCGTCATTTCAGATAAGTCCTACTTAGTATTCGCGCTACGTTTGTTGGCCTTCGTCAAGGCGTAGTGAGCGGTAGCTTACTAGTATTTATCTGTTTGTGCATATGATGCAGATTGGATTAGGGTAGTCGTGCGACTTTGTTGGCCTGCTTCAAGGGTCGTACGGGTGGATTTAATTCAATCAAGAAATGACGAGTTGAACTTGACTAGCGCACTATGGTTTGTTGGCCCGCGTCAAGATCATGGGACGCTAGGGCAAAATATTATCGGGAATTTCAAGTGTTGAAATTTGCAATGAGATTACATACCTTCTATGAGATAGTTGGATCCCGATACCCACTGCGAGTAATTGTTACTCCCGGGAGAGTTTTACACAGGACAATTAGCCGATCAGGTAGGTGTCGAAAAAAGATGTCAACGGGGTTACGCCTCTGGGAAAACGAGGTTTACTTTAATTAGGTCCGTACGAAAGCACGGAGAACCTCCCTCAAAGTACCGACACTGGCCTGGCTGAAAGATCGGCGAAGTTGTAGTGTGTAATTAATCCCGGCTAGTCTTTCCTTTTAGGGTTTGAAGGAAGATTTGATAAAAAAACAGTGGGAGCCATCCTGATTAGATAAGATAATAACCAATCTGATCCTGCAAGAGCATATGCTAAAGTGTTTTCTTCTCTCTCTCTCCAGATAGCGACCATGTCATGCCTTAATAAAGATAATAATATGGATGTATTGACCGAACCCGCATGTTATACTGTGCTGGGAAACGTTGGTTCCGTTCTATCTTATAAGAGTTATAGTACTGAACAGGACATAGGGGAATACCAGGATTCCCATGGCACCCGAATGAAGAAAGTACATGATGATGCATTTTCTTCGGGTGTGTTCGTTACAGAGAACCGTTTCTCCATTTTCCCTACGTCCTGGGTATTAGATACCGGGTCAGGATCCCATATATGTAATCAGTTACATGGGCTTAAGAAAGGTAGTGAACTTGGAGAAGGTGATAAAGACATAAGGGTTGGAAATGGTGCAATTGTTGCAGCTAAGACCGTCGGGGAGTATCACCTTGTATTACCAACTGGTAATACATTGATTCTGAACGAATGCTATTACATGCCGAACCTGATATGCAACATTATATCAGTTTCTTTGTTGAGTAAAGAAGGATATAATTTTGTATTACAGGATAATGTTATGAACATTTTCCTTAACCAAAAGTTGGTTGGATCAGGCACGTTGTGCAATGGCATTTATGTTCTAAATCAATCAACAGTTCTGAGTATAACAAACACACACAAGTGGAAGAGTTCAGAACTGAACGAATCCTTCTTGTGGCATTGTAGACTGGGTCACATCAATGCAACACGACTAGCTAAGTTGTATAAGGATGGATATTTGAATCTGTTTGAATTTTCATCTTATGACACTTGCCAGTCATGTCTCAAAGGCAAGATGACCAAATCTCCGTTTACGGGACACGGAGAAAGAGTTACAGAACTCTTGGGACTGGTGCATAGAGATGTATGCGGTCCAATGTCTACACATGCTTGGAATGGTTCTACGTACTTCATTACATTCACTGACGATCTCTCTAGATTCGGATATGTGTTCCTGATGAAACACAAATCAGAAGCTTTTGAGAAATTTAGAGAATATAAACCAGAAGTCGAGAACCAAACCGGAAAAAGTATTAAAATCCTTCGATCTGATCGAAGTGGTGAATACTTGAGCAATGAATTCCTGGACTTCCTAAAAGAGAATGGGATTCTCTCTCAGCTGACTCCTCCATATACACCACATCACAACGGTGTATCGGAACGGAGGAACCGCACCCTATTAGATATGGTGCGCTCTATGATGAGCACAGCTGAGTTGCCTATTTCCTTCTGAGGGTATGCACTGGAAACAGCTGCAGACCTATTGAATATGGTTCCCACCAAATCCGTGCCAACCACTCCATATGAGATATGGAAAGGTAAGAGACCATGTCTTAATTATGTTAAGATATGGGGTTGTCCGGTATATGTAAAAACACAGAATCCGGACATACTCGCGGCAAGGTCCATTCTATGTAAGTTTATTGGATATCCCAAACATTCGCGCGGGTATATCTTCTACCACAGCGAGGAACAAAAGGTGTTTGTTTCTCGACATGCCACCTTTTTAGAGAAGGAATTTCTTGAAAAAGAGATTAGTGGCAAGGAGGTAGAACTGGAAGAGGTTCCAGCAATACAGACTACGACAGAAGATTTAGTTGAACCGGAGGATTCGGTAATTCCCAATGAACCTCAGCCTCTCCGCCGATCTAGTAGGGTTTCTCACCCACCTGAGAGATACTACGGTTTTCTCATGGATGGTGGGAGTGAGGACTGCATCATGGAGGATGATGACCCAACTAGCTTCGAGCAGGCCATCACGAGTGGGGACTCAGTGAAATGGCTGGATGCTATGCGGTCCGAGATGGAATCCATGTACACCAACAAAGTATGGACTTTGGAAGATGCTCCTAAAGGGGTAAAACTCATTGGGAGCAAGTGGATCTTCAAGAAAAAAACTTGGTGTAGATGGGAAAGTGGGAGACTTTCAAAGCTAGACTTGTTGCAAAGGGTTTTCGTCAAAGACCAGGTGTGGACTATGACGAGACCTTTTCTCCAGTGGCTATGCTTAAATCCATCCGGATCATGCTTGCCATCGCTGCATATCATGATTACGAAATCTGGCAAATGGATGTTAAGACCGCCTTTCTAAACGGTGATTTAGAAGAGTGTGTGTACATGACTCTGCTAGAGGGCTTCGTAGATAGTGGGAGCAGCGGGAAGGTGTGCAAGCTGCTTAAATCCATTTATGGATTAAAGCAAGCGTCGTGGAGTTGGAACATCTGCTTTGACGTCGTTATCAAAGAGTTTGATTTCGTCAAAAACGTAGATGAACCTTGTATCTACAAGAAGGTAGCAGAGAGTAAGGTTGTCTTCCTAGTATTGTACGTGGACGACATACTCTTGATAGGAAATGACATTCCTATGCTGCAATCGGTCAAGCTCTTCTTATCACAAAGATTCTCAATGAAAGATCTTGGTGATGCCTCATGCATATTGGGAATTAGGATCTATAGAGATAGATCCAAACGGATATTGGGATTGTCCCAATCCAGGTACATTGACACAATACTAAAAAGGTTTAGTATGGAAGAATCCAAGCGTGGGAACTTACCCACGATCTCTTGAGTCACTCTCTCCAAAGAGATGTCTCCCAAGACTGATTTGGAGAGAGCTCGCATGCAAGGGATACCCTATGCTTCGGCTGTAGGCTCTATCATGTACGCGATGCTATGTACCAGACCCGATGTAGCATACTCACTAAGTATAGTGAGCAGGTATCAAGCTGATCCTGGAGAGAGTCACTGGACAGCTGTGAAAAGCATTCTCAAGTACTTACGAAGGACTAAAGAGATGCTCTTGGTGTATGGTAACGGAGAACTCTAAGTGGAGTCCTTTACCGACTCGAGCTTCCAGAGTGATAAGGACGACTCTAAGTCGCAGTCGGGATTTGTCT
Source organism: Agapanthus africanus (assembly GCA_030015575.1). Lineage (NCBI taxonomy): Eukaryota > Viridiplantae > Streptophyta > Magnoliopsida > Asparagales > Amaryllidaceae > Agapanthus > Agapanthus africanus. The sequence continues at coordinate 100,648,471 of CM057351.1, forward strand.
TTACCCTTTACGGAAGGGCGGTTAGCTGGAAGAGTTCCAAGCAGGAAACCGTGGCAGACTCGACGATGGAGGTTGAATACATCGCTGCCAAAGAGGCTGTCTGGATCAAGAAGTTCATTACTGAACTTGGAGTGGTTCCATCGATTGAGAATCCAATACCTTTGTATTGCGATAACAATGGAGCGGTGGCTTTGGACAAGGAACCCAGGTCCCATCAGCGATCCAGGCATATTCTGAGGCGATATCACCTGATCCGGGAGATAGTTGATCGCCGGGAGATCGAGGTCAGGAGAGTTGACACGAAGAATAACACAGCGGTTCCACTCACGAAGGCCATTCCCCAGATACAGTTTGAGAGACTCTTCGGGATGCTCGGGATGCGATACTACAGCAGCTGGCCCTAGTGGAAGTGGGAGATTGTTAGTTATATGTATGCCCTAGAGGCCAGTATTGTACAGATGATGTATATTATATTGGATTCTTGGACATATATAGAGATGACTTTCTTGCTCGATATGATAGTATGCTATCTGGTTGCTCTTTATCTTAACATGTATACTTGTCTTTTTATACTGTCATATAGTTACATGTTGGTAAAACCCTTAGGATGTGTACTTGACTACCTGGACTATGATGCGGATCATACTAGTGGGGACATGGTAGTCCATAAGTACATCCTTCAATGTCCCTAGTCATGGGTGTATCGAGACAGGGCATCGATATACCAGAGTAGACTAGCGTATACGCTTCTCGACCCATGAGATGGGTGATGGATGATCCCATATCCATTGGTGTTTGACATCAGAGATGGTATACGGGTGCTCAGTGGAGACTGGGTCCACTGGACGGACTCGCCGAGAACTCCAAGATGGTATTATATCTCACGTCAGATGGCAGTTCTCAGGTGACACTTGTGCAGGTTAGTCTGTAGACCCGAGATCGTCATAGAGTCTTGTGTGATTCCCACTGTGCTTTGATTTCCACCTTACCAGGTCCATGAGGGCGTGCAAAACGGTGGTTTTTGGGGACAGTCCCGAATCACATGGATGCAATGAGCGATAGGAGGGGTTTCGTCTATCCCGGTATTGGGGGTTGATGTTGCACTGTGCTCGATTGGTCGTAACACGGAAGTCCCTGGCCAGGGCTGATTAGAGATTTATTGGTAAGTGTTACCAGTAGTTTCTCGACCTGTTATGGGCCTCACATCGGCACGACTTATCGGTTATTGGGGTCTGACATTTACCACCCCTAGACTTGATATGCGACATATCAGACGAAGAGACCAGACTGCACGGTAGTGTTGCCGGTTGGCTCGACGGGAGTTGTAGCAGGTTCGCTTGTCTTCTTCTGATCGCTCAATACCCGGGTGGCCGTTACGTTTAGCTGACCGCTTGCGGCTTGGGGGTGCTTGATATGATCATCACCCACTGCCGGCGTATTGACGAGTCTTATAGTCCCATAAAGGAGTTACCTAGTCCAGGCGAAACGTTGTGGTGCGCGTATGCGATATGCGCATGGACCCGGTTAAAATCCGCGTATAGGAAACCGTATATTGATCGGGCGGCTTGCTTTTGGTAGGGTCATATGTGATATGGCCGGATTGATAAATCAAGGGTTGATTTATCATTTAACCATTAGTTTCTCACTTGAAATCCTTTAGTGTGTGTGATGGATGTATGCATGCATGTATGCTTTCTTTATAGATTCATGCGCATATGGATGTGCATACATACATACATACATACATACATACATCATCTATCATGCTTGTTTATATAAAGAAAATGGTGGCAATATAAGACTCACACCATTGTTTAAATATATGAGTTATTATTTGATTTTTGTTAAAACAAAAGAAAAGAACAAAAAGATAATTCATGGTTAGTTTCTATACTCTTCCTTAAAACTAACCATGCTCACCTACTTGTAACCATGGGTTAACCTTCTCTTTGTGTTTTAAATTCAAATTAAATAATGTCTTTATCATCTATCCATGGTTTGAGGAGAGAAGAAGAAAATATATATACATATATTTTCTTTTTCTTCACAAGAGTTTTCTTTTTCACTCTTGTTAAAAGAATAGCCATCATCTTCTTCCTCCTTCTTCACTTGCTCTCTAGACTTTTGTAGTGAGCAAAATACATAACAAGATTGGATTTTGATGTGAGAATAAGAACCACAACACCATTCTACACAAGTCAAGCCCACTTGTTTAGAGTGTTAGCATCATTTCATTCTCTTGATCGAGTGAAGTTGCAAGCTTGGACAAAGCGGACTCCGGGTGGATCATCGGTGACCTAGAGGAGTTCAAACGGAGCTTTTCCAAACCCTAAGTAGCCAAGGAGTCTAGCATAGGGAGCTACAAAGGTTGTACTCTCAAAACCCTAGCTTTTCTTTAATGAGATGATATGCAAATCTTGAAACCCTAATTTTTCAAGGAACCAATCTATATTTGTTAACATAGCACCCAAAAAATTCAATCTTTGGTATATGTGATGCTTCCAAACCCTTCATGTGGTGCTAGGTTAACCCAACAGATAGATCCACCCGAGGGTTCGAACTTGAGTTCCTACCTCAACCTAAAGGTAACTAAGGTGCTTGGTTTGCTAAACCTAGAACCCTAGAAAGAGTAGAGAGTAGGCTTGGTGTTTTATCTTAAAGGAAAATGGTTCTCAACTCATGAGAGGGATTTTCCTTGAGCTAGAGGAAGAAGGAGAGAGCAATGGATGAGAGAGAAGATGCAAGTGAGAATGATACAATTTACAACCATGCTCTCATAATTTTGAAAAATGATAATAATAATATTAATTAACAATTTGTGTTGGTGAGTTGATGAATGACCATTATCATTCCATTCATTAAATACTTTTGCAAAGAATAAGAAGCATCTTTGAAAACAAATGATGATGGTCAGTAAGTATACTTTGGTCAACCGGTCAACGAAGTCAACAAGTTAACAAAAGTCAAGAATTCAACTCAACCATGGCACAAAAAATTGTTAACTAATATTATTAATCATATTTCCTATTTTCATTAGGGTTTGGAAAAAGACAACAGTCAACTGTGCATACACACCCGTACCATAACCCTAATGAGAATCCTCTGCCTCAGTCAACTGTGCATACACACCCGCATCCGTGATCCGAGAAACACGAATACAATGAGATAAAACCAACCTCAAAACATATACTTGGATCTGGTTTAAACCATAGCCCACTAGTAATAACTGTCCGGACACCAAACGTACACAAGTGCGCGGATGTGAACGAACCCCATCGCAAAACCATGCGACCTCTACTCTGTTTTGCCCAAAGGAGAATAACCCTCTGTGTGGGACTCTAAAGACTCGACACTACGCTGGCAGTGCGTTTAACCACAGACCGCAAGCGGCACTAGCTGTACGTAACGGTCCCCAAGTAGATGCCGATAAGAAGACTGATGAGGTGAACCCATCCGAACTCCTACTGAGCCTGTATGTGACAATCTCCGTACAGTCCAGTCTGTTCGTCTGAGAGTATCGCATGGCGGGCCTAGGGGGAGGTAAACGTCAGTCCCCTAATAGCGGTACAAGTCGTGTCGGAGTGTAGCCCAAATCACCCTGAGAATCTACTGGAAAACCTACCAGCAATTCTCGCTTGCTGATTGATTCAAAAGAGTGTTTGTAGTTTAACCGCAATCAATAACGGTGTCGCACGTAGCTAGACCGAGATGAGTACGGGTCGTCCTCTGGGAAACGTGGAACCTTTTACTTTTACTTTAGATGTGTTGAGAAAGAGAGGAGGGATAAAGAATTTTATAGAAAGATTTCTAGATCTACGTTAAACAAGAACGTAAAATATAGATCTAGATTATTTTAAAGATGTAATTAATATAATAAGAGGGCTTGTAGGGCTCGTTAGGATTTAGTAGTTATGGACGATTAATTAAAAGTTACCATTTTTATCCATTAATAGATTTAGAACTAGAACGACGGTGATGCGTGTAGATTAGGGTTTCTGGAGGGAAAAGAAATCCGACTCTTAACCCTTATCTCGACACGGAACTCCATTCATATCTAGCCTTTACCAAAGCAATCATTAATCTAATCTCTAATCGTGGTCGGAACTAGAAAAGAATTGCTTGCGCGCCCGATTAGGATGTTAATGATTCTTTTGATAAAGTTCCCAAACTTTATATGACTTAAAAAGGGTTTAGTTATTTTCATCGTCCATTAGCCTACCATAATCCTACGAACCCTAACAAGCGGAGAATTACTCGCGCATGTTGGGAGAAGAAGATGAAAAGACAGAGAGGGAAAACATAATGTAAATGCAAAAAGAATTAAATAAAATAACTACCTTTATTAATCAACTTGAACAATCTACACTTTATTCCTTAGAAAATGATTACAAAGACTAGTTTGCTTGTCGATCTCTTCCAAGGAGGTAGATGAACCGTTGATGATCAGCCTGGATGCGTGAGCGTCAGGGGCTTCGTGATCTCTTCGGCTTGATGATTTTTCCAAGAGGCTCTCGGTCCTTATTTATAGTCACAGAGCCAGAACCCTAGTTTCCTAATATGGAAACTAGTTGTCAGGATCCTAACCACCACAATCCCATATCTTAACTCTTCAAATCCGCGGCGGAACCGCGTCCATTGGATAGGCTGGGCCGCGGATCCGCCCCCTTTTGGTGAGATCATGGCCTCTAATTTTTGTAGCTTCATATCTGTAACACTTGGTAATCTTTTGAGTATCTAGACTTTGAAAATCTTTTCTGCATTTCTACCAGAATTAGTTTCTTGAATATCTTTAGTAGATTTGATTTGCCAACTTTGATTTCCTTGATTTCAGCCCTGAAAATTCTGCACAACAACTTAAATAATATTTAGTTGACTTAGTTCTACTAGGATTAGGTCAATGATATTATTTGCATACATTTTCCTACCAAATTCTAATTATAATATATCAACACATGGAAAATAGTATTTTTACACATAAACCCTCATATGTATGATATATTATAATAAAGACCTTTTTTAATTTGGAAATGGTAGGAAAAATGTAATAACAAATGTGCAGTTTTATCAACTGAACAAATACCCCCAAACTTATCTTTGATCGTCTCGATCAAACTAGTTTATTCAAGAGAAGGAGAAAAAGAAAGGGGAAAACTAAGTACACTTTCGTAGGCAAACACGATTGCACTGAGCACGTGCAACAAGCCGTTAAACCTCTAGGTGTCCATAGTAGGAGGAGTGTTGTCTCCTGAGGGTTTTCAGCAGGTTACACCCACAAAATCTAATAACAAAAGAAAGATGGTGAAATTTACATATAAAGATAAGAACCATAAAAGAAAGGCCTTGAAAAGAAGAGTTTCCAACTATACTAGCTTTTCAGTTGTCATGAGCCCTATCTTAATAGTCATTAAAAAATGTTAGAAATCACATCATCCCTCAATAAAACATCGTCTTTATTCTTCATTCCCACCTTTCATCCATACATTGATCATGTAACCCCACGTGTGTGAAATGGACATCCCTTCATTCGGAGAATTCAATTCAAGCTATCATACTCTTGTCCATCTACCTTAGTACTTTTTAATTTGATGAATAATAAGATTCGCTCACACATTTTCATGCGACCGTTAATACTTCTTGAGGTACTAACCAACCGATTACTCCTGTGCTTGCTGATTAGGTGATAATATTTTCCTCGTCTTGCACCACCTAAGGCTTAGCAGTGACTCCCAGACCAGTTGGACTTAGGGCACTAGGTGAAGAGGCACCCTCGCTATATTTTTTTATTGCTGCCTTGGCGATACAAAACCAGTGTTCATTTTTTTCTTTGCACCATTTTTATATTTTCTTCATTTTTTTCACTTCCTTCATACTTTGGCTTTTAGACAAGAGCATTTCAAGGTATCCTCTACTATCCCGAGTTTCAAGACGTGTGTAAGTGCATATAGTAGGGTATCAACATTCAAATGTTCGGCTTCCAGAATAGAAACTATTTTTCAGACTTATTTTTTTCCTCAAATTAGTGACTTCCTTCATCTTACTAACCCTTGGGACAACAGCTCATAACTACTTATTACTAGTTCGTTTAAGAAAACTTCTAATTTTCATGGTTTTCTTAAACTATTTCTATCATTTGGATGTAATTTTTCACTTTCTACTCTTTTGTTATAAAAGAATTTTTTTTTAAATCTTTTAAAATGTTGTGCCTATGCAAAATATGATGCAAATTGATGTGTAAATAAGCACAAACCTCCCCCAAACCTGTTTACAGCAGTGTCCTCACTGATGTCATCTGTTAAGCTCAAAAACCTGTAGACTTGGGAGGAAATTATTAATGGAGGCAAGAATATATGAAAGTGAAAATCCTCCCCCAAACTTATTTTTGGATCACAAATTTGAGGACAAAAGTTATGATCAAGAGCCAAAAATATACCCCCCTCTCAAACATGAGTTAGACAATACGAAGCATTTTAAGAGGGGGTGAGTCATTTGGTCAAAGTAAGACTTTACAAAGACCAAAAGTCAACACCAACCATTCAAAGATTTTATCAGTATATCGTATAGGTTGGTGGAAGAATGTGTTGTATCGAGTCAAGAAAAAGTGGGGAAGGGATAAGAGGTGGTAAGGAAAGGGTTTGAATTTAGAGAAAAGAAAGAATGAGGAGGAATGTGAATGATTAGGAAGAAGGATTGGTGACGGTTCAACCTCTATAGGTGGAGATTGATCAATCACAAAATCCGTATTGTTTAAAAATTCAAGTTCGTCAGCAAAAAGTTCTTCAAAACTTTTATCAATGGTGTGATTGAATATTTTGCTGTCAAAGAGTTTTATGCCAGAATTTATTCTACTTGATTCATAAAAAATCACTGAGGTAGAGGACTCGAAAAACTCATCTACCTATTTTTCAAAAATATCCAAATCAAGTTGAATTTCTGGTATTACTGAACTTGAATTAACGGATTGTGATTTATCAAAACTCACTGAAACTATAGGAACAGAAGAAGAACCGGAGAAAGTAGAAGGTGAAATGGGTAAACAAATCGGTGTGTCGAGTGTTGCTGAACCAGATGTGGAAGATGGAGGCTGTATTTCGATCTGATCTTCGGGTATACCTTTATCATCAACTTCAAGACATATTTGGGGTTCGGGAAGAATTAAAGGCTCAAGATGATGACCACAAGGAACTGAAAGGATTTGATGAATTGGTGGGACAAAATCATCCAAAATTTCGGGTTCATCAATCAATATATCCCCAATGTCAATTACCTCATTCAAGTGAAGGTTAAAATTCTCAAACTCCTCATCAAAAGTATGGTTTTCAATCAGTTTTGGTTCAAGAGTGGAGGTGTAGAGATCACATGGGTTGGGTATGGTTTCACTTGAAAGGGACCCTTCACAGTTGGGTAAATCAAACACTACAAAGTCACACAACTTATTAGTCATTCTATTTGGTGTACTTGATGAATCTATGAAACTGGAGTTGTGGATTTCAGTTTGGAAAGTGGAGGTTTGATTAGGAAGGGTGTACAGTTCTGTCTTACTATGCAAATCCTTCATAATTTGATTCGTCAGTTTATATATTTTTCTAATGTCTGCTCCAGACTAGTCTTGGGTTGATAAGGGGTTTCGGTATAAGATTGAAATTCCTGTGGATAATTAAAACTCCCAAATGACTGATTAGAAGAACTGTCTAGAGTAGGTGGAAAAGTCGGATTGGATTGATAGAAACAGAATGGTTGCTGAACTTGGGTAGGAGTAGGATCAATATTATGATAAGAAGAATATTGATATGGGTTGGTTGGTTGGCTATATACAAACCGCATATCAAACTCTTCTCCGGACAGTGGTGGTGATGGTTGATATTGGTCCGGGTTGAAACTTTGGCCTCTAGACCTAGCTATGTGCTCAGCAATGGACATTCGTCTAGGGGCTTCCTCACTCTGGGTATGAACTGAAACAGGTGTAGGATTAGGATACGGTTGATAAGACCTAGACTGAGGTGGACAACTGTTTCTTCCTTCTTATTCTATATGATCTCTTAAGGACATGGAAGAGCCGGACAGTATACCGAAGGGATTTCGAAAACAAGAGATATCTGGTTGTGGACAGCAAAGCTCGGCAAGTGTTCTTCTGTTTAGGTCACCCATTATAAGAAGAGAAGAAGGGGGAAGGGATAAAAAAGAGAGAAAGTAATTGGTTTGTTTTAAAAAAAGGACGGATTTAGACAAATCACAAAAAATGCACAACCCTAGAACTATGGTTACCTAGGTCCAGTCTCTAGATCACTCCTAAACTTCCAAAGGACAAGCCGCAGGATAAATCCTATACCGCCACTTTACTACTCTTGTAGCAAGGTAAGTGCTAGGTGAGTGGGAGGCTCCCCACTACGAAAGTAGTGGTCCTAATTAAGTTACCACTCGCCTTTGACACACTTGCCTAGGCACTACAAAAGTAATGCGGATATACGATAGATTACCCAAGACCTTCCTCTGTCCTTATTGAGCGCAACAGTCCTTAGAGTCTGGTCTAGATATTTTTTAAATTAATGAAGGATTGATCTATAGGCTTGGTTTGTGATTTGTGGGGCTTAGGAAGGGTGATGAAATCCCCACCTAATCTTGATTTGGTCCTTGCCCCTTAAAGATCCGTATTAAAATATGCAAAAACAAACCGAAAAACAAAACTTTGCAAAAAGATTTTTGAGCGGCGATATTTTGCAAAGAATCCTGCAGAAAATAGATTTTATTGGATTTTAGAGGAGAGAGAAGGGAGTTAGAATCTTACAAGAGAAGTGTGAACCCTAGATCTCCTGTTTCTTCAAGTCCGTGACTCCAGATTTCCTCGCAAAAATTCACACAATAATCGTTAAATATACAATTTGCAGTTTTGTTTTAATAATGATATGACTCGTCTAAGAATTCAACACAAATAGTAAAAATAAAAAATTACGCACGTTTCCCCGGCAACGGCGCCATTTGATTGATTCGAAAGAGTGTTTGTAGTTTAACCGCAATCAATAACGGTGTGGCACGTAGCTAGACCGAGATGAGTACGGGTCGTCCTCTGGGAAACGTGGAACCTTTTACTTTTACTTTAGATGTGTTGAGAAAGAGATGAGGGATAAAGAATTTTATAGAAAAATTTCTAGATCTACGTTAAACAAGAATGTAAAATATAGATCAAGATTATTTTAAATAAGTAATTAATATAATAAGAGGGCTTATAGGGCTCGTTAGGATTTAGTAGTTATGGACGATTAATTAAAAGTTACCCTTTTTATCCATTAATAGATTTAGAACTAGAACGACGGTGATGCGTGTAGATTAGGGTTTCTGGAGGGAAAGGGAAAAGGAATCCCACTCTTAACCCTTATCTCGACACGGAACTCCGTTCATATCTAGCCTTTACCAAAACAATCATTAATCTAATCTCTAATCGTGGTCGGAACTAGCAAAGAATTGCTAGCGCGCCCGATTAGGATGTTAATGATTCTTTTGATAAAGTTCCTAAACTTTATAGGACTTAAAAAGGGTTTAGTTATTTTCATCGTCCATTAGCCTACCCTAATCCTACGAACCCTAACAAGCGGAGAATTACACGCGCATGTTGGGAGAAGAAGATGAAAAGACAGAGAGGGAAAACATAATGTAAATGCAAAAAGAATTAAATAAAATAACTACCTTTATTAATCAACTTGAACAATCTACACTTTATTCCTTAGAAAATGATTACAAAGACTAGTTTGCTTCTCTATCTCTTCCAAGGAGGTAGATGAACTGTTGATGATCAGCCTGGATGCGTGAGCGTCAGGGGCTTCATGATCTCTTCGGCTTGATGATTTTTCCAAGAGGCTCTCGGTCCTTATTTATAGTCACAGAGCCAGAACCCTAGTTTCCTAATATGGAAACTAGTTGTTAGGATCCTAACCACCACAATCCCATATCTTAACTCTTCAAATCCGCGGCGGAACCGCGTCCATTGGATAGGTTTGGCCGTGGATCCGCCCCCTTTTGGTGAGATCATGGCCTCTAATTTTTGTAGCTTCATATCTTTAACACTTGGTAATCTTTTGAGTATCTAGACTTTGAAAATCTTTTCTGCATTTCTACCAGAATTAGTTTCTTGAATATCTTTGGTAGATTTGATTTGCCAACTTTGATTTCCTTGATTTCAGCCCTGAAAATTCTGCACAACAACTTAAATAATACTTAGTAGACTTAGTTCTACTGGGATTAGGTCAATGATGTTATTTGCATACATTTTCCTACCAAATTCTAATTATAATATATCAACACATGGAAAATAGTATTTTTACACATAAACCCTCATATGTATGATATATTATAATAAAGACCTTTTTTAATATGGAAATGGTAGGAAAAATGTAATAACAAATGTGCAGTTTTATCTACTGAACACTTGCCCTGGCCAGGGACTTTGTGTAATGGCTCTCCTAGACACAGCGCGATATCAACTCCCTATACCGGGAGAGACGAATCCTGTCTAACCTTCACTGCCTCCAAGTGCTTCGGGACTGCACCCAACTACTACCTGTTTGCACGACTCAGTAGAGCCGTGGTAGGGTAATAATCTAAGAACAGTGGGAACACACTCGAGGCGAAGTGACAGTGTCAAGTCAGCGGACTAAGCTATACTAATGTCACCTGGGAACTGTCAACTGACGATAGGTATAATACCAACCAACAGTTCCCAACGAGTCCTGTCCAGTGTACTCGTAACCTAACGAGCACCTGCATACTATCTCCAGTACGACGTACTGATGGCTGTGGGACAGACCATCTCCCCCGCTGGGAAGAGAAACGTATGCACTAGTCTACTATGGAGTATCGATGCCCTGTCTCAATAATCCTACGACTAGGGACCAAAATAAGGATGTGCTTATAGACTACCCAGCCCCCACTGGTGTGATCGCCATCACAACGCCGGTAGTCAAGCAAACATCCTAAGGGCTCTACCAATATTTTTTTAGCGATATGTTAAAAGAAACATATACACATATTAAGATAGAAACAAACCAAGTAGCATACTACTATATCGAGAAAGACTGTCGTAAAACCATATATATATCCCAAGCCTCCAAAATGTATTATACAAACCAGTACTATAGAATAATGGCATGTAGGGCATACATCTCTAACAATTATATCCTTCTTTACTAAATAAAGAGATTGATATGATGTTGTGAATCTGGTTCGGTATCAAATAGCATTCGTTCAGAATCAATGTATTTGGTAATACAGGGTGATAACTGCCAACATCTTGGCTGCAACAATTGCAACGTTTCCATCTCTTGAAATTTTTTCACATGTTCTCAGTTCTCTACCTATCTGTAGCCCATGTAACAGATTACATATCTGGGATCCTGATCCGGTATCAAATACCCAGGACGTAGAGGATACTGAGAAACAGTTCTATGTAATGAACACTGTTAGTGTATATGCCCTAGAGGCCATTACTGTATCATACTAGTTTGTATATTACTTAATGGAAGCTTTGGATATTAACCATGTAAAGACAATCTTGCTCAATATAGTAGTATGGTACTTAGTTTGTTTCTATTTCAATGTGTACATGTGTTTATTTTAGTATATCACCTATACACATTAGTGGAGCCCTTAGGTTCTTTGCTTGATTACCAGCGTTGTGATGGCAGTCACACTAGTGGGGGCTGGGTAATCTATAAGCACATCCTTATGCAGGTCCCTAGTCGCAGGACTATCGAGACAGGGCATCGATACTCCGGAGTAGACTAGCGTATGCGCTTCTCATCCCAGTGTGGGAGACGGTCTGTCCCACAGCCGTCAGTACATCGTACTTGAGATAGTATGCAGGTGCTCGTTGGGTTACGAGTACACTGGACAAGACTCGTCGGGAACTGTTGGTTGGTACTATACCTATCGTCAGTTATCAGTTCCCAGGTGACATGAGTACAGCTTAGTCCGCTAACTTGACACTGTCACTTCGCCTCGAGTGTGTTCCCACTGTACTTAGATTACTACCCTACCACGGCTCAAAGGAGTCGTGCAAACAGGTAGTAGTTGGGTGCAGTCCCGAAGCACTTGGAGGCAGTGACGGTTAGACAGGATTCGTCTCTCCCGGTATTGGGGGTTGACATCGCGCTGTGTCTAGGTGAGCCATTACTTGAGTAGTCCCTGGCCAGGGCAAGCGAGATATACTGGTAGGTTTCAAGTGCAATCTCAGGGTGTTCTGGGCTACACTCCGACACAACTTGTACCGCTATTAGGGGACTGACGTTTACCGCCCCCTAGGCCCGCCATGCGATGTATCAGACGAACAAACCGGACTGTACAGAGATTGTCATATTCAGACTTAGTAGGAGTTCAGATGGGTTTCACCTCGTCAGTCTTCTTGTCGGCATCTACCTAGGGACCGTTACGCACAGCTAGTGCCGCTTGCGGTCTGTGGTTAAACCCACTGCCAGCATAGTGTCGTGTCTTTAGAGTCCCACACAGAAAGCTATTCGCCTTTAGGCAAAAGAGTAGAGGCCGCATGGTTTTGCGACAGGGTTCGGTCACATCCGTGCACTTGTGCACGTTTGGTGTCCGGACAGTTAACACTAGTGGGCTTTGGTTTAAGCTAGATCCTAGTGTAAATTTTGGGATTGGTTTTATCTCGTTTGTATTCGTGTTCCTCGGAACGCGGATGCGGGTGTGTATGCACAGTTGACAGAGAGACAGAGGCAGAGGATTCTCATTGGGGTTGTTGACTGTTGATTGTTGACTGTTGACTTTTGGCTAAACCCTAATGAGAATAAGAAATATGATTAACAATAATATTAATTAAGTGTTATAGTGAAATGGTTGTTGAGGGGTTGACTTTGTTGACTTGTTGACTTTGTTGACCGGTTGACTAGGTTGGACCGGTTGACCATCATCATGACAATGGCTATCATTTCATGGCAAAGACTTTTGCTTCCTTGTTTATTTTTGCAAAATGAGTGTATGAAATGATATAGCCATTGACTTGAACCATCACATAATACTTGATTACTATTTTGTTATGATGGTTTTGGATTATGAGAGCTTGGATGGAAAAAGAGTTACTCATTCTCTCATTTCATTTCTCTCTCTTGCTTGATCTCTCCCTCTTGCTCTTCCTCTTGCTCTCTCTCTAGATCAAGGCAACACCCTCTCATGATTTGAGAAACATTGCCTTAGAGATAAAAGAAAACCCAAATCACTTCTCTACTCATCATAGTTCACAAGGTTTACCAAACCAAGTGTTCTAGTTTCTTCAAGTTCGAAGAAGAAGCCAAATGTAGAAGCTTTCAGGTGGATCCATCTTCGGCGCAAGGAGAAGACGAGGTGAGGCCTATCCGTACACCGGAAAGAGTTGAAGACGAACTAGTTCAAGAAAGGTATAGCCCCCCAACCGAGTAGGTAAAACTCTAGTTAGGTTGTTAGGTAGTTGTTTAACAAAGTTCCGTATTTTGAGTCCATGTTACCACCTCTTGAAAAATCATTTTCTTCGTGCATTTTCTTCGTTTGGGAAGCATGGGAATCCTGGTATTCCCCTATTTCCTGCTCGATCTTATAACTATTATAAGTTGGAGCGGGACCAACGTCCCTAGCTCAGAATAACAAGTGGGTTCGGTCAATACATCCATATTATTATCTTGATTAAGGAGTGACATGGTCGCTACCTGGAGAGAGAGAGAAGAAAACACCCTGCGTGCGCTATTGCAAGATTAGATTGGTTATATATTTTATCTAATCAGGATGGCTCCCACTGTTTTTATCAAATCTTTCTTCAAACCTTAAAAGGAAAGACTAGCTTGGATTAATTACACTCTACAAGTTCGCCAATCTTTCAGCCAGGCCAGTGCCGGTACTTTGAGGGAGGTTCCTCATGATTTCGCACGGACCGAATTAAAATAAAACTCGTTTTCCCAGGGGCGTAACCCTGTTGACACCTTTCTGGACACCTACTTGATTAGCTAATTCTAAAGTACAAAACTCTCCCAGGAGTAAAAATTACTCGTAGTGGGTATCAGGATCCAACTATCTCATAGAAGGTATGCAATCTCATTGCAAATTTCAACACTAGAAACTCCCGATAATGGTTTTTACCCCTAGTACTTATGACCTTAACTATGGTCAACAAATCATAAACACTAGTCAAGCTCAACCCGTCATTTCGTGATTAATTAGACCTACCCACATGACCCTTAACTAAGGTCAACAAAGTCACATGACTGTACTAACTAATCGCATCATATGTTGTGTAGGAAGACATCACTTAGCTACCGTACTGTCACGACCCGAAAGAGCACGTGACTGACCCTTGAAACATATGAAGTCTATAGGACTCCAACTTTGTCACGACCCGAAAGAGCACGTGACTGGCCCTTGAAACATATGAAGTCTACAGGACTCCATCTGATCCAAGTAAGCCAAAATCCCAGAAATCTAAAACCATTTTAAGAGTAAAGAAACATATTTTGTAAATTTTCCATTGAGGCATTTTATCAAACACTTATTACGCATAACAAAGAGCACAACCTACAAAAGCAATATAATATACAACGCCGAAGGGCGAGTATCAAAACCCAAGAGAATCTCCAATAAGCAAGAAAATCGTAATACTACTGAGCGCGACTCTAAGGTCGAATATAATACATCACTAGTGTCTAAGTCTGAAACAATATACAAGTTTTGGTTGATGGATTTCTACATACAATGAATAATACATGTACAACGGTGGTTCTGATACAAAGAACCCACCTACCAAGCAAAACGCCCGCAAAGGAAAGCAGTGTGCCAGAAATGTCGCTATGGAACCTGTACGGCAAACCTGCAAGAACTGTGGCACAACGGGGGTGAGTTGCCAACTCGTGAATAGAAAATATCTACAAGCAGAAATTGAAACCAAGACCTAATCCTAGGTCAATACAATCAGTATATAATATAAACCTCAAATGAATAAGTTTGAAGCATTGTAAAGTGGCAATGTAACATCTGAACATAAGTGTATTGCCAAGAACTCGTGCCAGTGCCTCACGTAATAAAATATCATAAATACGATGTATGTATGCGGTGAAATGAAAGCAGAAGGTATCACGAATGAAGTCATCAGAAAATCAGTGTCGAGCATCGACACAAGTATATATATATCTCAGTATCAAGTAAATCCCACATATCATGTATCCGCTATGTATGCAACATCCATGAATGTACTCTATCAGGTACTACTAATACATGATGCAATGCACATAAAATAAATGTGGGGTAGGGGAGATGTAATATACCATCGACCATAAAGGCTCCTCTCATATTGAGCACATAGGCTCCGAGCACATAGGCTCCTTTCATATATCGGGCATCCGTCAGTCCGAGTCATCCCCCACTCTCATATATCGGGCATCCGTCAGTCCGGGTCGGCCCCCACTCTCATATATCGGGCATCCGTCAGTCCGGGTCGGCCCCCACTCTCATATATTGGGCATCCGTCAGTCCGGGTCAGCCCCCACTCTCATATATCGGGCATGCATATATAAGTTTGTATAGATCATCATGATGATATACTAAGTAGGTGTATATATATATCGGCGTCCCATACCACTAATATATATATACTCTGGGTATACATATATATTTCAGCGTCCTATACCACTGATATATATACGCCGGAGTAAAACAATCTAGAATCATCATATGCCTCCATATCACAGTGCGAAATCCATGAATTACAATACATGCAACATGACACACTAATATGAGCATGGAACTATGTAAAGGCATATGCACAAGGAGCATGAATCAATAACATATATGCATGCAATGCAATGCGAGCCGTAGAATAAATGGTAAATGAATAATAATGCAGCTTGCCATTTGAAATAAGAGAAATCGGGGTTTTCGTAAAATAAGGGCTACAGTGTTTTTAAGATACTCCCGATTCGTTAGTTGTTGAAATAAGTATGACTTAGGTCTAGTCTAACATCTACTATGCAAACTACAGATCTAATTATCAAGTCAACTGGGAGGGGTATGGAGTCCACCTAAATCTGAGTAGATAAAAATATATATACATATAATAGTCGGTGATCACGCCTCAGTTGTATCGCGTACAATACAGTATATCATATGACAATCCTCAGTCATGAGTGCAGATCTATCATTAATATAAAGCTCGTACGGTAAATCGTCGTACGGCATCCCAATAGCTGGGTACGGGTCAATTATCACAATCAGCTCATCAATTAATTTGTATCCTCATCATCATAGCACATAATCTAGGGTACTGATCTAAGTCTAGTACAACTGATACCATCAATATAACTGCGTGTGTAAACACACGTTCCAAGACCCTCTAGAGATCACATGTCGTATCCCATATACGAATCATATCAAATCACCGATCTCATGGCACAATGCACAAAATCATCGACTCACCTCCAATATCGTCCATTATCATCAAACACAGTGCAAGTATAATGAATGTGCACGGGTGTACGTGTAGGTGTAAATCCATTTTAGGGTTCGCGACTATGAACTACACTAGTTGCTTCTAACCCTAAACTATCCATAATACACCTAACACAATATCCACAACACACTATAACTATCATACATATATATAGTATATCAACTACGGACTGCGTGGGTGCTGTACGCCATCCACCCGACTTTCCCCAGTAGATATAATCTACTCACCTTGCGTATTCATTTGTCGACGTCACCACGAGCATTGCTTGTCGTCCTGAAGCCTTCATGGGGTACCTACACGTCAAAGTATCATGTTGCGTATTAAAACCAAATCAAAGCTAAAACGGCATACGAATCCCAAAACGATACGCTATGATCTATAGGTTAGAACCTATGGGCAACGCCTTCCAAAACCATCAACAACCCTCGATATCGTCGTATAAACGCCAAATAGTCGAGGTAAAACACAATACACAAATTTAGAAATAAAAATACGGAATACGGAAACACGAATCCAAAACAGCAACTAAGGAAAAAGGCTCCAGATTTCTCCCTAGGTCAAATTAGACAAATCTATACATGCCAGGGGCCTAAACTACAGTTGTAGGAGCAGCAGAACCAAAACAACCCAATTTGGTGCAGTTCTGGCCGCAATTTGCGGCCAGAGGGAATTAATTGGCGGCCGGGTCATGGAGTTAGGGGCTAGGGTCTTGGTGGTAGCTTCCTGGGTGCCTGTACATGTCTCTGTCCATTCAATTTTATTTTAGGATGTCTCGGGTGATAGCAGATCTCATAAAAGCTTCTCAGATTTCATAACTTTTCCGATATCGGTTTCTAAATCCGTATTTCGGGTTTCAACTCTCTGGTTGGGGTCTCAATTCATGCACTAGGGTGTTTATCTAACTTCTACTGAGCTCAATTGCTCACCACAACTCACAATTCCCTCAAACCCTAACTATGTTTTCCTCAAGTCCACAAAAACACACAATATCGATATGAAACTTGAATCGAAGCTTAAGCACAAGAAATACCACTCTAATTGTGAAGGAAATTACATCATAAGACCCCCTAGAATCCTCAACAGCGCCAGAATGAAAGCTTTCTTGGTCCATCCTATAGCTCTTGAGCTTGTGCACACTTTTAATGAAATGGGGGTAGGGTTTTGGTGATGTTTGTGAGATGATTTGAGGCTTGATGAGGGGAGGGAGATGAAGGAGCAGCAGCAGCAGGAGGAGAAGGGGAAGAGGGATGAAGAAAATGAAGAGAGAAGAGAAGTCTCATGGTCAATTGAACCCCCCCTCACCTCTCTCTCTCTCTCACTCACCAACTACCACAATATTCTAATCAATTCTTTTTCCTTTCTTTTATTTTCCCTCAAATTCCTTCTCACTCAAATAGTGAACCCCAAAATAAAACTATGGCAAGAATAACGCAACACAAGTGTAGGAAATGATAAGTGCATGTTTTGCACAAAATTGCCCGAAAACCCGATTAGCGATTTTTAATCGCGATTAGCACTAAATTAGCATATAACTAATCATAACAACTTTAAAATGGCATAATTCTCTAAATTACCCTATTTTAGAATTTTCCATAATTTTTCCAAATTTTTCTCCATTTATTTGTATTTAATTATACCGAATTATTAAAATATTCAATAAAGTAATATTAAATTATAAAATTTCCCAAAAATGGTATTTTATTATTTTAAAATGTTACAATCTACCCCCCCTTTAAATAAATTCGGTCCCCGAATTTAAATTTAAAACATCAAGTACTAAAACATTTCAGCAAAAAATCCAAATTGTCGGGGCTCCACAACATCAATCCTAAGGCGTATATAAGAATACCCCGTGCGTCAGGTGTAAGGTTCCTAGGCACACTTGTGAAGGTTCATAAAGCATCAAACATGCCCGAATAAAATTTTACATGTGCCGAACAACCCAAAGACGGGATCTTTGCTAGATTATTAGGGTTTAGCATGCAAGATGATATCTTTAAAGCTAAGTGTGAGGGATTACAACCTTTGTAGTCCGCTCCTTCGCTTCACAAGCTCCGAGTAGAAGTCCCTTCGCCGCGATCCACGATCTCCCGGCCTCAAGAGAGGCTCCACGACTCGAACGATCCATGCTAGTTTAAAGTGTTCCGATTCTCCGATGATCTACGTCGAAGTTGCTATAACCCAAACTTTCTCACTCTAAAGAGATGAACACCCTAATCTAATGGGCTTGATTAGATGAGGATGATGGAGTAGTATTTATGCTATCTTTTTATTTCACTTTCTCACAAGAAATCATCACAAAAGAATTAACTAGTGAGCTCTCTCTCAAAACTCAAGAGAGAAGAAGATGAAGAAAATGAAAGAAGAATCCTTTTGTGATGAATAGTATTCAAGAATATATGATTGATTATCAAACCATGGTCAAGGATGAGAGGCTTAACCTTTGTAGAGAATAAACTAGAGTTAGGGTTTGGTTAGGTTAAGGATAAGTATCAACCATAATATCTTAACCAAGACAAAATAGAATCCTTTTAGAATGAACAAGAATGAGCTAACCCTAATCAAACCCTAATCCCTTTTTATCATCCTTAAACATGTTTTATAATAAATCATATCATGTCACAATAATATATATCATATATATGTTATATATTTGCAACAAAAGAAAATAATACAATTAACATATATCGCATATATATCAATGTATTAATCCGGTGAGAAAATGAAATAATAAAGTAAGCCAATATTAGATAATGTAATACAATATATCATATATATCGTTATACATTAAATCATCGAATAAACACTTGATCCAACGATCCGGATATATCGAATATAACCGACTAATATATCATGTACCGATTCATCGAATCAACACTTGATCCGATGTCCCGATTCATATCTATATATCGCAAGAATATAATCCGGTATCTCATATCGCACTATCCTCGGTCCTGCACATATCACATACGTGCCTCTACTCCGTTTAGCCTGAGCCAAGAAACCTCTGTGTAGGACTCTAAAGAATCGTCAATACGCCGGTAGCAGGTGATGATCATATCAAACACCCACAAGCTGCAAGCGGTCAGCTAAACGTAAGAGCCATCCAGGTATTGAGCGATCAGAAGATCAACAAGCTAGCATGTTCGTTCTCCTGTGAATCCAATCAGTAACACTCCCGTACAGTCCGGTATGTTCGTCTGATATGTCGCATATCAAGTCTAGGGGTGGTATACGTCAGACCCCAGTAACCGATAAGTCGTGTCGATGTGAGGCTCATAACAGGTCGAGAAACTACTGGTATCACTTACCAGTATATCTCTATATCAGCCCTGGCCAGGGACTTCCAGTTATAGCCAATCGAACACAGCACAACATCAACTCCCTATACCAGGAGAGACGAATCTCCTCCTATCGCTCATTGCCTCTATGTGATTCGGGACTGTACCCAAAAGCCACCGTTTTGCACGCCCTCTTGGACGTGGTAAGGTGGAAATCAAAACACTGTGGGAGTCACACAAGACTCTATGACGATCTCGGGTCTACAGACTACCCTGTACCAGTGTCACCGAAGAACTGCCATCTGACGTGTGGTATATCACCATCTGGGAGTTCTCGGCGAGTCCGTCCAGTGTACCCAGTCTCCACTGAGCACCCGTACACCATCCTTGATGTCAAACACCGATGGATATGGGATCATCCATCGCCCATCATATGGGTCAAGATGCATATACGCTAGTCTACTCTGGTGTATCGATGCCCTGTCTCGATATACCCTCGACTAGGAACATTTATAGGATGTACTCATCGACTACCGTGGCCCCAATAGTATGATCTCATCATAATCCCAGTAGTCGAGTACTGATCCTAAGGGCTTTATCAACATGTGAGAGAAAGACAGTAATCCAATACAAGTCAACATGTTAAGATAAAGTGAAACCAAATCGCATACTATCATGAGGAGGAAAAAAGTCCTCTCTGTATATATCGAAGCATCCATCATAATATACATCATATGTACAACAATGGCCTCTGGGGCATATACATAACTAACAATCTCCCACTTGCACTAAGTCCAGCTGCTGTAGTATCTCATACCTAGCATCCCGAATAATCTCTTAAACTGTATCTGGGGAATGGCCTTCGTGAGTGGATCCGCAGTGTTGTCCTTCGTATCTACTCTCCTGACATCGATCTCCCGGCGATCAACTATCTCCCCGATCAGGTGATACCGCCTCAGAATATGTCTAGATTTCTGATGAGATCTGGGTTCCTTGGCCAAAGCCACAGCTCCATTGTTATCGCAATAAAAAGGTATTGGATGTTCAATGGATGGAACCACACCAAGTTCAGTGATGAACTTCTTCATCCAGACAGCCTCTTTGGCAGCATCGTTGGCAGCGATGTATTCACCCTCCATCGTCGAGTCTGCAACGTTATCCTGTTTGAAACTCTTCCAACATACCGCCCCTCTATTGAGGGTAAAGACAAATCCCGAGTGCGACTTAGAGTCGTCCTTATCACTTTGGAAGCTGGAATCGGTAAAAGACTCCACCCGGAGTTCTCCGTTACCATACACCAAGAACATATCTCTAGTCCTTCGTAAGTACTTGAGAATGTTCTTTACAGCTGTCCAGTGACTCTTTCCAGGATCTGCTTGATACCGACTAACTACACTTAGTGAGTATGCAACATTGGGTCTGGTACATAGCATCACATACATGATAGATCCTACTGCCGAAGCATAGGGTATCCCTTGCATACGAGCTCTTTCCAAATCTGTCTTGGGAGACATCTCTTTGGAGAGAGTGAGTCCAGAGATCATGGGTTGGTTCCCACGCTTGGATTCTTCCATACTAAACCTCTTTAGTATGGTGTCAATGTACCTGGATTGGGACAATCCCAGTATCCATATGGATCTATCTCTATAGACCCTTATCCCCAATATCCATGAGGCATCACCTAGATCTTTCATTGAGAATCTTTGTGATAAGAAGAGCTTGACTGATTGCAGCATAGGAATATCATTTCCTATCAAAAGTATGTCATCCACGTACAATACGAGGAAGACAACCTTACTCTCTGCTACCTTCTTATAGATACAAGGTTCATCTATGTTTTTGATGAAGTCAAACTCTTTGACTACTACATCAAAACAGATGTTCCAACTCCGCGATGCTTGATTTAACCCATAAATGGATTTAAGCAGTTTGCACACCTTTCCGCTGCTCCCACTATCTACGAAGCCCTCTGGCTGAGTCTTGTGCACGCACTCTTCTAAATCACCATTTAGAAAGGCGGTCTTAACATCCATTTGCCAGATTTCATAGTCATGATATGCAGCAATGGCAAGTAAGATCCGGATGGACTTAAGCATTAAAACTGGAGAAAAAGTTTTGTCATAATCCACACCTGGTCGTTGACGAAAACCCTTTGCTACAAGTCTAGCTTTGAAAGTCTTAACTTTTCCATCTACACCAATTTTTTTTTTAAAAATCCACTTGCTCCCAATGGGTTTTACCCCTTCAATAGCATTTTCCAAAAACCATACTTTATTGGTGTACATGGATTCCATCTCAGATCGCATTGCATCCAGCCATTTCACAGAGTCACCACTCGTGATGGCTTGCTCGAAACTAGTCGGGTCATCATCTTCCATGATGCAATCCTCGCTTCCACCATCACTGAGAAAACCGTAGTATCTCTCAGGTGGATGAGAAACCCTGCTAGATCGGCGGAGAGGCTTGGGTTCGTCGCGTACTACTGAATCCTCTGGTTCAACCAAGTCTTCTGTTATAGTTTGTGTTGCTGGAACCTCTTCCAGTTCTACCTCAATGCCACTAATCTGTTTCATAAGAAAACCTTTCTCTAAGAAAGTGGAATGTCGAGAAACAAACACCTTTTTTTCCTCGGAGGGGTAAAAGATATACCCTCGTGAATGTTTGGGATATCCAATAAACTTACATAGGACAAACCTTGCCTCGAGCATGTCCGGATTGTGTGTTTTAACATAGGCCGGACAACCCCATATCTGAATAAAATTTAGACATGGTCTCTTACCATTCCATATCTCATATGGAGTGGTAGGCACTGATTTGGTTGGAACTCTATTCAATAGGTATGCAGCTGTCTCCAGTGCATATCCCCAGAAGGAAATAGGTAACTCAGCTGTACTCATCATAGAGCGCACCATATCTAATAGGGTGCGATTCCTCCGCTCCGATACACCGTTGTGCTGTGGTGTATAAGGAGGAGTAAGCTGAGAGAGAATCCCATTCTCTTTTAGATAATCTAGGAACTCATTGCTTAAGTATTCTCCTCCTCGATCAGATCGAAAGATCTTAATACTTTTGCCCGTTTGTTTTTCTACTTCGTTCTTATATTCTCAAAATTTCTCAAAAGCTTCAGACTTGTGTTTCATCAGGAACACATGTCCGAATCTAGAGAGATCGTCAGTGAATGTAATGAAGTAGGAAGAACCGTTCCTGGCATGCGTAGACATGGGACCGCATACATCACTATGTACCAGTCCTAAGAGTTCAGTAACTCTTTCTCCGTGTCCACTAAACAGAGCTTTGTTCATCTTTCCTTTGAGACATGAATGGCAAGTATCATAAGATGATAATTCGAACGGATTCAAATAACCATCCTTATGTAACTTAGCCAGTTGTATCGCATTGATATGACCAAGTCTACAATGCCACAAGTAGGATTCGTTCATTTCTGAACTTTTCCTCTTGTGTGTGTTTTGTATATTGAGGACTGTATTCTGATTTAGAATGAATATGCCATTATGTAACGAGCCTGATGCAATCAACTTTTGATCTAGGAATATGTTCATAACATTATCCTGTACTACAAAATTATATCCTTCTTTACTTAATAAAGAAACTGATATAATGTTGCACATCATATTCGGTATATAATAGCACTCATTCAGAATCAGTGTATCACCACTTGGTAATACTAGGTGATATTCGCCAACTGCTCTGGCTGCATCATTTGCACCGTTTCTTACTTGAACGGAATGATCACCTTTTCCCAGTTCTCTACCTTTTCGTAGCCCATGTAACAATTTACATATGTGGGATCCTGATCCGGTATCTAATACCCTGGACGTAAGGTGAGAAACAGTTCTCAATAACTAACACACCTGAAGAAGATACATTAACATATATGTTCTTTTGTGCGGTTTGAGAATCCAGATATTCTTCTATTCCCTGTTCAGTCTTATTACTCTTATAAGAAAAAACGGGTTCAACGTTCCCCTGCTCAGTATAATAAGAGGGTTCAGTCAATACATCCATATTATTATCTTGATTATGGCCTGACATGGTCGCTGGCTTGAGAGAGAGAGAAGAAAACACTTTAGAGTATGCTCTTGCAAGATCAGATTGGTTATTATCTTATCTAATCAGGATGGCTCCCACTGTTTTTATCAAATCTTCCTTCAAACCCTAAAAGGAAAGACTACCTGCGATTAATTTCACACTACAACTTCGCCAATCTTTCAGCCAGGCCAGTGTCGGTACTTTAAGGGAGGTTCCCCGTGCTTTCGCATGGACCTAATTAAAGTAAACCTCGTTTTCCCAGAGGCGTAACCCCGTTGACACCTTTCTAAACACCTACTTGATAGTCTAATTGTCCTGTGTAAAACTTTCCCAGGAGTAACAATTACTCGCAGTGGGTATCGGGATGCAACTATCTCATAGGAGGTATGCAATCTCATTGCTAATTTCAACACTTGAAATTCCCGATAATGCTTTTACCCCTAGCGTCCCATGACCTTGACGGAGGCCAAACTACCCATAGGCCGCTAGTCAAGTTCAACCCGTCATTTCTTGATTGAATTAAACCCACCCGTACGACCCTTCACGGAGGCCAAACTACGCCGTACGAATACCCTAATCCAATCGCATCATATGCTAGCAGATAAGCACTAGTTAGCTACCGTACACTACGCCTTGACGGAGGCCAAACTACCACAGCACGAATACTAAGTAGTACTTATCTGAAATGACGGAGGGCTACGCGGGTTTTTCAGAAAACCATGAGCGTAATAAACTTGATATCGTCGTAGAATCATGTGAAATTTTGAAATGGAGTGTTTTTGAGGCTTTCATTGGTTTTGCTAAAGAGGTCACTCCCGGTGAAAGGATCTCGGCTCTTTCCTCATCGAATAAGGTGGAGGATATATCATATATATCACTGTGCAAAGCAAAACTCTAAAAGCAATCAAAAGACAAACCGAGTTTTGTAGCATCTGCCAGTTTCGCTAAAGTGGTCACTCCCGGTGAAGGGATCTCGGCTCTTTCCTCATCGAATAAGGTGCAGGGTATATCATATATACCACTATGCAAAGCAAAACTGTAGCTACCCTTTTTATAAAGTTTTGATTCTACAACATCTTTTAGGTTTCTTTTCTTTTTATTAATCTCATTAATAAAAAATCCCATCAGCTTATGCTTCCTAAGCATCACAGATAAATACAACGTACACTTATGCCATCCGCATTCGTCTCGATGTCCCCTCGTGCACCGTTAGGTTAGATAACTAACGACAGAGCAGGGCAGGGCTAGTGCGGGTGTAAAACATAAGTAACGTCTATATAATATATCATATATACTATATACTGTATCCATCACAACATATCAAATGATCACATCACAGATATCGCAGCAGAAACATATATATAATGTGGGATATACTAGGACGTCCGTATTTAGTATTTAGCCAACAATAGAAAATACGGATTCCACAGTCGCGATGAATAGCCAAGCCCACACCCTAGACCCCTACGAGAGTGGCAAGCGACCCTACCAATTCTGGAGTTTAGGAGACCCGGTCTTGACTCCTCGAGATGGCCTTCCACTGAACCCCAGAACCTGGTCACCTGTGCTCCCCTCCTTGGGTCTATCCTAATGCGGAAAAGTAAATAATATACAACACTGGTGGCATCAACTTCAACCTGGAAGTGCCCCAAATAAAAGAATATTACATTACATTTGAATTTACATGAATGAAAATATAAAACTCTCATCTCACATAAAACCCCCGGCTATTCAATCGCGACAATCCTGCACATCATATCTCAGCAACACATAATATCTCATATCATCAACGTAAGTAAGTATGCATACACCGATCGTCGTCGATGTATAGCAACGAAAACCGGCAATACAACTACATACTACACTTACGGTCACAGAAAAGAAATTGTAAAACTACAATATTTGGAATCCACAATCACTTTAGACATCGTAAATCCGAAATATCACATACTTCGCATTTCTTGCCTAACACAAAGAATTCCACATATTGTATCACATTCCAGATAAATAGACAGTATTAAACTTTTCGAACAGATAATCAAATACCAAAAATTTCCTAAAGTGCTCAACACTTGAGCGGAGTTCAAATAATCCCAGAATATGTCACAGTACCAGTGATCCAGCCGTAGAAGGGTCAAGCCAACGCCTCACATGTGGCACGCCGTACTGCCCCAAACTCAAAGGTTCAAAAGGCAGTTCAAGACGGTCACATAATCGAGTTAAGGTTTATTGTCTTCCAGAGGGTCCACCGTGTTACTTGCACATTTTTCCGAAAGATTTAAACTCGAGAAAAGATTCAACACTTGAAAATTTTTTGTGTCGGGAAAAAGTGAGTTAATGATATCCGTTCGAACTTTTTAACAGTTTCTAAATATCCGGAAAAACAATAACGAATTTAAAATTCCCGATCGAATCGACGATTACAAAATAAACCCCAGAATACTCAATACTTGAGTCAGATTAAAAATACCCATAAAATAGTAAACACAGAGACAAGAATTACTGTGCACAAAACCGTACCTGGTACTCTTACTCTGCTACGGAACCGCCGCCAAAGGTGGGTAATTGCCGCGGTTCCGTGGCCATTTAGAGGAATTGGGGGCACGTGTTTCACCATAATTCTTATAATTTCCTGCAGAATTTTTTAGGTATTTTTAATTCTGGAAAAACCCAGATTTTAAAAAATGTACAGAGAGGGGTTTTAAATGTCGTATTCGGGTTCGATCGGAGTTTTAACTTCGTTAACACATCGCCTAATGCTCTAGCTAGGCTCTGATACCACGTAGGGTTCCTAGGCACACTTGTGAAGGTTCATAAAGCATTAAACAGGCCCGAATAAAATTTTACATGTGCCGAACAACCCAAAGACGGGAACTTTGCTAGATTACTAGGGTTTAGCATACAAGATGATATCTTTAAAGCTAAGTGTGAGAGATTACAACCTTTGTAGTCCTCTCCTTCTCTTCACAAGCTCCGAGTAGATGTCCCTTCGCCGCGATCAACGATCTTCCGGACTCAAGAGAGGCTCCACGACTCGAACGATCCATGCTAGCTTGAAGTGTTCCTATTCTCCGATGATCTACGTCGAAGTTGCTATAACCCAAGCTTTCTCACTCTAAAGAGATGAACAACCTAATCTAATGGGCTAGATTAGATGAGGATGATGGAGTAGTATTTATGCTATCTTTTTATTTCACTTTCTCACAAGAAATCATCACAAAAGAGTTAACTAGTGAGCTCTCTCTCAAAACTCAAGAGAGAAGAAGATGAAGAAAATGAAAGAAGAATCCATTTGTGATGAATAGTATTCAAAAATATATGATTGATTATCAAACCATGGTCAAGGATGAGAGGCTTAACCTTTGTAGAGAATAAACTAGAGTTAGGGTTTGGTTTGGTTAGGGATAAGTATCAACCATAATATCTTAACCAAGACAAAATAGAATCCTTCTAGAATGAACAAGAATGAGCTAACCCTAATCAAACCCTAATCCCTTTTTATCATCCTTAAACATGTTTTATAATAAATCATATCATGTCACAATAATATATATCACATATATATTATATATTTGCAACAAAAGAAAATAATACAATTAACATATATCGCATATATATCAATATATTAATCCGGTAAGAAAATGAAATAATAAAGTAAGCCAATATTAGATAATGTAATACAATATATCATATATATCATTATACATTAAATCATCGAATCAACACTTGATCCAACGATCCGTATATATCGAATATAACCGACTAATATATCATGTACCGATTCATCGAATCAACACTTGATCCGATGTACCGATTCATATCTAAATCTCGCAAGAATATAATACGGTATCTCATATCGCATTATCCTCGGTCCTGCACATATCACATACGTGCCTCTATTCCGTTTTGCCTGAGCCAAGAAACCTCTGTGTAGGACTCTAAAGAATCGTCAATACGCCAGTAGCAGGTGATGATCATATCAAACAACCACAAGCTGCAAGCGGTCAGCTAAACGTAAGAGCCACCCAGGTATTGAGCGATCAGAAGATCAACAAGCTAGCATGTCCGTTCTCCTGTGAATCCATTCAGTAACACTCCCGTACAGTCCGGTCTGTTCGTTTGATATGTCGCATATCAAGTCTAGGGGTGGTATACGTCAGACCCCAGTAACCGATAAGTCGTGTCGATGTGAGGCTCATAACAGGTCGAGAAACTACTGGTAACACTTACCAGTATATCTCTATATCAGCCCTGGCAAGGGACTTCCAGTTATAGCCAATCGAACACAGCACAACATCAACTCCCTGTACCGGGAGAGACGAATCCCCTCCTATCGTTCATTGCCTCCAAGTGATTCGGGACTGTACCCAAAAGCCACCGTTTTGCATGCCCTCTTGGACGTGGTAAGGTGGAAATCAAAACACAGTGGGAATCACACAAGACTCTATGATGATCTCGGGTCTACAGACTACCCTGTACCAGTGTCACCGGAGAACTGCCATCTGACGTGTGGTATATCACCATCTAGGAGTTCTCGGCGAGACCGTCCAGTGTACCCAGTCTCCACTGAGCACCCGTACACCATCCTTGATGTCAAACACCGATGGATATCGGATCATCCATCGCCCATCATATGGGTCAAGATGCGTATACGCTAGTCTACTCTGGTGTATCGATGCCCTGTCTCGATATACCCTCGACTAGGAACATTTATAGGATGTACTCATCGACTATTGTGGCCCCACTAGTATGATCTCATCATAATCCCAGTAGTCGAGTACTGATCCTAAGGGCTTTATCAACATGTGAGAGAAAGTCGGTAATCCAATACGAGTCAACATGTTAAGATAAAGTGAAACCAAATAGCATAGTATCATGACGAGCAAGAAAGTCCTCTCTGTATATATCCAAGCATCCATCATAATATACATCATATGTACAACAATGGCCTCTAGGGCATATACATAACTAACATCAGGTGCGCACGGAAAACAAAAACCACATAAGTATCATTCAGGAGCAACGGGAATGCACTCAACAACTGTCATAGGCAACATGTGTGTCTGACAGCAAAACCAGGTGCATCTGACATGCACAAGGAAACCCGATTTAGTGCATCTGGTGTGCACCAAAATTGTACCTCAAAACACTAAAGGTGCATCCAATGCTAGCAGCGCAAGACATCTACTTGCCTCTTGCCCACTGTCTGGCATCTTCTGTCTCTGGGTTATCTCCTCTGCGGATTACCAATCTCACAATCAATCGGCTCATTGGCCCTGTCAGGTGTGCTAACGGGGACGATCCCGTTCTGGCACTTCTCTGGTCATCTCTCGGTCAATCCTCACGACCACTTATAAAGCAGCAAGTCGCTGGCGTCGGCCTCTGGCTCTCTGAATGCACGTGACACATCTGATCCTAGGTGCAAATATCATTGCAGCAGTGTCCTGGAAGGAATCCTGCTCAAGGTCTCTTCCGATCTTACCTATGCCGGTCTGTACAGAGTCTGGTACTCTTGCATAATCTCTTCTCGCTCGATGGACATCTGCGTCCTCAGCACAACTTTTTCTCGGAAATTGGTCGCATCCTAATGCCTCTGTAAGCATACCAGGTCTCTAGTCTCGACGGGAAGTAATGACAGCTCGTCAGTGTCTCGCACGAACCTCTGGTTCCACTTGTCTCTATCGTCGTCCACTATGACGTCACGCCATGCTATTTAAGCACTGCACTGTTCTCGGCCACGGTCAATCCGAAGTCTCTCGCACGGACTCGAAATCGCGTACTCTGTAGCTTCATCATTTTATAGAAGATGTCTGGCCGAACAGGTCCTCGGGAACGCGTCCCAACCATTGGAGGAATACTCAATACTCGTCCGTCCTCGATCAACTCGCAACGCATCTGGGTAAGGTCCTTTATCCGAACCTGGTCAACTACCTCGTCGACGATGCCGAACTCTGGCCTGCTGGGTGTGCACAATATGACCCCTCTTGGGTCCAGGTCTTCTCGTAGTATTCCAGAAAGGTCCTGTCGAGGTCTCTCTCAAATCTTTTTCCTGCCGAATTGCCCGGAAGTCCTCGTCCTTTGCTGAAGCTAATTCTTGTTTCGGAACAGCTTAATACTCATCGCAACTCCTTCTGGGAGGTATAACCATAAACTATGCCTCTGCATTCGTATCGCATCTTTGTTGTCAGCGGAGGGGAACGTCACCTCGTCAAATCTCTTGCGAACTCTTTACTTCACTCTGCTTCAATATCGACTGATTCGGACTCAACTCATCGTGACTGCACGGATCGCGCTCCAACGGCTATTCTCGTATCAGGAGTCTCCCAAGAAATGCATCTCAGCACCAAGAATCCGAAGGAAGTCGAACCATTCGATCGATTCGTCAAAACCTCATAATCCCCCAAGTGCCCAACACCTTGGGTACAGTTTAACGGCATCAAGTACATACCACGGCATTAATGCTCCAGCCGTAGAAGGGCAACCCCAAGCCTCGCTAATGGCGCCGCGGAACTGCCGCAAACCCTAAGGTTCAAAGGCTTTCACACGGTCATTAAGTCGAGTTAGGGTTTCATTCTTCTAGAGGGTCCATAGAATCGCCTGCATGTCTTTCCGAATACTTTAAACTTGGAATAGCAGGTTCCCGACATTCGATCGTCTCTGTCGACTCTCAACGTCTCCGCGTGAAGTCGTCTCTAGCTGGAAGCAATCTATCTGATGACCTCTCATCTGGGTAAGAGAACGAATCACATGTCCTAGTCAATCACCCTCGGTGACTAGCGACCGTCCATCATATCTCTAAGTATATACTCATGCTGCAGTAGCTCCAATCAACTGGGCGATTTCCCGTCGTTTACAGCAACAACTGGCTCATTCGTCTGTACGCTGAACATCGCCTCAATCCTCCAGGAAAGGCAATACATTGGAAGTCATCTCTAAGTCGGTCTGCCCTAGATCCGAGTAAGACTCTCCACACTGGAAATCTTTAACTCAACTGAGCCTGCTCCGGCGCATAAATCGGACGAATCACCTTCGTCTCTCAAATCGGGTAGACTAGCTATCATCTGTCTCATATCTGCCTGGAAGCTCCGGCGATCTCAGCTCGTAGGCTCTGGAAGAGACATCCTGTCAATCTCTAAGGTATGGTATACATCAACAGTACTCTCTCAACTGACAGCTCTAACAATGGCCCGATCATCCGGTGCAAAACCAAGCACTCGCCTCCACTAGAGGTCACAATCACCAATACTAACTCGAGACGTTCCCATGTCACCAGAAAACATAACGGTCAGCCCTCGTACCAGACGAGCTCACTCTGACCGTAACACCAGCAACAGCTCAACTGCGCTCAACAATGGCGACAGGAACCTCAATCGAGTATCGAAGAGGGCAGATCGATGGCAAAAAGAAAACAACAGATCTAGCATGGATACATGATCATAAGAAGGAACAACATCAATGAAGGTATGATCATGGACTAATAGAATCGAGGATCTCAAATGGATGTATAATCATGGCTATGAAGAGAATCACTGATCTCGAAAATATATGCATCCTAAGGTTCCTTAAGTGGAGTGGCGTGTCGTAAGTATGCCGCGGAACATACCCACGGTACGTCACTCTACTTTAGTCACATATTCCATCAACCAAGGGTCATCCTACGCGACGAAAGTTCGGGTCTAATACCCCCTCGACTAAGTCTAAGTTCCGTAAGGTCAAGCCTAAGTTCCATATATTTATAGACACCCTAGGCTCCACATAGTCAAACTTAGACTCGAACCAAGGTTAACCTAGCGCTTTGATACCAACTTTGTCACGACCCGAAAGAGCACGTGACTGGCCCTTGAAACATATGAAGTCTACAGGACACCATCTGATCCAAGTAAGCCAAAAGCCCAGAAATCTAAAACCATTTTAAGAGTAAAGAAACATATTTTGTAAATTTTCCATTGAGGCATTTTATCAAACACTTACTACGCATAACAAAGAGCACAACCCACACAAGTAATATAATATACAACGCCGAAGGGCGAGGATCAAAACCCAAGAGAATCTCCAATAAGCAAGAAAAACGTAATACTACTGAGCGCGACTCTAAGGTCGAATATAATACATCACTAGTGTCTAAGTCTGAAACAATATACAAGTTTTGGTTGATGGATTTCTACATACAATGAATAATACATGTACAACGGCGGTTCTGATACAAAGAATCCACCTACCAAGCAAAACGCCCGCAAAGGAAAGCAGTGTGCCAGAAATGCTGCTATGGAACCTGTACGGAAAACCTGCAAGAACTGTGGCACAACGGGGGTGAGTTGCCAACTCGTGAATAGAAAATATCTACAAGCAGAAATTGAAAGCAAGACCTAATCCTAGGTCAATACAATCAGTATATAATATAAACCTCAAATGAATAAGTTTGAAGTATTGTAAAGTGGCAATGTAACATCTGAACATAAGTGTATTGCCAAGAACTCGTGCCAGTGCCTCACGTAATAAAATATCATAAATACGATGTATGTATGTGGTGAAATGAAAGCAGAAGGTATCAAGAATGAAGTCATCAGAAAATCAGTGTCGAGCATCGACACAAGTATATATATATCTCAGTCTCAAGTAAATCCCACATATCATGTGTCCGCTATGTATGCAACATCCATGAATGTACTCTATCAGGTACTACTAATACATGATGCAATGCAGATAAAATAAATATGGGGTAGGGGAGATGTAATATACCATCGACCATAAAGGCTCCTATCATATTGAGCACATAGGCTCCGAGCACATAGGCTCCTTTCATATATCGGGCATCCGTCAGTCCGGGTCAGTCCCCACTCTCATATATCGGGCATCCGTCAGTCCGGGTCGGCCCCCACTCTCATATATCAGGCATCCGTCAGTCCGGGTCGGCCCCCACTCTCATATATCGGGCATCCGTCAGTCCGGGTCAGCCCCCACTCTCATATATCGGGCATGCATATATAAGTTTGTATAGATCATCATGATGATATACTAAGTAGGTGTATATATATATCGGCGTCCCATACCACTAATATATATATACTCTGGGTATACATATATATTTCAGCGTCCTATACCACTGATATATATACGCCGGAGTAAAACAATCTAGAATCATCATATGCCTCCATATCACAGTGCGAAATCCATGAATTACAATACATGCAACATGACACACTAATATGAGCATGGAACTATGTAAAGGCATAAGCACAAGGAGCATGAATCAATAACATATATGCATGCAATGCAATGCGAGCCGTAGAATAAATGGTAAATGAATAATAATGCAGCTTGCCATTTGAAATAAGACAAATCGGGGTTTTCGTAAAATAAGGGCTACAGTGTTTTTAAGATACTCCCGATTCGTTAGTTGTTGAAATAAGTATGACTTAGGTCTAGTCTAACATCTACTATGCAAACTACAGACCTAAGTATCAAGTCAACTGGGAGGGGTATGGAGTCCACCTAAATCTGAGTCGATAAAAATATATATACATATATACAAGTTTTGGTTGATGGATTTCTAGATATAATGAATAATACATGTACAACGGCGGTTCTGATACAAAGAACCCACCTACCATGCAAAACGCCTGCAAAGGAAAGCAGTGTGCCATAAATGCCGCTATGGAAACTGTACGGCAAACCTGCAAGAACTGTGGCACAACAGGGGTGAGTTGCCAACTCGTGAATAGAAAATATCTACAAGCAGAAATCGAAAGCAAGACCTAATCCTAGGTCAATACAATCAGTATATAATATAAACCTCAAATGAATAAGTCTGAAGCATGGTAAAGTGGCAATGTAACATCTGAACATATGTGTATTGCCAAGAACTCGTGCCAGTGCCTCACGTAATAACATATCATAAATATGATGTATGTATGCGGTGAAATGAAAGAAGAAGGTATCACGAATGAAGTCATCAGAAAATCAGTGTCGAGCATCGACACAAGTATATATATATCTCAATATCAAGTAAATCCCACATATCATGTATCCGCTGAAAGGTTCCTAGGCACTCTAGTGAGGTCTCACAAGGCATCGAACATGCCAATAAAAAAAAATGGTGCCGAGAAACCCTAGACTACGGATCTTAGACTAGATGTTTCGGCGAAACGATAATCTAGTTAACTACTTAACTAAAAGTTAGATGCTACAACCTTTGTAGATCCGGATATCCACTTCCCTAGCTCCACGTAGTGGTCCTCTCGCTGTCCTCTTCCAATCCTAGACTCGTTCATCGGCTTCATCGGGAAAGTGAGCGGAATAGGTCGTCGGCTTCGTGTCAAAGACGATCTACGTCGAGGCATCACAAGTTCAAGCTCCGACTTCACCATGTTGTGAAACTTGTGAAGAAAACACCCAAAACAACATGGTAAGAGGTAGAGGGTGAAGAAATAGGAGGTGGGTAGACTTTAGATTTGGATTTCTCACTTTGGAAGTCAAGTTGCCATTGATGGCATCAATCTTTTCTTTTTGGAGATGAAGAAGAAGATGATGCTAGAATTATGATAAGTCTTTTAAAATGAAAAGAAAAAGCATACTTATCATAATCTAACAAGGGTTAAGTGTAGAGAATAAACCATGGTCATTTGGAGAGTTAGGGTTAAGCATGAGGATAAGAATGGTTGAAAAAGTCAAGGCTTCAAGAAGCTTCAACTAATGACAAAAGAAAGCCACCATTCTCTTTAAATCTTTTTCAAATAAATAAATGAATAAATAAATAAATAAATGAATATGCAAAACCCTAATTATCAAATCAACCATGGTTTAATTCTATATACTTAACAAAACAATCAAGTATCATCAAACATGATACAAATGTGTGCACAAAAGTATATCACATATACTTCTTGCACATCAAGTGAGAAAATCCATATAAAGTGAACCAATACTAGCTAATGCAAAGTAATATATCAAATATATAATTATACATTAAATCATTAAATCAACATTTGATTCAATGATCCGGTCATGTCGCACACAACCGACTAGTATTCAATGTATCGATTTATCGAATCAATGATTCGATACTAGGTCATATCGAATATAACCAATCGAAACATTTATCGCGAGAATGAAATGCAGTATCACATACACGCATTATTCTCGGTCCCGCACATATCTCATATGCGCTCCTATTTCGTTTCGCTTGAACCAGGAAAGCTCTGTGTAGGACTCTAAAGACTCGTCAATACGCCGGTAGCAGATGATGATCATATCAAGCACCCACAAGCCGCAAGCGGTCTGCTAAACGTAACGGCCACTCGGTGTTGGAGATAGTGCCCTCATAGTCAATTATTGGATCGCAGGTACGTGATTGTAATGATTGCGGAGGACCTATACCGGTATGACAGTCTTACTCGAGATGATAGTATGCTATCTGGTTTGCCGTTATCAGTCGTGTACATGTTCTGGTGACTGATTACATGTTACACTTTGATAGAGCCCTTAGGATCTTGCTTTACCACCGACAGTATGATGGCGATCATATACGTGAGAGTTGGGTGGTTTATACGCATATCCTTAATTGTGGTCCCTAGTCGTGGGAGTTTCGAGACAGGGCATCGATACTCCGGAGTAGACTAGTGTATACAGTCGAGACCCCGACGAGGGGCGGTGGCCGGTCTCACAAGCCACTGGTGTCAGTTGGATCACCTAAGATGTATACAGGTGCTCATTGGGTTATGAGTACACCGGACAGGACTCGCCGGGAATCTGCTAGTTAGTATTATATCTACCATCAGATAGCAGTTCCCTGGTGACATGTGTACAGGTTAGTTCATCGACCTGAGGTCGTCATTTGTCTCGTGTGAGTTCCCACTATGCTTTGATTTCTACCCTACCACGGCTCAAAAGAGTCGTGCAAACAGGTAGTTTTTGGGTACAGTCCCGAGCCATATGGAGGCACGTGAGCGGATCGGCAGGGGATTCGTCTCTCCCGGTATTGGTGGCGAGATCGTGCTGTGTCTAGGAGAGCCATTACACAAAGCCCACGGCCGTGGCAGGAGATTTACTGGTAGGTACTCCAGTAGTATCTCAGGGTGTTATTGGGCTTCACTCCGACACGACTTATACTGCTATTGGGGGTCTGACGTTACTAGCCCCCTAGGCAGATATGCGATACTCATAGACGAACGGACCGGACTGTATATACATTGTCACTGTTAGGCTCAGTAGGGTTTTCCGGATGAGTGCGCTCATCGGCATCCCTTGAGGTCAGTCCATGGGCAGCCGTTACGCATTACTAGTGCCGCTGACGGTTTGTGGTTAAACCCACTTCCAGGGTACTGACGAGTTATTAGAGTCCCCCACAGACAGTTTCCCAAGTTCGGGCGAAACGTTGTAGAGGCCGTATGGTTTTATGGCAGGGTTCGGAAAATGCACGTGCGTTTACGCACGTGTTATTTTTCGGGCAGATGATACTGGTCGGCTTTGGTTTAAGCCGGATCCGAGTATTATATTGAGTAGGTATAATATCTTTGTCTCAGTTGCATTTGTATTCGGTCGTAATACAAATGCGGGTATATTTATACAGTTTCGGGGTTATCCTGAAAGTCGTTTCAGGATCACTTTTGGAAGTTGCCAGTTTCCAGTTTTCTATCAGCCGTCTTTTAACATTCGGTTAAAGACGGATTTATCTTTTCTTCAGATGGAGTGAGTCATCATTCTAGAAGGTTCTAGAAGTGATGATGTGGCTTATGAGTCATCTTGACATTAATGGTTGCATTGATGAATTGATGAGGTGTTTATGTGAGTCATGCTTTGTTTTAATGATTCTTGTTTGGTTAAGATATTTTGAGTGAGAAGCTTTCTCTTGTGGTCACCCCCCCTCTCCTACGGTCACCTCCCTCTTGCTATATATGGCCGGCCCTCTCTCTCCACTCTCTCTCTCTCACTTGTTGTTTCACTTGAAAAGATATGATAGTATTTGGGGTGCATGGAATTTTACAGTTCATTTCATTCCATCACCCAATTCCCTCGGCAACTTCATTAACCGATCGTCCACGGATTTGGACGAAGTGAGACAAAGTCATCTACTCATTCTCTACATCATTCTTGGTCATCTCTTTTAGCAAACTTGACGATCGAGTTGCCTCAAGTCAGAGGCGGGAGCCCGTTTAAAGAATCAGTGATGTGGTGCCACCTCGACGAGGAGATTGGAGATCAACGCGATCGGAGCAGCCGCAACGGAGCGTGGGATGATGGTTGAAGAACGAAGGACTCGGATCGTTCGGTATAACCTTTCTACACTCTTTACAGTTTGTTAGTTTAGCAATAATGGCAGATCCGGGTTAAAGTATACGATAGCGCCAGTTTAAAAGTTTTTGTTCCGCATTTGGCGTCTGTAGACTGCCGGGGCGCTAGCGTAGACTTACAGTGGTATCAGAGCCTCACCATTTTGCTATACTAACTTGTGCTAACGCGTTTAAAATATCGATCCGACCGGAAATCAAAAATCACAATTTTTCAGCCTAACAGTTTCTGTCGATTTTAAATGGTCTGATAAAATTTTTCTACATGTCTCAGTAAACTGTGCAGGCTTTTCTAAGAACCACGACGAAATTTGGTGACATGAATCCACCAAACCGCCGCGGAAACGCGGTCAAACCCATGGTTTGACCGCGCATCCGCGGCCACGTGGTGAGCTCGTGCTCCCAAATTTTGTCAGTGGGTTCTTCTCTGGAATTTGTGGTTTTTGGTAAATATCGTTTTGGCCCAGATTTTGTTACTGTTCACCAGTAAGTCGTGGGGCCCATTTTTTTGATATTTGGTCGATCGAAATTTAAACACGTTAGTTTACAGTGCTTACATTATATCTCCGACCGGGAATGTCATTTGATCGGTAAACCGCGTCTGATTGCTATAGTTCTTTTAGACGGGTTTGCGAACGTGACATTCGCGTTGATGTTCTGTGTTATGCTGTGATGTTGCGGATTTGTCGTGGTGGATAGCAGTGTGCAATGATAGTGCAGGTTGAGTTTATTTGTACATTTGATATTGCGGGGCGAGCGTCCAACATGTGGACTGCCGTCACTGCCTGTTGTATAATATTCTTTTGAGGCACGACCAGGTTGCGGTTGATGTACCTATTGTACTATTTTTCATTACTGTACTAGGTTTTTACCCCGCGAAGGAGTGCACGGATAGCCGGGTTCTGAGGGGCAACGGGTCCGCATCTCATGGCTTTGAGAAGCAGAGGGGTCCCACTCTAGAATTGGCAGACTATTCGCCGCACTCGTAGGGGGTACAGGTTGACCCAAGGAGGGGTGCCCAAGATTACCGGATTCCGTGGAGTGCAGGGTGGTCCATTCACTATGCTTTAAGGGGCTGCCTCGCTTCAGGTTTTGGCGGGTAACTTGCCGCACCCGTAGGGGTCTAGGTTTCATTGCACAGGCTATCCACACGACAGGGGAACGTCGGGTTTCTGCAGCGGCTCTGTGAAACTCGGGGATCCCAGATATCTGTATTGTTCTGTGATGCTTATTACTTTTCTGTAATGTTGCATACTATCACGCCTGGAGCGATTATTGTATATTGGTTTATATACTATTAGATGTTGTATATATTTTACACCCGCGCTAGTCCAGTCCCCGCTCTGTCGTTAGTTAAGTAACCTAACGGGTGATGACGGGACCCAGTGACGAATGCGGATGGCATATACGTACATTTTATTTTCGTTCTTTTCTGGTGTGATTAAATGATGGGACCGTGTTGATTCTGATCAACACAAAGTAAAACAAACCTGTTTGCAGTTGTTGGAACAAATTTAAAAAGTGTTATTGCAAAGACGTTTTCTTTTGTTATGCATAGCGGTATTCAGTGGAATATCCAGCACCTCATTCGACGGGGCAAGGGCCGATATCCCTTCACCGGGACTGACCCCTTGGGCATAAGTTTGCGTCAGCGTAATAACTTCACTATAGTCGATTACAAGTTGCTTTGCATAGCGGTATTCAGTGGAATATCCTGCACCTCATTCCACGAGGAAAGAGCCGAGATCCCTTTATCGGGAATGACCTCTTTAGCAAAAGGTTTTCGCCACTATATTTTAAAAAGCTATCAGGTTCCTTCAGCGATATCAAGTTCACTACGTTAAAGGTTTTTCGCCAAAAACCAGCCGTAGCCCTCCGTCATTTCATATGAATGGTCAGTAGTATTCAAGCTATGTTGGTCTAGCCCTTAGCTAGGACATAGTGATTGGTAGCTGCTGGGGTGTTCACATGTTGCATAGATAGATGAGTTGGTTTGGGACAGTCGTACAGCCTTGTTGGCCCTTAGTCAAGGGTGAGTACGGGTGGGTTCAAATTAACAAGATAATGATGGGAAGAACTTGACATGTGACTTATGATGGGCTGGCCCTTAGTCACGATCATAAGAGCATGGGGCAAAAACTATATCGGGAGTTTCTAAAGAAACTGAAACTTGCCATGTATGCGCATACCTTCTGGAGTATGAGTAACGTGGATGCATTCCATCACATTATCATGCGATGAGAGTTGGATCCCGATTCCCACTGATGAGTTGGTTTACTCTTCGGGTGATCCCGATTGATTCTTCTTTAGGTTTGGAGGAGAATTTGAAAAGACAGTGGGAGGTTTCCAGATTAGATAAAGTGATGACCATTCTGATCTAGGTTTGAGTGCACGCAGAGTGTTTCTTTTCTCTCTCTCTTTGGCAGCGACCTTTGACCGACCCTAGACTATGACTCAGTGACCAGGTTGACCGAACCTTCTTAAAATACTGGTTTTTGGATTGTCTGAGTTGCATAAGTCATTGCCACTCCTTCTTTTACCCTTTGAATTTCTCAGAACACCCGTATTACTACGGATATCCACTTCCATTGGATAGATCCATCGTATGGTTATATACGAACTCGAAGGGACTTCTTCGGGGATGGATCCAGGTTCAGGAGAAATAGAATTGGTTTATTCAGTTGTCTTTTATTATCACCTTCTCTCAGGTTGCGAGGGCTCCTTGGTTTAGGAGAGTACACCTATTACGCTTATTGGATAGTCTTATTCCAAACCATAGACTGGTGCCGAAAGGTAGGGAATGAAGAAAAACAATTAGCCTAAGTAGGGTGTGCAGAAGGTAATATGTAAAGACAAAATAAAGGGATTAGAAAGAGGGCAAAGTAAATTGCGACTGATATCATTCACGACCAAAACCGCGTACTTCATCGCCACTCCTATTTCACCTTTAAAAGAATAAGCTATTATTCAGTTGTCTTTTATCATCACCTTCTCTCAGTTGCGAGTACTCCTTGGTTTAGGAGGGTACACCTATTATGCTTACTGGATAGTCTTCTTCCAAACCATAGGCTGGTGCCGAACGGTAGGGAAGGAAGAAAACCATTTAGCCTAACGATGGTGTACAGAAGGTAACGACTAAAGACAAATAAAGGGATTTGGAGAGTTGGCAATAAAATATACGGTTGAAGTCGTGAATTGGATTATGGAAGAGGCATTTCTATGACTACCAGGATACCCCTACGAAACATTTTCATGTTTCAGTGCATTGTTAAAGAAAAACTGTTTTCCCGATTAGACACTTACTCCAAGGGTATGTATTTACCAGGTTTCATTCTCATATCTGTATGGTTTTACAGATGATGAGTGGGAGTAAAATATTGGGAATTAGGTGATCATCCTCATTATATCGGAATTCGTTGTAATTGGTGATATTTGAGGAAATCGCCAGGGTACAGTTTTCCACCTACAACGCACAGGTTTTCAGTTGTTCAACTCAGTGGACTTATACAGAGTATTGTATGTTGTCCAGTGTCCTTCAGGACAAAGGGGTAGGTCCTCGTACTATGTTCTGTTTACTTATAACTTCTCTAGTATTTAGACAAGTGTTTCGTAGAAATACAAGGTCTAAGTTTTGAGAAGTTGTGGGTATAAGAATAAAGTAGAGAACCAGGTATCACAAGTATCGGGATTCTTCAAAGAGATCGAAGATGTAGATTCTTGTGATTGGTATTCAGATGATAGTGATGGTTTTGAGAAACTTGTTTCTCTTTCGGGTTACTCATAATTGGATGGATTCCTAAGTTGAGTAATGCTGATTAGCCTCTTTCCAATAAGTTGATATGCACTGGAGACAGCTGCATGGTTTGAATATGGTTCCAATTAAATTAGTGCCAAAGTTTCTATATTGGATATAGAATAGTTCGTACCTTAAAAGATATTAAGGTACGGGGAGCTGTCCAGTTTATGCTTAAAACCAGACTCTGGATAACTCAGGGCACGTTTCTGTAATGGTTGTTTGTGGGTTGACCCTGGCTATGACGAGGGTTGATATTCTACCATTTGGAAGATCAATAGTGATATTGTTCTTGACTCGCCACAGTTTTAGTAAAAATGGATCTTTTTCAGAAAACAGTAGTGGGAGTATGGTAGAACTAGAAGTGATTCCAGAACCGCGAACGATTACGGAAAATTTAATAGGACCTATATATTCAATCAGGTTTGACATTCCAATAGCCACTCCGCAGATTTGGTGGGTAACCTCAGACACCCGAGAGGTACTTCGGTAGGCTCAAGGACAGTGACAGGGAGGTTCTTATCTACCCAGACTTGACACTACTGTTGTTCCAGGATATGAGACCCGGTAGGAGGGTTGTCGTAGTCAGTGGGAGCAGCGGAAGCATAGTGGGCAAGATGCTTATATCTATTTATAGACTTGAGCATTTATAGCGGAGATAGATCATCTAATTTTGATGTGACAGTCATTGGTTTGACTTCAATCAGAATAGGGATGGATCAGTTAAGAAGGTAGTAGGGTGTGATGTCATGGTATCTGGATGACATACACAGAGTGGGAAGTAAAATTCCTATCCTACGATCGGTTGTACTGTGGTCGTCACACAGTTGTTTCTCCAGACAGGATATGGATATAATATTTGACATTCTGGTTTCTAGATCTATGGTTTTAGATCTGGATTTGGGTAGTTTCCCAATGTGGGTACTTTGATAGATATTCTAATGGTTTTTGGAATAGTTGACTCCTAGCATGGTGGTGTACCTGCAGGTGATGGAGTCATCCTCTCTAAAGGTGTCGTATAGACTAAAGGGGAGAGGGATGTGCATGATTGGCAGATCACTTGCTTAGGCAATTGAGTCAATCATGAGATGTCAAGTACCACACCAAATGTTGGTTTTGCACTAGATGCAATAAGTTTGTATTAATCCAATCCTGGAGAAACATAAGGAAGCAGTTTTAGAACATAAGTACATGTTCTACGGATTTGATGACGGCAGCCTCCTTCGGGAGACGATTATCATTCCAGGCTTCAAAGGTGACATGGTTGACAGAGTGATTGTCAGAGTTATAGTTTTTCCCTCTGACGAAGAGGGACAGTATTATGGACAGGTGGTCCAAGAGGATACTGTGGGTGGCATGGTGCCGGATACTGATTAGGTTCAGTGATCGATACAGTCTAAGAAGTTTGGATTTGGAGTTCATTTATGAACTAGGTCCCATCAGATATCCAGACATATTCTATGACAGGTATTACTCGATTCGGGAGATGGCTTTCTCCGCAAACTTAAGATTTAGAGAGATATAGAAAGAAACTTCTAGGCGGATCCACTCACTAAGGCTATTTCTCGAACACAATAGTTTTACAAACGGGCTTTGTGATACTAATTAGTAGAGGAGTTGGATGTTCGGTTTCACACGGGCTGTGAGTAGTCGATATCTCAATAATTAGCCTTGAGTGCAAGTAGGAGATTGTTGGAGATAGTGCCCTCATAGTCAATTATTGGATCGCAGG
Organism: Agapanthus africanus; assembly: GCA_030015575.1. Taxonomy (NCBI): domain Eukaryota; kingdom Viridiplantae; phylum Streptophyta; class Magnoliopsida; order Asparagales; family Amaryllidaceae; genus Agapanthus; species Agapanthus africanus. Next base: position 100,691,081 of record CM057351.1, read on the forward strand.
TACGTGATTGCAATGATTGCGGAGGACCTATACCGGTATGACAGTCTTACTCGAGATGATAGTATGCTATCTGGTTTGCCTTTATCAGTCGTGTACATGTTCAGGTGACTGATTACATGTTACACATTGATAGAGCCCTTAGGATCTTGCTTTACCACCAACAATATGATGGCGATCATATACGTGAGTGTTCGGTGGTTTATACGCATATCCTTAATTGTGGTCCCTAGTCGTGGGAGTTTCGAGACAGGGCATCGATACTCCGGAGTAAACTAGTGTATACAGTCGAGACCCCGACGAGGGGCAGTGGCCGGTCTCACAAGCCACTGGTGTCAGTTGGATCACCTAAGATGTATACAGGTGCTCATTGGGTTATGAGTACACCGGACAGGACTCGCCGGGAATCTGCTAGTTAGTATTATATCTACCGTCAGATAGCAGTTCCCTGGTGACATGTGTACAGGTTAGTTCATCGACCTGAGGTCGTCATTTTTCTCGTGTGAGTTCCCACTGTGCTTTGATTTCTACCCTACCACGGCTCAAAGGAGTCGTGCAAACAGGTAGTTTTTGGGTACAGTCCCGAGCCATATGGAGGCACGTGAGCGGATCGGCAGGGGATTCGTCTCTCCCAGTATTGGGGGCGAAATCGTGCTGTGTCTAGGAGAGCCATTACACGAAGCCCACGGCCGTGGCAGGAGATTTATTGGTAGGTACTCCAGTAGTATCTCAGGGTGTTATTGGGCTTCACTCCGACACGACTTATACTGCTATTGGGGGTCTGACATTACTAGCCCCCTAGGCAGATATGCGATACTCATAGACGAACGGACCGGACTGTATATACATTGTCACTGTTAGGCTCAGTAGGGTTTTCCGGATGAGTGCGCTCATCGGCATCCCTTGAGGTCAGTCCATGGGCAGCCGTTACGCATTGCTAGTGCCGCTGACGGTTTGTGGTTAAACCCACTGCCAGGGTACTGACGAGTCATTAGAGTCCCCCACAGACAGTTTCCCAAGTTCGGGCGAAACGTTGTAGAGGCCGTATGGTTTTATGGCAGGGTTCGGAAAATGCACGTGCGTTTACGCACGTGTTATTTTTCGGGCAGATGATACTGGTCGGCTTTGGTTTAAGCCGGATCCGAGTATTATATTGAGTAGGTATAATATCTTTGTCTCAGTTGCATTTGTATTCGGTCATAATACAAATGCGGGTATATTTATACAGTTTCGGGGTTATCCTGAAAGTCGTTTCAGGATCACTTTTGGAAGTTGCCAGTTTCCAGTTTTCTATCAGCCGTCTTTTAACATTCGGTTAAAGACGGATTTATCTTTTCTTCAGATGGAGTGAGTCATCATTCTAGAAGGTTCTAGAAGTGATGAAGTGGCTTATGAGTCATCTTGACATTAATGGTTGCATTAATGAATTGATGAGGTGTTTATGTAAGTCATGCTTTGTTTTAATGATTCTTGTTTTGGTTAAGATATTTTGAGTGAGAAGCTTTCTCTTGTGGTCACCCCCCCTCTCCTACGGTCACCTCCCTCTTGCTATATATGGCCGGCCCTCTCTCTCCACTCTCTCTCTCTCACTTGTTGTTTCACTTGAAAAGATATGATAGTATTTGGGGTGCATGGAATTTTACAGTTCATTTCATTCCATCACCCAATTCCCTCGGCAACTTCATTAACCGATCGTCCACGGATTTGGACGAAGTGAGACAAAGTCATCTACTCATTCTCTACATCATTCTTGGTCGTCTCTTTTAGCAAACTTGACGATCGAGTTGCCTCAAGTCAGAGGCGGGAGCCCGTTTAAAGAATCAGTGATGTGGTGCCACCTCGACGAGGAGATCGGAGATCAACGCGATCGGAGCAGCCGCAACGGAGCGTGGGATGATGGTTGAATAACGAAGGACTCGGATCGTTCGGTATAACCTTTCTACACTCTTTACAGTTTGTTAGTTTAGCAATAATGGCAGATCCGGGTTAAAGTATACGATAGCGCCAGTTTAAAAGTTTTTGTTCCGCATTTGGCGTCTGTAGACTGCCGGGGCGCTAGCGTAGACTTACACCCGGGTATTGAGCGATCAGAAGATCGACGAGCTAGCCCGCTTACACTCCTATGAATCCAACCAGTAACACTTACCGTACAGTCCGGTCTGTTCGTCTGATACGTCGCATATCAAGTCTAGGGGTGGTAAACGTCAGACCCCAATACTCGATAAGTCGTGCCGATGTGAGGCTCATAACGGGTCGAGAAACTACTGGTAACACTTACCAGCAAATCTCTGATCAGCCCTGGCCAGGGACATCCCTGTTACGGCCAATCGAGCACAGCGCAACATCAACTACCGGGAGAGACGAAACCCCTCCTATCGCTCATTGCCTCCATGTGACTCGGGACTGTACCCAAAGATCACCGTTTTGCATGCCCTCATGGACGTGGTAAGGTGGAGATCAAAGAACAGTGGGAATCACACAAGACTCTATGACGATCTCGGGTCTACAGACTAACCTGCACAAGTGTCACCTGAGAACTGCCATCTGACGTGAGGTATAATACCATCTGGGAGTTCTCGGCGAGTCCGTCCAGTGTACCCAGTCTCCACTGAGCACCCGTACACGATCTCTGATGTCAAACACCAATGGATATGGGATCATCCATCACCCATCTCATGGGTCGAGAAGCGTATACACTAGTCTACTCTGGTATATCGATGCCCCGTCTCGATACACCTACGACTAGGGACCTTGAAGGATGTACTTATGGACTACCATGTCCCGACTAGTATGATCTGCATCATAGTCCAGGTAGTCAAGTACACATCCTAAGGGCTTTACCAACATGTAACTCTAAGACAGTTTAAAGAGACTAGTATACATGTTAAGATAAAGAGTAACCAGATAGGATACTATCATATCGAGCAAGAAAGTCATCTCTATATATGTCCAAGCATCCAATATAATATACAACATCTGTACAATACTGTCCTCTAGGGCATACATACAACTAACAATCTACCACTTGCACTAGGGCCAGCTGCTGTAGTATCGCATACCGAGCATCCCGAAGCGTCTCTCAAACTGTATCTGGGGAATGGCCTTCGTGAGTGGATCCGTCGTGTTATTCTTCGTGTCAACCTTCCTGACCTCGATCTCCCGGCGATCAACTATCTCCCGGATCAGGTGATACCGCCTCAGAATATGCCTGGATCGCTGATGGGACCTGGGTTCCTTGGCCAAAGCCACCGCTCCATTGTTATTGCAATACAAAGGTATCGGATGCTCAATAGATGGAACCACTCCAAGTTCAGCAATGAACTTCTTGATCCAGACAGCCTCTTTGGCAGCATCGTTGGCAGCGATGTATTCAGCCTCCATCGTCGAGTCTGCCACGGTTTCCTGCTTGGAACTCTTCCAGCTAACCGCCCCTCCGTAAAATGTAAAGACAAAGCCCGACTGCGACTTAGAGTCGTCCTTATCACTCTGGAAGCTCGAATCGGTAATGGACTCCACTTGGAGTTCTCCGTTACCATACACCAAGAACATATCTCTAGTCCTTCGCAAGTACTTGAGAATGCTCATCACAGCTGTCCAGTGACTCTCTCCAGGATCAGCTTGATACCTGCTCACTACACTTAGTGAGTATGCTACATCGGGTCTGGTACATAGCATCGCATACATGATAGAGCCTACTGCCGAAGCATAGGGTATCCCTTGCATGCGAGCTCTCTCCAAATCAGTCTTGGGAGACATCTCTTTGGAGAGAGTGACTCCAGAGATCGTGGGCATGTTCCCACGCTTGGACTCTTCCATACTAAACCTCTTTAGTATGGTGTCAATATACCTGGATTGGGACAATCCCAAAATCTGTTTGGATCTATCTCTATAGATCCTAATTCCCAATATGCAGGAGTCATCACCAAGATCTTTCATTGAGAATCTTTGTGATAAGAAGAGCTTGACCGATTGCAGCATAGGAATATCATTTCCTATCAAGAGTATTTCGTCCACGTACAATACGAGGAAGACAACCTTACTCTCTGCCACCTTCTTGTAGATACAAGGTTCATCTGGATTTTTGACGAAATCAAACTCTTTGATAACAACGTCAAAGCAGATGTTCCAACTCCGCGATGCTTGCTTTAATCCATAAATGGATTTAAGCAGCTTGCACACCTTCCCGCTGCTCCCACTATCTACGAAGCCCTCTGGCTGAGTCATGTACACGCACTCTTCTAAATCACCATTTAGAAAGGCGGTCTTAACATCCATTTGCCAGATTTCGTAATCATGATATGCAGCGATGGCAAGCATGATCCGGATGGATTTAAGCATAGCCACTGGAGAAAAGGTCTCGTCATAGTCCACACCTGGCCTTTGACGAAAACCCTTTGCTACAAGTCTAGCTTTGAAAGTCTCCACTTTCCCATCTACCCCAAGTTTCTTCTTGAAGATCCACTTGCTCCCAATGGGTTTTACCCCTTCAGGAGCAACGTCCAAAGTCCATACTTTGTTGGTGTACATGGATTCCATCTCGGACCGCATAGCATCCAGCCATTTCACTGAGTCACCACTCGTGATGGCCTGCTCGAAGCTAGTCGGGTCATCATCTTCCATGATGCAATCCTCGCTTCCACCATCAATGAGAAAACCGTAGTATCTCTCAGGTGGACGAGAAACCCTACTAGATCGGCGGAGAGGCTGGGGTTCGTCAGGTACTATCGAATCCTCCGGTTCCACTAAATCTTCAGTTATAGTTTGTGTATCTGGAATTTCTTCCAGCTCTACCACTTTGCCACTAATTTCTTTTTCAAGGAATTCCTTTTCTAAAAAGGTGGCATATTGAGAAACAAACACTTTTTGTTCTTCAGCATGGTAGAAAAAATATCCTTGAGAATTCTTAGGATATCCCACAAACTTGCAAAGAACTGACCGTGCCTCGAGTTTGTCTGGATTTTGCCTTTTGACATAGGCCGGACAACCCCATATCTTAACTCGTTTAAAATATGGTCTCTTCCCACTCCATATCACATATAGTGTGGTAGGTACAGATTTAGATGGAACTTGATTCAATAGGTATGCTGCTGTCTCCAGCGCATAACCCCAGAAGGAAATAGGTAACACAGCTGTTCTCATCATAGAGCGCACCATATCTAATAGGGTGCGGTTCCTCCATTCAGATACACCGTTGTGCTGTGGTGTATATGGAGGAGTCAGCTGAGAGAGAATCCCATTCTCTTTTAGGAAGTCCAGGAATTCATTGCTCAAGTATTCACCTCCTCGATCAGATCGAAGGATTTTAATACTTTTTCCGGTTTGGTTCTCGACTTCCTTTTTATATTCTCTAAATTTCTCAAAAGCTTCTGATTTGTGTTTCATCAAGAACACATATCCGAATCTAGAGAGATCGTCAGTGAATGTAATGAAGTACGAAGAACCATCCCTGGCATGTGTAGACATGGGACCGCATACATCACTATGTATCAGTCCCAAGAGTTCGATAACTCTTTCTCCGTGTCCCGTAAACGGAGTTTTGGTCATCTTGCCTTTGAGACATGACTGGCAAGTGTCATAAGATGAAAATTCGAAAGGTTTCAAATATCCATCCTTATGCAACTTAGCCAGTCGTGTCACATTGATGAGACCCAGTCTACAAGGCCACAAGAAGGATTCGTTGAGTTCAGAACTCTTCCTCTTGTGTGTGTTTGTCATGCTCAGAACTGTTGATTGATTTAGAACATAAATGCCATTGCATAACGTGCCTGATCCAACCAACTTTTGGTTACGGAAAATGTTCATAACATTATCCTGTAATACAAAATTATATCCTTCTTTACATAATAAAGAAACCGATATAATGTTGCATATCAGGTTCGGCATGTAATAGCATTCGTTCAGAACCAATGTATTACCAGTTGGTAATACAAGGTGATATTCCCCGACAGTTTTAGCTGCAACAATTGCACCATTTCCATGTTCTCTACCTTTCCTTAGCCCATGTAACTGATTACATATATGGGATCCCGACCCGGTATCCAATACCCAGGATGTAGAGCAAATAGAGAAACAGTTCTCAGTAATGAACACACCTGAAGAAAATGCATCAACATGTACTTTCTTCATTCGGGTGGCATGAGAATCCTGGCATTCCCCTATATCCTGTTCATTCCTATAACTCTTATAGGAAAGAACGGAACCAACGTTCCCCAGCACAGTATAACATGCGGGTTCGGTCAATACATCCATATTATTATCTTCATTAGGGCATGAAATGGTCGCTACCTGGAGAGAGAGAGAAGAAAACGCTTTAGCGTATGCTCGTGCAAGATCAGATTGGTTATTATCTTATCTAATCAGGATGGCTCCCACTGCTTTTTATCAAATCTTCCTCCAAACCCTAAAAGGAAAGACTAGCCGGAATTAATTACACACTACAAGTTCGCCAATCTTTCAGCCAGGCCAGTGTCGGTACTTTGAAGGAGGTCCCCCGTGCTTTCGCACGAACCTAATTAATGTAAACCTCGTTTTCCCAGAGGCGTAACCCCGTTGACACCTTTCTAGACACCTACTTGATCGGCTAATTGCAATGTGTAAAACTCTCCCAGGAGTAACTCTTACTCGCAGCGGGTATCGGGATCCAACTATCTCATAGAAGGTATGCAATCTCATTACAAATTTGAACACTTGAAATTCCCGATAGTATTTTGCCCCTAGCATCTATATGACCTTAACATAGTCAACAAATCACAAGTGCTAGTCAAGTTCAACCCGTCATTTCCTGATTGAATTAAACCCACCCGCACGACCCTTAACATAGTCAACAAAGTCGCACGACTACCCTAATCTAATCTGCATCATATGCATAAGCAGACAAATACTGGTCAGCTACCGCACACTACGCCTTAACATAGTCAACAAACGTAGCATGAATACTAACCAGTACTTATCTGAAATGACGGAGGGCTACGCAGGTTTTCATAAAACCATGAGCGTAATGAACTTGATATCGTTGTAGAATCAAATGAAGTTTTGAAATGGAGTGATTTTGAGGCTTTTCTAGTTTTGCTAAAGGGGCCACTCCCGGTGAAGGGATCGTCGGCCCTTTCCTCGTCGAATGAGGTGCGGGATATATCATATATATCACTGTGCAAAGCATAAACTATAGAAGCAATCAAAAAGCAAACCGAGTGCGTAGCATCTGCCAGTTATTGCTAAAGGAGTCACTCCCGGTGAAGGGATCTTGGTCCTTTCCTCATCGAATAAGGTGCAGGATATATCATATATACCGCTGTGCAAAGCAAGAACTGTAGCTACCTGTTTTATTTTAAAATTTGATTCTACAATATCTTAGGTTTCTGATCTTTCATTAATCACATTAATGAAGTCCCATCATTTAAATACCTAAACATCACAGATAGATATGACGTACACTTATGCCATCCGCATTCGCCTCGATGTCCCCTCGTGCACCGTTAGGTTAGGTAACTAACGACAGAGCAGGGCAGGGCTAGCGCGGGTGTAAAACATAAGTAACGTCTATATAATATATCATATATACTATATACTATATCCATCACAGAGTCACAACACAGATATCGCAGCAGAATAAACATATGATATATTGGATATACTAGGATGTCCGTGTTTTCAATATGAGCCAGTAGAAAACACGGATTCCACGGTCGTGATGAATAGCCAATCCCACACCCGTAGACCCCTACGAGAGCGGCAAGCAACCCTGCCAATTCTAGGGTTGGGAGACCCGGACTCGACTCCTCGAGTTGGTCTCCCACTGAACCCCAGAACCCGGTTACTTGTGCTCCCCTCTTTGGGTCTATCCTAATGCGGAAAAGTAAATAATATACAAAGGGTGACAACTTCCGCTACCTGGAAGTGCCCCAAATAAAAGAATATTACATACAAGTTTTTACATGAATGAAAATGAAAAACACTCATCTCACATAAAAAAAACCCCACTATTCAAACACGACGATCCAATATAACATATCCAGCAACACATAACATCACATGTCATCAACGTAAGTAAATATGCGCATCCCAATTGTCGTTGACATATAGCAACGAAACCGGCGATATCACATATTACACTTACGGTCACAGAAAAGAAAGTGTAAAACAACAACAATTGGAATCCGCAACTTCTTTAGACATCGCATGCCTAATCAAATGAAATACTTAGACATCACATGCCTAACAGATATAAATCCCGCATTTTAGTCTCATTATCGAAAACTCTTTTCAATATCATGTGGGACTAAACTGCTAGATTTATAACATTCATTCAGTTATCTTATAACTGTTTGAGAATTCCAATTATTGTATCACATTCCAGATAAACAGAAAATGTTAAACTTTCCGATCGAACAGTCGAATACCCAAGTTTTCCGATACAGCTCAACACATGAAATAAGTCAAACAACATTCAGTTCGTGCCTCAGTACCAACGGTCCAGCCATAGTGTTAGTTATGTATATGCCCTAGAGGCCATTGTTGTACATTTGATGTATATTATAATGGATGCTTGGTTATATATAGAGAAGACTTTCTTGCTCGTCATGATAGTATGCTATTTGGTTTCACTTTATCTTAACATGTTGACTTGTATTGGTTTACTGTTTTACTCTCACATGTTGATAAAGCCCTTAGGATCTGTACTCGACTACTGGGACTATGATGAGATCATACTAGTGGGGCCGCGGTAGTCGATGAGTACATCCTATAACTGTTCCTAGTCGAGGGTATATCGAGACAGGGCATCGATACACCAGAGTAGACTAGCGTATACGCATCTTGACCCATATGATGGGCGATGGATGATCCCATATCCATCGGTGTTAGACATCAGAGATGGTGTACGGGTGCTCAGTGGAGACTGGGTACACTGGACGGACTCGCCGAGAACTCCCAGATGGTGATATACCACACGTCAGATGGCAGTTCTCCGGTGACACAGGTACAGGGTAGTCTGAAGACCCGAGATCGTCATAGAGTCTTGTGTGATTCCCACTGTGCTTTGATTTCCACCTTACCACGTCCAAGAGGGCGTGCAAAACGGTGGCTTTTGGGTACAGTCCCGAATCACATGGAGGCAATGAGCGATAGGAGGGGATTCGTCTCTCTCGGTATAGGGAGTTGATGTTGTGTTGTGTTCGATTGGCTATAACTGGAAGTCCCTGGCCAGGGCTGATATAGAGATTTACTGGTAAGTGTTACTAGTAGTTTCTTGACCCGTTATGAGCCATACATCGACACGACTTATCGGTTACTGGGGTCTGACGTATACCACCCCTAGACTTGATATGCGATATATCAGACGAACAGACCGGACTGTACGGGAGTGTTACTGATCGGATTCACAGGAGAACGCACAGGCTAGCTTGTTCATCTTCTGATCGCTCAATACCTGGGTGGCTGTTACGTTTAGCTGACCGCTTGCAGCTTGTGGGTGTTTGATATGATCATCACCTGCTACCGGCGTATTGACGATTCTTTAGAGTCCTACACAGAGGTTTCTTGGCTCAGGCGAAACAGAGTAGTGGCACATATGTGATATGCGCAGGAGCGAGAATAATGCGATATGGGATACCGTATTAGATTCTCGCGATATATGGATATGAACCGGGTCATCGGATCAAGTGTTGATTCGATGAATCGGTACATGATATATTAGTCGGTTATATTCGATATAGCCGGATCGTCGGATCAAGTGTTGATTCGATGATTTAATATATAATAATATATATGATATATTATTATATTAACTAATATTGGCTTACTTTATTATTTCATTTTCTCAGTGGATAATACATTGATATATATGCGATATATGTTAATTGTATTATTTTCTTTTGTTGCAAATATATAATATATATGTGATATATATTATTGTGACATGATATGATTAATTGTTAAACATGTTTAAGGATGATTAATTGAGGTTAGGGTTTGATTGGGTTTAGTTGCTTCAAGTTCTTTCTAGAAGCAATTTTCTTTTGTCATTTGTAAAGATATTTTGGATGACACATTTTTAACTTAACCAAACCCTAACCCTAGTTGTTTCTCTACACATTCTCATCCATTCATCCTTGACCATGGTTAATAATTAAATCATATGTTTATATTTCTATTCATCACAAAAGAAAATGAATTATCATTATTCTTTTTCCATGATCATCTTCTTCTTCTCTCTTGAAGAAGCTCTCTTGATTTTCTTAAGTGATGATAAAATATGAGAAAATGATATAGAAAGAAAGCAAAATCACTACTCTCTCATCCTCATCTCATCTAGCCCTTGGGATTAGGGTGTTCTTCTCTTTAGAGTGAGATAGCTTGAGTTCTTCGAAACCTCGACGTAGATCGTCGGAGATTTGGATTACGACGAGCTAGAATGGATCGTTCGAGTCGTGGAGCCTCTCATGAGTCCGGGAGATCGTGGATCGCGGCAAAGGGACTTCTACTCGGAGCTTGTGAAGTGAAGGAGCGGACTACAAAGGTTGTAATCCCTCACACTTAGATAAAAGTTATCATCTTGCATGTTAAACCCTAATAATCTAGCAAAGATCCCGGCTTTGGGTTGTTCGGCACGTCTAAAATTTAATCCGGGCATGTTTGATGCCTTAAGAACCTTCACAAGAGTGCCTAGGAACCCTACAGTGGTATCAGAGCCTAGCTAGAGCATTAGGCGATGTGTTTACGAAGTTAAAACTCCGATCGAACCCGCAACGGACAAAATGGACCCCTCTCTAGAAATTTTTTAAATTTTGGGATTTTTCAGAATTAAAAATGTGTAAAAAAATCAGCAGGCAATTATAAGAATTACCATAAAATCCGAGGTTCTAATTCCACCAAACCGCGCCGGAAGAGCGGCGCAAGCATGGCTTGCGCGGCGCTTCCGCGGCGGAACAGTAACATCAGGACACGTGGCTTTGATGGTAATTCCCGTAGATACTTGCTGACCATTCTGGATATTTTTATTCTGTTCCAGGTGTTTAAAATTCTGGGGTTTGTTTTGTAATAGTAGACTCGATCGGAATATTTAAGTTCGTATTTCTTTCCGGATATTTAGAAACTGTTAAACTGGTTGAACGGATATCATTAACCCACTTTATTCCGGCACGGCAAACTTTCAAGCGTTGAATTTTTATTGGGTTTAAATCTTTCGGAAAATTGTACAAGTTAAGCGGTGGACCCTCTAGAAGACAACAAACCTTAACTCGATTATGTGACCGTCTTGAACTGCCTTTTGAACCTTCGGGTTTGGGGCAGTACGGCGTGCCACATGTGAGGCGTTGGCTTGGCCCTTCTACGGCTGGATCACTGGTACTGTGACATATTATGGGATTATTTGAACTCCGCTCAAGAGTTGAGCACTTCGGGAAATTTTGGGTGTTTGATTATCTGTTCAAATAGTTTAATACCGTATATTTATCTGGAATGTGATACAATATGTGGAATTTATAGAGTTAGGCATGAAATGCGGAATATGTGATATTTCGGATTTACGATGTCTAAAGTGATTGTGGATTCCAAATATTGTAGTTTTACACTTTCTTTTCTGTGACCGTAAGCGTAGTATGTGGTGTATCGCCGGCTTCGTTGCTATACATCAACGACAATCGGGATACGCATACTTGCTTACATTGATGATATGAGATATTATGTGTTGCTGTGATATGTTATATTGGATCGTCGCGATCAGAATAGCCGGGGGTTTTATGTGAGATGAGGGTTTTTATTTTCATTCATGTAAAATTCATTTGTAATGTAATATTCTTTTATTTGGGGCACTTCCAGGTTGCGGTTGCTGTCACCAGTGTATATTATTTACTTTTCCGCATTAGGTAGACCCAAGGAGGGGAGCACAAGTAACCGGGTTCTAGGGTCCAGTGGGAGGCCATCTCGAGGAGTCGAGACCGGGTCTCCTAACCCTAGAATTGGCAAAGTTACTTGCCGCTCTCGTAGGGGTCTTGGGATGTGGGTTTGGCTATTCGTCGCGACCGTGGAATCCGTGTTTTATACAGGCTCGTATTAAAAACACGGACGTCCTAGTATATCCAATATTTCATATATGTTCTTCTGCTGTAATGTTCTGTGATGAGATCATATTACTGCCTGAGACGAATGCTTATACTATATATATATGCTGATATATAAATATTACTGCTTTCGTTTCTTCTGTGATGCTTAGGAAGCATAAGCTGATGGGATTTTTATTAATGAGATTAATAAAAGAAAAGAAACCTAAAGATGTTGTAGAATCAAAAACTTTATAAAAGGGGTAGCTACAGTTTTGCTTTGCACAGTGATATATAAGATATATCCTGCACCTTATTCGATGAGGAAAGGACCGAGATCCCTTCACCAGGAGTGACTTCTTTAGCGAAACTGGCAGATGCTACAAAACGCGGTTTATCTTTTGATTGCTTCTTTAAGTGTTTTGCTTTGCACAGCGGTATATATGATATATCCTGCACCTTATTCGATGAGGAAAGGGCCGACGATCCCTTCACCGGGAGTGACCCCTTTAGCGAAACTAAGAAAAGCCTCAAAAACACTCCTTTTCAAAACTTCACTCGATTCTACGACGATATCAAGTTCATTACGCTCAGGGTTTTCTGAAAAACCTGCGTAGCCCTCCGTCTTTTCAGATAAGTCCTGTTTAGTATTCGTGCTGCGTTTGTTGACCTTGTCAAGGCGCAGTGTGCGGTAGCTAACCAGTATTTATCTGCTTATGCATATGATGCAGATTGGGTTAGGGTAGTCGTCCGGCCTTATTGACCTTGTCAAGGGTCGTGCGGGTGGGTCTGATTCAATCAAGAAATGACGGGTTGAACTTGACTTGCGGTCTATGGTTTGTTGACCTTGTCAAGGTCATAGATCGTTTGGGGCAAAATATTATCGGGAATTTCAAGTGTTGAAATTTGCAATGAGATTGCATACCTCCTATGAGATAGTTGGATCCTGATACCCACTGCGAGTAAGAGTTACTCCTGGGAGAGTTTTACACAGGACAATTAGTCATTCAAGTAGGTGTCTAGAAAAGTGTTAACGAGGTTACGCCTCTGGGAAAACGAGGTTTACTAATTAGGTCCGTGCGAAAGCACGGGGAACCTCCCTCAAAGTACCGACACTGATCTGGCTGAAAGATTGACGAAATTGTAGGGTGTAATTAATCCCGGCTAATCTTACCTTTTAGGGTTTTAAGGTAGATTTGATAAAAACAGTGGGAGACATCCTAATTAGATAAGATAATAACCAATCTAATCTTGCAAGAGCATAAGCTAAAGTGTTTTCTTCTCTCTCTCTCTAGGTAGCGACCATTTCAGGCCATAATCAAGATAATAATATGGATGTATTGACTAAACCTGATTATTGTACTGAGCAAGGGAACGTCAGACCCGTTCTATCTTATAAGAGTTATAAGACTGAACAGGAAACAGGAGAATATCTAGATTCTCACGCCGCCCAAAAGAACATGCATGTTGATGCATCTTCTTCAGGTGTGTTAGTTATTGAGAACTGTTTCTCAATTCACCCTACATCCTGGGTATTAGATACCGGATCAGGATCCCACATATGTAAACAGTTACATGGGCTACGTAAAGGTAGAGAACTGGGAAAAGGTGATCATTCCGTTCAAGTAGGGAACGGTGCAAGTATTGTAGCCAAAGCAGTTGGCGAATATCACCTTGTATTACCAAGTCGTAATACACTGATTCTAAATGAGTGCTATTATATACCGAACATGATGTGCAACATTATATCAGTTTCTTTATTGAGTAAAGAGGGATATAATTTTGTAGTACAGGATAATGTTATGAACATATTCCTAGATCAAAAGTTGATTGCATCAGGCTCGTTACATAATGGCATATTCATTCTAAATCAGAATATAGTCCTAAATATACAAAACACACACAAGAGGAAAAGTTCAGATATGAACGAATCCTTCTTGTGGCATTGTAGACTTGGTCATATGAATGCGACACGACTGGCTAAGTTACATAGAGATGGTTATTTGAATCCGTTCGAATTATCATCTTATGATACTTGCCATTCATGTCTCAAAGGAAAAATGACCAAAGCTCCGTTTAGTGGACACGGAGAAAGAGTTGCTGAACTCTTAGGACTGATATATAGTGATGTATGCGGTCCCATGTCTACGCATGCCAGGAACGGTTCTTCCTACTTCATTACATTCACTGACGATCTCTCTAGATACGGACATGTGTTTCTGATGAAACACAAGTCTGAAGCTTTTGAGAAATTCAGAGAATATAAGCACGAAGTAGAGAACCAAACGGGCAAAAGTATTAAGATTCTTCGATCTGATCGAGGAGGTGAATACTTGAGCGGTGAGTTCCTAGATTATCTAAAAGAGAATGGGATTCTCTCTCAGCTTACTCCTCCTTATACACCACAGCACAACGGTGTATCGGAACGAAGGAATCGGACCCTATTAGATATGGTACGATCTATGATGAGTACAGCTGAGTTACCTATTTCCTTCTGGGGGTATGCGCTTGAGACAGCGGCATACCTATTGAATCAAGTTCCGACTAAATCTGTACCTACCACACCATATGAGATATGGAGTGGAAAGAGACCGTATCTTAAACGAGTTAAGATATGGGGTTGTCCGGCCTATGTCAAAAGGCAAAAACCGGACAAACTCGAGGCACGATCAGTTCTTTGCAAGTTTGTAGGATATCCAAAGAATTCATATGGATATTTTTTCTATCACAGTGAGGAGCAAAAAGTGTTTGTTGCTCAACATGCCACCTTTTTAGAAAAGGAATTTCTTGAAAAAGAAATTAGTGGCTCTGAGGTAGAATTGGAAGAAGTTCCAGCACTACAACAGATGATTTAGTGGAACCAGAGGATTCAGTAGTACCCGACGAACCCCAGCCTCTCCGCCGATCTAGTAGGGTTTCTCGTCCACCTGAGAGATACTACGGTTTTCTCATTGATGGTGGAAGCGAGGATTGCATCATGGATGATGATGAACCAACTAGTTTCGAGCAGGCCATCACGAGTGTTGACTCTGTGAAATGGCTGGATGCAATGCGATCTGAGATGGAATCCATGTACACCAATAAAGTATGGATTTTAGAAAATGCTCCTGAAGGGGTAAAACCCATTGGGAGCAAGTGGATTTTTAAAAAGAAATTTGGTGTAGATGGAAAAGTTGAGACTTTCAAAGCTAAACTTGTAGCAAAAGGTTTTCGTCAAAGACCAGGTGTGGACTATGACGAAACCTTTTCTCCAGTGGCTATGCTTAAGTCCATCCGGATCTTACTTGCCATTGCTGCATACCATGATTACGAAATCTAGCAAATGGATGTTAAGACCGCCTTTCTAAACGGTGATTTAGAAGAGTGCGTGTACATGACTCAGCCAGAGGGCTTCGTAGATAGTGGGAGCAGCGGAAAGGTGTGCAAGCTGCTTAAATCCATTTATAGGTTAAAGCAAGTATCGCGGAGTTGGAACATCTGTTTTGATGTTGTAGTCAAAGAGTTTGACTTCATCAAAAATATAGATGAACCTTGTATCTATAAGAAGGTGGCAGAGGGTAAGGTAGTCTTCCTCGTATTGTACGTGGATGACATACTCTTGATAGGAAATGATATTCCTATGCTGCAATCAGTCAAGCTCTTCTTATCACAGAGATTCTCAATGAAAGATCTAGGTGATGCCTCCTGCATATTGGGAATCATGATCTATAGAGATAGATCTAAACGGATACTGGGATTGTCCCAATCCAGGTACATTGACACCATACTAAAGAGGTTTAGTATGGAAGAATCCAAACGTGGGAATCAGCCCACGATCTCTGGACTCACTCTCTCCAAAGAGATGTCTCCCAAGACTGATTTGGAGAGAGCTCGCATGCAAGGGATACCCTATGCTTCGGCAGTAGGCTCTATCATGTATGCGATGCTATGTACCAGACCCGATGTAGCATACTCACTAAGTGTAGTAAGTCGGTATCAAGCAGATCCTGGAGAGAATCATTGGACAGCAGTGAAGAACATTCTCAAGTACTTACGAAGGACTAAGGAGATGTTCTTGGTGTATGGTAATGGAGAACTCCAGGTGGATTCCTTTACCGATTCCAGCTTCCAAAGTGATAAGGACGACTCTAAGTCGCATTCGGGTTTTGTCTTTACCATCAATGGAGGGGCGGTATGTTGGAAGAGTTCCAAACAGGATACCGTTGCAGACTCAACGATGGAGGCTGAATACATCGCTGCCAACGATGCTGCCAAAGAGGCTGTCTGGATCAAGAAGTTCATTAGTGAACTTGGTGTGGTTCCATCCATTGAGCATCCAATACCTCTGTATTGCGATAACAATGGAGCTGTGGCTTTGGCCAAGGAACCCAGGTCCCATCAGAAGTCCAGACATATTCTGAGGCGGTATCACCTGATCAGGGAGATAGTTGATCGCTGGGAGATCGAGGTCAGGAGAGTAGATACGAAGGACAACACTGCGGATCCATTCACGAAGGCTATTCCCCAGATACAGTTTGAGAGATTATTCGGGATGCTAGGTATGAGATACTACAGCAGCTGGCCTTAGTGCAAGTGGGAGATTGTTAGTTATGTATATGCCCTAGAGGCCATTGTTGTACATTTGATGTATATTATAATGGATGCTTGGTTATATATAGAGAAGACTTTCTTGCTCGTCATGATAGTATGCTATTTGGTTTCACTTTATCTTAACATGTTGACTTGTATTGGTTTACTGTTTTACTCTCACATGTTGATAAAGCCCTTAGGATCTGTACTCGACTACTGGGACTATGATGAGATCATACTAGTGGGGCCGCGGTAGTCGATGAGTACATCCTATAACTGTTCCTAGTCGAGGGTATATCGAGACAGGGCATCGATACACCAGAGTAGACTAGCGTATACGCATCTTGACCCATATGATGGGCGATGGATGATCCCATATCCATCGGTGTTAGACATCAGAGATGGTGTACGGGTGCTCAGTGGAGACTGGGTACACTGGACGGACTCGCCGAGAACTCCCAGATGGTGATATAACACACGTCAGATGGCAGTTCTCCGGTGACACAGGTACAGGGTAGTCTGAAGACCCGAGATCGTCATAGAGTCTTGTGTGATTCCCACTGTGCTTTGATTTCCACCTTAACATGTCCAAGAGGGCGTGCAAAACGGTGGCTTTTGGGTACAGTCCCGAATCACATGGAGGCAATGAGCGATAGGAGGGGATTCGTCTCTCTCGGTATAGGGAGTTGATGTTGTGCTGTGTTCGATTGGCTATAACTGGAAGTCCCTGGCCAGGGCTGATATAGAGATTTACTGGTAAGTGTTACTAGTAGTTTCTCGACCCGTTATGAGCCATACATCGACACGACTTATCGGTTACTGGGGTCTGACGTATACCACCCCTAGACTTGATATGCGACATATCAGACGAACAGACCGGACTGTACGGGAGTGTTACTGATCGGATTCACAGGAGAACGCACAGGCTAGCTTGTTGATCTTCTGATCGCTCAATACCTGGGTGGCTGTTACGTTTAGCTGACCGCTTGCAGCTTGTGGGTGTTTGATATGATCATCACCTGCTACCGGCGTATTGACGATTCTTTAGAGTCCTACACAGAGGTTTCTTGGCTCAGGCGAAACAGAGTAGTGGCACATATGTGATATGCGCAGGAGCGAGAATAATGCGATATGGGATACCGTATTAGATTCTCGCGATATATGGATATGAACCGGGTCATCGGATCATGTGTTGATTCGATTAATCGGTACATGATATATTAGTCGGTTATATTCGATATAGCCGGATCGTCGGATCAAGTGTTGATTCGATGATTTAATATATAATAATATATATGATATATTATTATATTAACTAATATTGGCTTACTTTATTATTTCATTTTCTCAGTGGATGATACATAGATATATATGCGATATATGTTAATTGTATTATTTTCTTTTGTTGCAAATATATAATATATATGTGATATATATTATTGTGACATGATATGATTAATTGTTAAACATGTTTAAGGATGATTAATTGAGGTTAGGGTTTGATTGGGTTTAGTTGCTTCAAGTTCTTTCTAGAAGCAATTTTCTTT